>JAUMJK010000021.1:0-1200000 GCA_033558105.1 Coccyzus lansbergi | reverse complement strand
ATAGAATCACCAGGTTGGAAGAGACCGACAGGATCATCGAGTCCAGCTGTTCTTATCAAACACTAAACCATGTCCCTCAGCACCTTGTCCACCAGTCCCCTAAACACCTCCAGGGAAGGTGAATCAAGCACCTCCCTGGGAAGCCTCTTCCAATGCCCAAGGACCCTTTCTGTGAAAAACTTCCTCCTAATCTCTAGCCTAAGTCTCCCCTGGTGAAGCTTGAGGCCATTCCCTCTTACCCTATCACCTGTCACTTGGGAGAAGAAACCAGCTCCCTCCTCTCTACAACCTCCTTTCAGGTAGTTGTAGAGAGCAATGAGGTCTCCCCTCAGCCTCCTCTTCTCCAGGCTAAACAACCCCAGCTCTCAGACGTTCCTCATAAGGCCTATTCTAGCTGGAGTTAACTGCATTTCCCACCAGTCTCTGGGCCCGATCATCCAATCAGTTTTCCACACAGGAGTATATGCACCTGTTCATGCCAGAGGTGACAGTTTCTGAAGCAGAATGTAGTGAGAAACTGTGTCAAAGGCTTTACTGAAGTCCAGGAAGATACATCCACAACCTTTCCCTCATCCAGCAGCCGAGTCACTTTGTCATAGAAGGCGATCAGGTTAGTTTGGCAAGACCTGCCTTTGGTAAACCCATGTTGACTGGGTCTGATCACCCAGTTCTCTTGCATGTGCTTCATGTTAGCACTCAAGATCACACCTGTTCCATGACTTTCCCTGGCACTGAGGTCAGACTGACAGGCCTGGAGTTCCCCATATCCTCCCTGCAACCCTTCTTGTAAATGGGTACAACATCAGTCTCCAGTCCAGTGGAACTTTCTGAGTCTTCCAGGACTGCTGGAAGATGATGGAAAGGGGTCTGACCAGGACATCCACCAGCTCCCTCAATACACTAGGGTGAATCCCATCTGGCCCCATAGACTTGTGGGTGTCTAGTTGGGTAAGCAAGGTTCTGACCACCTTGTCTTGGACCATGGGAGCCTCGTTTTGCTGCTCTAGTTCTGGGGTTTGTACACAGAGGGAACAACTTTCCTTGCTATTAAAGAGTGAGGCCAAGAAGGCATTAAGTACCTCAGCCTTCTCCTCATCCCCTGTCACTGTTGTTCCTTCTGCATCCAGTAGGGATTGTATGGTCTCCCAAGTCCTCCTTTTATTATTTATATATTTATAGAAAGATTTTTTATTATCTTTCACAGACTTTGCCAACCTGATTTCTAGTTGAGCCTTAGCCCCTCTGATTTTTTCTCTACATAATTTCACTTCCCCCCTGTAGTCAACCCAGGAGGTCTGTCCCCTCTTCCAGAGCTCATAAAAAACATTTCTCTTCTTCTTAATGTCACTCAAGATCTCTCTGGTCAACCAATCTTTTTTTTTCCCCTGCTGAATAAACCCAAGTCTCTCAGCCTGTCCTCACATGGGAGGCGCTCCAGCCCTCAAATCATCCTTGTAACCTCCTCTGGACTCATTCCAACAGCTCTATCTCCTTCCTACTTTTGAGGATTTCAGAACTGGACACGGTGCTCATGATGAGGTCTCACAAGACAAAATGTTTATGTTGAAAAACATTCTGTGTAGCCAACACGTCATTTTGCTACATCATTCCTGTTGTAATGTTACCCTGTCTTTTTGAACTCCTTTCATCTGTATAATTTGACCTTCTTGGACTTCCTGTTAATCTCTGGAGATCAGGTCTGCTTTCCAGTTCCTCCAGATAAACTTTATGGCATGTTTCTGGATGTTCCGCTTTGTGTATTCATTGTCTTCCAAGTTAACCCAGGCACTGGTGTGTATGCAAGGAACAGGTCATGTTGACCTAAGAGAAGCAGAACATTCAGTGATATAACCCTTTAGGCTCAGGCTGTCAGTAAAATTTAGGAGTTTGTACAACCAGCTTGAAGTGCAACATAATAACATGTAGGGTATGGAGATTCTTTTGTGGTTTGGTTGGGTAGTGGGTACTGCATTATATCTTGCCCTTCTGCTGCTATTTGTGCATGCCTTTTTTAGCTGAGGAAGTAGACCTCACAGCTCTTGCAGAAAAAATTGTATCTGTTTACTTTTTGTCAGTCTTGGAAATAGTGAGAAATAAGAAGAGGACTGAATATGTGAGAGGAGGCTGCTGCACTCCAGAAAATCACCATGCTCTGTTCTATAAAAAGAACAGACTGGGCACTGAGTTGGAGGGGGTGCACAATAAGGAGGAAAATATAATTCACTCTTGATGTAATGGGAGAGTGAATTGCAGAGCTGCCTTCATCCAGTGCAGTTTTGTAGGGTACTTACAATATTCTCGACTCTTCCTGATGATAAATCTGTCTAGACACTCATTTTGTTGTCTTATGGCCTCAGCTAAGTTTTCTCTCTTTGTGGCCTTTTGGGCATAGATTCTCACCTTCTTAAATAACTTGAAGATGAAGAAGAAACCATACCAAAATATATAACAGATGCAAAAGCGTACCTTGGGGATGGATGTCTTATGAACACAGAACTGTCATCACACTTCCATAAGCACATTTTTACTGTCTCATTCATCATGCATGTGTGGTTTGCTGGCAGTACGCTCACTCCCAGTAGGGTAAACTTTTATTCTGAGTCCAAACTAGCTGGATACATCTTTTTAGCCTGCATGTTAGATTTTTTCCCCCAGTCTCAGGCTTCAGATCTCTATGTCTTGTAAATTATCTAAAAAGCACTTTTATACCCTACTTGATGTTCTGCTGATACTTAAGTGAAGTAATAAAAGCTTTCACTATCCATAGCCTTAGAAAGAAATTCAAGGTCATTGTGACAGTGTTTAGAAATAACTGAAAATTGCCAGGTTTCTAAAGTATATGTAAAATTTACAGGAACTTTAAAAAAAAAATTTCCAATGCCTGTGCACAATGGAGTTAGATATAATTACATTGCCTGAGTGTTATGTCAAGAGGCTATAAATGGAGATCTGAGTTAGATGACTGAGTAGATACTTATAAAATCACCTGAGTGAGGTAAGAAGGAATAGCAGCATGCTGTCCTGGACTAAGGGACTCTAGTATAACTGAACAAGAAAACCTTCATGTCTCTACCCCAGGAGTGATAAAGCACCACTTCCCTTAACCCATTTTCAGCTAAACTCCTTGTGGAAGAGGGAACTCCTCTATGCAACTGTTAGTTGTGATAAATTTACTCATGTGGAGGATCTGATATGTATAAAGTATCTTGATTTTTTCTTTCTGCAGGATGATTTTCTTAATCTTCTCTTTCCTAATTACTTCTAGAGCATAACTTTCAAAATGGTGGGGGAAAGGGGAAGTAAGAATCATTTCTTATCAATTAGTGCTATGGTTAACCTGTTATAAAAGCATGCTTAAGGCAGAAACATTTTTATTGTCTTTGGTATCGAAAGGCTTTCTCTACCACAGAGGCATATGGAGTTCTTCCAAGTAATCCAAGAACAGGGTGCAATGTTCTGTTTCTTTTTATGTTATTCTGAACAAAATATTTTCTCTGAATTGTTTTCACCGTGAGAATGTTCTGGACTATTTGTTTTCTGGTCTTAGTAATTCTATTAATTTCAGTAAGACTATTCCAGATGTCCACTAGAGAAAAAATGACCATAAGATCTCCTAGATTTATTTGTTTCTTCTGAAGCTTTCTTTGGTGTAATTTTACAGTTAATGAGGGAGTGAATGGAGGGTGGCTCTGTTGGATGCCCTGAACCAGCCACTTAGTGCAATTATTTCCATGGAATGTGAAGAATTTCATGGAAGGAAGGGTTATGTACACACAGCAGATAAGATGCTTACTGATTCCTACTGTTTTTCTCACTGTTGTGCAGCCCATAGGATGACACTCTTCCCATGATCCGTAGCTGATTTTAGCAGAGTATTAATATGTGAGTTTGTGATATGCTTCTATTTAGGAATGGTTTGGAGGCGTTTCACACAATACAAGGAAATACATATGCCACTGCTGCATTTATAACTTATTGTCACGGTTTCTGGATATGAATGGGGAAATCTTTCTATTTAGGCATGTATAGATTTTTGAGAGTAACCCTGCAAAAAGAAAAAACCCAAACAACAATTCTGTGTTTACCAATGCAAAGTAACGCTAGGAAAATTCCTAGCTTAAAGAAGGTCTGTCAAGGAAATGTGTGGTCTTCCTGGACTTTAGCAAAGCCTTTGACACAGTTTCTCACAGCATTCTGCTTCAGAAACTGTCCCCTCTGGCCTGGACAGGCGCACACTCTCCTGGGTGGAAAACTGGTTGGATGGTCAGGCCCAGACAGTGGTGGTAAATGGTGTTAAATCCAGCTGGAGAGCAGTTCCAAGTGGTATTCCCCAGGGTTCAGTGCTAGGTCCAGCCCTGTTCAATGTCTTTGTCAGTGACCTGGATGAAGGCATTGAGTGTACCTCTAGCAAGTCTGCAGACGACACTAAGGTGGGTGGAAGTGACGATCTGCTGGAGGGTAGGGAGGCTCTTCAAAGGGACTTAAACAGGCTGGACCACTGGGCAGAGACCAATGGCAGGAGGTTTAACACAGCCAAATGCCAGGTCCTGCACTTGGGGCACAACAACCCTCTGCAGAGCTACAGACTAGGAGAAGTCTGTCTAGAAAACTGCCTGGAGGAGAAGGACCTGGGGGTATTGGTCGACAGCCAACTGAACATGAGACAGCAGTGTGCCCAGGTGACCAAGAAGGCCAATGGCATCCTGGCTGGTATCTGAAACGGTGTGACCAGCAGGTCCAGGGAGGTTCTTCTACCTCTGTACTCAGCACTGGTGAGATCGCTCCTTGAATATTGTGTCCAGTTCTGGGCCCCTCACCACAAGAAGGATGTTGAGGCTCTGGAGTGAGTCCAGAGAAGAGCGACAAAGCTGGTGAAGGGGCTGGAGAACAGGCCTTATGAGGAACGGCTGAGAGAGCTGGGGTTGTTTAGGCTGGAGAAGAGGAGGCTGAGGGGAGACCTCATTGGTCTCTACAACTACCTGAAAGGAGGTTGTGGAGAGGAGGGAACTGGCTTCTTCTCCCAAGTGACAGGGGACAGGACAAGAGGGAATGACCTCAAGCTCCACCAGGGCAGATTTAGGCTAGAGATTAGGAGGAAGTTTTTCAGAAAAGGTTATTGGGCATTGGAATAGGTTGCCCAGGGAGGGGGTTGATTCACCTTCCCTGGAGGTGTTTAAGACACGAATAGACGAGGTCCTGAGGGACATGGTTTGGTGTTTGATAAGAACAGTTGGACTCAATGATCCGGTCGGTCTCTTCAAACCTGATGATTCTATGATTCTATGAAAGAGAACACTACAGTAACCATGGCACAGACTCTGTGGTACCTTACAAATGTCCACAGAACATGAAATGATGAACACAAAGTTAAACAGGATAAATAAAATATTTTAGGTAAAGGACTCTTACCCAAAGAATACAGAAAACAAAGGGGATGTTTGAGCTGCAAGTAGGAATAGCGTCATAGAAGGTACTCCCCAAAGTTGTAAATGCAGAGAAAGGAAGGGAAAACTTAAAATTCCACATTTTTATGTGAAACAAAAGTAATATCCTATATTACAACATTTTGTATGTTAAAAACTTTTGTTATATTTAATCAGTTTTTTAGGAAATTAAAAAAATGCCAAAATGTTAAGCATCCTCCTATTTAAATGAGTTACGTTGCTATACTAAAATACTGAAAAACTGAAGCACGTATTAAAATCTCATATTTCCTGCAATCACAGTTGCATGATTCTTGCTTCAACAAAATGGCTAGGCACATAGCATGGAAAGAAATGTATCTAAAATTACCAACTTTTGTCACTCTATATCATGGTCAAAACAATCTATTACACATCTCTTTTTTATGGTGTTATACCTCTGCAACATGAATGCCAGTGCTTAAGGAAACAGCCTATCAATCACAGCAGAAATGTGAGACTTTTGAATGGAAAATTAATTTCAGTATAGAACAGGATGTTATCTCCAACACTGTAGTCCCTACAAAGGGGAGATCAAGCTATAATAGAAGCCATCAACCCCACACGAACCACTTAATCATGTTTATATATAACTTGCATATTAAAAAGCAATATCCAATGTCAATGGCTCAGATATAAAAATATCTTAATAGTCAGTAACTGACTAATGAATACTACAGTAATAACAGTTTAATTTGAAGAATTCTGACAGCTGGTTGCCTTGATGAGAGCTGTTACCAGGGAGCCCTAGTCCCATGCTGAGAACATCCACAGCATGCTGATTTATAGCAGCAGTGCAGAACTGTTTAATGTCAGCACCTCTCAGCTAAGTAATAATAAACAGGAATGTTATGGTTTATTTTTCTGTATGAATTGTTCAGGCTCTGTATGGTAAGAACCAACTCAATAGGGGATAATAACTGCCATTCCCCAGGGAGCTGTAACTGAGGTTTAAGCATTTTTATTGGGAAGGTTAGTATATCAAAATGAATAGAGAAGTAGTTGGTTTTTCTCTTCTCTTTATTCCTTCTTTTCACTTGATTTCTCATCACATTCTAGAAAGATAGTATAATTCTTGTACTTACAAAAACTTCTTCTAGGTTTCAATGGCACTTCTTTTTTGTACTACTTTTACTGTCTTCCCTTGTTATGCTTAGCGTTGGGTGCAAATTTACTACTGACACCACTGTATAGTTTTTTCACTCCTTTCTCTGCTCCCCTCTCCCCAAAAATAAATTTTGTAAATATGAAGTCATTTTGCAAACTTCAAAGATTTTATAGCAAACTGCTACTTAATTAAAATTTTCATATGAAGAAATGTAAAGCACTTAGACTTTTAAAGAATTTTTTGTGGGGTTTTTTGATTAGATTAATTTATAAGGTTGACACTTTTTGTAAACCTGAAATTTTAAAGTGAAATCAGTTTATTAGCTGAAACACTTCGGAGTAATTTTCAGTTTAACCTGGTGTCCTGAATAAGTAGGCTTTCAAAGACTGTGCCAAGATTCACTGTAGTCTAGATAGGGAGAGAAATCCTTTCTCATATCTTTTCTCAGACAACTTCAACACTGCTGATTCTTACCTCTTTATACATATGTTTTATTTGAAACATGTAGTTAGACATTGGCAAGATTCTTGAGTTGTTATTTCTTTTTTTAATCTCTTGCACCGTGACCATTTTATTTTGTTAGGAAATGTAGACAGCAGATTTGTAGTTGGTGAACGAGCAGATGGATATGAAATTTTTTCATCCTTGATGGAAATTGGAGTATTGCTCAAGTACTGCACTGGAGTTCTGCCAGGGTGCATTAGGGTCAATCCATAAGCTTGACTCAGAGCCTTGAGAAGTTGATTTTTATATTTTTTTAAAGAAATCAAAAAGAAAAATCAGTAATTGCACAGCTCTTTTCATTTACTACTTGTTCATATTTTCTGCCAAGACACTTAACTTTACCTGTGCAATAATTGTTACAGTACTCATCAATGGATATTTGAAAATTCCTCTCTTATAATCCCATGGCACAAAGTACAGAGCAAGCATATCAAGGAGCACTTAAAACAACATCCATCCTCACACTTATGTGTGGAGTAAGTGTGGAGTAAGCAAAAATACACACACGCACACACACAATCAGGAAAAAGTTGCATTAGAAGTGAAAAAGAGGGAATGTGATAAAAAGAAATGAAAGAAAAAGAATATAAAAGCCTGCATAGAAAAAAAAATGTCTTTATGGTAAGATACGGAGTGTCAGCGAAACATGCCTCTGGAAAAACATTTTTTCTGCTTCTTAAAGGTAGATGTCATGTGGTTGCAACACCAATGCAGATGTCAGCTAAGTATGAAAACCAGCCTGTTCTTAAAAAATCATTAAAGATTTGCTTTAAACTAGGGACATACTTAAATATTTTCACAGAAAATTTCTTTAGAGAGGGGATTCTTTTTGAGATATTTTTGGAAGGACCGAAAAACATTTCAAATAAATCCATCAGCAGTTCTTTTTTCTGTTTTAGATACAAGGTTGGCCAATTATCCTCCAAGGAGACAGGCCTGCAACTAATGATGAAGAGCATCTTTATTTGGTGATTTAATCTTTCTCTTGAAATAAATAGCAGTTTTCATAATTCTGTTTCTCTACTTTGAGTGTTGAAAGCTTGGAAGAGTTCATTTGTTTGATTGTTTTCTTGAACAGCTGAAGGGGTCTGCTGTTCATTTATCTGTTAATTATCATATCACTGGCTCTGGGGCAGTGACCTGGAGGATCCACCCTGTGACAACAAAACTGAGAAATATTGTGTTCCTGGTCTGAGGTAATCTGCTGGCAAAATTGCCCATGGGAAACTCCTGCAGCTGCTCAGTAAATCTGACCTTTTTGTCAATTTGTTGCGGGTACAAGCAGCGAAACTGATGAGATCATCAACTTGACTTAACAGCTGCAGAGTTCAGAGAATTTCCGGTTCATGGGAAATTTAAAAAATGTCTGGTTAGGACCCAATACAGGCCAAAACTATACAACAGAAAAAAACATATAAGCTCATCAATCAAAAATTTTCTTTTTATGTGGGATCCTCTTTATTAAACATCCAGGAGAAAATCCCATGATCTGCATATTGTTTACTCTATGTAACAGCTAGTTGATGAAAACAGATACTATAGTTCAATGTGTTGATTCTTCCATTTTCAGTAGCAGCGGTGACTCTTAATTCACACTTAATTCGTGATGTGTTATTTCTTTTTTGAATTTTAGTGGTTTTCTTCTGTTTTCTTTAGAGATTGTTTTCACTGTTCGGCTCCTTTAAGATCAAATGATTAGAAGTAAAGCCTTTATATCTTTCTGTACATTAATCTTCAATATTACCATTCCATGTATGAATCATTGCACATCTCATGCAGACTATTAGCTTACTGAAGTGAAGTATCAATTTTAACTGTGTTTTCTAGTTGTTTTGTGTTTATATCTCATGCCTGCTCATAACCTTCATTCAGTCTTTTTTAACTATTTGTCTAACTCATATACATAACATGAATAGAAGGTGTAATGATTTGAAGGTCACAGATTGATTTTCAGACTGATTTTCAGACTGGATTTTCTCATTTTAGGGTGACAAGTTTACAGTATCAGTGAACTAAGACAATACCTGGATCATACATTGCCTTTAGATCACATTACTTGCAGTTCTATTGGCCGAAACTGGTGTAAAATTTGTCTGTATCTCTCTGAAGGCAGCAAGTGCATGAATACAATATACTTTTTGTCTCTAGCTAGTAACTAGCAAGAAAAAAATAATCTAGCTATAATTAATCTGATGGTTGCGTTGAAAATATGAAAAGTAATCCAAGTCAATTTAAAGCATTTTTCTTCAATACAGCAGCACAATAGGGAACTTATCAATGTTTCAAGCTATTTCTGAAATCAATGTCCCTGCTGCCAACAAAAGCAGTTTGAAATAGTCTTGAAATCAAGTTAATGGTGCAAAAGAAACAGAAAAAGGGGAATTTAACCTTGGTTTGTTGATTGCATTTTTGGCACTACCCTTATGATGTGGAGCTTCCTTGATGTGGAGCTTCTAATGGTCAGTTGCAGGAACAAAATAGGAAGTCCTCTTCCCTCCATACGTTGGCTTCTGCAGATTTTTACACTTTTCTCTGAAGTGTCTGAAACAGGCCACAGTTAGTGCAGAGGCTTCTGTTCAACCTAAAAAGTAAATCTATCTTCCTTCTATACTCAGAACTGGAAAAACAGATAGATCCAAATGTGGAAAGGATTTTCATATGCCTGAAATTTCTAGGAGTACTGGGAATGTGTGAACTACTTCTGTGTGTTTTGCAATGCATGTCCTCTCTTCTGCAGGAGAGCAACCTGGCTACTGCAGGTTTTAGGACAGTCATGATGCCCTTTAAGCTCTTCTCCTCCTCACCTGTACTACTTTAATTTGTAGGTTTGGACATTCTACCAGCTGGTGAAATGAGTTACTGGACTTTTGGAAAGTGTTTTCTGGTATGTGTACTTTAAATGTTTATTCCACTTACTTGCATACAGTCAGGTTCCAGTTGGCAGAGAAGGAAATTACTGAATTCAGCGATCCATGTAATGGCTGTTAGTATTCTGTTGATGAATTCCTATACATATACAAGAGCACGTGTTTCAATTTGGTACATGTACTTCTTGCATTTTTCCTAGGGTCTTCAAAGGTTTTGTTGGTATATATTTTTGAAAGTTTTTGTAATAAGCACCCTTTACAGTTCTTACTGATTTAGCAACAGATTATTGGAGTGGATCCTTGGAGCTATCTAGTTCTACTAAAAAACCATGTTAGCATTTTTCAGGCTCTTTTCATGATAAGGGAGACTCTTAAACCGAAATTTTCATTCTTATGAAAAACAGGTAGAAGTGTGTCTATGTAAGAATTGTTTTCAAAGAAATAACAAATGTGTTATATCTGGGAAAAGATAATTATCTGTTGTGAAGATGTGACAGAATGCAGTCCACTTGTACATATGCTTTCATAAATTGGTATGTCAATTAAAAGAATACATTTTTGAAAATCAGTTGCATTAATTCTCTTCCCATTTTATTGCTGGCAAAGAACATCTGTTTGGAGGAAGGGAAGAGATGGAGGAAGACAAAATCAGCTTGCTGTGGTAAATCATATGCAATGACAGTACAAAAATGGAGACTTTTTTTTTCTTCCTGTTCTTCAAAGAATAGTTTTGGTTAAAATGTCAAAAACAGCTAGGGGCTTACCCTGTGCTGAATGGACCATGCCATCTGTTTGTGTAAACTGTGACTTGGTATGCATAAACTGTTACCTAGGTGGTAAGTTTCTCAGTCTGTCAGCTCTCCTGTCAGCTGCTGTCCTTGTTGCAACTGTGACCCCTGAAGGAATTAGTTGCATGATTGACTGACTGATGATGATTGACATCCACACACAATTAACTCTTTAGAAGCAACCACTATTGACAGCAATCCCTATGTTTTTAAGCCACAATACAGGTATGTTGTTATTTCCACATCAGTGAGCTTGCACAAAGTAAATATGATTAAGCTGGTAAGTGAAACTGTCAGAGCAGTGAGGTACTGGGTTTCCTCTTAAGTTTATTTACTTTCAACCACTTGCAGCAAGAGCATTTCTTAGTGTACCTTCAAGAGAAGAAAAAAAATAGTGCTCTTAAAACAGTTGAGCATCTAGGGTCCAGCTTTTGGCTCTCAAAACTAGCCTGATGACTGCAATGAATGTACTTAGGCCCAGTGCCATTGAATTAAAAGGGAAAGTATACAGAACTAATGCAGGTGATGGCTGTTTTACCTCTCTTCTTGAGTTGCTTAGAGCAGTGGGTGGATACAGCTCCCTTCCCTCAACGGTTTTTGTAAGGTAATACTTACCAGGATAACAGTAGTTACCTCATAGCTGTGCTATAAAAATGACCGTGTTCAGTCTTTGTACCAAGTGTAAGATCGGAGGAAAAACAACTTGGGACAGATGTTGAAAGGTTATAATGTTTAAAAGTAGCAAAAACATTCCTTACATGTGTAGTAGAAAGCAAATTGAATATATTTGGATGCTTTTTTTTCTAATAAAACTTCAAGTGTACCACTAATAAGTACTACATAGCAACTGTTTATTTAATAAGTGCTAGATTTTATTTAATAAGTACTAAATAAAAACTGGTTCTTATTTAATAACATATATATTGTAACATATATGTATTGTGTGTTACACATTGATAGTTTCTCACAAATTACTCCCCAATTCTCTAAGCTGCTAAATTCTTATTCAGAATTCATCTTTAAAAGATTAATCTTTAAGAGCCCTTATCTGGGGACCCATTTTTCACAGTGAATTTTCCAATTTAATTCATGCATGACCTGAGTTGTTCAACTTGGACCTTCATTTATATTTTGTCTGAAAGGTAGAGCATCTCATGACTGAGTGACTTTTATTTCTGGGGGCATGTGTGTGCACTGCTAAAGTCAATGACTGAATTCCAGTTGTCTTGAGAGGGAAAAAATAATATGCAGATATATACTCCATTTTTGGCATGCTATCGTAGGCATAGAGTCAAAAGACTCTTTGTTAAAACAGTCCTCGTGGTAAATTTAAGTTCTAATGTACAAAGGGTTTCTGGTGTACAAAGAATTCACTGGATGATGTAAGCTGAGAGCAGTAGCCTAAATCCAAACAGAGAGATGAAAACTTTCATAAATGCTCCTTCCTCAACATATTTGACAAAAATAGATCAACAGCATTATTAGAAATTTTGTAAAAAAGAATTAGGTATTGGCATGATGCTTATAGTTAGAGTTGATTTTAGATTTAAGTGTCATTTTAGAGTACCTTCTATTGGTATCATAGGTTGGTGAACTGCTTTTCAGAAATGGGGAGTTATTTAACAGGTCCCAATTGATTGTGAATGCACTGGCACAAAAGCATGCAATGCTTTCATAAGCAAACAACATAATAAATACTGTCTCATTATTTATCCATAAAGCATCTACTAAAGGATTTGTGTTGCATTGCCATTAACATATTTTAAGTAAACAATTTGGAAGGAATATGAAATTCACCATGTGTGTTTACAGTAATATTTGCAAATGAAATACTTTTTACTAGTACTGCTTAACCATGTGGAATGGTGAAAAAATTGTTGCAATTATTTGTGTTCTGGCTGCTAAATGGCATGTGTAATATATTTTTTATTCTGTTTTATTTTGTTTAACAGTACTGCGTACTTGGTATCATTGTATCTTAGTGCAATTTTCCTCTTGGTTAGAAATGAGTAAAGTAATACGTGGTTTCATGTACCAAGTTTTGAGCAGCTAGTTCTAGGCAGAGGTTGCTGAATAAGGCACTTGTCTGCAATATAAGATACATATTTTCATTTTGGGTCACTGCAAGTTTCCTGCTCTGTGGTGCAGAATATGTTGACAGTTACATCTTCTAAAACTGAATTCCAACAGAATTTGCAAGTCTCAGTAGGAAGGAATTTGTCTTTCTGTATTTTTTATCCCATCATCTTTAGGATTGTGATTTCATTCTATTTCAAATTATGGGTACATTTCACTTGCATAAATAAACATATTAAGATTTTAAACTTGTTTAATGCATATTAATCATGTCAGTTGAACACTAGTACTCATTTAAGATAAGTTATATAGGAAATATCTCAAAAGACTGGGGTTTCCCAGGCATACCAGACAAATTCTGATCCCAGTGGAGTTACCAAGAATAACTTAATAATATGTTGTTGTGCTAATTCTAACATTGTTACTAATATTCAAACCCTAAAAAATATTGTATCACCTCAAATTCTGACTTTGCTATCAGAATTTACTCCAGTGTGTTGTAAAATATAGGACAGACTGTCAAGGTCTGTCTCTAAAAATTATGCAAAGACGGGGGAAGAAAAGAGGGATTGGCGCTGGCAAACCTGTTATAACAAAATTTGTTTTAACAACACAAGTGAAAAAACCATGAAAACAAGCAGACAAGTAAGATGTTTTTGCATTAAACTATGTCTGCAATGTACTTTTGTAAATGCCAGATGGATGAAAATTCCATAAAGTGCTATCTTTACCTTCGTATCCTTCCTCAATTCAAACAGAACTCAAATTTTTATGTAATACATGATCATGTTTAGAAAATATTTCCCACCTTCACTTCTAAGTGCTTTTAATGGAATAATTACATGAAATTTTGTGTTAAGTAACTCATTTGAAGTAGAATCCTTGGAGTTTCTTTCAGAGTTTGACGATGGTGGTTATTTTGGAGATTTGGGGGGGGTTTTTATTTATTTTGATTTTTAATCAGCACCTGAAATGCTGACACTCCATAGAGGGGGGAAAAAAGTTTTTTACTGATGCAATGACTTCTGTCTCTACTGATTGTTAGTTGGTTTGTCTTCTTGCTTTATGTTTGCAAGATCAAATGATGCACTATCTCTATTTTTTATGGCTGCATACATATGTTTAAACAAGGTTAAATGCCAGCACTTCAAAGCAAGAATAACCTTTTTGTCTGATCACATATCACTAGCCCAACTGTGTGTCACTGGAAATGGTTACATGCAACATTATTGTAAAAAATGTCATTTTCAACCTTGTATAGTTAAAACAGACTGTGCAAACAGGAAATTACTCTGATAATATACATAACTTTTTAAATTTAACTTATGCTTTTCTGAAGATTTTTTAGGCAGTGAGAGAATTCTCTGTTTTCTGTAATATGCTGGGTTTGAATGCTTTCCAAGTAATGAACAGTATTGTGTTTCTAATAGAGTAAGTCTGGTTTTCAAAAGGCAGTATTTCAGCCCTGTGGCAATTCGATCTGTGGTTAAAACTAAGTAGCTTTTGTATGTATGGCAAAATCAGTGTCTCAATTTGCCTTTCTTACAGCTTTTCCTTTCAGTAAGCATTTACAGATCATGATATTAATGTAAAGGCAATGAGAGAAGTAGTAGTGGTACCGTGGGATTTAAATATTTCAAACAGAGGATGATGAGAATGGTCTGTCTCTGGAATGGGTTTGTTACTAACTACTCTCGAAGGTATCTAACTTCATTCCCTGGCATGTTTCTAGGATAACACATTTTACCCCAGAGCCACAGAGATTTGTGAGATACTGCTGTTTCAGAAACTAGTTCTACCTGACTGATTTTCATCTTGAGCATTATGGTTTTGGGGATCCAAACCCTGTCTTATGCTCAGGAGACACAGAGCTGTTTAAGTTGTTATAATTACTGTTAGAAAAACATGTGTTGACGTGATTGTTTACTGAACTAAATTAAGGCTAGAGTTAAAGGACTAAACAGAACAGAACTTAAGTCAGAAACTGAGAGATGAAAGGAAAGAGAAATTAATATTTCAATAAAGGATGGCAAATCTTGCATGAAGGAATGTTTTAAAAACAGACAAATTGAGAAAGAAAAGATGTTTACAAAGAGAAAAGAGCACAAAGAAGGCAGCAGAGGAAATGGGAAGGTAGTTCAATGCTTGAATATTTTCTGTTCAGAAGGAGAAAAGAGCAAGAGATGTTAGTTTATGTACAAACATATTTTGTGCTTAAGTGTTGTTCAATGTGGGAATGTTGATGTTGTAATGCAAAACCAAAATATACAGAATCAAATAATAGATTTCTATGATACCATGGAAGAACCAGGTTAAAAAACACCATAGTTCTGATATGCATGTCTAGGCTGCATTGGTTCTCTATTCAGCATGACGAAATACCCTTATAGAAACCACCTATGTGAAAGTAGAAAACTGTTATGCACTGGAGAAAGCCAATGCATGTAACTGAAAGTTTATATTTTCTTCTGGTAAAGGAAGCCCGTTTTGCATAGAAAGATACTCTCATATCTGGCTATCTTTAGACCAGCCCTTCAAAGAATAACTGATAAAATTTTTCATTTTGCCACTAGGGACTATTTTAAGGATATTAATCATGGTATCAGTAGAAATACTTGTTTGATTGCACGTTAGTTTGCCATATAGAACCTGTGTTTAAGTTTTCTCTTTCCTACAGACAATGATAAAACACGTCGCTCTTGATCCCAAAGGGACTAATAGTCTTCCTATTGTTAGCATCCCTCTCAGTAGCACAGGTACTCTTTCAGTCATACTAATTGTTCTGTATTTAAGTCAATAGCATTAATGACTCTTTCCAGATTCTTATTACAATGGAAGGATAGATTGCTTCTGTTTCAGGTCTAAAGGCCTTACTTGTCAAAAAAACCTTTCCCCTCTCCATCAGTTATTTTATTAAAAAATAATTTTGCCTGTTAAACATTTAGCCTGCATGGATTCATTCAATCCTACTTGTCATAAGAAGCCCAGTAACTCTGTTGGTGTAATGCATCCTTTGATTTAGTTACATTGTCTGAAGAAGCAAGGTAATCAAAAAAACTTGCTTTGCCAATTTAAGTCACTTTGTATATTCTTTGAAAATTCTTCCTCCTTTCTATTGATGGCTTGTGTAAGCAATGTGAATATGTTTAAATTCAACTGGCCTATACCTACTGCAAAAGATTAATTAGAATCCCTACATAGCTTTTCTGTTTTATTTGACCTTGACATTGGTCTAAAATGTTATTGTTATTAAGCTAAAATGTTGTTAAGTAAAAATATTCATTTGAGTTAAAACATCATTAAGTTAAACCAGTATGCACTCCATACCCAGCAAGTGCCAGAAAGAAAAGGTAAACCACAAAATTTGATAAGTGTGCAGGAAAGAATGTCAGAGGATAAAAATTCTGCATAAAGTAAGATAAGAGAGTCAACCCATGCGAAGATAAGTGAATACAGCAGTATTTTAGCAGTATCTACACAGAGATATAACTCTACAATGCTTCAAAACAGTGTGAATCTGCTTCCTCATCATCCTTGAAATATTTCTTTAAATTGTCTTTATAGCGTATTTATTTACAACGATACTTTATGAACCTAAACACAAACCAGCAGTAACAAGCTATTGGTGTCACTAAATCCATTTTTATGTAAATTACCATATACAGAAAGCTGTAAGGGTAGTTAATGAACCTTGCTAATATTCTTGTTAGAAAAGTCTGACTTAGATCCTGATCTGCTGTATAAGGGTTGGTAATGATCAAGCTTTACATAGTTTAATATGTTTATTGTTTCCCTTCATGACACTGTAATTATAATATTATCTCTCCTTTTTTTTTCAAAAAAAAAAAGAAAAAGGAAAAAAAAAAAAGAAACCCATAACATTGAGTAAACTGGCACCCAGAAATAAATAGATCTTAGGTTTATTTTCCTGTCTCCAGATATAACTTTCATTTATGGACCTGATAAGAACTACATTATGGCTACTTGGTTTAATGTACAAAATTCTAACAGTTTCTCCATGATTTGTTTGGGTTTTTATTAAGATAGAAATTAATGCTCACTTCAAAAAAAAACTTTCTGGAATTTTTTTTTTTCAAAACAACATAAGGTGCAACTATAGAATCATAGAATCATAGAATCACCAGGTTGGAAGACACCCATCAGATCATCGAGTCCAACCACTCCTATCAAAGACTAAACCACATCCCTCAGGACCTCATCTACCCGTGCCTTAAACACCCCCAGGGAAGGTGAATCAACCACCTCCCTGGGAAACCTATTCCAATGCCCAATAATCCTTTCCGTGAAAAACTTACTCCTGATCTCTAGCCTAAATCTCCCCTGGTGGAGCTTGAGACCATTCCCTCTTGTCCTGTCCCCTGAGAGCAATGAGGTCTCCTCTCAGCCTCCTCTTCTCCAGCCTAAACAACCCCAACTGTCTCAACCGCTCCTCATAAGACCTGTTCCCAGACCCCTCACCAGCCTCTTTGTTCTTCTCTGGACTCACTCCAGAGCCTCAACATCCTTCTTGTGGTGACGGGCC
Organism: Coccyzus lansbergi; assembly: GCA_033558105.1. NCBI lineage: Eukaryota > Metazoa > Chordata > Aves > Cuculiformes > Coccyzidae > Coccyzus > Coccyzus lansbergi. The sequence continues at coordinate 1,182,652 of JAUMJK010000021.1, read as the reverse complement.
CACAACTGAACACAAGGTTCAAGGAGCAGTCTCACCAGTGCTGAGTACAAGAGGGAGAAGAACCTCCCTCGACCTGCTGGTCACACAGTTTCTGATACAAGTCAAGATGCCACTGGCCTTCTTGGCCACCTGGGCACACTGCTGGCTCATGTTAAGTCACTGTCAATCAACACCCCCAGGTCTTTCTCCTCCAGGCAGCTTTCTAGACAGACTTCTCCTAGTCTGTAGCTCTGCACAGGGTTGTTGTGCCCCAAGTGCAGGACCCGGCATTTGGCTGCGTTAAACCTTGTGCCATTAGACTCTGCCCAGTGGTCCAGCCTGTTTAAGTCCCTTTGAAGAGCCTCCCTACCCTCCAGCAGATCGACACTTTCACCCAGCTTAGTGTTGTCTGCACACTTGCTAATGGTACACTCAATGCCTTCATCCAGGTCACAGAATCACAGAATCACAGAACAACCAGGTTGGAAGGGACCCATCGGATCTTCTAGTCCAACCATTCCCATCAAACACTAAACCAAGTCCCTCAAGACCTCATCCACCCGTGCCTTAAACACCTCCAGGGAAGGGGAATCAACCACCTCCTTGGGCAACCTATTCCAATGCCCAATGACCCTCTGTGTGAAAAACCTCCTCCTAATCTCCAGCCTAAATCTACCCTGGCAGAGCTTGAGGCCATTCCCTCTCATCCTGTCCCCCATCACTTGGGAGAAGAGGTCAGCTCCTTCCTCTCTACAGCCTCCTTTCAGGTACTTGTAGAGAGTAATGAGGTCTCCTCTCAGCCTCCTCTTCTCCAGCCGAAACAACCCCAGCTCTCTCAGCCGCTCCTCATAGGTTCTGTTCTCCAGCCCCTTCATCAGCCTCGTCACTCTTCTCTGGACTCGCTCCAGAGCCTCAACATCCTTCTTGTGGTAAGGGGCCCACAACTGAACACAGGATTCAAGGAGTGGCCTCACCAGTGCTGAATACAGAGGGAGAATCCCCTCCCTGGACCTGCTGGTCACACCATTTCTGATACAAACCAAGATGCCATTGGCCTTCTTGGTCACCTTGGCACACTGCTGGTTCATGTTCAGTCGGCTGTCGACCAACACCCCCAGGTGCCTCTCCTCCTGGCAGTTTTCCAGCCAGGCTTCTCCCAGTCTGTAGCTCTGCATAGGGTTGTTGTGCCCCAAGTGCAGGACCTGGCATTTAGCCGTGTTAAACCTCATGCCGTTGGCCTCTGCCCAGTGGTCCAGCCTGTTTAGGTCCCTTTGCAGAGCCTCCCTACCCTCCAGCAGATCGACACTTGCACACAGCTTTGTGTCATCTGCAAACTTGCTAAGAGTACCCTCAATGCCCTCATCCAGGTCATTGATGAAGACATTGAACAGGACTGGACCTAGCACTGAGCCCTGGGGGACACCACTTGTCACTGGCCTCCAGCTGGATTTAACACCATTTACCACCACTCTCTGGGCCCGGCCATCCAGCCAGTTTTCTACCCAGGAGAGTGTGCGTCTGTCCAGGCCAGAGGCTGACAGTTTCCATAGCAGAATGCTGTGAGAAACTGTGTCAAAGGCTTTACTGAAGTCCAGAAAGACCACATCCACAGCCTTTCCCTCATCCAGCAGCCGAGTCACTTTATCATAGAAGGCGATCAGGTTGGTTTGGCAAGACCTGCCTCTGGTAAACCCATGTTGACTGGGCCTGATCACCCGGTTCTCTTTTAAGTGCTTCATGATAGCACTCAAGATCACCTGTTCCATGACTTTCCCTGGCACTGAGGTCAGACTGACTGGTCTGTAGTTCCCCGGATCCTCCCTGCTACCCTTCTTGTAGATGGGCACATCTACTATAAATTGTTGTGAAAAATCACTAAAAAATTAATGAGGAATAGGAAAAATTTATTACATAGAAATCATGTGAAAGTAATGCATGGTATTAATTATGCTCATGTCCCAGCTGTGAACTCACTACCTTACAGTTCCTAAGTCAGTGGTTTCCTTTTATGTACATGATGGCCTAGTACCGTGGGAACATGTACATATTTCAGATCATTTTTTTCAATCAGAAATCGACATAATACTAAAGATCTCCTTTACTGTGCTTTTTGACATGTACACATGAGCAGCACTTTCATAGAAGCTGCTGTTACAGTATGAGAGGATTATACATTTATAAGGTTCTAATAAGGCAAGAAACTGCAACTGTCTGCATGTTTTCCCCTTAACCCCCTCGTCTAGTCTTGTTGTGTAAACAATTGCAAAATAATTTGTGAACAGACATTTAAACTGGTTTTCTGACTGTCTGAGCACTATATTGTTTACAAATAAATGCATTGATAGCACACCAAAAAAGTGAGTTGACAAATACTAATAACAGCTACTGTAAACACAGACAAATTGAAGTTTAGATTAGGGTTTGAAAGAACTTGGAAACACCTTGTTAGGAAGTATTTAATTGCTTTTGTTGACAGAGCACCTAGCAGTTCGTGAACAGTGATGACTCATGTCTCTAGGTATTTGTGCAGTCTCAGATCTTTTCTCAGTTACTAGAGTCATTCTCAGCTCAGTAACATAGGACAGCTAGAACCAGTATGGCAGTCTGCATACTTTTTCTCCACGGGAGTTTTTATTTCATTTCATTTCCAAACAACAAAATCAAACTTTAGTTTCTTTAGAGGGCTTCAAAACATTTCAGTGTGGATTGAGTATTTAACATAGTAAGACATTCTTTCCTATTCTGTCCTTCTCTTTGTAAATCTGTCCCCTTGGGCAGGGTTTTAGTAGACAATAACCAAGACCAGTTGGTCTGTGGTTCAAAAATCTAAAGTTCCCTGCAAACGGATCAGTGAGAGTCTTTAACAACATCTGTATCTTGAACTGTCTATGAGTATAATAAACTAAACTGCTTGCTGCAGGGGGTGGGAAAAAAGAGTGTAGAAGCATTGATAGCTTTGCTGTAATTCAAATTTTTGTGTTCTGGTAGGTTTTTTTCAGGATTCCTTTTATTTCTGTAGGTAGCTATGGCTAAGATTTTTTCCTTATTTGTATTCAAAGCAAACCTAAAGCAACTAAACTGCATCTTCCAGAAAATGTGTTTTCTCTCCTTTCTCTCCATGTCCAACTGTGGAACCTATCTTTGAATTCAGCAGCCTCTTTGATGTCTGTTCATTTAACTGAGTATTTTATCATTCAGGTTAATTGAGGACATGCTCTATGGTTGACTAAAGAGTTGTTTTAATAAGATTATGTTTATTAAATAGATTAAAGAACTGTTTGTCCCTATAATTGACTATGAGAATGTTGTTTGCACTATTAGAAATGTATTAAGATATCCTCAGCCAAATTAAATGTTTTGCATAACAAGTTGTATTTGTGGATAGTAATACTGCCAGTTCTCACATGTGCCTTTTTTTGCTTGCCCTAATGCATATCAGAAAGCAGCAGTTTCTGGATTTCATTTACTCACAGCGATTCTTGTCCCATGCTAATCTTCTACCTGGCAAGTGCTTAGCATGTAAGAGCATGGTAGTGTATCAGTGGTGGAAATCAAGCAGGAGTCCCCTCGATGTACCCATAGGGAGCTGTTGGCTGGACCTGTATAAGGTCACTCTACCTCTCTTCAGCTTCCTGACACTGTGTGGAGCCTGAAATTCACTGTGGCGGGAGAAGTTATTCATTATTACTATATTTCTGTTCAGAACTGATTTGAAGAGAAGCTGAGATGCTTCATAAAAAAAACCAGAACAATGATCAGATGGCAGGAATAGCTCTTCCCTGGGACCACTTGAAGCAGTTCTGCTCGCTTTATATCCTACTGAATTCTTGTTCTTGTGCAAAGCTGTCTTTTTGCAGAGATTTTCCCTAGTTTTACTCCATCAGTTTTATAAGGCAGCACAGATTCCATCCCAGCAGAAGTAAAGAATTACTTCAAACAGATTTTGAATTTTCCCTTTCATGAAAACCAAATAATATCCATGAAATTAAAAGTAAGCCACAAAAGAAATGGATAAATTTTTTTTTTAGCTCTGAATTTATTACTGACACTGAAAAAATTTACACCACTGAATGAGGAAGCAGAATATTTTTTTGAAGGTAGAATTTAAATTAGAAAAATACTGGAGGAAAATTCAAAACATAGATAACCCTCCCTTCACAACTATGAAGTATTACATTGATTCTTTCCTCAATAGCTAGCAATTAGGTTAATTTTTCTGGTCTCATGGAAAAACATAACTCTGTTTCTTCTCCCAAGAAATTTCTCTCTACTAAGCCAAAATGGTTGTCCAAGCACCCAGATGATAGATACTTGCCTATGTTAGTTATCTGCAGACATATGACTGTAGCTAAACTTCAGATCAGAGAATAAAACAGTGCCGCACTAGTTAACCATTACCACATGCCACACACAATAGCCATTACCTGTTAGCTAGGTAGTAGTCCCAGAGTATGGGACCAGTCATGGGGGCCAAATTATTAATCTCAGTTACTAAAAATAAAGTTTACCATTTTGTTTATGGCTGACTCTCCACTATTGCAGCCCAGATTTTACTTTTAACATTACAAAGTGTGTATTAGGAACTACTTGAAGTTTTTATTCAGAAAGACAGAAACAATTTCGTGAAACACTGTAGAATGATCATGTAGCACAAATGTACTTCAATAGTATGAAGAAATACAAGTGGCCAAGATTAAAAGATCACTAACTAGGATATAAAAAGAAATAGAAAAGCTAACCAGAATTACAGAAAAAGGCAGACAGCAAAATCTGAAATGGTAATCAGAAGCTTTTGTGGAAGAGCTGTTGTGAGTTTCTCAGTCAAGCAGAGAATTAGGAGAATTTTACTTTCTACATTTTGAAAATTTGCTTGATTAAAAAAACCACAGTTTTCTAGTTTATTGTCTCTATATAAAACTAGAGAGAATGGCCATGAGATTTTGCCATGAAGAAATGCCAAAAACTAAGTAACTGCTGACGAACAAGATTGCAACGATCTTCTTAAAACAAGAGTGAAATTAAAGACCCTGAATTCTCAAGTATTCTTCTGTTGAATTCGGTTACTCAAGCAGGATATACATGGAAATATCTTATACCAGGGACTTGATAGTAGTCACCAAAGAGAAAATGTCTCCATTAAATTTTGTGACATCTAAGAAACTGGTAAATGGTAGCATTTTTTTTAGATTTATTAAAAACAATTTCTCAAAACTCTATGAATATTATTCTACCAAATTGTCATCTATTTACTCCTCATCTTTAGAAAAGGTGAGGCCACAAGACAGCTGCAGAGCCTGAGGGCTTCCTCCCAGTCTAATCCAAATGGGATCTAGATATTCTCCAGCATGCAACGTGTATCCCACACTGCCTAAAACACCTATCTTTTGAGAGAAATTCTGGTATCAGAAATATAAACAAATCATAAATTGGAAAATGTTGAGTGTGTTTTAAATGTCAGGTATTTCAATAAGCAAATTTATCAAAGCCAGCTATTTGGAGGAATGCAGGTATTTCCAAATTACTTCAATGTTTTAAATACACAGAACTAGCTAGGAAGGTAGGGAGGGTCAAATAGTGTGTTTAAGTGTCTACCATTTTTTCCACACTTAGAATTCTTTTCTTCACAGTATGACATTTTTTTTTTTTTTCAGTACTTTTCACATGCATCATTCATCTATACCCTTATACTAACCTCCAAATTGCTTAGGAAAATTAAAAATGTGGATTGGATGGACCTTTGAAAATATAACCCCCTTTCCTTGATCTTTAGAGGCAGAACAGGTAAAGCCCTGGAGAGCCACTACCAACTGCACCTGATATATGTTATTTTATTTTTCTTATCTCTTTTCCTTGTTCTATGTTGATGCTTCAGATTTTCAACATTTATAGACCAGGCCTGGACTATGAGCTGGCAAGTGAGCTGCCACTCAGAATTTCTTCTGCCTCACTGCCTATTAAGCATTTAGTTTTTCTTAGAGCCCTCATACTTATCAGGTTTGGCTCTGCTGGAAAAGTCATGAGCTTATGATGTCTGAACAAGCTTCAAAATTGTTATAATGTAGTATACTCATTCGTTCGAGTTCTTGCTATATTATATTATGTCAGAATAAATCTTTGTTGCCTGTTCTGTATTTTCCAAGATGCTTAAGCTTGATAAAAAGAATGTATGTTGACCGAAACCATTTTTATTTCCTTGTTCTTTTGGAACACACATGAAACATATGCTTGTTAGTTACAGGAACTAATTTAAATGATAATGTTTACAAATGGTCAACATCAAATAAACTTAGGAAGTAAACATCAGTGTGACATGGTAAACAAGCTATGAAGTGCAGTTGAGTGTGAAGATGATTATCAAGGGATAGGCTTTGTGAGTACTGGGAAAGTAAACCAATCTACTTTTGGATAATAATGTAATTTTCTCATGTAATATACCAGATTACCTCTCCCTCAGCTCTGCTCTTGATAATCTCTTTTAGTAATATTTTCTACTTGGTGAACTCAAGTTTCCGAGCCATTGCTAGTGCGAAGACCACTAAACTGCATGTGTGTTCATATGCACATACACACATTGTTGGTGGTGTTAATTTCCTTAGTTACTTTTAAAAGTTCATAAATTCCAGAATGGTTATTAATTTCTTTTATCAATCAGAGGCCACTAAACTGCTTGTACACTGGGGCACTTGAAAAGAAATTTATCTTTTATCAATTCATAGCAAAGATAAAAATATTGCTAGAAGAACTTTTGTAGCATTTAGAATCTTATTTTAACTTTTCACTCTAATTTTTTCTAAAGTGTGCTTAATGATGAGATGGTTAAGGGGATCTATTTACTTACAGTGCTGTGCATGATCCCTGCAATATCACGTTTTGTAGCCAAGTGTAACAACTTTGGAAGATATTACAAAGGGTTTTTATTAGTTGGGGTTTTTTTCTTGATTTGTGTTTCTGCAGGTTCTTCAGTTGAAATGTTCTTTATAAAATTGACATTTTAAACATTTTTACTTATAGTGCGTAGTTTTTCTTTCTATTAGTGAAACAAATGTTAGTAAATTTGTGCATTTGCTCATTTCTTTCTATAGGATGAGCTCTGCAAGCTTTAAGTGTCCAGTTTTCTAGTTGTAGAAGTCATTCTTACTAAATGAATTTTACAGACTTCTGAGATGAGGTTTACCAACACCAAATGAATTGTGATAATTTTGTGGAATACTGGGGATTTTCAAAGTAATGATGTCTTTTTGTATTAACTTGGCCCAAGTAAATGCAGAAATGGAGATAGTGAGTGAGTCCTTGATTGAGACTACAGTCTGGTTTGGGGTTTTGGTGTGGGTTCTTTCACATGCATTCTGAAATGAAAACCATTGACAAGAGTGTGATTACAATGAGTAATATATCCAAAGCCAATTCCAAACTCCTTACTTTCTAATACTGATAAGGTACCCATCCACAAGAAAACTATTTTCGATCTGATTCAAATTGGGGGTGCAATGCCAGATAAAGAGAGAAGAGGTTAGGTACCACAGGCCACATTTCAGCAAAGTGTTGTCACCATGCAGTAGCACTAAATGCTAAGTCAGCCCAAGGAAAGAAAGCAAGACATACTCAGTTGTAATGGATTGATCAGCTCTCTCTATGTGTCATCTGGGAAGGAACTTCCCCACAGATGTACATCATCTCAGCCCTGAATCCTGGACTGCACATGGTTTATTAACTTCCATAGAAAAGCATGCTTCTCCTTTGTTGAATGCAAATATAGTTTACTAAAGAAAGCACACAGATCTGTTACACACAGATAGTATGAGTCAGTGCAGGATCAGTGAAGATTTAGTCTAACATCACATGATATCACATCAGTAAACCGATGGATGTTATCTATCTAGACTTCTATAAAACTTTTCACAGAATCACAGAACAACCAGGTTGGAAGGGACCCATCGGATCTTCTAGTCCAACCATTCCTATCTAACACTAAACCAAGTCCCTGAAGACCTCATCCACCCGTGCCTTAAACACCTCCAGGGAAGGGGAATCAACTCACTCCCTAGGCAGCCTATTCAAATGCCCAATGACCCTCTGTGTGAAAAACCTCCTCCTAATCTCCAGCCTAAATCTTCCCTGGCGGAGCTTGAGGCCATTCCCTCTCGTCCTGTCCCCTGTCACTTGGGAGAAGAGGCCAGCTCCCTCCTCTCCACAACCTCCTTTCAGGTACTTGTAGAGAGTAATGAGGTCTCCTCTCAGCCTCCTCTTCTCCAGCCGAAACAACCCCAGCTCTCTCAGCCGCTCCTCATAGGTTCTGTTCTCCAGCCGCTTCACCAGCCTCGTCACTCTTCTCTGGACTAGCTCCAGAGCCTCAACATCCTTCTTGTGGTGAGGGGCCCACAACTGAACACAGGATTCAAGGAGAGGCCTCACCAGTGCTGAGTCCAGAGGGAGAATCACCTCCCTGGACCTGCTGGTCACACCATTTCTGATACAAGCCAGGATGCCATTGGCCTTCTTGGCAACCTGGCTCATGTTCAGTCAGCTGTCAGCAAACACCCCCAGGTCCTTCTCCTCCAGGCAGTTTTCCAGCCAGGCTTCTCCCAGTCTGTAGCTCTGCTTAGGGTTGTTGTACCCTAAGTGCAGGACCCGGCATTTGGCCGTGTTAAACCTCATGCCGTTGGACACTGCCCAGCGGTTCAGCCTGTTTAGGTCCCTTTGCAGAGCCTCCCTACCCTCCAGCAGATCGACACTTGCACACAGCTTTGTGTCATCTGCAAACTTGCTAAGGGTACCCTCAATGCCCTCATCCAGGTCATTGATGAAGACATTGAACAGGACTGGACCTAGCACTGAGCCCTGATACGGTCTCCCACAACATCCTCCTCTCTAAATCTGAGAGATATGGATTTGATGGGTGAACAGTTTGGTGGATAAGAGACTGGTTGTATGGTCGTATTCAAAGAGTAGTGGTGAATGGCTGGACCGCTGGGCAGAGTCCAATGGCATGAGGTTTAACACGACCAAATGCTGGGTCCTGCACTTGGGGCACAACAACCCTATGCAGAGCTACAGACTGGGGGAAGTCTGGCTGGAAAACTGCCTGGAGGAGAGGCACCTGGGGGTGTTGGTTGACAGCCGACTGAACATAAGCCAGCAGTGTGCCCAGGTGTCCGAAAAGGCCAATGGCATCCTGGCTTGTATCTGAAATGGTATGACCAGCAGGTCCAGGGAGGTTATTCCCTCTCTGTATTCAGCTCTGGTGAGACCGCTCCTTGAATCCTGTGTTCAGTTGTGGGCCCGTCACCACAAGAAGGATGTTGAGGCTCTGGAGTGAGTCCGGAGAAGAGCCACGAAGCTGGTGAAGGGGCTGGAGAACAGGCCTTATGAGGAACAGCTGAGAGAGCTGGGGTTGTTTAGTCTGGAGAAGAGGAGGCTGAGAGGAGACCTCATTGGTCTCTGTAACTACTAGAGGGGAGGTTGTGGAGAGGAGGGAGCTGGCCTCTTCTCCCAAGTGACAAGGGACAGGACAAGAGGGAATGTCCTCAAGCTCCACTGGGGGAGATTTAGGCTAGAGACTAGGAGGAAGTTTTCCACAGAAAGGGTCATTGGGCATTGGAAGAGGTTGTCCAGGGAGGTGGTTGATTCACCTTCCCTGGGGGTGTTTAAGGCATGGGTGGATGAGGTCCTGAGGGACGTGGTTTAGTGTTTGATAGGAGTGGTTGGACTCGATGGTCCGATGGGTCTCTTCCAACCTGGTTGTTCTATGGTTCTATGATTCTATGAATGGCTTGAAATCCAGATGGAGATCTGCACCTAGTGGTGAACCTCAGGGTCCCATACTGGGACCAGGGCTGTCTAACATCTTTAGTAATGGAATAGGAGATATTTTCAGATATGTCCTCAATGAGTGAGAATGTATTTAGATGTGTTTATTCTCAGGTGCAGAGGTAGAACCTGCAATAAAGTAGTCTTTTCAGGAACTTATAGGACACATCAAGACAGTGTTGGATGATGCTTTGACCCATCTTTTCTATGATTCTTTCATCGGAAAAAGTCCTTTACTTTTGCACAAACAGTGTGAATCCAGAAGAAACCAGCTGAAATTAGGCTCCTTTGAAAAGTCAGGTAACATTGGCATAGCTTGCAGAATAATTTTTTCATTGAGAAAAACCTTTTAAATATTCTTCATAGCAGTCCAAGAAGACCTAATATTCTTGCCTATGTACACCACATATTGGCTTGTGTAGGTGGCAAAGGGCAAAGAGCAGAGGCAGGGGAAAGATGAAACCTCTCTCTATTGATGAAATGCGTGTAGAACAGTGAAGAAGTTGGGTTCTGCTGGGGATGAGGAGAGCACTGTGGCAGATCTTCTAGATATTACTTAAAATAAATCAGAGAAGGGAACACAGTTCAAATTTTTTAAAAAGTAAGTTTTGTATGTTCTGGTCTGTAATTCTCATGTTTACTCACTATTTGATTTTATTTCCAACTTACCAGCTGCATCTCATAATTAAGCCAAAAATACTGTGCACAGCATGTTTGTACATATCCAACTACAGCATAGGAAAAAGTAGTGGGGTTCAGATAATCTAATCATATTCTTATACTTGCTTCTTGTTATGGTCAAATATGAGGCCAAGAGGGACTAAAATGCAATAAGTCTGTCTGAAATGGACCAAGATATCCTGTCTTTAAAACTGGTCAATTTCAAGTAAATCCGTTTAACTTGCTGCTTCAGTGTAGTCCAACACAGTAACATTTTACAGTAAATGACTGCCTGGATGAAATGGAAACTAATGACCCATTAGTACTGTGATATTTCAACCCCAAGGGGAGTGCAATATATTTTTTGTTAATTTTGTTCATTTGCTAAGGCTCAATTTGCATAAAAATTGAGCTGTCAATAATTTACATTTTCCACAAATAATTTTGATAGTCTTCATATTGTGTTTAAATCACATGAATAACAAAATGTTTAAAGTCTATGCACATCCAAACACATGCCCCTTCATCTTAAAGTTCCCAGTGATTCAAGACTCTGTTATACTGTCCTTGCAACAGTTCAGTGCTGTAAACTGTTTTGTTGCTGATTTTAACACTGTATATTTCTTTTGGCTGCACATTCTAAAAATACATTTGACACCAGGTTGCTATGTTTAGGATTGTAAAGAGGGTGCAGTGACTCACTGAAAGTCTAATTCTACCCATTATAATCTTGCTTCCCATTTTATACTATTTTAGAAGTGTTATTTGATCTGGAAGATCATTCTGTAACCTTCAGATTACAGCTGGGTGACTTCTGCAGAAAAGGAATTACCAATGCATTAAATTTGAATTAGCTTTGAGAAATCATGCAGATGTATGCACAGAACGTTACAGCAATGCTGTCTCCAAGGCACAGCAGAATTGCCTTTATGCAGTTTTAAAGAATCACTTGAGCAACCCTTGAATTGCACACATGATGAAGCTGAGCCAGCATCTTTACTTTTAAAAAAAACATGCATATACACGTACACAGAGCAAATGTAGCTTTGAGAGCTGTCTTTCAGGGAAATCTGATCACAAATAGGCTGCTGCTGAGTGGGCCATTTGGGCTCAGTCCTGTCGTATTGGAGAGCACTACTGCACATACTGCAGAAGTGTCACTTAGACTAATGATTATGAATTATGCAGAGGGTCACATCCTCTTAGTTACGAGTCATTTCCACAGTTTCCCTCTAGACTGCCTAGCCTAGCTCCATTTTTTTTCCCATTTTAGTGCTGCAAGCAAATAACACACAGTATGAATGCCAAGACCTTCATTTATTGACATTTTATTTTCCTTCCGTAGCTTCAAGTCAGTACAATGACTGAACAGTTGGGGGGGTTGGGGAGAGGAAGCCAGCTGCTATTGGTGGATTATGAAAAAAGCTCCATTCAGTTCAGCAGGTCATTTAGCAAAGTAGGACAGTAAAAGCTGTAGAAAATGTATGTTTTGCTGCAGGCTTTGGATCCCAAGTATTTATGTCAAAAACATCATTTCTGCACTTTCCTGTTTTGGAAAAAAAGGCTACAGTTTGACATATATTAAAAAATAATTGCTGTTTTTGAACCAATGACCTGACATCACCAGGTTGTGTGACCTTCCCCCGTCTTAATGCTAACTAGAAAATCTACTGTGACGATGGATAGTAGTGCCAGAATATTTCATAGAACCACTGTGAAGCAGCGTATGCGAAATGTGTAGCAAAGACATTCCATGATATGACTAGTTATAGCCTGCACATCCCTGACACAAAATGGGAACACATCACATTTGGAGGGCAGTGGCTAAGCAACCATCTGTGACAACCAGGAAGGCGAAGTAGCACTTGGAGAAAAGTGCATAGGCGAATGTTTTCCTGTCCAGGGACTTTGCCTTTCTCCTACTAATGCTGACTGTTAGGAGGAAGGCTAACAACAGTATCCAACTCCAGGAGACTACTCCTTCACAAACATTAAAGGACAAAAGGGACTGTTACACCTTCTTTTCTTAAAATTAATACGAATCTTTCTAGCCTTTCTTTAAAAATTAATTAAAGTAGTGGAAATTGTAGTTTATCTTATAGCATTACAGAAAGCTCCCAAAACTGTAACACTTTTACAGAGATATTTCCCTGTAAATATCTACAAGATTTTGTTTTCCATTAGAGCTTGAGAAAAATTGTTTAGGAGGTGTGTCTCACACTGTACCGTACATTACAGGTACGCATATTCAGGAAAAAAAAAACAAAACAGGGAACATTTCTCAAAGCTTTTCCTCCTTAGTAGAATGTGATCATGTTTAATATTAATATCTAGGGATGAAATGTTTCATAACATTCTAGCAATATTGCAAGCTTGTCTAAAAGTAAGTTATTTTTCATTTATAAGATACTTAAACTCTTTGACACAACAACAATTTTTTTTAAATGCAAATAAATTAATACCCTCATAGCCAAGTCAATTAAATGGTTTCCTGCTCTTCCTGCATAAAGCAAAAACTGTCTCTTCAGTCAGCAAAAGCTTACACTAACATTTAAATTTTGCTGTGTGTGCTCAAGGTGAATAAATTCAGGCTCTCGTCTTGAAGGATAAGGAGCACCTTTAACCCTCCCACATGTAAATATGAGGGCTACTAGTCTAAATAACCCACATAATGCTAAATGTCAGGACTGAACAAGAGGTTTTATAGCAGCTTTTTAGCATCTGCCTACGCAAAGAAAGCTCAAAATACGAATAAATACTGATTACATTTTTGGGAATATCATCTGGACTTTTTATAGGGATCTATGGGTTTCTTTTAGTTGAGGAGTTTATTCCCAGCTAGGCTTCATGTCAAATGGACAGGAATGTTACTGGCATGCTGAATATGTTGCACATTTAGGTTATTGGGTGACAAAAAAACATGTGAAATCCTGTAACATGTAGAGAGGTATGGTGTGGTTCTATTTATTTCCAGTAACGGTAACAACAATCAGGAGGCCTTGTCCTCTTGAGTACAGAGGTTCCTCAAAACCATAAGATGTATATTTTATTTTTACATATACTGACACTTTGATGTTGTGTTTATATTAGAATATAAATCATAGCTATTCACAGTTATTCCAAGGGAATCCAGTATGTTAATATTCTGGTCAAGGAAGTTAAACCTGTGTGTGTATATATAAATACAGAGAGAGCTTAGCAGAAATCTCTTAAACTTCTTTATCGATGTGACTGCTTTGTGTATGGTCAGGACTTTCTATAGCATGATATTGTGCTTTCCTTCACTGATAGAATACAGAAATTGAAATGTGAAAGAAAAAGCAATATCATCCTTCCTTACTCTTGACAGCAGAGAAATGAACTGTGTAGTGTAGAAGATGACTTTGATCCACAGACCTTTATAAAGTAATCTACAAAAGAAATAATGTTGGGTTTTAAGAGTACATTTGGTTTTCTAATTTCTTTACTGGAAAACATATAGAATACTGATGCCTAGATATCTGAAAACCTCATCTACATGTCTGCTTATCACAGAATCTTAGAATCACCAGGTTGGAAAAGACCTACCAGATCATCGAGTCCAACCATTCCTATCAAACACTAAACCATGCCCCTCAGCACCTTGTCCACCAGTCCCTTAAACACTTCCAGAAAAGGTGACTCAAGCCCCACCCTAGGCAGCCTGTTGCGGTGCCCAATGACCATTTCTGTGAAAATTTTTCATAATATTCAGCCCAAATCTCCCCTGGCGGAGCTTAAGGCTATTGCCCTTTGTCCTGTTCCCTGTCCCTTGGGAGAAGAGGCCAGCTCCCTTCTCTCCACTACCTCCTTTCAGATAGTTGTAGAGAGCAATGAAGTCTCCCCTCAGCCTCCTCTTCTCCAGCCTAAACAACCCCAGCTGTCAGACGTTCCTCATGAGACCTGTTCTCCAGCCCCTTCACCAGCTTTGTTGCTCTTCTCTGGACTCGCTCCAGAGCCTCAACATCCTTCTTGTGGAGAGGGGCCCAGAACTGAATACAGAATTCAAGGAATGGTCTCACCAGTGTGGAGTACAGAGAGAGAATAACCTCCCTGGATCTACTGGTCACACCGTTTCTGATACAAGCCAGGATGCCATTGGCCTTCTTGGACACCTGGGCCACTGCTGGGTCATGTTTAGTCCCTGTCAACCAACACCCCAATGTCCCTCTCCTCCAGGCAGCTTTCTAGCCAGATTTCTCCTAGACTGACAGGGGTCTTTCCTTTCCTGTGAAGTGTAAGGACTGGAAAGAAGAAATTTGATTGAACAGTAGGGCTGAACTAGCCTTAAGCACTGGGGACAGAGCAGCAGCTTCTCAGCTGCCTTAGAACTCCCATCATCTGAGTGACCTTCCTGGTGTGGCCAGATGAACATAGTCTCCCTCCAACACCTGCAACCCCTCTGCCGCACTTCAGCCACTGATAACACTCTCATGCTCTCCATGTGACCATGCTGAGCTGCTGGTTCCATCCAAGGCCATTTGGGACATGATGGAAGCACAGTGGGCCCAGGATGTCTCTGAGGATATGGGTGAGCAGGTGGACACAGCAGCTGGAGAGCAATCCCAGACAGCCAGCAGGTGGAGGGAACAGCAGGGGGACAATGCCAGACAGGCAGCAGGTGGAAGGGGCAGCAGGAAGGCAACAGTACTTTGTACTGAACTTGACAGTAATTACACTTGTTGGAATCCTGTATGCCTCTTAAGACTTTTTTAGGTGTTAGAATACAAATTATATTTATTTAGATTCTGGAGATAGCTTCCCCTAAAGAGTGAAGACTTGGGAGGTGGTTGGAGAGGAGAAGGGAGAAAGACCTCCTCCTCCTATCCATAAAATATGAAACTTAATTTGACTTTGTAGGTAAGTATAATCTGGTAGATCATCAAGTTGTTCCTATATATTCATATCTTCTAGGAAAAACGAACAGAGCCATTAAAGTGTTGCTGGTTTTCTCAATGGCTCTGTCATGTGGAGTACTGCAATGTGGTGTTTGCTGAGGTGTCCAGATGTTTATAATTAATTTAGTCTGATTACTTCTAATTACTCCTTCCTATTGCATTATCTGGCATTTGTCAACTTCATATGTAAGTAGCCCTGCTGCCTATTTGTTTAGTTCTGTAAGGTCCCTTTAGACCTCCTTAACCTTCTCGAGTGATGACTAATCTAAATAATTGTACTGTCTGCAATTCTTTTCCCACCATTTTCCCCAGAACATTAATAAAAAGAATCACAATATTAATAAAGGTAATTGTCCTATTTCAGTATAGAAGCATGAAGAATCCCATTGCAAACCTGTCATGATGAAAGCTGGTCATTAATGTCTCTTTTTTTTTTAATCTCTTAACTGATTTCTGATTCCTGGAAGTATTTTAACCCTTCAGTCTTTGAATTTCTCAAGTCTCATGTAAAGTTTTTTGTCAAAGGTTTTTTCAAATCCCAAGTAAATCATGTGTATAGCAACTACATTATTGCTATTCTCAAAGAAATCTGTTTGATGAGAGGGATGGATTTTCCTTTCTAGAAGGTGATATGATATCCTGCAATATATCTTGCTCAGTTATTTGCACTATAATTTCAATTACTTTTCATTGCTTTGTATCTGTTTTCCTGATTTGAATTACAACATAGTATGAAATTTAAGGCTTTTTTCGGAATGATTTATTTGTGAATTGTTTTAAAACTTGGATCTAGAGTTTCAGACAAACTTCTTACTCCTAAGACCCACTCCTTGAAGATTTCTCCTACTGGCAAATTTATGTTTCAAATACTTGTTTTAGTCTCTTCTGCTTGCTTTGCTCTCCATGGAGAAGTAGAAAGCTTAAAAGAAATTTATGCCTTAAAATATTCACTGGTCACAGCTACAGTTACCTGCTACAAGAGCAATCCTGTGGTGATATGAAGAGATTATAAGACAAGACCCATACCCAAAAAGATTTCACCCTTGTAGGCATCCTTTATTGCTTTTACGTGACCTCCCAGCATTGACTCTATCTATCTATATGGCAAAGGTACCAAATGGAGGAAGTCTGTAGAGTCAGTTACTTTCTAGGTCACATCTCCTCATTTAGTGGCTCTCGGACCGCTCAGTGAAGCACACTGAAAAGTACTGAACTTACTCGCTGAGAATTTTTAAATGGGTATGTTGCAGTAAGTTCTATTTGGAGAGCAGAATAAACAGGGAAATCTGCTGGGATGAAGACATGGGAGGAAATAGATATCATTTCTACCTGCTTTGAAAGGGAAGTGAATTCTACAAGTCCATTTCCCTCTGCAACTCCAGTCCTGAAACAGGTCCTTGAATAGTAGGTAATAAGAAGGAGCCTACAGAAGCTCTAAGAAAGGGCAAAGCATGAAATGTTTACAGTTTCCCTTTTCTAATATTTCTCTTCCACTACTTTTGCTTTCAGTGATTAAGCTACAAAGGAGACAATGCATTGCACTGCACTGTTCCAAAAAGGTGGAGATTTTGAACCCTTGTATGGGGTTCCCTGTGAACCTTTCCTTCTTTCCCACTGAAGATGACACATTTGTCTCTACTTTAGAGGAACAGCTTTTGACTTGAAGAGCTGTATTTTTCCATTTCTCTTTCATAAAAGATATACTGCATTTTTTAATGCTTTCCCCTCCTTCCAGTCAATACTTTATGATATGGAAAAATATAGGTCTCACAGTTTTGCTCAGATTTTGCTTGTGTGCAATAAATGAATGTATTTAATTTCTAAACCAGCACATCCCTTTCATTAAGACCATTAAAAATAAAACTTGTTTGTAGCTAATGTTGCTTGACAAAATAGGAGTCTCTAAGTCTGTTTTCTTGGTTGGTACATTCTGCTACTGAAAGTACTTTCATCCAAAAGTATCAGAAGCATTGCAAACTAATAAAGGCTCCTAGCACTATGTTTAATAAGATATATTTTCTCACTACAACCATTCAATATAACCTCTAGCATGAGGTTTAACACTGCCAAACGCCGGGTCCTGCACTTGGGGCACAACAACCCTGTGCAGAACTACAGACTAGGAGAAGTCTGTCTAGAAAGCTGCCTGGAGGAGAAAGACCTGGGGGTGTTGGTTGACAGTGACTTAACATGAGCCAGCAGTGTGCCCAGGTGACCAAGAAGGCCAATTGCATCTTGGCTTGTATCAAAAATGGTGTGACCAGCAGGTCCAGGGAGGTGATTCTCCCTCTGGACTCAGCACTGGTGAGGCCGCTCCTTGAATCTTGTGTTCAGTTGTGGGCCCCTCAGCACAAGAGGGATGTTGAGGCTCTGGAGTGAGTCCAGAGAAGAACAACGAGGCTGGTGAGGGGTCTGGAGAACAGGCCTTATGAGGAATGTCTGAGAGAGCTGGGGTTGTTTAGGCTGGAGAAGAGGAGGCTGAGGGGAGACCTCATTGCTCTCTACAACTACCTGAAAGGAGGTTGTGGAGAGGAGGGAACTGGCTTCTTCTCCCAATTGACAGGTGATAGGGTAAGAGGGAATGGCTTCAGGCTCCTAACCTCCAGGGGAGGTTCAGGGGGGATATCAGGGGAAAAAATATCATGGAAATGGTCATTGGGCACTGAGGCAGACTTCCCAGGGAGGTGGTTGACTCACCTTCCCTGGAGGTGTTTAGGGGACTGATGGACAAGGTGCTGAGGGGCATGGTTTAGTGATTGATAAGAATGGTTGGACTCAATGATCCAGTGGGTCCTTCCTCATCTAGTGATTCTATGATTCATCAGTTTAGATGTAAACACATCATTACATCTTAGGATATCAAACAAGTCTATAATATTTTAAAATCAATAGAGTTGAGTGCTCTTAAGAGGTGCATATTCAAAAGGGAAAGCATTCAGAATGAGAGATGACCTTACGTTACTGCTAAAGCTATGGTTACCTTTCAATCTTTCATAGAATCAGAAAGACTATCATCATAGAATCATTAAGTTTGGAAAAGACTTCTAAAATCATCAAGTTCAACCATCAGCTCAACAGCACTGTGCCTACTAAACAATAAATCAAAGTTCCACATTTAAATGTTTTTTGAATCCCTCCAGGGATGATGACTCCACCAGTTCCCTGAGCAGCCTATTTCAATTCTTCATCACTCCTGCACTAAAAAAAAAAAAAAATTATAATATCCAGTATTCCCTAGCACAGCTTGAGGCCATTTCTTCTCTTACTATGTCTTGTTACTT
Organism: Coccyzus lansbergi; assembly: GCA_033558105.1. Taxonomy (NCBI): domain Eukaryota; kingdom Metazoa; phylum Chordata; class Aves; order Cuculiformes; family Coccyzidae; genus Coccyzus; species Coccyzus lansbergi. The sequence continues at coordinate 1,164,009 of JAUMJK010000021.1, read as the reverse complement.
GGGAGAAGAGACAACACCCACTTCACTACAACCTCCTTTCAGGTATTTGTATAGAGTAATAAAGTCTCCCTTCAGCCTCTTCTCCAGACTAAACAACCTCAGTTGCCTGAGCAACTACTCATAAGACTTGTGCTCCAGACCCTTCACCAGCTTTGTTGCTTTCCTCTGGACACACTCCAGCACCTCAATGTCTTTCTTGTGGTGAGGGCCCCAGAAACAAATTCAGGATTTGATATGTGGCTTAACCAGTGCCAAATACAGTACAATCGATTTCCGACTTCTGATTGCCACACTATTTCTGGTACAAGCCAAGATGCTGTTGGCTTCTTGGCTACCTGAGCACACTGCTGACATGTGTTTGCCTAGCTGTTGATCAGCAGTCCCGGGTCCTTATCCACTAGGCAGCTTTCCAGCCCTTTTTCCCCAAGTCTGTAGCATTGCATGGGGTTGTGATCAAGGGCAGGACCCAGAACTTGGTCTTGTTAAACCTCATACAGGTTTAACATACTCCTTTACCTGGGCCCATCGACCTAGCCTGTCTAGATCTTTGTGCAGAGGCTTCCTGACTTCAAGGAGTTTGACACTTCCACCCAATGCGGTGTCATCTACAAGGTTACTGGAGGAGCACTTCATTTTGTCATCTAGATTATCGATAAAGATATTAAACAAGACTGCCTCCAGCACTGGGGAACACCATTTGTGACCAATCACCAGTTGAATTTATCTCTGTTCACCACAACTTTCTGTGCTTGGTCATCAACCATTTTTTTACCCACCAAAGAGTACGCCTATCTTATCTATGAGCCACCATATTAGCTAGGACAGTGCTGTGCCTTGATACCTCTGGAGCCCTGTTCATCCACACATAAGTAAAGGCTGTTTTGTTCCTTCTGTAGCTGCTTGTATAAAACCTGACCATAAAGCAGTGTCTTGACGTTTTTCATTTGGCAGGTGGACCTTAGAGACACCAGATAATCATTCAAATACTTCAGCATTAGCTACCAAGTCTGGATTTGCTGTTTCATTCTCACTGATAAGAAGGACAAATATTCATTCAGTAATGCTTCTGCTATTACTCTGTAATTTCCTCTTCCTGTAGGCAGGAGACAATGGGTCACTACTAATGGTTAGGAGCCAAAATGACACATGAACATGTAAATAATTTGAGCATCAGTTGAACCTTATATAAAACTGAGCACATTTCTAGTGACAAAATCAGTAACTGTGTTTGGGCTTTTTGCATCTGCTTGTCACAGTAGGAGGTTTTTTTGTGTTTAGATCTGCTTCAGGGTATTGCAGCCAGTGTGTTCAGCAGTCTCCACAGCTCTTTCCCACTGCTCATGGGCTAATTGTTGGTATGTGGAGCACATGTGCAGAGGTGGGATCTCAAAGCAGGAAGGTCAAGGACTGTTCACCTGTAACCTGTGGGGGTTCCTCAGTAAAGTTAATTTACAAAGGCTCTGTATTCAGGGCCCCCATTCCTCTAAGCCTTGATGAGGTATTTGATTAATGGTTCTGGAAGTAAAACACAAGGAGTGCCCCCTGGTTTTGAAGGTCACAGGTAAATCCTGGCCTTATTCTGATTCCAATAATGAATTTATCTAAGTGCCATATCCAAGTCATAACCACTCATCAAAGTGGTGAGTAGGTAGTGCAGCAATTTCTATTGAAACATAGAGCACCATGTGATAAATTACATCTGCAAGATTTGTTTCTTATGTCAAGCACACATTACTTCTAAATCAAATGCTAAAACATGCCTTATTTAGTCAAAAGTAAGCAGAATGCTCTAATTTATAATCGTCTTGAAGCACACTGCAGTGAAAATGAAAGCAGACTATTAAAATTTAATGCCTGCTTGGCAGAGTAGCACATTTCTGGCCACATTTGATGCAGCGTCGTTTTCTCACACCATTGTGTATGCACAAAAAGTCAGCTTGTGTTTGCCAACGTCTGTGGAAACTAATTGAAAAAAATGATTTAGCTGTTAAAAACTGACATTGGGCTGGAAAATTATTGTCAGCACAGACACTGATGGCAGTGTCTTCTTTCTCCTCTCACCCCCATCCGCTTGCTTTTAACAATTGCCTGTTGTTCTTCAACCTAGCTCCCAGCAGTACAGTTGCTAGCAAATATTCATTCGGGTGTCATCTCTGTTTAAAGTCTCGTCCTACACACCTATTCATCTGTGCTAAGTGAACAGCAGCATCAGCTCAAATTAAGCTGGCATGAAAACAGCCACTGTTAATAATTTCTGCTGTGATTCAGCTTAGCTTCGGATAACAGGTGAAGATGTTTCATAACGGAGGCAATTATAGCTCTGTAAGCTCTTTCAGGCTGCCTGTTTAATCAGAGGAATGGAGCGCAGTGGCTGCTGGAGCATGTGGAACGGCTGGCCCAGCCACCATCAGACCGCATTTGTTATCTGCCGGATTGAGCAGGCTGCCTGTCAGGGGCAGATGCTGGGTGCAGTGATTAGCATGTAAAGTGCTTGGAAAGGCTGAGGAGAGGGGGTGGAAGGCAGCGCACTTCATCTGAACTTGCTGCAGACCTCTCCCGCCAAATAAATACCTTCTAAACCACTGTTCCTTTGGCTGGAGTGGAAATTTGTGTCAGTATGTGGGGGTGTGCCTGGCCATTGCATGTACACACACATTGATGTTGCATATGGTATATGTAGCCAAAAATAAGATTACAGAAAACACAGAGGTCTGCTTCATGAATAAGGATAAAATCCTGTTTGCAAAACAGTAACAATTGAGGAACTTCTGAGATGACAATCAGGTCTACCAAAGAAGTAACCATTTAACAGCTGCTCATTAAGATGCAGATGAAGGAGTGAGATGGGTGAAAATTAATAACTAGCAAAATATAAATGAAGTCTGTACTTTCATATGAGAAATGTTACGCTACTGTGATGGATCTTTAGCAATTTTTTTTTAATTAAAGAACAATGTATTTCCATCTACTGAATCTCTATTGTTCTCTTATTTAAGTTATCTTTCATGTCAGTGCCACATAGTTTGAAGTATATTAAAACATAGTCATATACTTAATTGTGTGGATTTGCAGATGGCTCATTTCCAGCCAAATATTTTTTTCCTCAATGCTCTAAAGAAAATCTCTAGCAGCCTAAATTGAATTTTTATACATTATGATTTCCAGAAATGTACTTCTTAATGGTTCCTGATGTGCCTAAAGGCATGAATCTTGAACTACTTTCTTAGAAATGTGTTAGGGAGAAACTGAAAAACGTGTTGCTGGTTGGATTTTACAGTTTGTTTTTTGGTTTTTTTCCTGGTGGCAAAGAGTGAATTTCAATTGTGTGTGTTAACCTACTTTTATTGTATTGCTCTAGTGTTTTCTTGAGCACTTGTAATAAAGAAAATATAACAATATATATTTCAGAAGTGTTTGATCACAATTTCAGTGTATCTGCAAAATGTGTAGTGTATATTCATTTCCAGGAACAAAAGACACATCTGTTTTCTTTCCAAAGGAAAAATCTTAGTTGTTTTGAAATATTCCAGTTTTATCTTTCACAGAAGGTAATTCTGAGACTGACCTATTTCTACATTCCATGTTTTTTTCTAAATGCAGCATTGAGGGATTCTCCATTCAATTAAGGGAAAACATTTTTGTAACTATTTTTAAGTGCCCTAAAGATGAAATTCATTGTGAGTTTGTATCTATATTCAATTTCTAACCTCCCCAGCAAGCAATTATTTTATTCAGTCCTGACAATGCTTTATCTATTGTCGTCTTGGACTATATTCCACATACTGTCTCTTCCCCTGACGATTAAGGCTGTTCCTTATCCCCGCAGCCTTTAAAAGCTCTGTGTAACATTAGCCTATCTAGTCTAGTGAAAATGTCTTTACAGATTAGTGTAATGTTAGTACTACTGGCTCCCTGCTTTTGACCTGAAGTGGAATATGTTGCACTGCTGGAGCAGATGGAATCAGGGCTTCATTGGGAAACGGAGATTGCTTGGCTGGCTGCCAGAACCCCCCCCTCCCCCCCTCCCCGCCACCGACCGTGCTGCTGGAGCCTCTCTTGGTGCTTGAGGAAGGGGTGGGGGCAGGGAGCAGCACTTAAATTTGCTTTGGAACAAAATACGTTTAAGGCTGTTCATTGGCAGATATTTACAAGGCATTCTAGGAGGCGATGAATCTTTTTTGTGAACATGGAAACCTCTTTCCTCTAGGTTTTGAGGTTTTAGTGACAAGGGTTTCTGCATTTTTTTTCAAACAGAAAACATGAGATAAAAGAAATATAAAACAAAGAAAACAAACTTGTGAACTCTTAATAACCTTCTGAATGGATGTAGATTGGCTAATAAGGACAAATTAGTGTAAAGTTGCTGTTGCTTTTAGTGAACCAAATACACTTCTTTTCCTTAGTGGTTTCTTTTCTTTTACCAAAATGTTATGGTGTCCCAATGAAAAATAATTCCCTAAAATATTTGGGTTTAGACCTCCTGTGAACGTCATGTGGTGCTAAAACCCAAAAATGTTTGGAGGGCTAGGATAGATGCATCTGCTCCATGTTATGTGCAGTCCAGAGATTAAATACATTAAGTGCAACATGTGCACACTGCTATTGTTACACCAAACAAATCTTTCATTGAACATCCATATTAAATCTGTCACCCCAGATTTCTACCCTGTTTTCTCCTCTGCAATCATATTTTTCTCTGAAGTATTGCATTTCCCTAGCAGTAAAACATATGCTGTTTCTGCCTAAGTAGATGTATAATGTAAGCTGTGATGTGGAGAGTATTTTTTCTTATCATTTTCTCCTTGCGAGTGTAGTTATAGTAACATATATGTGCTTTTATCTGTGATAAGAACTACCATCTGGTAGCTTAATGTGCACAGCTTATTGCTTGAAGTGCTTATACACATTGTAAAAACACACAGCTTTTGTGTATGTTAGGATACTGCTTTATATGTATTATTAATAAACCCACATATTAGCTATTGAATATGTCAAATTATAGTAAAATATAAGTGTGAGTCTAGACCAGAAGGATTAGGACTGACATGTTGTCAGATTTGTATTTATTCCAGCACTACTATTGTGACCTTTTAATATCATGTTATTTGCAACCTCTTCCAGATGATAATTGTTTCAGTAAGAAAATGGAGACTCTGATGAAGGAAAAAGCCTTTGTTATATTTAAGGTGCTGAAACTTTCTTCCATGGTATACCAATTCACGAAGATATGTGTTGAATGTGTGCGAGTAGCAAGAAAGACAGAACGTATAAATTTGAGTTACTTTGACCTTTAATCCAGGAGACTAAGAAGAGAAACACACTAGGAAGGATGGTTTGTTGCTGCCTGGAGACTGATAAGCTGTAATAAAGGTGTACTCCATTGCAATTCATCTAAAGCTTCCATTGCTATCATCCTCTTTTTTCGATTTTTGTTACCTCAAGTACTTATCTAAATCCCTTTCAATGCCAGCTTGAATGCACTTTGTATTCTCTCCAACTGTGACTGGTGCTGTCTGTGTGTGTCAGTGTGCTTCAGCATACAATCTTTCCCCTTGTAAGACAAGAGCCTGTGCCAACACCTAATTAAGGATAAGCCACAGAGCTCTTTGTTCTATCTTTGTCAACTGTTATGTTCCTAGCTTTCTACCTAGTTGAGCTTTTATGACAAGAGCAACATTTTGGGTTCAACCTACTTCTGGCCTCTTGGTTCCCCATGTGACAACTAAATGTAACTTAACTCAGTGGTTGGTTTCAGAAACATACACAGTAACTAAATCCACTGATTTTTCTGCCTTTTTCTGAAGCGTAAGCATTTGTCGGTAGATCTGTCTTTTCAAATCTATATGACCAGATAAGAATGCACATGTATACCTGAAAACAAACTGCACATTTTTCTGGTCCCCTTTCATCAGAGTTGTGTCATTCCCCCCACATATACCCCACCCCCAGCCCCAACCTGTTTCCCAAGAAATGGTCAGAGAGATTGGGATGGTATTGTTGGTTTCTAAACATCTAAACATCCCCCAGAAGTTGATTGTTGCCGGGTAGAAAGCAAGTATTTCAGACTCCTGTCACGTCTTCTTAAACATTCTGTCTCAATGATGCAGATGTATTTAGGTCACAAGACAAGAAACACTCTCAAAGGGTTAAGAATTCAGTAAGCTTGAAAATTAGATTAATATAACTGATATGCAGCCACAGTCAATTAAATAAGTACATGCTACAATTTCATGGGAAGATTTAAGTATGTATATGTCTTCCTACAAAACCAAGTTAAATTGCTTCAGAGAGCAGATTGAATTTTCTTTTTCTTTTTTTTTCATATGTTCAAAATCTTGCATCAAAATTCTGATCTGAAGTTTATTTAAGTCTTCATACCTTTCCCAGCATAGAGCAAAGTTACAATGGAGATACGCTGAGATAGCTCAGAACAGAATTTGATTTACTGGTCAAGCACTGTATTTCATAAATACATAAAGACATCATCTTGTTATTGATACATATTATAATAAAACTAACCTGAACACTTTTAATTGTTCAAGTATGACAATATGTGTTAAGCATTTCTGAGGGTTGCTGTCTGTGTTAAAAGTGATATGTTTCCTAAGGAGCAAGTATGGAAAAGCTTTTTAGAAACCAGAGGTAAGGAGAGATAGTACACTTCACTCAGAGTATTACTGTTTCGTTTATTTGTTTATTTATTTTACTTTAAGCAGCTCCCCAGTCCAAACAGCTGGAGGCTGAAAGTTAAAACTTGGCAATGAAAGAGATCATAATAGGCAAACATGTGCTTTGCATATTCCAGAGAAAAAAATGAATTTTATTCCGCTAGATTATGAGCCTTGGAAAATTGCTCTGCGTGTGAGCTCAGTATATTTAACAATGATAGTAAAATTAGTTTCAATCATGTTAAATTCTGGAAAGAACATAAATGTATTTCAAGAACTTTACTCAGGTAGAGCATGGAAAAGACAGCATTGCAATGTGTGATATGTATATCTACTAAGTTAAAAATTTACATTGTGTTACTTGAGAAAGAATAGTGTAGACACATTGTAAGATAGTCATTTTTATCATCGCATTGCAATTACTAAAACCTAGCTGGTGATCATTTTTGTTCCCACAAGTCTAAGTGACATAATGTTTTACTGCTTTACTCCTTCCCTGGAACAGTAGGTGCAAATATCCTGCTGCTGTTTACTAAAAATATTGAGACTTTTCATGCCCCATTCTGTTTAATGTCTGCCAGTATTACTGCAGCAGCCAGTTGTGTATTTCAAGAAGCAGCCATTTCATCCATTTTTCCACAATACAAGCAGGTGCTTATAAACTAACCTTGGATTCTAATGCCACTGAAGTGTGTAGATTGTAAAGATCTTGAAGCATATGTCTACATTAGCAGTTTTAAACGTAACTGTCATGAGTATTTCACACAAGCATTTAAATCTAAATTTTCTCCATACACTCACTGCATCCAGGAATAAAAGACATGTGACAAGCCCAGCTACAATTGCTTTGCCTTAGTGTTTCAGTTCAACTACTCTAAGAAAATTGCTAGTATGAACACAGTCATTGACTTGTGATGAGAGTTAGATTCCTTCTTGCTCAAGCTATTTCTATAAGTTGTTTAAAAGGCTTTGGAAAATGTTAACCCAAGGAAAAGACAGACTTGTCAGCTCTCAAGGATGACCATAAAGGAAGAAAGATAAAGTATGGTTTAAAGATTGTTCACACATGCCACTTTTTGTCGTTTTGAGGGAGCAGTTGCAAAAGATCAGTGTGCTCCCCTGTATGAACAACAGGTGTCTGTGGGAATACACTCTCAAAATGGGACAATCTGAGAAGTTCCAAGTCTGGTCATACCCATTCCAGTGTAGAGACAGCAGTAAAAATGCACACATTTTTTCACTACAAGAAGAGTTAAACACTCTAAGACAAATCAGCAACAAAATCAGATTGTGTCTCTAGAACACAATGCACAGCACTCATGTTCGCATCAATGGTGCTTATGTCACAGACAGCACCAAGTACAAGTCCAAGACATAAGCTGTTTTCTGCCTCTAGGACACCTCAGTGAGTAGTTATGCATGTGTGTGCATACCTATACATTACACATCTGCAAAATGGCATTTTTATCCTGCTCCTAGTACAGCACATATACAAGCAGAATCTACTCCAGATTTCCCCCTTCTCTGGGATTTTCTTCATAATTAACTTAAATAACAACAAACGTACTTGCCAGGTTTTGCTTTGGAGCTTGGTTACTTCTTGGGTTATTCTCAGCAGGACCTCCTTTGACCCTATCACTAGTTTCCTGTGGTCCAGAGATGCATTCACAGCCTGTGCCACATCCAGGGGTGGCACCAGAATGATCCACCTGCTTTGATTATTGACAGATCTTTGGGTCATTTGAGAAATCTCTAAAGCTTGGCTGCAAAATTGAGCAAACAAAGTAGCTTGGCACTTACATGTAAGGTATAGGTGCTTCTGCCTTGTTTATGAGGTACTGCTGGGTGTTTGTACACTATTGCACTATGACTCAGACAGACTGGGTCTTGGTGCAATTGAAGCAGCCAGAGTTCTCTTCTGTGTTTGCAGTTGCTGAGTCTTTTAGCCTCTATGGTGATGTTTGCTGGTTTGAATTTACATAGGGATCAACAATGCTGTTTTCAATCATGTGGCACCTTTCTTCTAAGTCCTTGTCCATTTCTAAACTCTCCTGTGTCTGCTGTGCTCTAGCCTAGTCAGAAGCTCGTCATGTAAGACAGCAGATAAGTCGCTCACATGTATTACACGACAGGACTCAAAGAGGGTAATGACTTTGAAACAGAGATTACTTCTCAGTATACTGGATATAGCTCCTCAGAGGGACCGTGCTAGTAACTGCAAAGTAAAGAGTAATAAGCAAACTGGAAAAGCTATGCACAGCATCAGCTTCTGGTTTTCATATCTTCTGTGGAGGAGTACAGTGAATGACACAAATACTGTAACTGAAGGCTTAATTCACTTTGGTTTACTTTTGTTAAGGTGTATGTACACTACTCATGCCAGCATGAAATTTGAAGTCCTGTTATGACTGTAAAACCTGTTGTTCCAGGCTACAACATGTGAGAAAGGGAATGATGTACATGTCTGAAGTCCCAATACTGACACTCTTTCTTGTTTTTATCACTGAGCTCAGGAGGCAAAGTTGCAGGTATGATTCTTAAACCATTTGAACTCATAACAACGACTCAAAGCATGCAGGATGAGCCTACAGAGAAGTCTAACTAATGCTATTAAATTTCTTCAAATAATTTTCCTCAGCTTCCGTATGTTTTGGCAGTGCTTTTCTACAAATATAGAAACACTTAGAGAATATCCCAGATCCCCAAACCTTTTCTAATTAAGGTTAAATATATTCTCTGCTATAAGTACACATTTCTTTTTAAAAGAATATATTTTTAAGTTTCCCCTCATATGTTGCTTCAAAGGCAAAATGATAAATTTGCTTTTGCTTAGAAAAAAAAAAAACAACACCATCTCATTACGGTTACTTGGTCAAAGAGATGTAAGTTAGTTTCAGCTGTAGCAGAATCTGATGTCAGCATGGTAATTACTAGGCAGAGTCAATAATACCTCTCCTCAGTATAATTGCAAATCCAGTACAACCATGACCAGAACTAAATTGCTTGAGAGCAATCAATAGAAATCACCTGATTGCATTCCCTGGTGTACACATCAGATATAAAAAGGAAAACTGTCCATCCAAGCAAAAGGTCAACTTTACAAATGAAAACTGCAATCTAAGGCTAGGAAGAATTCTACCCACATAGAAGCCTCTTGGTTAACTCTGGTTAGAGGTGACAGCCCTGAAGACATATTTTGAAGGATAGAGTCTATGCCTGCATGAACAGTAATTTGATGCAACTGGAGTAGAGGAATAGATGCATGTAGCTAATTCCTAATATTTGTTCACTATGTGGTTTGTGGCTTTTAAGTCAGACTAAATTTAGTCTGACTCCTCAAACCAACTATTCTCATTATACGTGTCTCAAAGCTGTCTGAAGAATCAATCTTTGACTCAGCTATCTGTGTTCCCATGACAGGCAGAACATCATTAGGTTTGCACCTGGAGTGGAACTTCTGGCTCAGCTTCCTCAGAGAGGAATGTAGTTCAAGTACACGCAAACCACTGTTAGGACCAAAGCAAATTGTGGTAAAAGGGGAACTTCAAGGCATTCATTTTGAAACCTCCCCGTTGCATGAGCAAAAATTGTACTACAAACATAGTCAACGATTTCCTTGAGAACCCTTAATTGTTGTTCTCCTGGGTGCTTATGGCCTTATCCTTCTGCTTTTTCCTTCCTCCAACACATTTGCTCGTACATAAATCGCCAATTAACATATTGCTTTTGGTGCCATGTAATTCTTGCCACTTGATTTTTCCCATGCATATTAAACAAACAGATCTAAATCATTAGATCTAAATCTCATTAGATCTATATGTAATGACTTAGTAGAATACAAGATTAATTTTACTTATTAGTCTGATAGAGTCTCAGAGGCAATAGATGAGTTTGGTGTAGATGTTCTATGTGAGTTCTTTTCAAAAAGATAGAAAAAGCTTTTTCTCTGTATGCTGAGGGGTTGGATACAAGCTTTGAAAAGTGATGAAACTAAGTTCCTTGAAACTTCAATGAGAATTTCTCTGCACCATAGATGATAAAGTGAGACCACTTACTGAGGACTCTTAAAAACACAGTGAAAAGCAGGCACCAAATAGCCCCTAAATTCCTTTTAAATATCTGTACCCAGTTGCTTAAGAGGTAAGAGGGGTCAGTTGTTAAATTCTTTAGTTTTATATTTTCATTATTTTATCCACGTGCATTTTGGATTGAGAAAATTGGTGACTGTTATGCATTCCATCTGCTAATATATTTCCTTTTAAAAGTTTCTGCTGCAATGGATTAGCTTTCTATACTGACTAGAGTTTTATGAGAAATCTGCTTTAACATAAAATTGCTAGTTTTCTCTCTATGTTAAATTATGCTGCCCACACAGGACAAAACACAAAATAAATAAACCTGCACAAAGTTGTTGTGTTGGAAACATCAAGAGTATTTTTGCTTAGGCTGAGCTGACAGAAAATGTTTTCTTTCCAGTGTAACTCTATCTTTCATTTGACGTATTTTTTATTACAAGTTTATGAGTGAAATATTTTCAACAGGTGCCAGATTTAAAAATATATTTCATTTTTTTAGGTGTCTTCGTAATTCAAGAGTGGGAGAAAAAGGTATTTACCCCATGAGAAAGTGTTTTGCAGAATTCAGTGTAAAATTCTGCTCAACACTCAACAGAGAAAAACATGTGACAGGCATTGCACTTGTGTTGTGATATGGGTTAAAGTACCACAGTCAGAATAGCATAAAATGACTGTTAAATACCTGACAATTTCATTGTGTTGGAGCCAAGTGTAGAACCACAATGCATTTACATTAGGACTGTAATGCCAGGAACATTTTCAATTAGCATGCCTGACCTTGCTGAGAAGCTAAAATGAACACTATCTATACAGTGTGGCAGAGAGTAGCATAGTAGGAGCCCATTATTGTCTTGCTTTATCTCCCTTTATTTCCTCCTTATTATGGTAAGGGAAACATGTGGGCTGTAGCCCACACCATTTCTAAATTGCCTAAAGAATTGTTTCCTGTAGATTAGTTTGTAATTCTGAATCTCAAGAAGAAGTTAAAATGAACACGTTCCTCCCCTAGGCCTTTTACAGATCTAGAGTTTGATTGTAATCTAACGCAGAAGTTGAGGAACCAATGCACGTGAGGAAAGGGAGGGAGGTGGTGGCAAAGGCAATGCCAGACTGTTTCTTCAGCAAAGGCTTTTCTTTGTGTGCCAAAAAAACCTTGTTTTGCCCAATGCTTACAGCTTCCTTGACATTTTCTCTCATGCAAACAGGCTTACATAAAAAAGCTGGGTGGTGGGGAGTGTGTATACACAGTGTATGTACACACATGGGGCTATATTTCAAGGAGGCCTGCGTACTGCTGCCTTCTTTGTTTGTGCATGGTTGCTCTGGTGATGACAGATAGTTTACTTACATGGATAAATTAAAACAAACAAACAAATTCCCTCAACACTGATGCTGTTCTTCGTCCTCTCTATGCAAGGCAGTAGGAGATGTGCTTTTGAGGTTATTTAGGCATGAAGGGTAACAGAAAGGCAGGTTTCAGGGAATGTTTGAAAATTTATAACTTAAATACGACTCTGTTGTCTAAATACTATTTTAAATCTGACATTTCATAAAGACAGGACTCCCCATCTTCAATTTTTTTTCAACCTATTTGGGCTATTCAGAATAATTAAATCACATCTTGGTTTCTGTATAGCTTTCTTTCATTCCTCTTTAGTAGTGAAGTTTTCTGCTCCATTCAGGCTGATCAGTACACAATAAAAGAGTGATAAAAATGGAACAGAGGAAACTAGAAGAACTCAGAAAAAAAAAGTGTTATAAAAAGTGGGTAAATACTCTAGGCTTTTTGCAAGATTCCCAGGAGACTTTCCAGAAAGAAGGGATCTGGAAAGTTGGCAATGTTTTCTTCCACTTTGCATGGCAGGTCTTTTCTTCACCTGCTTGCAAAATGGAAGTTACGCCCCTTGACAGCAAGTGTAACTTCAGGACTCCTGCCTCAAGGTTACCTCTTCCATTCAGCCTATTAGGGTAGATTGCCCTGAGCATACTGGAAAAATCATGCCTCAGGAGAAGGCAAAACAAGTTATCGTCCATCTTTTCATTCATGGGTTCTTATGCTTTGGTCTTACTTGCACTTATTTTCTTTAGAAACTTAAGGGAGCATTGTTAAATAAATGTTTAATATTATTGTAGACTCTGAAGCACACTTGTTCCACAGAGGTGTTAAGTTACCAGCCAGTTTACTGGAGTGCAGAGGAGGGTTGAGCAGCTCATCTGTTCTCTGCATTTTAACTCTTGCCATAATCTCTTTACTCAGACAACAATGTCAAAGCTCACCCAATAACCATTTATAAGGTGAAGGAGAACAGAATGAAACAAATGAGCATCAGTGTAGAGGGGATTTCCAGTTGCTCTAGAAAATAGGAAAAAGTCTTCCTAAACACAACAACCAAGCATCGCCTTGTGCTCCTCTTCATCAATTTACTGTAGTACTGCAATGGTACACAAAGCATCTGAAACTGCATCTTTGCTATCTATAATGGGAATCTTGCTGGTCATAAAATAAAATTATCAGTGTCAAGAGGATGCTGAGATGCCCCTGAGCACCTCCTGATGTCTGAGCACAGGTGGATGTTTGAAAAGGAAGGTCAGAGACCTGGAAAAAAAGTATGTGTGGAATCAGAAGATATCATTTGTCTGAAGTTTCATCATCTGCTTAATTAAGGTGGAGAAGGAAATATAATCTTGGAATGAGAAATTCTGGGCCATTTTTTAATTTTTTTTCCGTTTATCATAAAGCTGGTTTCCAATTACAAATATTTAAAGTTTCCAAGGTACAGCTGCTATTCACTCTAGTGGGTAGAGCAAAAGGCCTTTGCAAATCTTTAATTTTTAACTCTTTAACTCGATTTCCCAAGAAAACACACTTAATGAACTACAATATGTCTCCCTCCTATCTGTTCTCTTACTCTCTAAACACCTCAACTGTTCCAGTTCAATTTGATGAATTATAAGGATCTTTCATGTTCAGGTAAAATGTATGTGTCACCCAAGTGTTGGCTAAGGCATCCTCACAATCTAACAAAGTCAAAGCAGTTTTAAGTCAGTCGTGAGATTTATGTGTTGAGGTGAAACTTAGTATGGAAGTTTTATTAAAAGATTCATGCTTTCCTTTTCTATGGTTTGTAATGTACAAGTCACATGTGCAGATGATGCTCTAGTGTCGTCCTTCACAGAGGCACTATTGCTGTGTACTCTTGGCTTCAACGACACTGTTCATGGTGCAGCTGACCCAAGCCTTTCAGGTTGGATCTGAGACCTACAGAAAATGAAAAGAGGAAAGAAAGCAGTAGGTACAGCTGTTCAGTGCCAAGCCAAATTTCTAACCGTATGTACAATCTCTTCTTAATACCCTTGAAGATTTCCGGTGCTGCTGTTTAGGTTATCTGATGAGCTTTTAGAGGAAGAGTTCTCACACAGAAATCTTGCTCTTTGAGGAAAGTGGCAGCTGTGTGACGACCTTGAAAAATTTGGACCTTTTCCTTATGACATCTGTAGTTCATAAGCCAGAAGACTTTAGAAGCAGGAAGCCAACATTTACACCTAAGGGGCCTAAACATTATATGGAGCCGAATGTTTCACTCAAACAGTTTTCCTTTGTGTGTTGTTGTGTGTAGAACTACCTAGAAAGCTGTTCTCAAAGAAACTTAGAGTTCTTCTAAAGTTGTCCATTGCCTTGGAATTCAAATAGACCTTACATTTCCATTGAGTTTTTTTAATGTTTGCAGAGATTTCTCAATATCTCAATGCTTTACCACAGTTTGCTTTTCCTCTTTATCCTTTCTCTTATGGTTTTTTTCTGCTTGGTGACTCTTTATAGTCTTACTTCAAGAATCCTTACTGGGCTTGTTGTTGAATTCATCCAATTCCCTCTACTCAGTATGCTCACTCCATTTTACCTGCCCAGTAGTCTTGTTGACTGCTGTTTAACATTGTTGTTATATTGTTCTTAGATTTTTTTCAGCTATACGGGATCTTTGAAAACTGGCAAGATTTATTACTTGGTTTCCAGTCTTTAATGCTTATCTCCCCTTGGATCTCACCATCTGTTCCTATTTGGCAGTGCAGATAAATGAATTTTTTTTAACTTCCTTTCACTTTCCCTGTTTCCTGCAGATATTCAGCTTGTCTATTTCCTCTTTCTTCACCAGACTTCCTCAAGAAGGACTTGGTAGCATTTACTGAAGCTGATGAATCTGATTGAAAGCTCTTTGTTGGTCTGCAGGGTTTGTTTAGTGAAGAGGAGATAGGGATTTTTGTTTTGTTGGGCTTTACATTAACTAACAAATCCTTATAGAGTACAATGCAATGTCATCTGCAAAGTTAGTACTGGGATTTTTGCTTACATTCAAGTATATTCTTCCTCACTTCTTACATTTGCATTTATTTCTCAGTATTTGAACACATCAGCAGACCACATACCTGCTATTTTGGGAATTAACATCTGTTCTGTAAGACTTCAATACCAATAGAACTCAGTCCCAGCACAGTCATAGCTACCAGAGGTAACCCTGCACTTAAGACCAATAACCATGCAATGGAGACTCGAACTTCAAAGATGGCACACTTCAATTTTTCAAATGGTCAACCTCAGAGTCACCGAGATCCTTCACTCTGTTTATCTTCTGGATTACAGCAAAGGCTTAAAGGGAGAGTCTTAAAACCTGGTCATCTATTTCACCCCTCTGTATACTGTTGAAGGGAAAGGACACAAGGAATGTGAAAAGTAGAAAGAATTTGTTCCTTATATTTATTACCCATAGCAGGAAGTCTAACTTTGAAAAGCTGCCTTCAGTTTTGAAAATGCTCAACTCTTACCCTAGATAATTACATTTGTAGATATTTGGAGGTTCAAATGCCATCTTGCAGAGTAGGACTTAGTATTCTTCTCATGGACAGCATTCACTTAAGATACTCTACTGTGTTCGCTCAGAGTATCAGTATTTTTTTTTAAGTTGACATTGAATTCACCTGCAATTATCTTGTGGTGTATGGCTTAACTGAAGGGCAGTTAAGGATCTACCTCATGTAAGGATTAATCTGAATGAAAACCCACCTGCTGTTTCCTTTTGTAATTCCTCAAGTCTCCTCAGATTCTCTTCTCAGTCAGACCTATGAAATAATTTGCCAGTTGTTGCAGTTTGTCAACTACGCCTGTTAACTAAAAGTCATTTCTGCACAACAACTGTCTCTCTGTAGCTTGTGTGTAAAGAGTTGGTTGTCAGTCCCCTTCCAAAACCAGAACCCATGGTAATTAGGCATTCTTTTTGGGAGTGCTCAAAAGAGCCCAAGACACAAGCTGACACCAAGACTGAGTACCAGTCAAGGCCCTTTCTGTAGTAGTCTTCAGGATTTTCAATCATTCTTTCTAGTTCATTAGGTCAGAGTGATGCTGAATGGGCAAAGTGAATCTTGCATAATGGATGGTAATGTTTTATTTGCTATATGGCTAAACAGAGGACTTGGATTTTCAGCTCTGTCAGCCAAACATTTTTCCCCAGCTACTGAAAAATAATTTTTAAACTAGGCTATGAAGGCTTTTACAATGATCTTTTCCTTTTTTTTTTTTTCCCAGCAGTTTTTGACAGCTCTTGTATCTTCATGCAGGACTACAAGGTACTTTTGACAGCTTAGCAAGAGTTATTCACTCATTCTGACTAAATCCAAAGAAACTGTACTAGATGTTACAGCAGTGTCTGGATTATTGACAGAAGTGTTACTTAAAGTACGAATAGATCCTTAGATGTTGTGGTCCATGACCGTTTTGATTTCCCAGGTATTTACAATTTCCTGATAATTACTGTCTTCAACAATTTTGCAAGCACTGACGGGCTATCCTAATACTAGAAGACTAATAGGTCATATTTGATCCTTAGATTGAATAATGCTTAGGTATTTCTCTCTTTGGATGATCTTTAGATTCTAGACCTTGCTCAAAAAACATTCATCAAAGAACTTAGGTCTTTATTATTTGAAAAAATATTCCCTAACTTCAACTTTGCCTGTTTGATTGAAAAAAAACCAGACTTATCTGATTTCATGCAGTTTAGACTAATGGCTCCATTTGTTGATTTATTTAGTAAAGTGTTTTATACACTTAAAGCACTCTGTGAAATCCTGCTATCAGAGTGCAAAAAAAAGCAGAGCGACACCAACTCAATCCTAATTCAGGGCTTGTTACTCTTGCAACAAAAGATAGATTCTAAGGCTTGGCTAATGTTCTGTAATGTTCTGTCATTAAGTTTTGGAATACTTTTCAGACTTAGACTTTGGTATTGGGTAAGATGTGCTTCACATAATATACTGTGAGACTGAAATAAAAATGACTATCTGGATCACTGTGTTCATTCATGTTTGTATTGTCTATGGGATACATCAGAGTATTGGCAGAGGGGAGGAAAAGTACCATAAACTAGGCACTCTATTTCACTGGAGAAAACCTGTCAAATGGGTTCTGCCTTTTACTTTCCCCAAATCACACATCTCTATTGTGGCTTTCCAATTAACAGAGTACATTTGTTTGTTCTCTGATTTTATGCTTTCTGTATATTACTGAAAAATGATGGAAAGAAGAAAAGCAATCGAGACCATTTGCCTGTCTGGCAAGGGAAATAGCACAATTTAAAAGTGGCTGAGCTAAAGAAGTAATAAAATCTCCAGGAATATTCTAACTTTTGTTTAGAGATGTTTGTTTATTTGTTGGAGCTACGGAATACCTATGATTTTCAATGTTTTGACCTTTTCTTTCATAGAATCATTGTCATAATTGTGCCAGTAAATGCAGCTGTCAATATTTTCATTTCACACCTCTTTATAAAACTTTGTAACTGACATATAAAATTATACATATGGAGCATAGAATCATGCAATTACAGAATCACTAGGTTGGAAAAGACCTCTTGGATCATCAAGTCCAACCATTCCTATCTGACCCTAAACCACATCCCTGAGCACCTCATCTACCCAACTTTTAAACACCTCCATGGCAGGCAACTCAACCACCTCCCTGGACAACCTCTGCCAGGGCCCGGTGACCCTTTCTGTGGACACAGCATTTGAGGCACGGTCTCAACAGTGCCGAGTACAGAGGGAGAAGAACCTCCCTGGACCTCCTGGCCACACTGTTTCTGATCCAAGCCAAGATGCCATTGGCCTGCTTGGCTGCTGCTGGTTCATGTTCAGTCACTGTCAACCAACAGCCCCAGGTCCCTCTCCTCCTGGCAGCTTTCCAGCCAGACTTCTCCTAGTCTGTAGTTCTGCACAGGGTTGTAGTGCCCCAAGTGCAGGACCCGGAATTTGGTCGTGTTGAACCTCTTACCACTGGTCTCAGCCCAGCCGTCCAGCCTATTCAGACCCCTTTGGAGCCTCCCTATCCTCCAGCAGATATCCACTTCCATCCAGCTTAGCGTTGTCTGCACACTTGCTAAGGGTGCACTCAAAGCCTTCATCCAGGTCATTGATGAAGATATTGAACAGGGCTGGACCCAGCACTGAGCCCTGGGGACACCACTTGGAACTGGTCTCCAGCTGGACTTAACACCATTTCCCACCACTGTCTGGACCTGATCATCCAACCAGTTTTCCACCCGGTAGAGTATGAACCTGTCCAGGCCAGAGGTGACAGTTTCCGTAGCAGAATGCTGTGAGAAACTGTGTCAAAGGCTTTACTGAAGTCCAGGAAGACCACATCCACAGTCTTTCCCTCATCCAGCAGCTGAGTCATTTTGTCATAGAAGGTGATCAGGTTAGTTTGGTAAGACCTGCTTTTTGTGAACCCGTGTTGACTGGGCCTGATCATCCTGTTCTCTTGTATGTGCTTCACAATAGCACTCAAGATCACCTGTTCCATGACTTTCCCAGCACTGAGGTCAGACTGACAAGCCTGGAGTTCCCTGAATCCTCTCTGTGACCCTTCTTGTAGATGGGCACAACATCAGCCTCCAGTCCCGTGGAACTTTCCTAGTTAACCAGTACTGCTGGTAGATGATGGAAAGGGGTTTGGCAAGCACGTTTGCCAGCTACCTCGATAGTCTTGGACAGATCCCATCCAGCCCCAGAGACATGTGAGTATCTAAGGGGCCAAGAAAATCTCTAACCACCTCTTCTTGGATTGTGGGAATTTTGTTCTACTCCTCTAGCTCATGGGGATGTGCACACAGGGAACAACATTTCTTACTATTAAAGGCTGGAGCAAAGAAGGCATTAAGTACCTCAGGCTTGTCTTTAGCATTTGTCACTGTTGTTCCCCTTGCATCCAATAAAGACTGAATATTCTCCCTGGACCTCCTTTTATTAGTGATGTATTTGTAGAAAGATTTTATATTATCTTTCACAGAACTGGCCACTCTGAGATCTAGTTGAGCTTTAACCCTCGTGATTTTAACTCTGCACAATCTCACTTCCTCCCTATAGTCCACTCAAGTTGCCTGCTCCTTCTTCCGAAGTTCATAGACATTCCTCCTCCCTTTGATGTTCACCTAGATCTCCCTGCTTAACCAAGGTGATTTTTTAACCCATTGGTTAATTTTCTGGCAAATGGGGACAGCTTGCTCCTGTGCTGCCAGGATTTCCTTTTTGAAGAGTTCCCAGCCCTTGTGGAGTCCCTTGCCCTTAAGAACTGTCTCCCATGGGACTCTATCAACCACCCTTCTGAACAGTCCAAAGTCTGCCCTCTGAAAGTTCAAGGTGACCATTCTACTAATCCCTCTCCTCACTTCACCTAGAATTGAGAATTCTACTATCTCATGATCGCTTTGCCTCAGGTGTCCTCCAGTTGTCATATCCCTGACAAGGCCTTCTCTGTTCACAAATAGCAGGTCTAGGTGGACACCTTCCCTTGTCAGCTCTTTCACCAGTTGCGTGAGGAAGTTGTCATCCACACACTCCAGGAACCTCCTAGACTGTTTTCTTTCTGCTGTACTGTACTTCCAGCAGACATCTGGTAGATTAAAGTCTCCCACAAGGACAAGAGATAATGATCCTGAGACTTCTTCCAGTTGTTTGTAGAAGAGCTCATCTCAGAGCATATGTAGAAGAAGAGCATATATGTTCTCACGCAGGAAAAGATTTAATAAATAAATACATAAATACGAATGTGTCTGTTTAAAAGTTATAAAGCCACAAAAAAGTGAAATTGGCAATTTGAAATGCATTTTACAGTCCTGTAACTCAAAAGCAAGCCGGTCAGGTTTTAATTCTTTTGAGCTCAAAATTATTAACCTCTTAGTCTTCAATGTGGACTGATGTAGTGCCTATGGCCATTATGGCTAATAACCACATTATTGCATTTAGGAAATTAGCTACTGTGTGCTTGTGGTAATTTTGCCTCCATGAAAATAGCTCACAAATTTTAAGCAGGCAGACCTAATGCAGGAGTCAGTTCAGCTTTTACATACACACTATCTTTGTGTACTCATGCAGCTTCATCAGAGGGTATTTGAAAGGGTCTTTGTAAGACAGCTTTGGTATTAGGAGATTTCCTGCTGAAGGACTGGGGAAGGGAGGAATAAAAGACTCAAACTTTCAGAATACTGTTTACTTTAGAGAGAAAACAAGTCACATTTTAAAAATTTGCCAGATTCTATTATCATGATTCAGATCCATATTTATCTGTTAGGTGGCAATTGATCTGAAATAGTAGCTATTGGATCTGTAATTTCCAAACTGGTGCTTGTTGGGTTAAAATGTTGCTGTGTGTAAAAGTGATGATAAAATTGATAGGAGCTTTATTCTTCAACTCCCCACCTAGCCTATTTTCATAAAATATTAGGAACATCTACCCGCCTTGTACTTCTGAAAATCTGGCCTGGAATTATTTTGGCATACTATTCAACGAACAGTCTTAACAGTAAAAGTGCCAGCACAGGTGAGTCTCCTGCTGACCGTTTGATGTCCTGCTCACTCAGGCCACCTTAAGCAGGGTCAAACATCAGTGATGTAATCTCTACCATGTCCATGTATCTCCAACTTAGGGGACTGTGACTTGAGCAGGCAAAAGTTTATTTTAAAACTTTATTTTAAGTGAGGAAAAAAGCTAGATTTGACCCAGCCTTAAAGATTTCTGAATGCCCTAATGTTTCAGTTTACACTGAAAACTTAAACCCTACAATGTCTTGCATGGTTTTGGATTTCAGTGAGAAGTGTTCACATAGTTCAAGTCCTAAGGTAACATTAATAAGTCAATATGTTGAAAATATAAAGGCTCAGTGTCTCTAAATAAGCTACAGTAGTTTTGTGTTTGATGCCGTGGTAATCCTGTGAGGGTCTTCCCTACCCAAGTATTTTCAGTTCAGTGTTCTAACAATTAACTAATTGATCCTTTTAACATCATGTTAATTCTTTTACAGATATAAATTAACATATTTTCTCTCTAGAGCTTTACAGGATACACTAATCTCAAGAAAATAATGAGGAGAGATGTCATGGAAACCAAACTAGAAAAATATTCATTATCCCACAATTTATGTTGCAAGACTAGGTAAATATTTGATAACTCAAAGAAAATGTGAGGTTTTCCAACATTCCCTCAACTCTCTTAGAGTGCAAAAATAACCCCTTTCTTAAAAATGTATAGGTTTTTTTTTTTTCTGCTTTGCAAGGTACTATAATTTGAAATGAAGACTGATGTCTGCCTTTGTACCAAAGCTATCCACACCTGCAATAACAAAATTCCAAATGCAATGAAACCCACCTGATTTCAGATTTGCTTACAGGGTTTTTTTATTATTATTATTGTCCTGAGTGAGCAATATACAAAACTGGGCATGTTCAAAGCAAGTTCTTCACAGCATTGCTTACTGAAATGCCAAGGGCATCCAGTGACTGTGGATTTGATGTTTCACTGATGTGAAACAAAGAGGGGAGTCTGGAAAGATGTAAGTTTTCCCAGCAGTCCCCTGAGAACCTACCCTGCCTGGGTTGGAAATTAGCTCTCTAGAATGGCAATCAAATTGTAAGGATATCCTTACCAACTCCATATTCCTGAAGGGTACCAAAACATCTAACTAAACAGTGACATCATTCCACTTTTATGGGCATTACATGTATTTCACAAATTTACTTCTCCTTCTTTACTATTTATTTTGAATCCCTTGACTAACTTATTTCACTGAGAATATATGCAAAGTATAAACCTGCATTGTTCCTAGTAGAAGACCATCTTTATCCTACTCTTGAGCAGGTCACAGACCAAACCTGATTAAAAATAAAGGTTTTATGGGACTTATAGATATCATCTTATAATTCTTTATCAACTATTCATATTACAGTTGAATGTTTTTACTTTATATAAAACAGAGTTTGCCATTCAGCTTTGCCATTGGTCATCTTAGTGCAAAAACAGAAGCTCATGTCTGATGGGAAAACAGTATTTGGGCCAGGTTGTACTACCTGAAGACATTTAACAAAAAGGCAGTTAATAACCTGTCCTGAAAAGGTGAAATCCAAAAACCTCTACACAACCATATCAGCAGTGAAGTCATGTGCTTATTTGTTGTGTGGTGTGGGAAGAAACTGTTGCCAGCCTCTCAAAGTAGGTGGAAAACCTGAATAACTCTATTACTTAGCTATGCACACCATTTAAAAATCCTATTACAAAGAGAGTTGGGCCCAGACATGAGAGTCATATTAATTAGAAACTAAGAAGAAGGATCTTTATTGCTGCTAGAAAGGAAGCTGGCAGGAACCCTGCAGTTGAATGCCCCAGAGAACACAAGAGTTTTTCAATGTGCTTGGAGGATTACAAGTCAAAGACAGAAACAAATGCTGAAGTCTCCCAAATAGCTATTGATTGACCGATACATTCAAAGGGTAAGAACTGAATCCTGCAGAAGGCCAAAGAGTTGGAAAAAATCATATATAAAGGGAAGAAATTCCTATTCTTTCCAGGGCTTGAGGCTAGTACTCGAAGTAGGGTACATATACCTGTGTGATACTGGAACAGGACTTTATTAAAATAGTGCACACATAATATTTTGAAAGCTAGGAGGCTTAATTATCAAGGGCAAATGTATGTGTCACTGAAATTTACCTCTTAAATAGTGTACTTGAAGTCTAGTAGATGATACTTTGGTTAATTGAATTAGTGGGTTTTTCTAAAAGTAAGTGTTTGATGAATTGCCTACTCAGAAGACAAAATACAGGAAGTATTTTTTGTTTAAAATTAACCCAGCTCTAGATTTTCTGTTTAGGAAGTAGAGAAAGGAGCGGAGAAATTGAATTTTTACTTCCTGTTTCTAGAATTTCTATGTATGGAAGCTTTTTGTGAACAGTATGATCTCTCCCTATGTAGCCTGTTGTTGATAGAATATATATGTAGATAGAATATATATATTGAATGTTCTGAAAAATTAAAACTTCCATATGATGTGAGCATACATCATTATTCCCTTTTTAAATTGTTTTATTCATGTACAGTTTCCTTCTCTTCTGTTATTGTTCAGAATTATCATCCTGTGTCCCTGGACATTCAGCTCTCTTGTCTCAGAGGAGCATAAGGCAAATATTTTTGCAACCCTAACGTAGCCTTGGAACTGATCTGTCTCTTGAAAAATGAGCAATAGCGGAACTTAAGAAGTGCAAAAAAACCCATACAAAGGGACAAGCAAAGGGATAACTTTGGAACAGTAAAGTAAAGGAAGGGAGTAGCATTTCTACCCTTTCTAGTAGGAGTGGTACAAAGGTGGACTTCACTGAAGAACATCAGTGAGCACAATATAAAAACAATCTTTCAAAACTCTTCCTATTGAAATCTCATCTCCTACCACCTATTTCATGGACTAAGTCAGGTCCAGTGGAAAACAAAACAAACGGAAAACCAAAATTTCAGTCCTTCGGGTCATCATTTCTCTATTGTGAAACTTATTGCCTATGAAAACAGCAATTCTGTCCAGGTCAGGATTGAAGAATATGGTTGTTTTTTGGTTTTTGTTTTTGGTTTGGTTTTTTTTTTCCCCAGACAATGTTCTCTTAATGCTGTGGTTTTGCTACTCTGTGTAGAACACTTTACCTAACTTTCATCTTAAGGAGCTGAGTCAAAACCTAAAGAGAATGTGTAATTATAATCCTAAACTAAGTATCAAAAATTGGAAACAATCACTTTCAGGGGCTACATTGTATCTGCAGAATTTAAATACAATTGAAAATGTCATCAGTTTTATGTGCAAGTAGCAAGAGACGAAAGAAACAAAGATAAAATGATGCAAATAGTGGGAAAATTCTTGAGGGACATTAAGCTGATTCGGAGCAATAGGGAAGTAATCAAGGGTCAGTCAAAAGACAAAATAAGACTTCATAAAAGAAAGGTACAGAATAAAGCTGAGGCAGCTTAAGGAAGGCTGGATGGTTGAAGATGAAGTGTGTTTATATAAGAGACTACAACGTTGCAAAACAAGATACGAAATGATTAGTTTTGGTTGAATCTCAAAAAATTTGGAGCTTTGTTTTAGAGAGAATAAGGATCAGGAAGTTTGGCTGCTTACCCAGATCTTCTCCATGGTTTCAAAAAGTTTTGAAAAACTATAAGAACATAGAAAGGAAGAATATACACAGAAATCCTTGCAATTTCTACATTCCAACAATCCATTGCTTGTGTTCTGGCATATATCTTAATACTTCCTAGAGCTACATAAAATTGATAATGACCCTAATATTTCACTGAGCAACTTGTTTTGCAGGTAGCATTTGAGTTCTGCATGGAATTTATATGCGTCTGTCCTTTCAGAATAACTAGGGTAGTTTTTAAAAATTTCTGGCTAGGGTCATGTTTGTAATTACCAAATGTATGTGTGCAATTTTATATACATGTAGGCAAAATGGAGACAAAGTTAAGGAAAAGTAAAAGATCCAAATTTTAGTGTGATGCTTTTTTTGAAGACTTCCTGGAATGAAGGAACAGGTTAGATCCAGATAATAACAAATTTTAAAATGCTTGCTTATTTTTCAGATGAGAATGCAATGAACTGTTGTAAACAGAGCTGAACAGGGGAAAACAAGATGGTTTAAAAGTTCTATATCTGTCTGAATTACAAGTGACATATTGGTGTTACTGTCAAGACCCCAGCATAACAGCTATCCTGTGAAATGTGCAATTAGGCTCTTACAGGCTTAACCTAGACATCATTGTGATCAGAGTTCCCAGACATCCCCATGTCACCTCTTGGGTACATGCCTAGAAATCTCAGAGGTCTGCATTGCCTGTGTCCTCATGTCTTACTCTGCTACAGAACTAAGGCATGGATTCAGATGCAGGAATTTGTTTCTACAGACCTGAATTTGGAACAGCACTAGGACTAAAAGTAGCCAAGAGGAATCTAAGAGTGTAAAGGTAGTGCCTGTATATTTTTGGTGGTCAACGTGGTTGGAGATGCCAAAAGAGTTTTATATGTTCCTCTCTTTCCCTTAGCATTTTCCAAACATTTGTCTTCTGCCTCTTTCTGGAATAAAGGCACAGGTCTTTAAATCTTGTCCAAATGTGTCAGTATTTCTGCATTTCCTGCTGTCTCTGCATTTTACTGTGTAGAATATGGACTAGCTCTCTATGTTTTATACAGCAATAGCTATTCATGGTTCAGTCCCACCTTGACAGCTAAAACTGTGCACTTGAGCCTCCAAAATCCGTTCCCTCACACACACTGCACAGGAAAAGAGGAGAGGGAAATGAGAGAAAAAAAGACTTATGGGTTGGGAATTAGAATTACAAACTTACTGAAGTCATAGTATCATGGAATAGTTAGAGTTGGAAGGGACTTTAAAGATCATCTGGTTCTGACCCCCTTGTCCTGGGCAGGAACATCCCAATAGATCAGGCTGCCCAAGGCCCCAACCCACCTGGCCAGGGTTGAGGCAGACACAACTTCCCTTGGTAACCTGTTCCAGTGTCTCACTACTTTCATAGTGAAGAAACTCTTACTAATGTCTAATCTAAATCTGCCCCTCTCCAGTTTATACACATTCCCCCAGTCCTGTAACCACAAGTCTTTATGAACAATCCCTCACCAGCTCTCTTGTAGCCCCTTTTGGGTACTGAAAATGATAATGATAACAATGAAAATAATTTGAAAATAATCAAATATGTATGCAAAGACATAAGATCTCAAGCCCACGCCACCTCTCAATAACTGTACATCACCACAAATGCTGCAGAGCAGACAGGAGGGAGCTGGTCTCAGGAACTGAGTTCAGCAATCGGGAGCAACCAGGCAGACAAGGTCCTCACTGGACATTGTCTGTCACAGAGGAGAGTGAAAACCTAGTGATCCCTCAGTTTATACCAAATATGATGTATATGGGGTGGAATACTCCGTTAGTCAGTTTAATGTCACTTGCCCTATCCAACCCTCCTGGCAGACGTGGATCCTTTTCCACCAGCTCAAGGAAGGCCTTGGTCAAGGATAAGCAATGACCTTTCTGCAAGCCGCTGCCCTGGGTTATAGCTGTAGCTGTCTTGAAAATACGCACTTAGCCTTCGGAAAAATGAAGTTACAGCAACTCAGTCACAAAAGTGACTCTAACTTACCTTAAACTACAACACTACTCCAAACATCACTGATCTTTCCCAGTATCTATATTTGCTCTCTCCCCTGACATACTTAAAGTTTCTAGCTCTCTCTCCTTACTACTACTCAAGAAAATCTTGCAAGGTCCTTCCTAATAAAAGCATTTATAACAAAAAATTGTGTGATTTGATGACTTACCAACTATCTAATTTCTTGGTACAAATAAATGTTATATTTACCTAATGTTAAGTTAAAATTGCTACAGATGTATCTCCCAATCCAACACTGAGTATATTAGAATCATAGAATCGTAAAATCACCAGGTTGGAAGAGACCCACCAGATCATTGAGTCCAACCATTCCTGTCAAACACTAAACCATGTCCCTCAACACCTCATCCACCTGTCCTTTAAACCCCTCCAGGGAAGGTGACTCAATGTCCTACCCTGGGCAGCCTGTTCCAGTGCCGAATGAGCCCTTCTGTCAAAATTTTTTTCCTAATGCCCAGTCTGAAACTCCCTTGGTGGAGCTTGAGGCCATTCCCTCTCGTCCTGTTCCCTGTCACTTGGGAGAAGAGGCCAGCTCCCTCCTCTCCACAACTTCCTTTCAGGCAGTTGTATTGCACTGCTCTGTTCTACGTATAGACTAGCATACCACTAGGGAAAACTTTCACAACCCTGATGGGGAAATTGAATTCCAGGTTCTGGTTCAGAGTGGCTTCATTTGCATTGGCTTCCCATATTGCTAAAGAAGAGAGAAAAATAAGTTATTTTGAGGATGGCTTGAAGTATGAATTCACACCAGGTACTCTGTGGAGGGATCCCTCTCTCCTGCTGTTGGCTATGTAAGGAGTTTATGGAAATTAGCATCCTAAACTTAGTGACTAATATCAGTCAATGTAAATTTCCCTCTTAACATATATCTGCTGCCAAAAGTGTACTGTGAAATATGTAGAGCAACAAAAAAAAAATAGGATATTTCTCACAAACTCCCCCAGCATTGTCAGTGAGAATGACAAATTACATTTCTAAGTGGAGGCACACTGGAGCATCTCCAGTAAAGCCTGATCCCCCTTCTTAAACTGGAAAAGTGGAGAATACTGGTAGGAAGGAAGATACAGACAGCAGACACAAAACCACTGGCTGTTTCCATGAGCAAAAAAAAATGATGTGAACTTCAAAGTGAGGCCATGTTTCAAGCTTGCACATATTTCCATATCTGTTGCCAGATATCAGTTCTAGGAATCTGTAAACAGCAAAAACCACATTCTAGTTTTGGCTTTACTGAACAACTATTTCCATGATGTTTTTAAAGGACTAGGAAGGAACTCAAGAAGTTTAAGGAGATTTTGTTTTGTGAATATATGTTCCAAGTGTTTATCTACCAGCAAAACCTACAAATCTGAGCATGCAAATTAAAGTAGAATAGATGATTTCAAAATTAAAGAGGGCAGGCAGTTGTAGCCAAATTCAAGCTATTTTTGGTGCAAGCTTTACTTTGATTGCACTCCTGGATTTGCTGTTGTTGCAAAACACGTGTTCCAGATTTTGCATGTCTGTGCTCCCAGATGCTTAAAACTTACTCACCCCAGACACATTGCTGAGAAAAATTCATCCTCTGTAGGTGTAAAGTGTATTTCTATTTTTCAGTATGCGTCCCTATCCATAGATTCTATTCATTTATGTTTTCTACCATTACATATTTTCTTTTTCCCCCAACCACTGCAAATTTTCATTGTGAATTATTTTAATTGTAACTTTTTCTACCTCTAATAACACAGTTTGAGTTGAAATCAGTGACATTTATGCAAGGAGGACCACAAGTCTGTTTACTCTCTCCACTGTGAGTATTGTGCAGCTGGTAGGTTTGTTGGTAGTCTTTTAAAAAAGGACAAGTAGTTAAAGAGGTGAAGAGTTGCAAGTGAGATATACAATAGACAGCTAGATCCTGAGAAAAATTTACTAGTTGTGGAGCAGCTGAAAAGTCCTGAGGTCTGTAAAGAGACACACGATCCATCCAAATTATCTTTATGTAGTGCTTTACCTAATAAACAATAAATGGTCTCATTCACTTCAGGAATTCTTTATGTGAAGTAGCTTTGTAAATTGCACTGTCCATGCCTTCAGCACAGCTGCATAGTAGTAGGATCACTCCATATCTCAGAACATTTTTGCCAAATTGTATAACACTCAAGCACCAATTTTGTGAGTCATTGGGGACTGATTGAAAGCTAAGGGCATTTCATTTCTCATTGTCACATGCTTGAAAAGCTAGACCTGTCCCTTAGAGTATTCTGGTCATACAAAATGTAATCACCACAACAAAAGGCTGAGCAATCATTTGTGGCTGATTTTGACTATTTTCTGAGATAAACAGAATGCTGGAACAAAACCAGAAGTGTACTGTATAATTCAAACAAATCTACAACAAAATGTATGTAACTAATTTATAAAGTACAGAACAAAGTACTGCATTCTATTCTTTCTATTCTGGTTTCTTTTTATCCTTTCTTTTGCATGTAAATATTCATAAAATATTCAGCAACAGTCTCATTATTTTTAACTAGAATATGCAATAGAGGCAGCAGAGAAGCAAAGTTTTCTGTCAGACTCTGTAGTCTGTCTTCTAAAGCAATGCATACTGCTTTTATGATTGAGAGAAGATTTTGGTTTTCAGGATCAGTATGAATAGTATCTAATAATAATTACCCACAATATCCAGGCCCAAGTCTCTAAGGATTGCCTGCAGAACCTACTACTTTTCTTACTCCTTCTCACTGACTATATGGTTCTAATTTATCTGATAAATTAAATGTTTTGCGATGAATTTAACACTCCTTTCCAAGGAATGCAGAAAAGACTCCCAGCATTCAAAGACTATTCCCCAGATTTATTCAGTTTATCCTGTTAAGATCAGATGCTAACCTTTATTAGACCCAGGAAAAGAAATTAATTTCCTGAAAATTCAGAAACTCCATTTCAGTGGATCTTTGGTATACAAAGTATCCGATCACAAAAACACTTAAACACATGCTGGGCTTTAGAGACTTTAATAGTGCTACTAAAGTTATCTATCACTACTTTAAAAAAGAAAGGCACATGAGAGAAAATTTACATCTAGCAGTGTCCAAAATTATTGCTACTATTATGTTTTATAAGTATAATTTAATGAATATAGCATTTAAATACACTTAAAGTTTAATTATGGGCTTGCTGTTGAAAAAGTTTAAGAGAAGATAATAAAAAGGCTTTCCAGTAATCTGGAATTCACAACAAACTCAGTATATTTCTTGATATGGAGCAAATTTACACCATATTATCTGTAATTTTACATTAAACATGTGGTGCATTACAACATTTAAGAAAACTGAAAGAAGGCAAAGTCTATGCAAACAAAACACAGACTGTCAACTACCTTTAGAAATCTAGTAACACTGAACTTGTTCACTAAGTTATATAAAAATATAAAGCCTTTGAAAAATTTCTGAGATAAATAGCCAAGTCTTCTTTTGGTGGTCTTAAAATGACCATGAAATTAAATATGAAATTGAACTCAAGCCCAAGAAAAAATTTAAAACCTACTAAAGAATGAGGAAATGTTACCAATAAAAGCAAGGAGACTGCATGATAGGAAAATCTGTGTGACTAGACTGGGCTCAATCAGAGACTCTCAGTGCAACAGCATCTGTAAGTTCAAGTCTGAGTGTATAAATGACTGCCAAACAACCTAATGAAGAAAAGATGATGATAACAAGGATGAATGTGGGCAGTATTTGCTGCAAACTCCAAATCAGGTCAGAAAGCACATGTCAGTATTGAATCCATGAAAAACCCACGAAAGAGGACTAGGTAGTGATAGTAATCAATGATACATCTTCAAAGTCTATAAACAGTACCTGAGATTTGGTCATATACTTGCATTCTGGATGCTGAAAATGAGAAGTCTTCAATTATTTTTTTTTTGGAGGCTCTTATAGAAGTCTGTCTTATGATGAAATTTTGAATTGCCTAAGGACATATTTTTTAACTTTTGATAGTACTTCTTCTCAAGGGTTAGTATAACATGGAATAAGATTTAGATAAATAGATGCATTAGGTTGTTATTCAGGGTATTTCAGAAAAGTGGTTTTGTAGCGATAGCTTGAGGAGTCTCAAAATTATACTGCCTTATGTTACAAAAAACTTATTCTTTCCATAATGGCATCTTGCTACAATGTGGGTGCATTAGCAAATCAATGACTTAAAATACTTTTGTTTTGTGTAGCTGTTCATTATATCTCAAGGTAAAATATGCATCAAATTATATACAATGAAAATGAGGGTATCACTAGAAAAAAAACACACAACAATCAATTGTAATTTGCATTTTTGTCAGTATTCACTAATACCACACACAGATATTCAAGGGATCACAAGCAGTTTGTAGTATTTTTTTAGAATTACTATAGCACAGAATCTGACATGTCTGGAATTAAATGGGATTTCTGTTTTCTTGAGATGTTCACAGAAACATCTAAGCAAATATATTCTGAATGCCTCCTCTCAGAAAATCACAGGGTACATGATGTTGGAAGGCACCTCTGGAGGTCATCTATTCATTCCAAAGTTCAAAGCAGGGTCAACTTCAGCAGGTTCCTCTGGGCTGTCTCTCTTGTGTTAGCAGATACTCCAAGGTCTTAACATCTTTGTGGCTCTTTGCTGGACATGTTCTAATATGTCCATGACTCTGCACTGTGGAGCTGGACCAGACACCTAGATGAGTGTTTGGACCACTACTGCATTGAAAGAAAGGCTCACGTCCTTCAGCCTGCTGGCAGTGCTTTTTCTTGCACAGCCCAAGAGATCACTTCATAGAATCGTAGAATCACCAGGTTGGAAGAGACCCACCAGATCATCAAGTCCAACCATTCCTGTCAAACAATAAATTACGTCCCTCTGCACCTCGTCCACCCATCCCTTAAACACCTCCAGGGACAGTGAATCAACCATCTCCCTGGGCAAACTATTCCAATGCCCAGTGACCCTTTCCATGAAAATTTCTTCCCTAATGTTCAGTCTAAAACTCCCTTGGCGGAGCTTGAGACCATTTCCTCTTGTCCTGTCCCCTGTCACTTGGGAGAAGAGCCCAACTCCCTCCTCTCCACAACTTCCTTTCAGGTAGTTGTAGAGACTAATGAGGTCTCCCCTCAGCCTCCTCTTCTCCAGGCTAAACAACCTCAGCTCTCTCAGCTGTCCCTCATAGGGCCTGTTCTCCAGCCCCTTCGCCAACCTCGTTGCTCTTCTCTGGACTTACTCCAGAGCCTCAACATCCTTCTTGTGGCAAGGGGCCCACAACTGAACACAGGATTCAAGGAGTGGCCTCACCAGAGCTGAGTACAGAGGGAGAATAACCTCCCTGGACCTGCTGGTCACACTGTTTCTGATACAAGCCAGGATGCCATTGGCCTTCTTGGCCACCTGGACACACTGCTGGCTCATGTTCAGTCGGCTGTCGACCAACACCCCCAGGTCCCTCTCCTCCTGGCAGTTTTCCAGCCAGGCTTCTCCCAGTCTGTAGCTTTGCACAGAGTTGTTGTGCCCCACATGCAGGACCCGGCATTTGGCTGTGTTAAACCTCATGTTGTTGGACACTGCCCAGTGGTCCAGACTGTTTAGGTCCCGTTGCAGAGCCTCCCTACCCTCCAGCAGATCAACACTTGCACACAGCTTTGTGTCATCTGAAAACTTGCTAAGGGTACCCTTCAATGCCTTCATCCAGGTCATTGATGAAGACATTGAACAGGGCTGGACCCAGCACTGAGCCCTGGAGACACCACTTGGAACTCGTCTCCAGCTGGACTTAACACCATTTCCCACCACTCCCTGGGTCCTCTAGCCAACCAGTTTTCCACCCAGGAGAGTGTGTGCCTGTCCAGACCAGAGGTGACAGTTCCCGAAGCAGAATGCTATGAGAAATTGTGTCAAAGGCTTTACTGAAGTCCAGAAAGACCACATCCACAGCCTTTCCCTCATCCAGCAGCCGAGTCACTTTGTCACAGAAGGTGATCAGGTTTGTTTGGCACGACTTGCCCTTTATGGCAAATTCACACTGTTGGGTCAGCTTTTTAAGATCCCTCTGAACAGTAGCATAACCATCTGAATCAGTTGGTCCCCCTTGTTTTCTATCTTCCACAGATTTTTTTTTTTTTTTTGAGGGTGCTCAGTCCTATCAACTGGGTCATTAATGACAAGGTTAAACAGTACTGATCTAATATCAGACCTGAAGGTACACTGCTTGGAGACAGTCAGCATCTGGACAATGTGCTCCTAATCACAAAATTTTGAGTCCAGCAGTTCAACCAGTTTGCTATCCACCTCACTATCTGCTTATCTAGCCCATACTTCATCATTTTGACAATGAGAATGTGACAGGAAAGGGTGTCAAAATACTTCCTGAAGGTGAGATAAACATTATCCACTGTTACCCTTGTCTTCTAAACTAGCCATCTTATTGCTGAAGGGTTGATCAGGTGTGATTTTCCTTAAGTTTCTGAGTTTTTTTCTCTGAAGAGCACATAAAGGTTTATGAACCTCACCTTCATAATTGTGATTATTTTACAGCTGTTAGGCCACAAAAATTGTAATAGTCTCATCTCTGCCAATCCCAGTATTAAAAGCACGATCCTGATGGATAGAGTTTCCCAGTGAACCAAAATGAGAGCCAGATGAAGAAGCCCAGAGCTATTTATTCTAAAAGCTGAATTTGACATTGCTGTACGGAGACTAGTTTTGTATTTTTTCAGGATGAACAACTGTTATAAAGTTTTGTTTCTCTCCTTTGCTGTGGACAGTAGATGATCAGTATGATGTGCTTGGCCACACCTCAGCAACTGAATTGGTGAAAAATTATGATCTCTTCATGATACTATTTCCCTAATCCATCTACTCAATGTGAAAGTACTCCTGAAAGTTGTTCTCTGGACTAGCAGATGGAAGTGAGAGATGTAAAGCTGCATAACTGCAGCAGTGCAGGAACTTACATTGCAAAGAAGAAGATAAATATTTAAAAACTAAGATAAAATATAAGCTTATATACCTAGTGGGAGGGTATTCATTTTAATAGTTATTAGAGTTATTTAGGATAAGTTGTAAATCAATTCTATAAAAACAGTCATGTTTTTTCCTCTCCCTTTCTCTTTTAAAAGGGAACAATAAAGATATCTTGATGATTCTTTTCTTTAACTATTTTTAATTTTATACAGTATATTTGCAGCTGGATAGCCAACCACAAAT
Organism: Coccyzus lansbergi; assembly: GCA_033558105.1. NCBI lineage: Eukaryota > Metazoa > Chordata > Aves > Cuculiformes > Coccyzidae > Coccyzus > Coccyzus lansbergi. The sequence goes on along the minus strand of JAUMJK010000021.1, from coordinate 1,130,500 downwards.
CAACAATTTGGTGTAAAGCAATGTTCTTCTTCCCCTTGTATTTTCTGGCTTCTGAGGAGTCATTTTTTTTCTAAAACATACTTCATTTTCCCCTCTATGTGTTACATTATTGGAACTCTGTCTGCCAAAACAGCCAAGTGCCTGTCAGCATTTCCATTATCAACTCTCTCTTAGAGTTTATAATTCAAAAGGTTCCATTAGTCTTAAGCTAAATTAGCAGCTATTCCTTAGCCAAAGAAGGGTTTCCATAATCACCCTTAAATGTGGTTTGTCTTCTTTTCAGCACCTACAATATTTAGACAGTAGTAAGTTTTCTGTGATCACAGAAATATTGAATTCTACTGAAGTTCGATTCCACTTCTCTATTCTTGAAGCTCAAACCAAGCCATTTTCAATCTCAAAACTTCATTTTGAGAACCAACTTATAATGTTAGTCTTTAAAATAGTCTAGATAGCATGTTTTAAAATGCTTGGAAAAAAAACCCCAAACCCCAATCAAACAAAACTATAATTATTTAAGTTCATATTTTATTCTGAGTCCCATGGTTTTGAATTTTGCCCTATAGGTGAGGTAAAAATTCTTCCATGAATAGGAACGTGCAACTTGGTTTGCCTAGGGGGTTTTGTTCACATGAGTTAGAGTCTCCCTGTGAGACTCTGTATCACAGATTTCTTGTTAAATAGCATTGTTATACTGCAAAGGTATCTTTGCAGAAGAGTGCCACTGTTTTGGTGATCTTAGTGCGCTGCTTTTATACTGCTGATATAGCTCCAACCTCAAGTGGGAACTGTCGGTTCAGTGTTCAAATATTATCTTTTCCTCAGTGGCATCCATCATCTTATGTATTGCTCCTGATAACATTAACAACAATGTGTAAGGTGTCATATAATGTTGTATTACAACTTTACTTGGAAGTCTTGTGTTGTAAAGGATTTATGAGGCATAAGAAGAAGGGAAAGAGGAAACATTCTGCAGAGAATGAATATTTGTCACTTCACTGGGTGTTTGAGAAGTATAAAAAGAAAAGTGAGCTTACCATCAACCTTTGATATATGGACTTCTTTAGAAGTATTCAAGTTTGACACACAATGCAGTAGGTAAGTGATCCCTCACACAGGAGCTGTGAAAATTTTCTAACTGCACCTTTTAGCCTGTGGCCAGTAGATTCTTTCTGAATTTAGGAACTGTGATGAAAATCTAGTCACTGACACTGCAAGCAAGCTATGGATGTTAAGTTCTGCCAGGGGAAAAAACCTAAAACCTGGAACACACTCCTGTGTTTCAATTCTTTAATAAGAAACAATTCTTGAGACACTGCAGTCACCCTTACTACTGAGCAGAATATATATATCTGCAGTCCACCATCTAATATTCTTTGTCCCTCTTACAAGGTTTGTCTATATATTATTTTATCTGTGACAGCAGAAAGTGCTGTCAATAGAGGCCAAGAACTGTTTCAGTTGGGTCCTCCATTTCCCCACATGATTCACTGGAAGAGATGTTTTATTTTCTAGAATCCAAAGTAAATGAAAATGAGAAAATTTCATGACAATGCATTGGCATCTGAACTCTAAAGCTGAGACCGAAGGCAGATCCATCAGAGTGGTCAAGTTAGGAATCACCAGGCATCAGGACCTGGCAGGGCAAATGTGGGAGCCAAGGCAGGTAGCATCATGCATGCACCAAGAGGCTCTCACGTGAGCTTGGGTGTACTTGGAGCACTGGTAGCACGTGTCTGCCTACAGGCTCTGTAGGTGCTGCATAAGAAACAGTTCTGGTTCAGCAGAAATAGACCAGTCAGTGCCTCTTTTTACTAAAACTTTGATCTCCTGTTGGAGAATGTCACAACCCATCTATTGCTCTGTCAGTTAATGACACTAGCTCCAGATAGCATTTGCAAAGGTCTCCCTCAGTTGAGGCTGTCATCCAGCCATTGGTGCATGCAAGTCACATGAAGAGCCTTTATTCCCTTTTTGAAGAAAAATGCCTACAGTAATGTATGTCTATAACGTTTTCAGTGCTGAGAAAAACGTGGGGATTTTTTTGCCCCAAAATGCCTATCTTGGTTTAATCATGGGTGCATGCTTGCAGTTAGCTTATGTATATGCTTGTACAAAAACAGGAACAATAAGTAAATAAGCACAATAAGGCCATGTTTTCTAAATTAATTACCATTTACTGCAGTTCCTTTAATGGACAAACCTTTTCCAGATGAAGATTAATTCAGACATGACACTTAAGCAGAGAGCAGAATCCCACAATTGTTTTTACTGAACAGAAAACAAACGTAGTGTCTCAGCATAAGAAAATCAATATGACTTGTTTAAATGTTTTTGCCTAATCCTAAAGATTTATGTTGCGTTGCATTGGTATTTTCACCTGTAACTAGGGTTACATTTGCGTTCTTTAAGAACATTATCAATATTTTGTGTTGTCTCTCTAAGTAGTAAAGGAGACCCCGGAGATACCCATGTGTAAAGGAAAGGTGAGGTGTCTCTTACTACAGAACATTGCTAAAATGCAGTATGTGACTAAAGCAGTAAAATCCATTCTTATAATATGTGTGATCAGATAGAAATACTAGACATCAGACACTTGTTAATAATCAGCAATTCAGAATCACATGTATCATGTAGGATACTGATAAGTGTTTACCATAGCATCCCATATTCAAACATCAAAAAAAAGAGGTGGGGGTAGGAAGGAAAGCTGTCTGTAATTCCCCCAAAGAAAAAATATAATGGTAGGTGATTTTTCTGTGTGACTTTTTGTCAAATTCTGCAAGCATTCAGTAACAAAATTTCATCTTATTTTCTCAAAGAAATACAAATTAATTTATTTAACCAAAAAGTGTTGTGACTAACAGAAGGTAACTCAATTTGGCTTTCATTTTGCTTGTGAATTTGTGAACTTAAAACTAGCAACAGCTTAGATATCTTGATCATGACCCTGCAGCATTTACTTTCTGACAAGAAAACACATCATCAAGCAGTACTCAGTACTTTTGGATCTTGAACAGAGAGTTTTCCAAAGCTTAAAGCAGTTGACAAGAGAAGAAAATTTTAAATGGAATTTTAATCTGTAGCTGCTAGCTTTGAAAATACAGTTAACAGTGAGATATCAATCAACAGAGCTGTTTCTATTAGGCAGCTAGGAGACATTCTTGATCCAACAATGTTTTCGTTAACAAATCTCAATTGTGAGGCCATGTCTTCTTTCCTGCAACAATGTTCAAATGAGACAAAGATTGTTTTAGCAAAAAACAATGAAAAGGGAAGATTTTTTAACTTGAACCAACCTTAATCACCTATTTAAACAGTTGCAGTCCAACTCAAATGTTGTACTAGAGCTCATGCATACCAGGATAATAGCTCCAGTGGCCTACGAAACAACCTGTGGCCTACGAAAACTGTAGGAAAACAGTGACTCTGGAAGAGCTTTAGGGTATCTGGATATAATATGCAGTGTTGTCATCAAGAAGACTTAAGACCACTTTTCAGAATGTAAAGGAAATAAAAGGGTGTGAAGGTGACCCAGTATTTGAATAACTAGACTCTAATAAAGATGTTCAGTTCCATCAGGTAACCACCCTGGTCAAAGACCTCATGTAGAAGGGGCAAATCTCTCAGTCTGAGTGACAAATGTGTAACAAATTCTAGCAGCTGGGCATAGGCAATTATAAAATACCGAGAATTTATCAGGGAAAAAGTTACTGTCAAGAAGCTGAGAGTGTGAGTTTCATCTGAAATTATCTCCATGTGAATTTTAATCTGTTTCCAGGAAAAATTCTTTAAATTATGTGTGAATATCTAAGATAGGCAGTGCTAATGTTTCCTTTCTATTTTGTTATCTCTGAAGATGTGAAACTTTGCCTTGAAAATATTCCCTTATGGGCCTTAACCCTGCTTCTCTCAACATCATGGAATATCTGTCCTGTACTAAGAAGTCATTTTTTGAAGACAATTAACCAAATGCCTGAGAACACTGTTTTTCCCTTTGTTTGTTTCCCTTTGTTTCCCTACCGTGCAGCTGGCCAGAAGTCTTCTGTCTAAGTTGTCTGTCTTTTCCTGTGCTCCTGGAGGAAAGATGCGGAAGGGAGTAAGGGCAGGGAAGGAAGTAGAACATAGTTTTTCTGACTTATTCAAGTATGCTGGATTAAATTGACCATATTGGTTGACTAGGAAGGAATGCTTCCCATGCATTTGTTGTTAGGTCCTATCTGTGTTTGAGTAGCTTGCACAGATAAAACTTATGCAACCTCTTCATTTAGGGGGATCGATGTCACTATTTTTCCTTTTATTCCTTGTCTGTGATAAACTGTTATGTAGACTACAGAAAATGTAAATTGGTCTATCATTACTAGACTTGTTACGGAATCACTTATCCATTAAAGAAATCTGTTGTATTCAAAAAACTAGACTGGAGATCCTTACTTTGAAATGAATTATTACTTTAATTTTGTGTTTCCTACCATGAATCTTAATGTCTTCTGGGATGATATGCAGCTCATAAAATGCTAGGAGTTTTTAAAGATTAAATATTAGAAACCCAGACTGCTACTAGACTACTTCTTTCTGTTGAGAGAGGTCTTACCCTATGAGCAATCTTGTTCATTTTAGCAGATGCTTTCCAATGAAGGCACTATTTTTAACAAGTAATTGGGTGTGTTAATAACATTTGATGCATTATTTAGGGTCTTTAAAGCATAGAAGATGCTCATCTTAGTTCATACAACTCTTTTTTTAAAACTGCCAGTGTTCACATATGTTTAATTAACTATGAGAAAGACTGTCATTTACAAAATATCCTTAGCAAGGACAAATAAACCTGAGTGGTTCTTTGACTCTCCTACATGTTATACATCTTACGTTCAGGTTAAATTTAGAAAGAGAGTTTCCGAGATATGTGACAAGGCTTAGCAGTACAAATAATAGCTGCTTCTTAAGATAATAGGGAATCATTGTGAAAACCAAGTATCACTAGCTTGCTGTATACAAGGGAAGGATACATGACATAAGGAGGTTTTGCTTTATGCAGTGTTTGCAGCTAGGCTGAAAAATACAGATTTTCAAGTGTAAAAAATATCATCAATATTAAGAGGCTATGCAATTCATAAAGGATTATTCATTGGGCTTCCTCTCTCTTCCCCCTCTCATGTAATGTTCTTTCTGCCTTAATTCTGCCATGTACCTTATGTTCAGATCAATACCATCTGGTCTCTAGAAACACAAACATGTAGAAAGCCTGACTAGTTTTTTCTACACAATTGAGTGAGTCTTGAAGTAAAAATGTCTTCCAATCTGTAAGAGAAGGATAGGTCAAATTAGGTTTATAAAGGAAAAAATACATTTCGTGGTTCTTTAAATGAGCCTGTATCCTGTTCAGTTGTAGCTAAGGGAGCTGTTTCTCACGTAAACTACAGGAGCCATAATCCTTTCTCCACCTCAGAATAATCAGTTGATGTGCATGCCTGGTAAGATCCTTTGTTTAAAAATTCATCACCAGCATTTGGATGGGTTTACAAAAGACTTAATTTTAGAACAATTAACTTCCTCTGATGTAATAGGTATGTGTGTAGTGTCACGTTTTGGCTATTTCATGAGCTTAAAAGCAAAACATTCAGTAGAGTATTTACAACCAGAGGACTTCCTTTACCCTCCAGAATATGGTACACTTCAGGTTTGTTCACTAGAGACTGGAATTTATAATATATTGTTTTACTATTTCAATTTTAATGTTTGTCTCAAAAATGAAAATTGTCAACAGGGTCACTTAAACTGTTTCTCCCCCTGTTCCATCATTGAAGGAGCACCATAAGCGTTATACGCTGTAGTCATCCAATTAATGTGTATCGTGTATGCATAACACTTCTTCAATGGTGAAGTTCACATCAAACAGACCTTAAATCACTGCTCTTTGGGGATATTTATAATATTAATTCTCCAAGATAGAACTACAGGAACACACTTTCCTAAACAGTAGTAGTAGTATTTATTATTAATGCATTAGTAGTAGAATCATAGAACAACCGGGTTGGAAGAGACCCACCAGATCATTGAGTCCAACCATTCCTATCAAACACTAAACTGTGTCCCTCAGGACCTCCTCCACCCTTGTCTTAAACACCATCAGGGAAGGTGACTCAATCACCTCCCTGGGTAGCCTGTTCCAATGCCCAGTGACCCTTTCTGTGAAATGTTTTTCCTAATATCTAGCCTAAATCTCCCCTGGTAGATCTTGAGGCCATTCTCTCTCGTCCTGCCCCTTGTCACTTGGAAGAAGAGCCCAGCACCCTCCTCTCTACAACGTCCCCTCAGGTAGTTACAGAGAGCAATCAGGTCTCCTCTCATCCTCCTCTTCTCTAGGCTAAATACCCCCAGCTCTCTCAGCCGATCCTCATAAGGCCTGTTCTCCAGACCCTTTCACCAGCTTCGTTGCTCTTCTCTGGACTACTACTAATAATGCATTAATAATAAATAATAAATAATTGTAAAAATAGTTGTAATAGTAACATCTCAGTGTCCTTCCTGCAGCTTCCTCCTTTGTTCTAGTTTCACATTCTTGAGAATTACATCATTACTTAGAATAATGTGATGCCTTCAAATATTGGAAGTAAATCAGTATGTGTTCTTTTAACCTTCAGAACAAGATTATAAAAGATGTATGTACATACACATTCAGCCACATACTTTTATCTATGGTTGCAAGTTTGTTCCTTCAGGTTACAAAACATCAAACTTACCAGCTTGTGAAAAGATAGTGTTTTGCATGGATCTGTCAAAGTATGGGGCTGATGCTATAGAGACCTGTCCCAACCAATGAGTTCACTATCCTGTAGTCACAGACACCTGTAAAATCAGTCTGGCAAGAAACACAAAATGATCCAGAGAAACCTTTGATATGACACATCTATGGCCACAAACCATGCTAACTACCACCCACAATAAAATTAAGAATGGAAAGAAAACGGAATCCAAAACTAGGAATTATTTCAGCTCTGAACACAGGGTAAAACATATCTAACTGGTAACTGAGAAGTTCCAGACTTAGTAGAGGCCCCATCACATACTATCTTTTGTTATGCCCAATCTCAAACTCATCCATCATTTTTCTCTCTCTGTGCATGCATAAAATACCTAAAGATTTTCTCAGCCCCATGGACAGTCATCAGAAGCACCAAAATAAGAGGAATATATCAGATAATTTCAATGTAGCAATACATAATACAGCAAGTTCCTGCCTCATGTTTCATTGCAATAGATTCCATCACACGACGAGCATGAGACTTCACCTGGTAGTTTAATATTCTATCTTCAATGCTTTTTACTGTGCGGCACTTCTTCTTATAAACTTAACTATCCCTTCATTTGTAGCACATAATACATACTTCAGTTGTAATATTTTTCATTGCATATGTTCTAAAACCTCTTGCTGATATGAGAAAAAAATTTGACTCAAGAAAATTCTCCTTGAAAATTATGAAAATATATCCTTACATTTGGATCTTATTAGTACTTCTTTTATATTGTTATTGCACATTGACCTAAACGTTCTATCCGCAGAACATTTTTTCAATAAGCATATACACATTTAAGAAACTATAGGACCTATCAAACTGGCACTGATTTGAGATTATTTTTACTTAAGAAAATCTGGATATGTGGCAATTTTCAAGATGACCTGAAAAGGAATTTAAAGCACATCAGTACATCTTATCAGTTTATGTAGTTACGAAGCTCCTCCTGGAGAATTTATGATGCCTAGGATGATGCCATCACATTTCAGCTTTTTGTGGAACAGTTGGTGGCTTGAAGTGTGCAAGGCTGCATACAGCTAGCAGCACTTGATTTTGAGATGCTTGGTAAAAGAAGAGAATTGATGATTTTATACTTTCTGGTTTTTTTCAAGTCTTTAAACTTTATAGATGAGTAGAGTATTCAGAATCTAAAATAATAAGAAATAATCAGGTTCAAATAAGCTTATGCTATGTATGTACTTAGAACGTAGGAAATTCACATATGTTACAAGTTACATCATACTGAGCTCTGTGAAAACATCTTCTGTGCAGAAGTGATCAGCAATAATCCTGGAATGCTGGGATATTTTGAGGCATAGACATAGGCACCCACCTAAGTCAAGTATTTTTTGTATTTATTGGCCTGTAATTTTAATGTACTTGCAAACATAGTTTTGCTGCAATTTCATCTAAGTCTAGCATCTGTGTTTACTTGACTTATACTGTACTCATATTTCTCAAGTGAAACCGCATAATAACAAAGCCAGTTTATTAAAATTTTCATATTCTCCTATAAGTTTGTAAGCAACTTACAGAACACAAATAGAAAATTATGTTGCTTATCGAGCCAGTATTACTAGATGGAACATGCAAAGCTTCATTGTGTATGATTGCAAAACTTCATAATAATTCCCTCAAAAAATTGAAGGTACTAACTATGAAAAATAAGAAGTGTTCCAGGCACCTTTCTTGCTTTATAGATGCACTTTCTATCAAAATGCTTGAAAATACTTAAATGTCTTGCAAACACAAGCTTATCTCAGTGTTACAGAAGGTGCTACACCTTACTGAAACTCTCTTTTGAAAATTGTGGTTCTTTGACCCTTGCAAAAACTTTTTTCAGAGTTTAATATCAGCAGGGTTTGTTACGATATGATCATAAAAATTTATCAGAGATTGCAATATTCTCTTTGATAAGTCTTTGTTCTGAGCTCATGAGATGTACAAAAGTTTGGAAGAACTACTTGGGGAACATTTATCCGCATGCTGTATTTGGGTTTTAATGTTTTATTTTTACACAGATTGCTTACATTCTCTAGTTTGTGGTCTGGCTCTCCAAGTGGTTGTCTCAGCAAAATATTTTCTAGGCAAAGAATTACAGTATGGTAATAGATACAAAAAGCAGGAGATTGGGTAACAGCTATTTCATTAGTTTTTCCTGTCAAGACATTGTTTTATACTCTACCTACCTATTGCTTATTGTGATTTTACACCATTTCTACTCTTACATATAGTAACTGATACCTCAGTATTTAAAAGCCTGCATAGGACCATTAGCACGACCCAGGCAGATGTGTCCTCTGTTGTAAAGGTTAGAGACATGGAGCTCTTCAAATTAAACCTGTGATTTCCTTGTAATGGTCTTGGTTTCAAGATTTTGCATAGCAGCAGACCAGAGTGTTTCTGATTACTATCCTGATTAATTACAGTTGTTCTCTTTTACCTTTTCCAACCTGAATTTGACTAGCATACATCTTCCAGTCACTTGGTTAAGTTACAACTCCTTCTGTTATAAAACCACTTATAATAAGGTATTGCTATTCCTCTGCAATATGCTGTCACATGCAAATCAGTCTTGAGTTGGGGAAATGTATTTGACTTATTGCCCATAAACATTCTGATCATTGATTTGGATGTTGACGGGGGAAAAAAAACACAAGAAATTATCCAAGAACTTACATGAACTTCTGTCCTTCCCTCTCCCAACCTGAGTTTTTCTACATTTTCTGTGGGTTGTTCTGTCCATCAGAGCTTGCCCAGTAAGGTGGGGGTGGTACAGGTAGCTGAGATGGTCTGCACAATGGCTTTCCCTCATTGTGTGCCCAACTGTTTCTTTCTGCTGGCTGATGATTTATGATTTTCCACCATTCCATGTGTAACCGTGTCTGCAGCTCTATTCACTTTTGTCCCTGCTTGAATGCAAGCACCTACAGGCTGTAGGTGCTTCAAGGATATACCCATCCCCTTTTGCATGAGAGGCACCCCAAGAGTGAATCTCCAACTGCCACTGGCTACCTGGCTACCTGGGCTCCTCTGCAATATATCTGAGCAGATTACCACATGTTGCTCTCGTTGGATATACTTTGGCATGTAGTTGTAAACGTTTTGAGGTTTGGTTTTTTTCCATTGTTGCTTAAGTAGGTTTCAGATCCAGCTGCAGCAGTCTTCAGCTGTTCTCCTACGCAGGTCACTACTGTGGTCTTCTGTTCCTTAAATCTTGTAACTTCTGCTCTTTACATGTACATACACAATAATAAACTCATTCTTTTTCTTCTGAAGAAACAAATAGGATAATCTAGTAAAGTGCCTCAAAGATAAGCACTATTTATCAGAAACCAGATTTCAATTATATATTTCGAAGTACTTTCTGACTTTAGACAACATTTTTAGAATATGAACAGCAATTGTGATATGCTTATATGCACTTATTTGCAATATGTAGAGATGCTGACCACATTGTTCAGATTTAAAAGTTTACCTGTTAGCATATCTGCCATTTTGTTGGTGGTGCTGTGGTGTGTAATATAAGCTGTGACTAGTGTCCAGCTATTTACCTACAATTAACACCATAACTTCTCCATTCTGAAAAAAAACATTTGATACTATTCTTGCAACTAAAGTGTCCCGTAGAAGTTCTTTATTCCTACTGTTTCATGGGGTTTGCCACCTGATTTAGAAATCATACATAACAACACTGTTGATCTATTGCTCCAGGTCTTGCAAGTCAAGTGAAAACTGTCTTGCCTTGCAATTTCATTTTGCAAGTAGCAATACTACCTGTATTTAATGTCTACACAACCAAACCAGGGAAATGTGCCTCCTACAAGTCTCACAGATTCAAATTGGAGAAACTTTGAATAACATGAAGATAATAATCCTCTCAAAGAGCACAGGAAATGTTTGCTGGTCTTGAACATCATTAGAAGGCTTGCAGTGAACTCAGTATTAAGCACAAATTATGGGTCATAAGTTTTCAGAGATTTAGAAGAAAAGCTATGTGAATTGTGTTTCAGTTATACTTCTGTAGTACCACCTGTAAGTTAAATAGGTCTAGTTTAAACATAATAATAATATAAATGCCAGCTTGGGACATCCATAATTGCTAGAGGCTGGTGAAGCTTTTCTGCCACCGTATGTTTACCTCCTGCTCTAGCATTGCCCAGGCACGAGCAGTAGAAGACAGGCTCCTGGGCTGGCAAGAGATCACCCTGCTTCATATTTTTCTTTCTTACCAGGAGAGCCGAGGTGTTGGGAAGCTCATTAATGATATCCAGGTATCTAGGTTGCAGGTGGAATAACTAAAATGCAGAATGTTAGTGGGCCTTTGTTTTATTTTCCATGTCACCTGAATTTTCCTCTTTTAAATCAGCTCGGTACTCTCAGGTTAGGAGAAAGTTGTTTTCCTTCTGCTGTTCCAGTTAAAACAAAATTAATTAAATAGTTTCTTTCAGTGGCCTGCTGCACAACCTCCCGTAAGTGGCTAATTGGTCTCTTATAATTATTGCCCTAGTTGAAATACGTTTGCTATTAGATGTAAGGTTTATGTAGGTCATCCGGTTTCCTGGAAAGTTGGACTGCACTCAGACACAAAGCCAATCTACCTTATCCCTGATCTTTCTCATTCACTAACACTGAAGTTCTACCATGAGTAAGCTGGTTTAATGGAAACTACATCTTTTGAACACTGGATCATTAAAGTAAGAGAACTAATTTTTATATATGCAGAGCTTTAATTTACAATGCTGCATGAAATAAGAATTTTCCTTTGCACATTCACTCCAGACAGTAAGTGATATACATACAGTCATGTATGTGTCTATAAAACTCTGACTTTTGGTAAAGTACAGCCTAGAATTTCAAATTTAGACTGCATGTTGCTGTGACTATCCAGCATATATGTACGCAGTTGCATTAGATGTGTGTAAATGTGCAAACCAGATGCTGTTTTACTTCAGCTTTCGGGGGCGGGGGGTTTATTATTAAGATTATCTGCCATACTGCTTTCCTATTTCCTCTCTGGGTAGAGATACACATCTCAAATGCAAATTATGCCATAGTTCAATTACTTTAAAAATAAAAATAATGTCTATCATTAACTAGCTTTAACATTAACTGGATGTGTAAAGAATCTTCAAGTGCTTCAACATCTCAAGCATCTCATTAGCAAAGGAATTGCTTTCAAGTAGTAGAACTTTATTCTCTATTGCTTTCCAAGACCAGTAACATCTATTTTTTTATTTTGACTTTTTTTGGAGGGGGAAAAGTCCTTAGTAATTCTGAAAACCTGTTTAGCTCATTGATTTTCTTTTTTTTTTTTCTCCAGCTAATTTTTTTTCCAAATTCAATGCATTCTTTTCCTTGGTATTTTATCTCTGATGGTGGCAACATTTCAACAGGGTGAAATTCTTCATGGCTTGCCTGGAAACAGACTCAATTGATATTTGTTATGTGACAGAGAGGTACTGTAAGTCCCTTTCCTTCACTGGCAATTTGAGAGCCAAAAGACTGAGAGCCTGTACAATTATGGGCACAAAAGTAATGCATCAAACAGGGCTCATTAGAAATCTACATATATGGCTAGCTGGGCAAACCATTATTCTACCTACCTTAACACAGAAATTTACAGATTTCCTTCTCTGCCAGAGTACAAGCCAGAAGCCTTGCATGCACACATCAGGATCCTAGCAAATTACACTGAGAGCAATCAGATAAGGTTGTTAATATGACTCACTTCAGTGCAATTTCTTTGCTCCTCCCTGTATGATTAATTACAACCAAATCGATGTTGCCAGCTGTGATTAATTTACAAGTTGAGATGCAGAGAAAATGAGCTAAGCAAAGCTGAGTTGGCATTACCCCGTATTTGAGAAACTGCGCAAGGGATCACAATTCACAGCTAACCTTGTGTTCCACTGCCACACTTGCATAAAAATTGGCTAGGTTGAATAGCTGCAAATTTGATAGCAGTTTAGAAAAATAATATAGGTTTAGTTTAGGTAAATGAGAAAACAAATCAGTCTTCTATCATGAAATTTCTCTGTAATTCAAATTCTTAATCAGATAAAATAAAAACGCCAAGCATTTGATAGGGAATTGAAGATGAAAATCATATTCTTGATAAAATCCCTGAAATTCTTCTGGGAAAAAAAATCAACAAACCTCAACACTGAAGAGACTATTTTACATTTAACAGCTGCTTTTCTTCTAATAACAATAACAAATCCATCCTCTAGGAACTACAACTACTTCCCACATTGTACATAAGACAGAATCGTTACCTGAATTAAGGTCTGTGATAGAGTTTTACATTACTGGGCATTACCAAGTATTTGAGCATCTTCCATACGTAATCAGTAGAAGCAGTATATCTGAGGGGTCCGCGGAGGCTTTTGCTCTAAAGAACTCATATAATATCTTTTGTAAGTAAATTTCCTTGTCATGTGTATAGTGTTCATTGGAAAGATGTGAAATTCAGTATTGAACCTATTTCATTAAATTATTTTCACCTGATGGCAATTATTTCTGATGAAAGACAGAAGTGACTGGTAGCATACCTTAGGCTCATTTTCTACTACTTTAACTTACTTTTTGATGTAAAAGTTGATTAAAAACTTAAGTACACTTTCACTCACAGCTATCTGCTGTTTTATAGCAGGGGAGTTCTTGAGATTGTGAAGTTGAAAAGGAAGTGAGTACTTTCAGTCAGTACCTCCTTTTCAGAGAGAAAAGTTTTTGACCTCACTTAACACAAATGAACTCACAAGAAATCTCCTTTCTGGATGATTTTAAAAGCAGAGTTCAAGAAAATGTAACTATCAGGTATTTTAACCTCCACGTAGGAGAGCAATTTGTGTGCTTATCTTGAAATTCTTCCAGTTCAAATAGAACAATGAATAACTTGAGATTGAGATTACTGAAATTCATGTCCTTGTTCAAAGACTCACTGTGTTTTCAGTGTAATTTTATGATACCTGTGTAAAAGTCTGGACCCTTCTGATCTCCTAGAGCCATTGCAGGGACCATCTGTACAGCTTCCCTAAGGAACAGGATCTGTTGCTAACAGTTCATTACACAGAGTTCCCTGAATGACTCACTCTTTTCAAACCCTAGTGCTCTTTCAAATAAGATAGGAATTATGCCCTTTATTACGGACTGTAGACTATTTTACTGTTTTCCAATGCAAGCTATTTCCCACTTCCAAAATAGTTATATTTCTATTTCCCTAATCTCTCTACTTTCTGAATCTCATGCTAGTGAATATGAGGTCCTCTCTGCACGCACCCTATGTTTTCAGGAGGAATGTAATAACAGGGAGAGAAAGTTTCAAGCTTCTCTGTACTCACATCAGATGAATGGTCCTTTTGAAATAATATGATATTAATAATGCATTTCTTTCACTATAGTAATGCCCACCTTATACAAAAGAAACATCACCAATAGTGGCTTCTGGTCCCTTCTTGGGTACACTTTGCATAAAGGCTAAAGATTAAGCTCATAATAAATATATATTCTTATATGGGCAATCAAGATTGAGATAAAGAACTTTAATTTTCTTATCACTTCTGCCAGAATCACAGCTTTGGATGTCAAGTGAAAGACTGCCCCAGGGTCTGCCATCAATGCTGAAATTACTGTAACGTGTTCTGTAAACAAGGGTCCCAGTCCAAAGTACCAGCGATTTAAAATTTTTCAAAGTCTATAAATCCTATTTAAATTAAAATAGATCCATCATATTTCTCCTGAGATGCATGTAAGATGTAGAGAGAAAAGAATGAGCAGCCATTTAAAAAACATCACAACACCACTGCCCTCTTACTGGGAGGACATGTCAGAGTTATGCAAAAAAGTCATCATTTTCTTTTCTTGTTTACAATTCAGTGAAACTTTGTACTAATTAAAATACAACATAAATTATTCCATAGAATAATTGTGTAAGCAAGCTGCTGAACTTGAAAATTTCTTACTTTCACGTATGGATGGTCCATACTTCATAATCTCTTCTAGAGGAGGGAGGTTTCCCAGCTCGAACATTAATTCAAAGACAAAATAGAAGGTATGTCTCTTTGTACTGTCTCTTGGATGAGTAGTTCATGTGTTTTCAATATCAGCAGCAATAGAGGAGAGGCCTGTGTGTGCTTCTCTGATAATATAATAATCCAATAATATGGCTATTTTAAAGAGCACAAAACTCAATTGTTAAACAGGAGTTATTCAGTGAGTGTGTGGACTCCGTTTGAAGAACAACAATGCTATAATTCAGTGATTAGCATTCACACAATTATTCTTATCTTTCATACCAAACCAATTGGACTGGCTGAATAGATTCAAAACAGTATTTTGTTTCAACATTTTTGTCCAATGAGCAATAGTACCAGTATCCACAGGTGATAGTAGCCTGTTGCTTTGTAACCAGAGTTAAACTAAGCTGTCAGTAGCTGTGTCCTGGGTATTCAGATAAGTCTTCCTGTTCCTCCTGCAGCTCATTTGAATATTGTATGTATCAAGGAATAGTAAGGAAATAATATGTGAACATCTGAAGGTCTTGTATCCTAACGTTTCTATTGATGCTTTTTTTTGCTGATAGAGAAGGAATTTATGTTATTGAAAAAATATAACGAGTAGTCTATAAAAATATTACTGGAAACTGATTCCAAAACATCTACATACATAACAAATTATACTCTGATTTTTTTTTCCGATTTATCACCCAAATCAATTGAGTTTTCAGTATCAGTGGGTTATTGTGATCTCCTAGATGTAATAGAAACATTATTTTTATGTGAAAAATAGTTTAATATACTCAAAATAAATTTAAAATAAACACATACTATATTAATTAAATGTTTATACTGCTATATTGAAGTTTATGAAACTTAAGTAAATTTTCTTAAATATATGTTAAATTAACCCATTTTTCTCATGTAAGGTATGTAATTTTTGCCTCCTATGGCAAGTACTGGGCAAAATTGATTTGAAAACCAGTAGCCAGCTGATATTTAATATGGAAGTTGAAATCTTTCATTAATTTTTAAGGTTAAGTTGAAGTTTCAACAACGGGACTAAATAATCCATCTCCTTTCTGATATCTTCATCAATAAAACCTTTCAGGTTTAACACTAGTTCAAGTGAAATTTCAGGTTAAATTCTTGTAGCATCTTATGTTCTTTCCCTCAATTCAGTCCAAACAAAAATATGTTCACGCGGACCTCATTGTGCAATTGTACAAATATACAGAAAATATAACAGTAAACATGTGGATATTGAGTAATGCACAAGATGCAAGGTATGGGCAGATGTGAAGCAATCAAGCTTCACAGCCTGGGAACACTAAAGATTTGCAGTACTGTATTGCAAGACCTTTATATACTAGATCATTTTGATCTCCGTTATGGCAGGCCATTTACTATGGTGCAGAAATATGTGTGTTCTGCTTGCCAGCGTAAATGTAAATTTTAAATCATAAGCAACTGTCTTTGTCATACTTCTTGACTTCTAAGACTTAGATTAAGTCTTTTCTGGAATAGTCTAACAATGTAGTTTTAAAATAAACTTACATTCACCATATTTACTGTTTTTTTCAACATCATTACATTTTTTTTCAATGATATCTTTTTTTTCAATTGTGTCCTCCACCAACAGTCCTGATTTCATATTTTAAATACGAAT
The DNA here is from genome assembly GCA_033558105.1 of Coccyzus lansbergi. Lineage (NCBI taxonomy): Eukaryota > Metazoa > Chordata > Aves > Cuculiformes > Coccyzidae > Coccyzus > Coccyzus lansbergi. The sequence goes on along the minus strand of JAUMJK010000021.1, from coordinate 1,114,037 downwards.
ATACTAATATACTAAGACCAATATTGAAGACACAGAGACTTTTTTTCAAATGTATTCATGTGGAACTTTTTCCTCTTATATGAAATTTCATCACCCTGCTGGGCCAGTTATATCTGACATTTAAGCCCTCACTGAAGATAATGAACCTCATATTTTATTGATTAAGTTAGTTATCTGTATTAGGAGGTTCTGGAGGTATTATTTCTACAGACTAATTTTTTTTTCTCAGATAAATGGATGCAAACTCTGTTAAGGCCCTGGGAAATGCTGAAGTTCACATTTGTCAGCCTATATTACTCAACTAACTTTCACAACAAGTGTGGCAAGTATATATTCCCTTATTACATGCCTAGAAAAACTGAAAGAGGAGGGACTTCACATCTTGAATGATCTCCATTTGAAGTTAATAAAACTGAGAGGTTTTTAATGGAAGTTCCTTAGACCTGTCCCTGTAGGAATAAAAAGAATCATTTCAAGTAATTTGATTTCATTATACATGTCCTTTTATTAGAGTTATAACTCACCATCCTAAAGTGGGTTTTTTCTACCATCCTTAGCAGTAGTCTGAAAGCTCTTCTTCTTTTAACAATGTATATTTTATCATAGCCCATTTCTACACAGGCTGTACTTGCTCCTCTCAGGCCTACCTTCACTGTTTACAAAGCTACCATCTTTCTGCTTCCATTTAAATGCCTTAGAAAGTGATCAGACAAATTCACACAAAAGAAAATTCTCCTAGGGCTAGTAAATACTAGACTGTATAGATCAGGTCTGAAGAAGTCCTTGAGCCCCCCATTGTTGATAATGAATGAAAATGCCAAAGCAATCATGCTTGTTGCTCTCATCTCTCCAGTCTTATAAGTTTCAGAGGCTGTCAGACATGAAGCAGTGGGATGGACCCAGGTAGACTTTAGATCTGACACTATGCATCTGCTTTTGTGCTGTTAAACATTTCTTTACCTCTTTTCTTAGCTCTGTGTTTCTATGGAGCTGGGGACTGTCAAGAGTGGTGGAGAATAGATGTTCTCCAAATTCAGGTGTGTGATTTTGCACTTATTTACTCTTCTTCTTCCTCCTTCTGATCTTTTTCTGTACAAGACTAAGATAAAAAAACCACAAACCAAAAAGCATCACAATTCCAGATCTTTCTGAATGATGCTACCAAGACAATCTAGAGAAAAGACTAAGAAAACATGGAATCATAAAATGGTTTGGGTTGAAAGGAATCTTAAAAGCCATCCAGTTCCAACCCCCTGGAAGGGGGACACCTGGCACTAGATCAGGCTGTTCAAAGACTTATCCAGACAGACCTTGAAAACTGTCTAGGATGAGGCAGTGACAATTTCTCTGGGCAACCTGTTCTTGAAGTTTCTCCATAGCTTGTGAAAGTAATAAAAAAAAGTAAAAAGACATGTCTTTTCTAGGTCTTGTAAATTTTGATCACAGTATCAATCAACTTTGACATTGTTGACTGTAGGGAGAGATTCTTTGCATTTTATTTTATGTACTTAGACCAAAGGTACACTTCCTATAATCAGACTAAATGTCATTATATGCAACTCATCCAGGACAACACCACAGCACCTGTACTGATGATATGAAACTCTTCCTGGTTCATGAAAGGTTTGGGGCTTTAGGGTACAATGGGGAATTTACATATAGCTTATGGGTGAGGATAAAAGAAATAGGACTTTTTATCTCATTATTTGTATTGCCTCAGCTGGGGATATCTCATGAACTGACAGATCTTGGTAAAGTGCCACAAATCGGAGAGGAACAGATTTAGAATATGGCTAAATAATGACTATAAATTGAAGAGGGGAAGATAAATACTGGATATAAGAAGGAATTTCTTCACCATGAGAGTGGTAAGGCACTGGCATGGGTTGCCCAGAGAAGCTGAGGTGTTCAAGGCCCCATCCCTGGAGGTGTTCAAGGCCAGGTTGTGTGAGCTTGGACAGCCTGATCTAGTGGGAGGTATCCCTGTTCATGGCAAGGGGGTTAGAACTGGATGATCTTTAAGGTTATTTCCAACCCAAACTATTCTGTGATTCTATTAAAATGTGGTTCAGACTACCAGCAAGCATCATTTAAAATGGGAGTTCAATAATAATAGCACAACAGTGAAGCAAAAGCCATGAAAGAAACCAAGGGCTGAACGTTAAATAACTTGCTGTAGGTATCCACAGCTATTGAATGCTCCTGGGATTCTAGGGGGAAGATTTCTCAAAAAATGTCATTTTGGAACAAGGTCAGCCTGTATGTGCAGGCAAACAAAAATAAGATTTTTTTTCTCTGGTCTTTCAGATCTCTGCGTCCATATTAGTGTAATTTTAGTAGCTGACTGAGATGTGGCATAGTCCAGGGCCAGTGACACAGCAACTTGACAGCCCTTGGCACTCTCTAAGGCCGTCCAATGAATTTGACCCAGCTAATCCTGGCACACACTGACATTTGATTTCACATGCAATGTATAGTGGAAGTTATGAGCATATTCCCTCTTCTAAGAAAATTATTTTATGACTTGGCATGCTTTATTACAGATGATGAGCAACAGGAACACAGCATTAATAAACAGGCATCTGTCATCATCCAAAAATTCTTACTGCATCTTCTGCAAAGTTCCATTTTGTTTTCTTCAACATAATAGTTAAAACTAATACTAGTAACTAATGGTCATAAAAAGATGAATGTAGGTATTTTTACTATGAGTGCAGATGAGTGAAAAGGAATGAAAGAGAGACCATATGTGTGGTGTATTTGTTGTTACAGCTTGCACTGATTAAAACTGTGTTTGTCGTATTATGCATCATTGTACTGTAGTTGTAGTAAATGTTCCTTGTAATGCATTTTCAAGTACAAAAATTGCCTCAGAAAAGAGTGTTTAGGAAACTAATTCTATTGAAACCAATGAAGTGTTGACACATTGCCTGATGTGGATTTGTTTAAGGAGGCATATTTTAGGTTATAAAAGTACAGTCCTTAAGGCAAAAATCAGTGACTGCTTGGTATAGTGACTGAGAGAACACTGCAACAGTATGTTCAGCAAGAAACCCCTCATTAATCCTTTCCTGTAATTCTACCCTATTCACCTTCCCCCTTGCCTGACTCAATAGAATTTAAAACCTTCTGTCAGCACAGTAACTAACCCAGAACCCATTCATTACTCAGTCAAGGCATTTGAAATGTTTGCTGATTTATCTATGAATGGGAACACAGTGTAAATCTGGTCTGAGGAGAGTTTTTCCCCCCTGTCAGTTTAATTACTCCTGTGTGATGTGTTCAAGTGTTAGGAAACATCCAGCGAGGGGGAAGGAGTTTAACATCCTCATCTGTTTGAATGACCATTGCATTGCACTGCACTAAATCTCAAGAAAACCCAAATGTTTGCAGCTGAGAGGAAATATACATCACCTACTAAAACCTGCTTATTGACATCAAACTAGGCCACTAGCACTCCCAGAAAACTTCAGACGCCTGAGACCTCTGCTAGAACTAAACATAAAAAAGCAGTCTTCCTCCTGAATCCTTAAAAGTGTTATATGTGTGATAGATTGTGATAGAGTCAAGTAGTGTAACGATTAGAGGACAAATTAATTCAATGACTCAGCTGTTGCCAGAATGACTTGAGTTGAATGAACAAAAATGGTAAACAGTAATTTGTGGGGTATGTGCATTCTTCCTAATGGCTACTTCCTCAGCAAATGACCTCTCTAGACTTAACAATGAGTAATGCTGCTGCAAGCAAGATGTCTAACTGGACTCTCAAGAAAATGTATATATGTCAGTCATTTGCTTGATATACTAGCACCATTTGTTGACACATAAAAAAAGGCAGCTGGAGACATTTGGGTATTAGTGATGAAGCTGCTCCTTTTGGCAACACTGTGCCAGGTTTTTGTATTATCCTGCTTCACTAGTAACAGTCTTTGTTAGCTGGTGGAGGCTGTTGCTCTTTGTTGCTTTGCCATCAGCAATAGGGAGAGGAGGGGTCAGGCAAGTTAGCCTTTCTTTTTTCAGCCAAATAATTAGCTGATTCAAGAGAACTTTCTTTTTCTTTGGCCCTTCCATTCCCTTATTCTCCCTCACAAACATTTCTAGGTTTTTTTTCCTACAACTCTTGCTCTGAAAGCCTGTCTTTACATTCTATGTAATATTGTAAGCTTTGCTACCTATAGTACAATGATATTCATACACACATGTATCCACACACAGCCCTCAGCCTGCAATACTACCATTGTCTGGCATCAATTGCTCGTACAAACAACACTGCACCAATGGATCACTTAGATAAGTCCGCAAATGTGGTGCTACCAATAGATCAAAGAAGTCACAAGGTTAGTTTCTTGCACCTCAGAGAAATACCTCCCAGGCTGAATGTGACTCAAAATATGAAAGTCCTCCCTAGCATGGCACAAAATCAGCAGCTGCCTAAATATATGTTACTCTGAGTTTGGTGGCCTTTCACCTCACCTGCTTGACTGTGGATACTTACGGGCTGCAGAGATTCTTGCCCCAGTTGAACCAGGGGTTCCAGAGCTGCTTTCATAAACTGCTTCTCAGGCAAGCCAGAAAGAGATTTCTGATTAATCTGTTCAGCTAACACTTTCCTAACTTTCAGTGTACTACTTCTGTTAATTATTATCAAGCCCCATGTTAAGGATTTTTTGCACAGCCGTTTAGGGTTTCATGCTAATCCAGTTGACATAGCTTGGATCAGTTTGACCTGTTACTGCAGTTGTTCTCCTTTGATCCAGGGCAGTTTGTAATTTGACCCATTCAAATTACTTTCTTATAATAGCCCTAGCAAGACAAAACCAAATCAACTCCATTTATCTTAATGGGCTTTTTTTTCAGACATGAGGCCTTGCCGATCTTTTGTAAAGAAGAAAAAGGAATCTGTGTATCTGATGGGCTTTGAAATACCATCTGGTGTTTAATGTTATTGTGCTCTTTTCTCATAGTGCTGCTCTGAATCATATCTCAAAAGTTCAACAAGCATTCACTCACAGCCCCCATTCAATGCGATTGTGTCATTATCAAAGATTCAGATTTACCAAATGCAGCCTGCAAACAAAGCAGATTTTACAGACACTTCTCCCTGAGGCTCCGCTAGCTAAGTGGAGTCTTCAAGTGTGAAGCCTATGTGCCTTACATCTTTATCTACAATTTGGATGCACAGCAATCCTGTTTAACCTCTAAAATTATTGAGATATAATCACAGGTGTTACAAGAGGAGGAAGGTCTTTCATTAGGGATGTGTGAATCTCCTAGAGGCTGAGCTTTTGATATCCTACCTGTCTGGAGGTCACTAAACTAGCATCTTGCACTCCTCCTCTTGAAACGATGCTTGTTTTTTTTCAGTACTTCTCTATTTATTCAGTATTTATAGTATTTATAGTATTTTAGTGAAAATAAAAAAATGGATTTTTTTCATTTTCTAAGTGAAGTAGCTTGTGTTATACACAGAAAATAGGAAAACCGCTCTCCCTCCCAAATGACATTACCCACCAATAGGTCACCAACATATGATAGACTACATACATATCTTTAAACACTGTTTAAACACTACTTCTGCCATTTTTTTTTAATTTTTGTTTTAGCAGTCTCTAGATGGAATCCTGGCTTCCTTGAAGCCAGTGGCACAATGCCCAGTGACATCAATAGGGTCAGGATTTTACCCTCTGTTTATTTAGTTTTCCTCTCGCTTTACTCTGAACTCCATAACATATTGCTTTTTTTCCCCCCAGTGTCTGTTTCTTTGATTCTTTCTTCCCCTTTCTCCATCTTTCCTGAAGCATGTTTTCTATGAAAGGACTTCTCAGTTGAACTTACAATCACGATCTCAAAAAATTTACTTCACAAGCTGGAAACCCAAAATTCCAATTTCTATTCTTAATAAAACTGTATGCTTGTAATGTATCTGTCATTGTACATGTTTTCCACATATTTATATTTTTCCATGTAAGCAGACATAGTTGTGTATTAATGATTTTTTCTTTAAATTAGGATATATGCTAGTCAAACAAATAATTTTCTTTCACCTTTAGATAAATAAATAGGTTTACAAATGCTAATGGTCCTTTGTGCAAATAATTATCTATTAATCATTTAATGGTATTTTAATTCCTGATCTTGCTCTCAGAGCTTTTGAAAAAGCAACATGATATCCTGTTTTTATTTAATTATGGTTAGGTTGCGTTTGTATGAGACACAACTGTGGAGCATTTTTTGCATGATATTCATGAACAAACCATTTCCCCCAAAATGCATTTTTGCTTTTATACCTCAGCAAACAGCTCTGTTTGAGCAAATGATCCATCCTTGACTCATTGTATATACAGAGAGATCTGCCTTTGATTGTTGTTTTAATAAACTGGAAGTCTGCCAGTGCTTTCTGGGAAGAGGGCATTAATGATAGCACTGTGAAGCTCATCCTTGTTTGGTCTTACACTAAATTTAACCCCCTCTGGTAATTTTTTCATACTTAAATGGCTACTGAGGCCAGTCTAAAATCGCAGAGTAATAGCTGCTGTGATTTGGAAGTGAGAAACTTTTACAAGTGCTGAAAGTGGCACATTTTAAATTTTTCTTATGGCACTTACAGGATGGTGATTAATGGGTTTGTTATCTATCAAAAGGCTTCAGTTTGTGTTATCTATCAAAATGCTTCCCTCGTGCTGCCTGGTGTGAGACAGGATTTATGGTAAAGAAAAACCTGCCATCCATCCATAGTATCTAAATCTATCAACCCCACACATTCATGCAAATAATATTAAATGATAGATCTGTAGCTATCTGGAGAAGGAGGAGGGGGAGGGGAAGTGGAACAGATAAATTCTGAGCTGCTAAAGCAGTGTTCTTAAAAATGCATAGTTAAATCCTTCTAGCCTCTTGAGCTACTCAGTATTTTCTTCCTAGCATCCATTTCTCATTGAAACTGAAATAAGACATTGTCAGTGATCAAATTACTTTGTTAGTAATGCTCAGTGATTGTTTTAAAATTGTTTTATTTTATTCTGTAGTCCTTTGGAAGTCATCTGTAATATATCTGATAGGGGTCATCGATTTTTATACAGAGAACTCATAAGTGCTCTGCTTTGTTCTCTAGATCTTAAGCTTTCATACAGGAACCTGCTGCACCTTGTGTAAAGCACACTTCTCTCCATCTGTCAGGCAGAGAATTCTCTGAGAGCAGCAAACACAGGAAGAGGAGAGGAACATATGGCTTGTCTTAGTTCTCCTGCCCGTCCCCCTGTTAACTTGTGATTGCTCTCTCTCATGCATTTACATTTCTTAATCAATTTGTATGTTTTATCAACCTTAGAACACTAGATAGGGATTATAGATATACCCGTTTCTGCCATATACATTGTACTATGGTGACAGCCCAGAGGGAAGAGGCCTACTTTTTATCTCCCTAACTGGTAGGAAAAGAATCAAGCTTAGTCCTTCTATTTCACAATTAATTTAATTTAACCTCCATGACTTTGACATTTATGGGAGCATGAAATGGGCATACTAGCAGAAATTTTGACCTCCTAATATCTTACTTAGTGCACCTAATACAGGTTTCTGAGATAAGAACATGTGTTTTTCTCAAAAACAATGTTTGTCACTTGCTGTGATTTCTGTTCAGTTTCCCACTCAACTGCAAAGCTGACTTGCATATGATGCTGTAAGCTTAGGTTCACCAAGGAGATCAACTTGACCAGCAACAACTTGATAAATTCGTGTCCTTCATCCCCTTTGCCATCTTTGCTCACATCATTGTCAAGTTATCAGCTAACACCCGCAAAAGGTTCATAACTGAATAGACAGCTTGATTTTTTGGTTGTTCTAAGCACAAATGCAAACAGTCCCCTCAGGAAAACAAAAAACATAGAATCACGGAATCACCAGGTTGGAAGAGACCCATCGGATCATCGAGTCCAACCATGAATGTGTTTATTTTTTCCAAGATTATTTGATGGAATCAAATTGAGTGAAATTATGTCCTCAAGGCTAATTCCAAACTCATATTGGTACAGATGCTTCAATCATTATTAAGGTCGGATCAAGTTCTGTGTTTGGAGATTTATGCTATTAAAGCTCAGAGTGACCTCCACATACTTCATGTCTTTTTTTTAAGCTATTCATTATGTTTGTTATTCTGTAGAATGAACCTATTAAGTTGCTAAACTCTGCTAATTTTCAGGCAGTCCAGAAGATTTGTGGAAGGTAAAGGAAGCAACTTTTTTAACTGAATCCTAGATGTTCCAGACAAGAATGGTGTTCTCAATTTTCTGCTCATAGACATGAGGAAAGTGGTTGGGGTTTGTGTTTTAAGGATTTGTTGCCAGGAAGGTAGTTACTTCTTTGTTTTAAAAAATGACATACTAAAAATAACATGGTACATTTCCTCATGGAAATTTGCTGCTAAGCAAAGTTGTCATTCTAGGACCTTGAAGATGCAGTGCACCAGGAATTATTCAGAGTAGGCAGGGGAGTACAGTTCCCTTCCAACTCCTTTTACTCTGTCAAATGTCCCTCATCTTCAAGAGAATAACCTCTTGAGCCAGCTGCAGAAGTGACATGATTTGTTCAAATGTCACAAAAAGCCTGAACTGAAACCTTGAACACTATAGTGGTTTGCAAAATTAAAAGGCTCAAATAACCTGGTCAAGAGAGCCAAACAAAAAGAAATTTATTCCCTTATATGAGGTTAATAACAAAATACCTGAGAACACAGAAGAGCTGAAGGTTTCTTTGCAACATACATTAGTTAAAACCATGAGTTTTTTTAATGTGAGCTCTCACGTTAGAGTATTGCATTTTTGTCCAGGTTCTATCTTCAAATAAAAAAGAAAAAGTAAAAAAATTATAGTACAATTCATTTTGTAAAACAAGTTTTGCAGAGTTTTTGTTTTGCAAAGAGCAGGAAATACAAAGAAAGCTCAAGAACAGATTGCAACTGCTATTAAAAAGTCCATAAGGCCACAGCTTGCCATACACACAATGAAAACATTTCACACCAAACGGAAAAGAGACAAAGTGCACTAATGTAGTTTTTACACTTTTCCGCAAATGTACGTGGGAAGGACCATGATTGTTGACGCTGGCCCACTCACAGCACAGAGTTGTACCTTGTTGGTATAATTTAGCCTTATGAAATGTGTATAAATGTTTATGAATGTGCACATAAGTTCTCCAGTGTTTCAAAGTCAGGCATGTCACTCTCAAGAGAAAAGTAGAAGTGTTTTTTTTTCTTCCCTCAGACTCTACTTTTCCTTTCCCACTGGCTAGGTTTGAAGACATCAAATAGAATACCTTCTCCCTATTGTTTAGCCTTTCATTTTCAATTGCCTGCTCCCCTGCTTGCTACTATTCAGATCTCCTGAAATGATTAATTTTCTGCTGCCTACAGCTATGGCTAATGCACCTAGAAGACTAATTCTGACTGTTACAAGAGGGTATAGTAGAGCTAAAGCAAACAGAACACAAAAGTAAACAGGCACAGAACCCAACATTTGTATTTCCAGTGGACCTGGTCTTATTATGACTGCTGAGAGGGAAGGCAGCTGTGTTCTGAGTCAGTCTCTTCTGGGAGAAAAATGTGAAGGAACAGGGAGTAATCAGATGATTACATAAATAAATGTTTGCTTTGTCTCAGAAGTTGTCCAGACTTGAGTGGCTTCTTTTACTTTTATGCTTTTCTTTGCTTTTTGAAATACGAACTCCTGATGAACTCTGATTGGAGGAAACTCTCAATTTGCATTCCACACTATTGTTTGCTAGAATATTTCAGCCACTGCTTTAGTTAGGGTGAGGATTATTACAGTGTGGAGGCTCCAAAGGAGCATAGAGTAAGATAATTCTAAAATACCACAATATCCTTATCAAGGGAAAGTGCTTTTTTTGTAAATACTATTTTCCTGACATATTATTAGTTAATTGCCAATAATTGATCTAGTTTTGGACAGAACAAATGAAGAAAATAATCATCCTTAGCATTTCCAAGAAATTCTTCTTAAGTATGAGAGCATGTATAAAGACCAGTTGTGCTCAGTTCACCAACATGGGACCTCAGAGCTCTATTTTGAGTCCTTTCTTTCTCTTTATATAGTATATAGAATCATAGAATCATAGAACAACCAGGTTGGAAGGGACCCATCGGATCTTCTAGTCCAACCATTCCTATGAAACACTAAACCAAGTCCCTCAAGACCTCATCCACCCATGCCTTAAACACCTCCAGGGAAGGGGAATCAACCACCTCCCTGGGAAGCCTATTCCAATACCCAATGACCCCTTCTGTGAAAAACTTCCTCCTAATCTCTAGCCTAAATCTCCCCTGGTGGAGCTTGAGGCCATTCCCTCTTGTCCTGTCCCCTGTCACTTGGGAGAAGAGGCCAGCTCCCTCCTCTCCACTACCTCCTTTCAGGTAGTTGTAGAGAGTAATGAGGTCTCCTCTCAGCCTCCTCTTCTCCAGTCTAAACAAGCCCAACTCTCTCAGCCACTCCTCATAGGGTCTGTTCTCCAGCCCCTTCACCAACCTCGTTGCTCTTCTCTGGACTTACTCCAGAGCCTCAACATCCTTCTTGTGGTGAGGGGCCCACAACTGGACACAGTATTCAAGGAGCGGCCTCACCAGTGCTGAGTCCAGAGGGAGAATCACCTCCCTGGACCTGCTGGTCACACCATTTCTGATACAAGCCAGGATGCCATTGGCCTTCTTGGCCACCTGGACACACTGCTGGTTCATGTTCAGTCGGCTGTCAAACAACACCCCAAGGTCCCTCTCCTCCAGGCAGTTTTCCAGCCAGGCTTCTTCCAGTCTGTAGCTCTGCATAGGGTTGTTGTGCCCCAAGTGCAGGACCCGGCATTTAGCCGTGTTAAACCTCATGCCATTGGCCTCTGCCCAGCAGTCCGGCCTGTTTAGGTCCCTTTGCAGAGCCTCCCTACCCTCCAGCAGATCGACATTTGCACACAGCTTTGTGTCATCTGCAAACTTGCTAAGGGTACCCTCAATGCCCTCATCCAGGTCATTGATAAAGACATTGAACAGGGTTGGACTTACCAGTGAGCCCTGGGGAACCCCACTTGTCACTGGCCTCAAGCTGGACTTAACACCATTTACCACCACTCTCTGGGCTCGGCCATCCAGCCGGTTTTCTACCCAGAAGAGTGTGCGTCTGTCCAGGCCAGAGGCTGACAGTTTCCGTAGCAGAATGCTGTGAGAAACTGTGTCAAAGGCTTTAGTGAAGTCCAGGAAGACCACATCCACAGTCTTTCCCTCATCCAGCAGCTGAGTCACTTTGTCGTAGGAGGCGATCAGGTTGGTTTGGTAGGACCTGCCTTTGGTAAACCCATATTGACTGGGCCTGATCACCCAGTTCTCTTGTAAGTGCTTCATGATAGCACTCAAGATCACCTGTTCCATGACTTTCCCTGGCACTGAGGTCAGAATGACAGGCCTGTAGTTCTCCGGATCCTCCCTGCTACCCTTCTTGTAAATGGGCACTACATCAGCCAGTCTCCAGTCCAGAGGTACCTCCCTAGTCTTCCAGGACTGCTGGAAGATGATGGAAAGGGGTTTGGCCAATATATCCCCCAACTCCTTCAAAACCCTAGGATGAATCCCATCTGGCCCCATAGACTTGTGGGTGTCCAGTTGGCCAAGCAGGGCTCTGACCACCTCCTCTTGGACCATGGGAGCCTTGTATGTGATATTCAGTAAGTTACTAAATCTTCTCCACTGTCTGAGAAATCACCACACTGAGTGGTGAAACATTGGAACATGTTACCCAGAGAAAATGTAGATATCCCATTCATGGGAACATTCAAGGTCAGGTTGGATGGCACTCTAAGCAACCTAATCTAATTGTAGATGCCCCTGCTTATTGCAAATGTGGTTGACTAGCTGATCTTTTTCAAACAAAAATTCTCTGATTCTATGCAAGGACAATAGAGACAGACTCTTTTCAGTGGTGGCCAGATAACAGGACTGAAAGCAACGAGTACAAACTGAAACACAGGATGTTTCCTCTGAATATAAGGAAAGATTTTTTCACTCTGAGGGTAACCAAGACCTGAGGCAGGTTACCCAGAAAAGTTGTAGGGTATCTGTCCTTAGAGGTATTCAAAAACTATCTGGGACAACTGGCTCAAGGTGGCCCTGCTTAGGGGGTTTAGACCACGTGGCCTTCAGAGGTCCCTCTCAGTATCAACTATTCTTTGATTCTATAAGTGTAGCAGACATGACTATTAACTATTCTTCAGAAGATGCTTTATTTGCAAATCAGTAAAACTAATTAATAGAAATAGAGAACTGTCGCATCATATTTGCAAGTGACACAGCTGTTATTTCGCAAACACGTATAGTACTTGTGCTCCATATGTGTGTTTCTATCAAGCAGCAATTGTGCAATCAAACATAGTTTGAAAAAGATTTTATCCATTTATGCCTTGCTATTTATACTGATCTGTTTTGAAAGTCTAAATTCAAACTTAATAAGTAAGATATTTTAAATAATTGATAATGTAGTTAAATAATTAATCACTGGAAAGATACTTTTTCACAGAAAGGGTGCATCTATTTACATTCCACAGTGCTTGAGGAAAGAGGGTATTTGCCTTTAAATTACTAAAGTAATTGTCTGTGATGACTTGCAGGAAGCTTCACAGAAGCAAGTAACATTCAAAGGTACCCCCCTGCTGTTGCAGTGTGAGTGGATAGCATGGAGGGCCACTGTCAGAGAGAACTGAAGGTTGTATATTAGGGCATAGACACTACAGATGCAACTCTCTTTTCTTACATAGATGGGGCAAAGAAATAACCAAAAAGGAGATCATGTGAAGAAGGGAAGCCCCACTTTACCTTCTTCTCTCCATAGACAACTTGGAAATACTTTTTGTTTATATATACCTTCCTTATTCTTCAGGTGCTGAAGAAAGTTTGGCTAACGGCAGTGAGCTCTGCAGCAGGGGCTTACAGCTGTGATGGGGAGATGTCACTAGGTACTCGGTGTCATTTTCCAGTTAAAAATTAAAACTGGAGCCTCACTTTGCCTGTGGGATGACTCTGAATCTTGAAATCTGAGTACTTAGAAGGCAACCTCACAAACAGCAAAAGGATATGTAGGCTGGGAGGGTTGGTTAAGGTATAAGGTAGGGTTTGAAAGGAGTGGCTTGTTATCACATGCAAAGCCTTGCTATGGCATAGAGAAAATATTACTTCTTAATATCTGATGTCATTTATGCATTTATTTGTTCCACTCAAAGGAATACATCTGAAAAACTACCAAAATAACTCCAGTTGAATAAAAGAATATCTACAAATTCCTATTTCATTTAAGAAAAAGAGGATGTAGAACTGTGCAAGATTTGTTTAAGTCAGGAAACTTTTGTGAGTTGGTTATTTTGTAAATTTCTACTGATACTACACCATCAGATGAACCACTATAATTTGCAAAAATGTTTGCATTAAATTTAGAATTAAAAGTCCATAGTTGTGGATATGCATGTATTAAGTCACCAGATGCTATCGTTTTGTTACTGATTTCCTAAGCACCTTTTGACACAAACAGAACACCAAAATGGCATCTCGAATTTCATCTATAAGATGTGAAAACAGAACAAAGTTATCCTTTAGAGTAATTTTAATTCTGCTGTGTCAATTTATTTCCATAGTAGTTGAATCTAATTGTCTATTTCCCTTCCTGTTTACTCTTTGCACAAATAGATCAGAATTAGTTCATATACTCAGAAGTTCCTATAAAATGGTTATTTCTTGAGTTTCAGAAGCTGTATACATAAAATTTCACTGTGACACATCTGCTTTAATACTTTCTTATTTTACTCATACTTCTTTTTTTTTTTTCAGAAAGACTTATTAGACACGCTTCCACAAAGACATGGTTAAAATTGAGGAAGTACTACTTTTTGGGTTTGGTTTTGCTATACTAAGCCCTAGCAGGGTTTAGACTTTTCTTACCTTCCATTTACTGTCAGTGTTCTAAAATATCTTCAGTTTTATATCAGCTGCTCTCTCAGGCATTACAGGGAACTCACATATGTGCTTGCATTAGATATTTTGGACTGTGTTCATTTTGGGTTTTGTTTAAATAGTGTTTCAACATATGTTGGCAATAACATTCAACCAGATGAATCAAATGTACAGTTTTGTGAAAAAGAAAACTAAAGTTACCATTCTTAATGTGAAAAAAAAGCCACAGCCAAATATAATGAGGTAACACAGAATTAAATTGTTTTAAGTATTTGTGTTGCCCTTCAGTTGTTGAATGATGGCTCTATCCTATGGTGACATCACTCCAGTACCACCAATGAGTTTCAAAATTAATCCTATCTTACTGAAATAACTTCTTTTACAACATTTCCCATAATCTGAAACATCCTCTCCTACATAATATATATACACTCTTGATTTACTGTACCCTTAAGGATATAGTAGCAGAATGTACAAGTACATTACCAGTTGACTTAGCATCAGATATGTTTCAAATAAATACATGATCTGCTGCCTTTTATCATTTGTTTTACATGCAGAGCTGAAGATGACCACTTTAAAGAATGATCAGCTGCATTTTTCACATTAAACCAGCTGGATTCCTTACAGTGACAGTAACATCTGCGTTGAAGGTGTTGGACCTTGACTGTTGACCTGATACAAGGATAATAGGTATGTTTTTAATCATCACTTGTCTTCCCCAGCTGAATGGATTCTAAATTGGTGTGTCAATATTACAGTTCATAGGGACAGAATTGGCTCTATCTCCCTTTGGTCTTATTCTCTTAACAAATACACCACTTGAAGCTGTCAGCCTTTTAGGTAGTAACTATATATTCTTTGTACATGCAAAGTACAAATTAAAAAATTCAAATTAGAACACTTACAGAGGGAAGTGGATTTGGAAGGGTGCCAAATGCTAGATAATTGGTAAAGGAGGGGAACCTTCTCTAACTCATATGGACAATGGAAGGTAACTTACATGCCCTTTAGCTATAAATATTTATGAAATTGTCTCACAAGAAGAGAGGTGGGAGGAGAAAGTGGCCTTCATAGTTTATAAGAATTCGTTTGAAGTCTGAAAAAGATAGTCCCTGCTATGTGATACGCCAGCACTTGTGCCCCTGGTGAAAATGATCTTACAGTGCAGGATACAATTTCTGCAGCAGGCTGCTGGATGCAGTTCACAACAGTCTAGAAACACCCTATAAATCCTGTCATTAAAACCAGCTGGGACTTATTAGAAAAGCAGTTGTGAAGGAGAATTCACCTTCAATAAAGATGAAGGAGATGAAGGATAGCCTACAGGGTCTGTCTACATAAACTTGCATGAAAACTCTCCACTCCCTCTCTTTTTCATATTCCATTCCAATGCTACTGAAAGCTGGGCCAAAGAGGGGGGCAAGGGGAGAAAGAGAAAGACAAGAAAGAAAATACAGTCACACGGAAATATTGTTCTAGACATCCTAGTTCTTTTTTGCCTAAAGTTGGCCTATGTGAAAGTGGCTTACTACCATTGAATATACCTGAACATAGATGCTAACTGTATAGATGTGTTCCTGCAAAATAAATAAATTGAAGCTGATATTTGGTGCTTGTAGATCAAAAATAAAGACTTTTTTTGTGATTGTCAGTTGAAGAGAACATGATTCTAAGGAGATCAATTTGGATCAATGTGCATTTACAAAAAAATTTAAGGCTGGTTTTCAGAACATCTAGGACCTACAAATTCTAGCAGATGGTCTCTTGTCAAACAGTTTTCTCAGAAGAGTCCAGGTGCATTCTGCTATAGTGCATAGTATCAAATGAACAACTGCTTTCATGTCTGAGTAGGTACTTTCTTAAAAGAAAGACTGTTTTCCTCACAGATCTGATTTGAGTTGGTGAAATATGACACTACCATCAATTTTAGGACTGTGAGAACCCAAAGAAATGTATAAGCTCAACCATGATATCTGACAAGCCCTACACAGACCCTAGTTTTAATCCAATTCCTGATCAGTAAGACACTTAAAACTTACAGCTGGACTGAGAAACCCCTGTTTCCTTGATTATGTGTTTTGTTCTCAGAGCCAGACTGTTTGGAATGGTTCTTCTGCTACCCATGTTAAGCTAGTCTTGAGGAACACAGGTTAAAAGTCTGTTAAGTCAGAGTGGACATCTCAATGACAAGTTCTACCTTTTGCAATGTGTTCAGAGGGGTTATGGGTGAAGCAATTAATGTCAATCAACAGTTCTAGCACAACTAGGAGAGAGGTGCAATGAGACCTCTTCACTCTGCTGGTGATGACCTAGGATGTGTCCAGAAATACTTTATAAGACAGCTGATATGCAGATGAGGAACTTGTCCTGATACACCTACAGTCTGACTGTCCAAGTAAGGAAGGCCCTGCTTGTCCAAAAAGGAGTTACTACTGCTGATGTGTAACAGCTGAATAAGAGTTGATGGAGTTTTGGGCTAACCAGGATAGCAATTAAAAATCAAAGAGCAACAGTTAGCCCTGGGAAGGTGTTTTTTTTAAAAAAAAATCCATTATTGCTCTTTATCTAGCTAAATCAGGAGAGGAGGAGGAAGAAATGAGAGATTCACAGAGAATTATATTCTTAAGTGCTACAGGCACAAGGTAATTACCTCTGAAACAACTGCAGGTTTGTGATGGTGGAAATATTTGTTGTGTTGTGAATGCACAAATAGCCAGGCTCATTTCCTGCAGTTACACAGGAAACAGAATCATTGATTGGTGAGGTGAAGGACAACTCAAAACAAACTGAAAAGACTGAAAGAAAAAAACCTGCCATCTGTAGACTGAATATCCTATCACAAAAGTGGAGAACAATTGAGATACAAGAAGAGTCTTTGCAAATTTACTCTGTGTGGAAATCTGACTGAATAGCTAAATTTTCCCTTCTTCTTGTTAAGGCATGCTGAGTGGTTGAAGAGGTCTACAAAAGGCTTATGGATTATATTAATGCACCTTTTGTTCTTGTTTTGTTACTGAGGTTGGAAATAAACAATATTTTGCTGTGGAAAATCTGATTAATTACAACAGTTAAATAAAAAAGTATGTGTTCAAGAAAGAAATACAACAAAAAAAGGAAGGTGAGCAGTAGATTTCAAAGAACAGTCTGAAAAAAATGTTACTCTGAAAGATAAAAAAGGACCAAATATGCAGCTGGAGCAGCATGGTGTGCAGCTAAGGAGTCAAACAAGGAGTTTGATTTACAAAATGTCCCAATTCATTTATGTTTCTCATAAGTACAAATATTTCTTTTTATATCTTTCCCTTTTTGTTTTAAGAATGTGTAAATGTTCATGCTTTCACTGCATATCCAGTTTTCAGAGTGTAAGTTTCCTAGCCAAGTTTCTCCTCAAAACCAGGAGGAAATTTAATGGCTCACACTCTGAATTTACCCCAATCCTAACCAATAACCCCACCTTGATGTAGAAAATCTCTTCTAACCTTGAAATCTTTGCGAGAGCTGAAGATACCACACAGAGACAACTTTAATGAATCAGTGAGTTTCCTGAATCAGTTTTTGGTACTTGCCACTTTCTGAAAAAATTTCACCAGCTTTTTCTCATCTGGGCCAAGCTGAGACATACACCAAGGTATTGTCTTTGGAAAAAAAGCTGTGCTATTTCCCAGGCAAGTTCTTTGGGTAGCAGGAAAAACCTTCATTGCTCTCCCAAGAAGTAATGTAGGTGTGATTTTTCTGTGTATATGTGAATATGTGGGACCCAGAGGGTTGCCCTTTCTGTCAGACTGAAAATAAGCTCTCTGTCTTCAGAATTTATTTATGCTGCCTGCATAAATGACATTAAACCTGTTCAATTAAAGATGACTTACAGTTAAGTTCTGTAAATTACATTTCGGTGATGATAAAGAGTTCATAGTTTTTGCAAAAAAGACTATTTTTTTAAAAAAAAAGAAGAAAGAAAAATAATGAGATCTAAAATTTAAATGTTCTGTACTGACTTCATGCTTTTTGCCTTTGATTTATTTAGGAAAATGAAGTTATGAACTATGAGTGTTTTAGCTAGATCTAATTTTAACTCAGGAATGTCTCTGACCTACTAAATTAGTGGTGGTGCGCACAAATACAGCTCTATTTCAGCCCATTTTACTGCTCTCTTTCATGACAGCAGTAAATAAGGTTGGCAATTTCTAGTTTTGACTCATTACACTTTCACTTTTCTCATTGTCCACAATGTTTGATCTCAAATCAGTAATTGTGTTGATTAATTGATTAACCACAATTTACAGTACATATCATCTTAGGAAAACATTATCTGGACCACGTGTACTGAGTGACAGATTAGCAGTTGTCACAATGTATCATTCAAGACAATAATCCCCCAAACCAGTATACAACACAAAAACACCAAATCATATAGGAAGTTTGTGGTTTTTATCAGGATCTTTATCAGCTAACCTCTTAGTTCAAACAAATGAAATCTGGAAGTTTAGTGACAT
Organism: Coccyzus lansbergi; assembly: GCA_033558105.1. Lineage (NCBI taxonomy): Eukaryota > Metazoa > Chordata > Aves > Cuculiformes > Coccyzidae > Coccyzus > Coccyzus lansbergi. Next base: position 1,095,554 of record JAUMJK010000021.1, on the reverse strand, counting down.
GCTGAAACACCTTAGACGTACTCTAAATGATTTTTTTCATTCATTCTGAATGGCTTCAGAATTACACAAGCACAAAGATGATCTTCATGATGGTTTTTTCTAACCTGCATTTTATCCAAATCTGCTTTTGAGTATGCTTGCACAATTTTATTAGGCTGCCTTTTTTGATAATTCAGGATTCTAATGTGGACTAGGTCCTGCCTCTCTGAGTCCAGATAGTCACACCAGCTCCAGAATTTGCCAAGGCTTCAGATTTTCATGTATGCTTTTAAATATTGACTCGTTTATGCTACTTTTCAAATAAGGAAGTAAAACAATTCCTTAACCCCTACAAAAAAAATTGCTTTTCGTTATTTTATTTTTAAGAAAGTCTTATGCCTAATAACTGGCATTTAATCCTCAGCTATTTTCTGACTGTTTTAATAACAGATGCCTCAGAGAGAGCGTAGTGTGAGCCTGCTCTGTAAAACAAGCAACTTTTCTTCAAACCATAGCAAAGTTATACAAGAGGAATTTTAAACAAAAGCATTTCCAGCAGCTAGATAAGCAAGTGTCTTGCTGAGAAAGATGGAAGATTCATGGTAATTCCTCTGCCAGGAAGCAATGGAAAATAAGAGCTGTCATCTAGAAAATGACAAAGCCATTTCTAGTCCCTGTAGATTAGCACTCTATCTTTTGCTGAACAAATACGCTGTTAAAGGTGTTGGCCTGTAAACCAAGCACAGAAAAATGTCACACTGGTATCAGAGTAGAACTATTAATCCGTGTTTGAAAAGTATTATAATTATTAAATTGTTTGTGTTAGAAGTGTGCCTTCTTAGAAACTCTGTTCTAAAAGAGGTAGGCAAAATGCTGAACAAAATGCTTCTTTTCCAAAGAGCTTATGAACTAATCAGGTATGAGGTGGGTCAGGGGTGTGAAGAATATTGTTCCAGTGTTTATTAGGTCAGTGGTAGAACTAGAGATAAAGCATGAATTTACCCAGCTGTCAGTCTAGGCTGATAAGTGATGACACTGAATCAAACACAAAAATGAAACATTCTTTGTAATTCCTCTGCATCTTTCTCTCATATATCCTTCTTCCCCAAATAAATCTGCCTGGTTCTGGGTAGGTAAGACTTTACCACTGCCCTTCTAACAACATTTTTTTCCTCTCATTTTCTTGTTGAACTAGTTATTAAACAGAATGCTATATGCAGCCAGTCTGAGACACTGTCTATATAGCTTTTTTTTTAGTGATTCCCCTCCCCCTTCCTCCTCTCTTTTGGTCAAAAATATATAATTTCTGTCTGATTATGGCTGGCCTCTGCTCAACCTTTTGTGCAGGGCTGATTTAGATTTTCCAGCTCAGTCACAGCAGGAAAGATAAACCCTGAACCACATGATGATGTTGGCAGTGTCAGACAGTGGAAATGAAGTCTCTGGGGGATACCAATTGACATTTCACCACTTCGGCTGCCAAAGAATGGGCCTAAAAAAAAAATATACAGGCTTAAAAAATGTTAAAAGTCTTGAAAGTTGAAAGCACAGTGAAAAACTCGCATGCATTTGGAAATGGAAAGTGAGCATCCTTTTTACCTTGTGTCTTTATATAACAGATGGAAACTGACCTTAGATACTGCCTGCCCTCCAAAAATACCACTTTATGTTCCCAGCAGTTATAAGTTACTCAGACATACTTTAAGAAGTGAAGAGTCATATTTAAAATGGAACTATGATTGTTTTGTTCCAGTAGGAATTAGAAGGATGCAAATCTTTCTTACAAATATGATTCTTCTGTGAGGTCTTACTATTTCTTTTGCTTTACATCTGACTTATATCAACACAGCTCCACGGCCTCAGTTAATTCTAATTCACACAAATGGCAAATAAAAATCTTCCTGAACGTTTTTGACAAAGGGAAGGTTTTTCTCATCTGGCTCCTGCATTTTAATTATTCTTGAAGATTTAAGTTACATTTCTTTTTTTAATTAAAAAAAATAATGTGAGAAAACAGAAAAGCATATTCAAGTCATATGAAAACCTCTGTTTTATTTCTCCTACCCCTTTTTATTTCTCTTTCTTCTTCCTTTTCAATGACATTTCCTATGATGAGCACTCAGAAAGAATAGCTATTGCCTCTCTTGTCAGTTTTGTTTTGTCAGCTCTGAATGCTGGGTCTTGCTTTGCCATTTTCAAGGTCTCTTTCAATCCCTTGAACACAGCTGGCGCTTCAATCAAGAGCTCACACCGTGAAGAAGCTGGCAGTTGATCCCCAACCTACTATGTGGAAGAAATATAATATATTTCACAGTACACAGTGGAATACCCTTTTCATTTCATCATTGAGAGAGACTGCTTCACTCAGGAGTTCTTCTATACAAAAATATTAATAATGTCCCATTCTCCTCAGGGATGTGAACATTTGAGGTTTGAACTTCAGTGACCCTGCTTGTCAGGTTGATGTGACTTTAACAAATTCAGTGAAAGAAGCCTTTTTGTGTCTCGGTTTATGGTTTTGTTAGCTTCACATTTGAAAATGTTTTTTAATCACTTCTTGGAAGGAGCTGTGGGAATTGAAGGCTGTGAAGAGAATCTGTGGATACCCAAAATCACAGAATTCCATAATTGAACTGTGCTATAGAAGGAATGCTAGAAGATCTAAATACTCTCACCTTTGTTTTCACTAATTATATTTCAGCTATCAAAGACACAACTGAAATCGCTTACTTTTCTTATTGTTGCATGTTTCCTTTTTAGTGTACTACTTGATGCAGCTGGAAATTGTCACACAAAATTCCCACTAGCTTTTGTGAGAATTGCAGTATCTGTGCAGATCTGGGAACATTTCAAGAATTTTTGTATCAAGACCTACCTTTGAAGGAAAAAAAAATCAGCTTTCAGTGAAGCATTGGAGCAGGACTCAAGGGAAGCACGGATGATGTCTAAGGGCAGCTTGCAAATCAATACCTTTTGCAAACCATTGTTTTGATTATGGAAAAAGGGATTGCAAAGGCTAGGGTGTGTGAAGGAAATCTGAAAAATTTATCTCTTCTGAGCTAAAGACAATACCTGTGATACTAATTACTGTATTAATCTGGTCTTGCAAAGTATGTATGATGTTTGAGAGTCTTTAGTTTGTACTAGTATTGTTGAATTAGGATCTTAGCACTTTAACAAGTGAATTCATTCAGTTCTGCTTTCCTCTTATGCAGTGAGTTAACAGTTTCATGAAGCACTTTTTTTTTATTTACATGTACTATCTAAAGTAATGTGTTTATTAGCATGTTTGCTTTTAAAATGTCCACAATTTAAAGTCAGTTGGAAATTCTTAGAAATGCTCAAAAAAGATAAATACTTGTTCTGTTTTTATATAGGATATAAGTATTTGGTGTTAAAATTCCTTATATTAGAATCAGGAAAAACAAAGACGCTGGAGCTTTTAGAATTGTAAAGAATATATTGAAAAGAAAACACCCATCTGAGTGTGAAAAATCTGAAGCCCATTTAGTAATGAGTTTGGGGAACCCTGCCTTTTTTATTCAAACACAGAAAACCTGCCAGATGGAGCCCATTTCAAGCAACGCCCAAAGTGAGTGAATGTACAATACTTACAGAACACTGGCTGCTTAAGTAGTTTGGTGTGCTTTTTTTTTCTCTTTAATTTTTATATTCCTACCATCTCTCCACTTCTTTTTTCCCCTTGCATGAAATGACAACCATGCCTATTTTAGCAAGTTAAGATGTCAGTGTGGGTTTCCTTTACTTCAAAGGAGACGCCACTGTCAGCAACTGATCTAACAGCTGGCACACTGGCCTGAGAGCTCAAAGCTGTTCAGAACTGTCCTTGAGCTTTTCTCTTTCTTCTTTGCTTCTTTAGAGCAATACTACCTTGTCCAGAAAATGGCTTCTCTCCTTATCTTAACGTCCAGATGTTCATCATAAACAATTTGCTTTTCTCTTAGACAATTCAGTTTAAAAATTTCCCCAATACTAGTGCCAAGTATTACTTCAACATTAGGTCAAGCACACGGCACACATTTTACAGAACCTTAAATGTGACACTCTAGCCAAGATTTGTAAGGGTGAGGTGCACTATCACTGTAGTGAGAATTGGTCAGTCTGGGAATGCTTTCAGTATAGCTAATGACTTCTCATGCATAATCTCACAATTACTTAACCAAAGAGGAGACAATTCCCATCTTTAATTTATCCAATTTTATTTTAAACACAACAATTAATCCTGTGTATTCAGTAATGTATTTAATTCAATAAAAGATGCACTACATTTACTTGAATAACTTGACAGATTTGCATGGAACAAATATTCTAGCTGTTACATAGATTTGTGGTTAATCATGCTAAATTAAGATAAAAGGTCCACTTTTTCTAATTCCATATACACAGCTGACATGAATGGAAAATTCTTACTGAATAAGATCTGCGGATGCCTCATTTCCAGGCATTTTAAACTTCAGTTTTAAATAGCCAAGAGCTGTAACACCTTATCTTAAAAATAATAGCTTTCCTGAGAATGTAATTAGGTCATCTACAGGGGTTATCTTTGGTGTTCTGAAATTAGCTTTGTCACACACACTTGGAAGGACAATTAGGAACCATCTTCCTAGTACTGAAGGTTAAAACTCCAGTACAGTCTTGTATCAGGACATAATCTTTTATGCTTCACAGCTCTAGTTTTCACAATGAGCTGCAGTGGAAACAATAGAGGGGGGAAGGGAAAAGGGCAGACCTGAAAGAGCTAAATAAATATCCTGTTTAAGGAAGTTCCTTTAGGCTTTTTATTCAAACAACCTGATAAATATTACTCAGTAGAAAGAGGGTTGGTGGAGACTGGTGAACTGCAATTAGATCCAGCAAATTCTCTTAACTGAATCTCTAAAATTTTATTAAGAGAGTAGTTTATATGATTTCGAAGTACATCTTTTTTTTTTTTTTTTTGTAGAGGAATGTTAAATATAAACTGTAGTAAGAATTCGTGTGATAATTAGATACATTTGATCAGAATGAAATTGTTTTATTTTCATTTTTGTTGGGAAATACTGTGCTTTGACAGCTGTACTGATATTAAGCATGAAAGTCACAAGATCACATGATAACTGTGGAAAAAAAATTGACATCTCATAACCCTACTTAAAAATACACACTATAATATGCAGTTGTTGAACATGACCCATTTCGAGAGTCAATGTAACCAATTATTTGTAAAGATTTTTGTTTCAGAGAGAGATGTATTTTATAAACTTGCACTTTCCTGTGATAAAAGAAAGTCATTGTACCTTGCTTGCTTGCCTTTTCATAGGAAGCCTCCTTTCACACATGCATTGTGTAATGAGTAAAATGACCCTCCAGGGTCATGGGATAAGACTCAGGGGTTACTGATTGCTTTTTTTTTTTCTTTTTCTTTTTTTTCAAGTGGCACCTGCTGTGTGGTTCTCAATACAAATAGAGACTGCTTACAGCAAATCACAGTTGTTTTACACACTGGAAAAATGGACAGGAAGCAATCACTAAAGGAAAAGCAGAAGCAGTGGGAGTGGGCAAAGAAGGAGAGAAAAGAAACTTTGCTTTACATTTTCTTGGCATTTTCTTGCTTACCAGAGATCCAGTGCTGTACTTTTGTTACTTTTCAGTTAAAAACTTGCTTAGTAAATGCAGAATTACTTTGCTGTTGTTATACTCTCTTCTCATTAACATTGAGCCAATCAGTAAGTGGTTTTCCTGTGGAGAAATGGGAAGTGAGCAGTGCTTTTTCTGTTTGCTTTTTAATAGATTAATTAAAAAATAAATACAATAATACGACAACTGCTCATATTTCTGATTTCTTTTCATATCTTATATCTGATTGAATTATATCAATGTGTAGAATGAATCAAAAAAGGAGACTGTGGAGATCTATTTGAAAGGCAACTAACAGCTTTTTTGAGCTTCTGTTTTAGAAATTATATTTCTTATGTTATGTGTCAAACCTTCTGCTGTCCCCTACCAGACTCTCATAGTTCTTCCATGCAAATTCAGTATTTGAACTTTGGATGAGGGATAGATATGAATCACAGCTCCAAGATCATTAGGAATGAGAAGAAAAGCTTGAACAAACAGAAGAATGATCTGTCATTTTTCAAATGTTGTTTTTTATGATGTATTGAAAGATGCAGACACATAGACATGCCCTCTGATACTGTAGGGCAGAACTTCTCATCTAACTGTTTTTCCAGTGGTGATAGGATCTTATTAGTTACACTGACTTTGTTAAGGAATGCCAGAGATTTAAGAGTTATGAACACATAACTGTATGCCACAAAAATAGAAGTTAACCTACTATCAGCTTTTTTGCAAGTTGATTGGTTTGGTTTTGTTTTATGAGAAAGTGTTTATTTGGTTTGGTTTGGTTTTTTTACTTTATAGTTTAAACATTGTATTGTCTTTTCAAAATAATTAAAGTATAATTTCTCTGAATCTTTTGAGGGCTTCTCCTGTTTACATGGGGATCCTGTGCCTTTGTCAAATCACTGGAAAATGTTCTATGAAGTGTTTCAGCTCCCTGGCAGTATCATCACAAGGTACCCCAGAAGGCTATGAGTACGAGACTGTGACTATAACCACTTCACAGCAATGACCTGATGAATAGGTCTAGAGGGTCATTGCCCAGAGTTTCCTGACTAAAACTCCCTGTGGGATGACTCTTTGAGTAGCATTTTGCCAGGAATGCCTTCCGTCAGCACATACTGGTGTGTGCTTGGAAGGAGGCTGAGGAGTTCATATATTCAGATTATCTTAGGGTTAATAAAGAAACTGAGTCTGAAGAGACCAATCTCTTAAGTCCCAAAGATAAAATACTTCCTGGTAGATGAGCTTGAATTATTTTTTTCCTACTCTATGTAACTTTTATTATTTGGTTATTTATTTCTGACTGTTCCATATTGCTATGGCTAAGATAAAGAAAGTGTTTTGCTTTTAAAAGGTTCTGGGTTATAATACATGCCTTACTGTTCTCCTGTCATGTCAAGCAGCAAATCACACTGGGTCTACTTGGCAGACAGGACAGATGCATATTGCAAGGTGAGAATCACAGAATCATAAAATGCAGGTCAGAGAAACATCTGGCTCAACATTTTCATGTAATATTTATTTTAGTTTATATGATTTATTTAATTTAAATGATATGGCCTGGTACACTCTCAAGCTAAGTCCTTAAACTGTCCAGTGTAGAGGACTCTACCACTTTCCAACGGAGCTTATTCCAATGTTTAGCTGTTCTCATGTTGAACACTTTTCTTCTGGAATCCAATTATAACCTTCCCAGGAGCAACTTATGCCCACTATTCCATGTCTTTTCATGGCAGGATTTTCAAAACATCATGGCATGATAAATTCAAAGAGTTACAGATACATGGAACAAATGTGCCACTGTTTTGATTTTTGATGTGGTTTCCTTGGTGGGATAAGACAGACTTACTGATTTCAGTGGGCTTCCCACCAGAAAATATAGATCTAGAGTACTGAAATTCCCTCAGACTCTCTTTATTCGAGATTAGATGATCTACAATATTGATTTCATTCAAGGCAGAACAGAGATCTCTCAAGAAGGAAGCTGGGCACTGTGTACAGCAGTTGGCCTGCTGGCTATAGGTGTTACTGACAGCTGAGGTGAAATATGTTTCTCTTTTCTGGAGTGAGCAGTTAGCAGGAGTGCATCTGAGAATTGACCCCTCTAGGTGAGATGTGACCTCCCTTCTTCAGGGCCAGCACCATTCCAAGCATTAGCCTGCTCATCACCAATGCAATTGTGCACACGTAGTCTTATATATAGTTATATTATAGTTGTGGCTACAATTTGCTAAACCTGAAGACTACTTTAGCAAAGATAAATATCTTTGTGAAGCAAATCTCTGCTGTTTCAATACGTACTATGTCTTGTTTCAGTGTTCTCCTTGGCTTTCTTCAGGAAAAATAAATGTAGCTTTCTTTAAGATTCTGAGATCTGAAGATTCCAGAATGTTCCAAGTAACATTTCATCTGGGAAGGAGGTTTCAAGGAAAAACCGAAAAAATTACATCTTTACCTTGGCTTTGATTGAGTACCCTCGTCAAAGAAAATTACTGGCTGTCCTATACAGCACATTACCTTTTCAAGAATACACACTCAACTCAGTTAAAAGCATTCCTGTAAGGCTAAAGAGGCAGATGGCTGCTTTAGCCTTCTTCTTAACTTGCATAACTCTGACATTTAGCAATCTATATAACCATGAAATAAAACTTCATCAGCCTCAACAGCATATCTGTCAATATGTGCCTATTTAAACAGTCAGACTGGTTTCAGGTAAATAAATGCACATGTGAAGGAGGAATACCATTTTGAAAGAAAAGTCCAAAAAGGAAGAGGCCTTAAATTTGTACACTTCCACTCTGGAATTTTTGCTTCGTACAATAGCATGTACATCTTAGTTTTCCCTTTTAACACTGCAAGTCTTATGTAGGGAGTGCATCAACTGTTTATCAGAAGCTGTAAAATTCTTACTTTTCCTGTGGGAAAATTACACACCCTCCTTTGCTTAATGATACTAGATGTCATTATTTGTATTTGTGTGAAATTTGAGATTGAGTTTGAATTTTTTTCCTGTAACCCCTTTCTATATACCTCTTTACATACTCTGACCTGCTGATTTGTTTCACTAACTTTACATAAGAATGGTGATACACGTCCTAAAAGACTTCCATTCTTATCAATTTTTAAGTGAGAATGAGCTGATTTTGTGTGCTAAAAAGTAACAAAGGGTGGTTTTGTCAGGCAATGTCTACACAGCTGAAAGCAGGCAAATGAGAACTCACTCCAAGCCAACTAGACCTGAACTTGGTCCAGACTAGAAGCTGTGTAACCACATTAGTATGGCACAGAGCCCAAGCTAATAAGCCCTACTAAGAGGCACTAAAGCAGTTACACAACTTTTGGATCAGAGCTGGCTTGCCTCCAGCCAACTTGGAGTGTAACCAGCATGATCTCAGGTTTGTCAGGAAAAGGCCGCATAGACAGAGTCTCAGATCCCTGAAATGTTCAGGCTTAACCTGTATTCTAAACTCATTTTTTAGTTTAATGTAAGAAAGAAATAGGAAGCAAGTAAAAGTGAGAACTGCATATTTTAGGTAGGAACATTTAGGAAATAAAGTAGTACTTGTATGCTCTAGTTACCATACTTTCAACTGCTTCCATTAATAGATCTGTTTTGGAGATGATTTTCTGAATACCATTTGAAAAGAAGGCACAAGGACTACGTTCATAAGACTTATGCAGACAATAAAAAAAACTTTTGTTTGCTTTTATTTTATTTCATAATATATTTAAAATAACTTTTTCCCCTCAGTTCAAAGCCACTCTTTACTTGATTGTCTCCATTCATTTTTCCTCAGTGCCAGAATCTGTTTTCAGACTAAATACATCTATTCTTATGGCTAGACCTTAAGATGATTTCCTGCCAGCTTCATTAAAAAACACTTTGTGAACCTCCATGCCTTTCTCGATTTTTTTTTTTTCTTCTAGGCAGAGGAACTCAATTTCTTGAAGCCTCCTTCTTTTTTGAAATTGTTGGTGTGGGAGTGGTGCTGGAGACAGAGTCATGAAAGATAAAATGGGTTATTACCCCCTAATCATTGTGAATGTTATTATGAGTTCTTCTCTAGACACCTGAAGGATGATATATTTTTGTTCATCTGGCCACAGAAAAGCTTTGAAGAGACTGAATCACCAGAAGGGTACCAGCAGAGCAGAGCATCCCGTTCATCTGTTTCTCTGTCATACAGTGTGACTTCTAGTGAATTTTAATATAGGTCCTACTTTGTCTTCTATGAAGCAAATTCTTTAATAACCAGTTCATCACTTAAATCACATTAACAATATACTCCTAAAAGTATTCTCCTGAGTATTCCCATTTTTTTAAATGACAGTTTCTCTATAAAGAGGAAAGAGCATTTGAAATAATGTTGGGTATTTTGCCAAGCCTGTCAAAAGAGTAACACTTCCACTTTCTCAGCTCTGTCTCATTAAAATTGTATTCTAATTCTGTCTCAACTTGGTCTCTTTTGCTTCATAAGTCATTGCCTGCTCATTACTTCTACTGTGAGAGATGAAATTTATTCAAACCTGATAGCAGGGATAAAGAATTGAAAAGCAGACAGCTGGGAGAAATGAAATTAGCTTATTCTAATGCTTTTTTGACAGGATTTTTTTTCATTGCTATAAGTGTCAATTTGGATTTGTGGTACTGTCTTTGTTAGGTTTGTGGAGGATTTTTTAAAACACGTTCTTAAATGCTAAGCCACGCCTTCCTTTGTCACATATATTGAAACAATATTCAATATCTCTGTTGGTCAAATATTACTTGCTACAGTAGTTTGTAATTATTTTATTGTTATACTTCTCTAACAAAGATTAAATTTTCGCAGCTGTTCTAAAATAGATTTTTCAGTTCAATGTTTAGATAAACAGAATACACTCAGGAAAGTCTGGGCAAATGATAGAAAATAAAATATAAATGACATGAATTTTATGTGGAATACAGGAGGGAACTGAGCTTTCTAACCCAAATACTCTCTCTCAAGACTTGAATGTCAAAAGAAAACACTAAGGAATTCCTAATTTTGAATATAGGAGAGTATTAGAAGCAAATTGTCTAAAACTACAACATTTTTCCATTATAAAATTGAGTTGTTAAGGAATTATAGAGTCTAATTACTGAACCTGGTGTTTGTGACTACTTGGATTATGAACAGATATTGTCATTAACTAGCTAATTAAATTGACTGCAATAACAAGCAGTAATTTAAGAATATGTTCTAAATTAGTTTTTATAAGAAAGCAAAGTCTTTGTTGATCTGTGCATGTGATTAATGTCAAGTGTCACGAATTAGCTCAGGGATCTCTGGTGGATGAAGGGCACTATAAAGAGAAGTATCTGTGTATTTGACAGAAGCAGATGTAGTCAGAAGAGCAGTTTCTAGTCAATTAAAATTTTGAATAAGAAAGTGTTAATAAGTAAGCATATGTGTATTTTCTGTAAGAATACAACATAATAACTCAGTCTGAAAAGAAATTATAGTCAGAATATTATTTCAACTGCAATGCAACTGATTATCCTACTCTAGAATCTTCCTGCTGGAACTACATTATATTTTGCTCTTCAGAAAATTAAGCATAGAGCTCTTAATCTCTATATATTATAAACACCTTCAAGTCATTTGTTAACATCTGAAATGGGTTGTTAATTAAACATGGTGTCTTAAAATCCTTTAAGAACATAAACATGAAAATGTCCTATGTGTTGTATTTGGATTTGTGGTACACATTGTTAGCTTCATTTGTTGCTGTTTTTAAGTGCATGCTATACTTTCTTTTGTCACATCATTTGAAGTCATGTTCACTATCTGTGTTCAAAGCATTCAGTAAGAGTACACTGAACATACTTCCAAGCAGACTGGTTTGACCATGATACTCTTTAGAAAATACATGGTACATACCTACAAAAAAATACATACCTACAAACCTGATCACTAAAGGGAGTCTTTATTCCAGATTTCACTTTCTTTTCCTGTGTAATGGTCATGGCATACTATGCCTGGATTCTTTGTTCATTGTTTGGATGTTAGATGTTCTGGATGAAATGGTTTACACACAGGTGTAATTGTCAAAGCACAGAAGATACAGATATGGTAGTGGGAAAGGGAACGCTTACAGACCTTCAGTGGGGGCAACATTAAAGGTGTTCCTATAAAATAAGTCACCTGAACTGATTTCTAAACCATATTTGACACCAATGAGGTAACAGGAGATGAATCCCACAGGACTGATTAGCTCAGCCTGCTACAGTCCAGACATTGCCCTTCTCAGTAATCTCAGCTGGGGACAGACAAAATGTCTTCTCAGGTATCAGTCCTCCTTTTAGTAACAAAGTCCTGTAGAGAAACAAGGGAATGGTAAGAATTAGATCTTCTTTTGTTAGTCATTTATCTTTACAGAGACAGAGAGGTTCTAGGCAGTTTACAATTTCTAGGGTCAATTAAGGAAAGATTGATACACAAGTGTAAGCTTTTTCTTTCAACAACCACCTTAAAACAGTTTTAACAGAAGAATCATACTTCTGAAATTCATTTCATACTTTGCAGCTATGTATACTCACAGCCATATACCATGAACTGGGTTGTGAATTATAAAGATAATTTTATTCATCTTGCACAGATAAATAAGAAACTGATTTTGCATTTGTCTGATTCAAATGAAATCTCAGTCAATAATTGATTCTTCAGTTTGATCATGAAAAATCAAATATGCACACCTAGTGTTAGCTAAAATAGAAATATGGTTTTGAAGAAAACCATTTCCTGAAAAATACTCGATTTAAATGAGATGTTTTGCTTCATCATATGGAAGTAAATCTTGCAGCTATGAGACTGGAGTACATCTTGACTCATATAGTTCTCAAGATAAATGGGCTAAGCACTTCACGATGAATCTTGAGAGATATTGCCTAGGAAGCTGCAGGTCCATTATTACTAACAGGTTTTTTTAATTAATTTACCAGCTTGAGGGGTGGTTGGCACACAATGTGCAAATTAAATACTTGTATTTAAGAAGGAGTGTGATCAAGACAAGGATTAACCTCAAGAACTTGCAAAGCTTTAGAATAAATTCTGGATAAAGGAATAATTGAAGACACAGTGACATGTAAGAAAGAGGTAAATTGAACATGGGAATTTAAAGATACTTTTGCTAAATTAACAAATATCACTGTTCAGAAAATTGTATCTGTTACTAAAACGTGGATAATCTTACCTATCGTGAGTATTAGATGCCAAACTGATAAAGGCTTCCAATATAAGTAGTAGAAGCAGTGTGCTCAGTTGGCCAAGAAGGCAAATAGCATCTTGGCTTGGATCAGAAACGGTATGGCCAGCAGGTCCAGGGAGGTTATTCTCCCTCTGTACTTGACATTGGTGAGACCACTCCTTGAATCCTGTGTTCAGTTCTGGGCCCCTCACCACAAGAAGGATGTTGAGGCTCTGGAGCGAGTCCAGAGAAGAGTGACAAAGCTGGTGAAGGGGCTGGAGAACAGGCCTTATGAGGAACGGCTGAGAGAGCTGGCATTGTTTAGGCTGGAGAAGAGGAGGCTAAGGAGAGACCTCATTGCTCTCTACAACTACCTGAAAGGAGGTTGTGGAGAGGAGGGAGCTGGGTTTTTCTTCCAAGTGACAGGGGACAGGATGAGAGGTAATGGCCTCAAGCTCCACCAGGGGAGTTTTAGGCTGAACATCAGAAAAAGTTTTTCATAGAAATGGTCATTGAGACCTGGCAGAGGATGTCCAGGGAGGGAGTTGAGGCACCGCCCCTGGAGGTGTTTAAAAGACAGGCAGATGAGGTGCTGAGGGACATGATTTAGTGTGCGATAGGAATGGTTGGACTCTATGATCCTGGAGGTCTTTTCCAACCTAGTGATTCTGTGATTCTGGAGAGGAGTAATTATAACAGTGACAGACTGGACTTGATGTCCCAGGAGTACAGAACCCCCTCATTATATTCCTAAGCAGACGCAAAAGATTTGCCAGAAATTCTTAACAGAAGCTCTCAAGTTAGCTCTTGAAGAGTTTCATGAGTATACATCTGTCCTGAGTTTTTCACAGAGTTTATTCAGAGTAGTAGGTGTGAACAGGTGAGGATAGCATTATACGGAGGCTGAAAAGAAACTATGGGGAATTAAACCAGAGCATTACAAAGCACCTTCATTAAAATAGCTGGACAGTTACAAGGGAAGTTGTGTCTGAGTTGCTTTAACATTACATGTGTACAGATCTGCTCTTGTGATGAATTAACTCCAAATGCTTCTTGAAACCTGAGTATAATGCAATAGGACTATGCTTTAGTTAATAAGGAGAAGGACAGCAACTGTTTATGATTCTGAGCAACTGCATAAACATGTTTGCAGGGAGAAATCAGTCAATGTGGAAACAGACCATAAATTTTAGGAAGATATAGTGTAAGAAATGATCACAAAAATTTTTCACAGATACCTGTCTGGCAAGAAGCTTCTAACAGCCTCCATGTTTTCAGGAGTGCCTATAAGTAGTGACGGTGAGGAGTAGCAAGAAGACAAGTGTAGTACTACATGTATGTTGCACACTTGCTAAATGCAGTTAGACTAATTCAAATGAGAAATAACTTGGCCTTTTGTAAAACTTAGAGAGGTAAGGTTAGATGAATAGGCAACAATTAAGCCACTGAAGTTGAAACTATATTGTAATTTTAACGCAGAAAATAAAATTCTTGCATGGGTAGGAACCAAGAACTGTATGGTCATATTTTTAAAGCTATTTAACCAACTGCAGTGCCAGAGACAACAAATCAATTTTTTTTCCTTTTTTTTTTAATCGCATAGGAACTGATCTAGGATTTCAGAACTACAAAAACAGACAAAAGGGTTGTTCATTTTGGAGACACCTGGGTGGTGCAAGTGAAGTTACTGAAACTATTAGAAATAAACAGTGGGTAGAGTGCAGCTAAGAGTTCAGATCATCTGTTAAACAAGTTCAAGATATTTGAACTAAAGAGGAAAAGTTATTTCTTATTAGTAGATTCCTTGAAGTGATTTTTCTATATCTTATTGAGTAGCCAGAAAATAACTTTTTTCAATCTTAATTAACTCCACCTGAGATACTAGTCGTTCAATGCAAAGTTAATAGATGTCTCCATTCAACCAGACTCCTTGCTATTTCCATTTGAGTACATAACGCCAAGCTTTCACCCTGTACAACTATAAGTTAAGAAAAACAGCATTACGAAAGTCCTGCCTGATTCAAGGATCTCCTCCTAACATCACTCACTGTGAGAATATTTTCCCCATTGTTCTTTAGTCAGATTACTCAGCCATTTATTTCTCGACAGAAGAGTCCACAACCTGTTAATGAACTGACTTTCCTTGAAAGCTGTGGTGACAGTTTTCTTCACAGCTATCAGGGGTCATCTCAACAAAAAAATTTCTTGAGTATCACCTTTTTTTAGGATTACCTCCTAGTGAATTAAAACAGAAAAAATGTTCTTTATAGACTAGCAGCCACACCCATGGTTCTACAGAAAGAAGATAGGGCACCTTTCTATATTGAAATAAACCAAAGGAATAGGTGGGAGACATACTGGTTATGGATTGTCCCTGATGTTTTCTGCTATTGGATTAAGGCCAGTTATGAGTTCCCTTTGTCAACTGGTAACATGATCCTCGCAACAATCTGCAATCCATTGAGGTTCAACCCACAAGGGCAGCAGTCAACTTGGGGTGCTGAAGTCTTAGGCCTAGTGTACAACCTGATCATAGATTAAAGGGTGCAAATTCAAGGGCATTGACCACACAGTCTTTCTGAGGGCAGACAGCTTGTTCTTGTTTGTGCCCACAATAGTGAGCATGCCTATTGGCTCACGGACCATGTGCAATATAAGAGTGTTCTAAACAGATTTCAAGTAACTGATGGGTTGAACAGCTGCACAGGTCACTGCGGCAAAGTTGATCTAAAACAGAGAAGTGCCTCTGAAAGCAGAAAGCTCTTTTAAGCCACAGACATTAATAGTTCAGAGTTATGAAGGAAGATATCCTGTCACCTATCAAGATAGTGAGATGTCTTTTTAATCACCTGTATTACTTTGTGACTGGTGTGCTGAGTTATATTTGGGTTCAAAAAAGGGAAGAAAAAAGCTGCCAGTAAATGTTGACCTTGCCATGTAACTCAGAGGTGTCTTTGAAGTTTCCCACTCTGTTGCATCACAGAAAGGAAGAAGTGAAGGCAGAGAGAACTTAAGATACCTCTACATTTCATTCTTTTCCCAGATAATAAGTGACAGGATGAGAGGAAATGGCCTCAGGTTGTACCAAAGGAGGTTTAGATTGGATATTAGGAAATATTTATTTACTGAAAGAGTGGTGAAGCACTGCAACAGGCTGCCCAAGGAAGTGGTGGAGTCGCCATCCCTGGATGAATTCAAAAAGCAGGTAGACACTTGACCCTGGGATATGGTTTGTTAGGCATGGTGGTGTTGTGTTGACAGTTGTACCTGAGGATCTCAGAGGTCTTTTCTAACTTGAACAATTCTATGATTCTAAGATTCTATTCTATGCCTGTACCAACAGGCAACACCTTTTGGTGTGGTCCCACAGTACTTTTTCCTGTGGCTTGAGGAACTGAGAGTTTCTTACCTTTGCTGAAGTATGTTTGCATGTCAGTTTTTTGGACAACTTGAGAAGGGTAACTAGCCTCTCTTCTGAAGCAATATGACTGATATATTCTTGGGTTTGCTGACCTGCTCTGAGTTTATCTTTGCTCAGTGGACCTGTATAGTTCCTTGCATATTTTCCAAAGGTTCTTATAAGTGTAAATCTCACCACAATGCCCAAGGCAAACATCGTTCATCTGGAATGACAGCCACACATTTGCTCTAGCTGTCATTCCGTCAGTCACATCAGCTGCCGTTGCACTTAAGGAAGGCCACCAAGAATGAGCTGCTTCTGCAGCTGCTGCTAAGGTAGCCAACCCTTCTTCATTCTTCCTTCTTCTCTGTCCTTCTGCTACCTCCTTTGCTCCTGTTTTGCATTTCAGTGTAGCAGTATAGCAAGACATATGGTGGAGCTGCTGTTGCCAGCTCTGTCCTTTGTTCCTTGTTCTGTCTCTGACTTGGAACACATTCTCTGTGCCTCAGTCTCTGCTCCTTAGCTTTTACAAAGCATTTTACAAAGCCTTTTGAGATCTACAGATGCAACAGATTACTCAAATTCAACCTACAATGCCATGTTTTCAATTAAGATATAAATGACAGACATGCATTCTAATTTTACTTCTGGAAAACCTCATAAAATATCTTTGGAATGTAATTTGTAACCTTGTGAAAACTGTCCCTTGTTTTTAAAAGCAGCTTTTGCTTTTGTCTGTTTAAGCAAAACCCTTTCTGTTGATGCATAGCTATTTAGGGAAATAAATGCAGCTTTGAATGAGCTAAGCTAATGGAACTTTAACTTGAAGGGGAAGAATTATAGCACATTGGGAATTTTGGCAGGAGTGGAGCTACAAAGAAGTTGCCACATTTGTTTAAAGTGTGGTTAAAACTCTGGTTTGAGTAAAGACAAAAGAGCGTAGAATTGGATAGTTACTTTATGAATGTGGATGTAACAGAGAGAGCTCATTGGTTTCGTAGGTCTCTGTTAGATTCCCACAGCCCTGAACAAACAGCTCTCAGCCTTATATTTTCTAAGCTTTTGTCTTCCCACTTTGGAATTCTGACTACGGGCACATTACCAAGCCAACTGGATTCACTACAAAGCTCCAGTGTAGCTCTTTTTATCACAAAGATCAAGACAACAGTTGTGTGCCTACAAGAAAAGAACAAATAAACCATCGAGCAAACATTAAAAGAACAATTCTAGAGATAGTTGCCTTTGAACTGCAATAATGGGCAACATTCAGTCCTGAGATTTGAGTTCTGAGTAAAAGGAATTCATTACTAACTGCCTTTCCCTGTAATTATCCAAGCTGTTGGCAACATATATTTTTCAGCAGCACTAATTTTGCGCAATGTAATATTTTGTAGTTGTGCTGAACCCCACACAATGGTAGCATTGTAAATCTGCTTTATGGAGTTAGTTTTGTTTATTATAGAGTTCTTATATGAAAAAGGAAGAAATCTAAATTTTGTGTTGGCTTCTCCCCAAACCACAGAAAATGGAGCATTGTTTTACAAGAGCTCGTACTGAAATATCACTTCCCAAATGTAAAATAAGTATGGTATTTGTGCAGATGCATTCCACAAGTATACACATTGTCCAGCTGAAAAAATATAGTAAGAGCTCACCATTTTTTTCTTTCCCAGAATAGACAGGTTTCACACTTCCAGGAGAGATGGGGGTGGGGACATAGCTGGAGTTTTAAAATAAATGCTTCATTCTGCAATACCCAAAAAGCAATCTAAGTTGGAGTCTACCAGACATCAGTAATTCAGGATAAACATTCTGTCTGAGGATCTTTGTCCACTGTTATTTTAGCTCTGGCACTACAGACCTAAACCATCGAAACCATCTCAGTGAATTATTCTGCACTGTTTTATTTCCTTTTCTTTCCTTCTCCCCCTCAACATCCCATCCCCCCCCCCATAACCCCCCCTGTCTACTCACCACCCCCCACCCCCCCCGCCCCACCCCCCGCCCGCCTTCCCTTTATCTTTTTAGTCGATTAGCTTTGGAATCACTGTTAATCTGCTGCCTGAAGCTTTTTATTTCTTGGACAGAGGTTACATGATCGGAAAAGTCCTTCCCCAGCTATTTTGGGTTTAACAGAGAAGTTATAGAATAGAAAGTGAACAGGAAACATCTTATTTCAGACTGGCCGTTTTGGTCACTACATGGATAGGCAATGAATTATACATGGGATGTGCAGTCTAAGCAAGCTTAATGTTATTTATAACCCATAAGTGATGAAGTGGACAAAATTTTCCACTTCCATCCGTCTGAGTATAGACAGACATGCAGTCAAACTTTAGTAACTTCACATCCTCTGGTTGCAAGTGGGATGCAATAGCAGCAACCTCCGTGATTTCTATTGAGAAACTGTTAGCTGAGTGACCACTACTCCAGTCAGTAGGCAAGGTTTACAGCTTTGTCAGACAACTGCTTTTTTGTTGTTGTATTCTTTTTCCTTTTCAGTTTTCTAGGCTAAGTGTCTTTATACAAGGAAAACAGGTCTCCTCCTTTTCTTCATTCTGCTCTAGCCAGAACATATCAATCATGGTGATACGCTGAGAACTCAATAGAAGATAGACCTTTCCTTTGAACTGAAACTGTGCTTGGTCTAGATTTGTGGCATACTCTCACTTTGGTGCAACTCACTTAGCATTGCCAAAAGTTCTGGTATGTTAATAGCAGACAAAAGATTATCCTTACGCTGCAAGGACCAGTTAGGACAGATACAGCTAGCATGGACATCTCTTCTGCTAGTAATTTCTTGTCTTTCATAACTGGATTATTTTCCAGTATAGTCAGTACAAGAATGATTTTTATTGATGTTATATACCTCAGGGGCATGTTCAGAAACCTGGTTCATTAGTGTCCCTAAAGTTCTGTGAAAAGCTAAAATGATAAGGGCTATGAAAACTTGAGTGTTTAGCTTTCTAGTCCACTGTTCTATAAGTCCCATAATATCAATAAATAATTTTTAATGCCACTTCTCAGGCAGTCAGTAACACTGTCCATGAGATCATATTAAGAATTCAGTTATGGCCAGTGATATTTTTATAATACTGAAACATCTGTATTACAAGTTAATAAATTCTTTCCTTTTCTCTCTGAAGATAAGGATTTCCTAGGAACTATACCACCTAAGGACTAAATCTTGAGATTCCAGACTCAGTTCCACCCTGATACTTATCTCCCCATACTGAAGAGGTATTTATCTTCCTAGAAAAATAGCACTCAGTCTGTTTTCTTTTTAAGAAATTATTTCAATTGGTAAACTAACAGAAGTCTATTTGTTTCAGTAAAGAGGTTTTAGTACTTTTTGTAAGCACTAGATGATATGGCTGACCATGAGATAACAATGCAAGTGTATTAAATGTCCATCAAGTGCAGTTCAATAAAGGCAATCAAAATGAAAAGAATGTAAAATGAAAAGATGTGATGAAACCACATTATGACACCACTATTAGATTTTAGTAGGTATGTCAAGTTACTTGTTTTATATTACCTGAAGTTAATAGAAATTTGCTAATTTGGAAATGCCTACAGATGCAAAACTCTCTTAATAAAGGTCTAACAGGAAAATTAAATATTATTCATATATTTCTGTGTGTGAGAGAAAAAAATCTACTGCAGCTTTAATTTACAGCTGTAAGATGGGGATATTAAAAAGTGATCATAGACTCATGCATTATTTATACATTTATGAGACACGTTGGCTATCCTGAGTTTTGTAGTACTATTGTATTATTTACCTTAAATTGCAGGTCTTCAGCCTATTAAACATAAAAGGACAGGATGTTGTTTTTAAAGAATATTATCTTAAGAAAATAAATTTTTACATTAGCTTTCAAAACCTTTAAAAACCCAAAAGGCAGATATAATCCCTTCAATATTAATTGCTGATTTACTAAATGAACTGTTCTCATTTATTTTAAAGCCCCCAACCAGAAATCTCATTAAAATAGTACCCAGCCTCTAGTCTGAAAGTGAGGAGGTGTGCTTCTGGGAAAAAAAAAGGAATAATTGTCTTGATTTTCCAATATGTTTTGGAGCTGTATTGAATGTATTACAGCTTGTTGTTAATAAAACTATGATAACTAAAATATCACAAATGAGATTAATTTCCCCTCCATTTTGCTTTATGTTCTTCAAAATGCTGCTAGTACTGGACATTATTAAATATAGACTATAGATTAGAATTACTTGCATCCAAGTTGATAGGATAATAAAAAACCACACAGCAGCTCCATATCAGCTGCTTGGTACCTCTACATCTGGAGAACATTTCTTGGTGTCGTGTATATACATTGCTGATCTGGAAATCTGCAACTTGAGAACCTGAAACCTAACTTCACCAGGACATCAGTAGGATCTGTTTAACGTGGAACATAGCTCAGAACACTGTCTCTTGGCAAGTGATGGCTAATTTGGACTGGAGATGCTAAAATATTTTGTTGTGTATGGGAAAAAATGGCTCCTTGTGGAGACAAGAGCAAAACTGTCTGCTATTTAATCCATTAGTGGAGTTTGGGTACTTCCTTATTAATATTTGTGCATTTTTTTTTAAAGCTGTAGTGTAGATTGGAGTACATATTTTTTCCTTTACAGCAGAAGATGAGAAGCCTGAGAAGTCTCCAGCCTCACTGCTAGAGAAGTTTGAAGGCTGGGGAAGGGTTTACACATCACACAAACAAACAGAGTGAGAAGGTGACCCATTTAACATCCTTTCCAACATCGATGGCCAAAGTAGCAGCAGCAGAAGAAAATGAGACCTAATAAGAAAACAAACGAGACAAGGTGCAAGCGGTGATGTAGAGCCCTTTTCAATACTGGATAAGATGTGCTATCCATCCATTCAACACTTATGTATGTCTCCTGTTAACTCAGCTGGAAATCTGCTGCAAGTGGTACCTTCTAGGCTGCATTAAGGGGAGTATTGTCAGCAGGCTGATGGTGATCCTTCTGCCCTGAACAGTCCCACTGAGAAACACCTGAAGCGCTGGGTCCAGTTCTAGTTTTTCCAGTACAAAACACGTGGGCAGACTGGGTGAATCTGACAAAGGGCTGCAAAGTTAATTTAAGGGCTTGGAGTATGTGACATTTGAGGAAAGGCTGTGAAAGCTGAGACTGTTTGGTCTGTGAAAGGGAAGACTGAGGGGAATCTCATCCATGTGTATAAATATTGGGGCAAGTTTTGGGGAGATAATGAAGATGGAGCCAGACTCTCAGTAGCACCCAGTGACTGGACACAAGGCACTCAGTTTCAGCTGGGTGATATCCAGAGGTCCCTTCTGACCTCATTCTTTCTGAGGGTCTGTGACTTGCCATGAATTATTACGCTGTTACTCAACACACTGTGCAGGACAATTTTTTAAAAGTTACATAATAATAATGTGAAAGATATTAGATTTTTTTCATTAAACCCAAAAGTGTACAAATACTGGTCTTACATATTTTTTGAGCAATATTCCCATAATAGCTCCGTTCTTCTACATAATATCAGGTTCTTTTTGTTTTGTTCCTTTGTTTATTACAGATGAAAGACTTGGTTCAAATAGCTGACCTATCTCCTTCCTGGGAGACGAACAATCACAACTGAAAGAAACAAAAGAGCAGGCATTTCTTCCATTTTTCTAATCCCTCTGTGGGTCTAACGTTCTGAAGAAATACGCTATGATGCGGTTTTGAGGTATGAGACACAAAGGTGGAATAGTAGACTCCTCTGGCTGTACTATCTGAGCACCCTGCAGATGTTATCCAGCAAGGTGCAAACCAGTGGGAGAAGCAGCTGGCACTTAGGGAAGAACAAAAGACCCCTTTACATCAATCTCAACCTGTAAACTGATATATGTCAAGGAACAAGGATTCTCAAGACCAACACTGATCACAACGGAATGAATCACATTTCCTTAAATGTTCTATGCATCACTTGGAATTGAGCCTTCCTGTTCTGCATCCTCAATGTTAACCGCAAATTTCTCCTTTCTAAAAATTAGTAATGGTACTTGAAGACACTTATTCCCAGGATAGTAATATACATCTACACTTTCTGAATAAAGGCACCCAAACTGCAGTCATTCAGGTAACATTGCAAGTGCCTTATTAGCTAAAGGTTGGTTATTCTCTTTTACTTTTGTTCAGAAAACTATCACTCCCAGAAATTATTAGCAGGACTATAGTGATCATGGAGTTGTGGTAGTTTAATGGCATTTCAAGCAAAGAACCACCTGGAGAACCTGCCCTGTGAGAAGATGGTCTTCTATCTGGACTGGAAGACCAGAAGACAAGGGGCAGCTCTGGGCAGATCCCAAGCTCCCTCCCTACCAGCATTCACTCCTGACCCTGTGGTCCTAAGTTTTGATATGGATTAATCAGAAGACTTTTTGAAGGTGGAATTTAAAAAACAAAACAAAACAAAACATTTGTTTAGTGCTTTAAAATCATAAATGTTTTTATTTTACAATAATGATATGCCATAATAAAATATATCAGATTAAAGGCAGGGTGAGAAGATTTCAAGCAGAGTCAGAGATAGAGTAAGTTTATAAAAATTATAAGCCATTTTTTCACTTTTTTGTTTTAGACAAGACTTCCTGTTCACTTCCGTTTACTTTAATGATTCACGTGGCTATAGTCCAGGACCTTGCTTTCAATTAACATTCTTGAAAGTCAAACAAAAAAAAAATCACTTGTAGAAATGTTTGTGGAAAACAAATAAATACATCTCTGCACACCATCAAAGTAGATATAGTGTTTTTATTCTAGCATATGTTTATGAATACTTTCTTGAAGTATTCTCTTAGTTCCAGCCTTGAATTTGGAGTTTAAAAAGCATTTACAAAATTATTTTCCACTTCCCTCTGTACCACCACATACACTCACTTGCACTGGTTTTCTGTTTTATCTCTAGGAACCGGTATTCCACAAAAGTGCAAATGCAAAAAAGCTTAAGATAGAGTTATTTGACACATTTTCCTTAGTAAAATCTCGTGATATCCTTCAAATATATAAAACTTAATCCCCAAAACCAGTGACCAAAACTGTGCACTTATTGGTATGCAAGTTATATAAAGCACACACCCACTGTTTTATTGATTACCACAATATATATAGTATATATTGTCTTAAAGCTAACACTGAGAAGTCTGGGGTTGCTCTGCATTTTTACAGACAGATACTGGCTCCTGACCATATTGGTGGAGTGTGGTATCTTTCCCCTTCACAAGAAAAACAAACGATGTACAGCATTAATAATTTATGCTCAGGAAGTAGAAAGGATGATGAAGCTCTGATTGTCAGACTCCTACAACTGCACAAGAGTGTCTGCGCATGCCTTGCTTCTGAAAGGAAATCCTTGGCAGGAACGTACAGGCTGGATGTTTAGCACACAAGCATAGGCAGTGAACCACCTATAGTCTCATTTACATTACAAATCCTGCTCTACATAAGCATAAAGAATGGTTGACCGTCTAAATTATGTTCACATATTGTTGTACATACCATCCTACAGGGCCAGATTTGAGTATTTTTCAGATTCTGTTAGTTAGTGCTTGTCTTGTTTGCTCCAAGAATGAAAAAAAAAAAAAAAAAAAAGTTGTATTTGATTAATAGCTGCATTGCTCTTATTAAAATCATATGTGCTAAGCTTTTTGTTTTCCCTAAATTTTGCTGCTGCTGTTACAGTCAGTGGTATGGCACCAAGGTGCTAGCATGTGATATACACCATCATTACTTTTAGGAAAAAGATTTCTGTACGGAGGAGACACAAATAGCAAAAAAAAAAAAAAAAAAAAAAAAAGACCTTAACTTTATACACTTCTGTATTTAGGAAGGCACACACACAAAAATCTGTACAAAAATGTCATTTTCTAAAGGTCATACTCTGTCTTAATTATTTAAATATCTTATAAAATACACTTCTGGGGGGGGTTAGCCATAGTGTAGATAAGAATGCAACATTGGTGGTCTTTGTTGTAGTTTGGGGGAGGCTATTTGCTTGAGAGTGTTTCTAAAAAAAAAAATAATAGGATTATTCTCATCTTTCATTTAGCTTAATAATACACTACATACATTTGTCAATCAAATTAGAATTACTGTCAGACTGTAATAATGCATTTTAGTTTAGCCAATATCAGTCAGAGCTGATTTATTTGCTTAATACAAATCTAATTGACTTTCAGGCCCGTTCTTCTCTTTTCAGCTGTTAACCGACCAAGTACATCTTTAATTTCCAAGACCGATGGTTTGGTAGCAGTTGAGAGGAAGAATGATTTGCATAAGGCCCCAGAAGGGTGCCAAAACTCTTCACGCTTTAAACAACAGCCTTTATTATTCTGTAAGTGGATGTGTTGAATTTTCATGCTTTTGTTTCCAGTTCAGCCCTGACAGAAAGAATAAAGTAGATTTTGCCAGCACCCCTGCTGTGCCCTGAGGGAGAAATTCAGTGTGCCTCATTTGTCTTAATTGGAGAACCGCCCTTAGCACCAGCTTTTTCTATGAATATATTAGCATAAAAGACAGAAAAGTCTAAGCCTACTTTTTTTTGTAGAATTGTTTTTCTTTCTTTCTAAGAAAAACAAAAACTGGGAAGAAGAAAAATACATTCATCTCCTTGTATTCTTAATATCATTGTTGCTGTAAAACACAAGATACAGGAAAAATGCATCCAGTCTACTTTATCTTTTCAGCGTGGTTAGAGCAGGATAGAGAGAAATGTGATAAATACCATCCATGACAGAGAGCTGAAAGCTTCTCTTTATTCTTCATAATGTACTAATCCTATATATTTGTTCTTTGGCTGGTCGTGTTGCTTTTTTTTTCTGATGGAGGAGATAGCTTTAAACAGAGACTGATGGGCAGTAACTAGGAACGAATCTAAGAAACATGCTTCCCCACCCCCAGTCTTAGGAAAGTCAATTTATTAACACTGAAACAAAATGCAGTTACCTCTGTCAAAGGAAAAATTCAAGCCCTATGCCTATTCATTTGAGAAATATTAAATTCGTCTGCACGTTTTTCATTTCATAAAAGAACTCTAAATCCGGACAAACAATCTGTGCAGTGTAAATAATTTCTAAATCAGGACTCTTTAAGTGTCAGGTAGAACTAATGATATTTAAAAGGCAGTTGTTAAAGAAAAAGTATTTAGTTTACATGTTCTTATGACTAATATTAATCTTTAGATCGGTTAAACCAACAGTCTATTGCTTGTACAAGAAAAATGTGTGAAATAAGTAATTTTTAGTCGAGTGTGATGTATATGTTTTCCTGGAAATGTGGCTACATTTTAGAAACTGATGAATCCATATTTAGTCTTGATATTTTTCCCCTGAGGCTCCAATACACTGCATCAGTCACACAGCCACTTAGAAGCTTTCCATGGATGTTAGAATAAAGGCTTGGTTGTTTGAGGGTTTTTAGGCATCTTGTAGACATTATGAAAAATTAAAATATTCTTTGGGGCAGGAGTTTTTCAGTCAACTGGACGAGCTAATAGCTTTGAGGTTTGATTCCAGCAGTTGCTGGGGTGGGATCATTAGCATAGCCCCTGGAGAAACAGCAGACTCTTAATTCTGATATTTACACTTGCCGGTTCTCTGTGGTAATTTATCAAAGCCAGCTAGCACTGTAACATTAGAAGTCTTTCACACCTCTTTCTCCTCCTATTACTCATTACTGAACCATTTTTCTCTTACATGCACACCCTCCCTAAAACATGTTCAGCTACTCTTGGCTGGGCTCTTCTTACATCTTGAAGAGTGGTAATAGAGGAGCTATTTGCTTTCTTCTGCAAATGGATTTGCAGAATTATTATTTAACATGATGTATTTTTGAAAGTATGTAGGCACCCCACTCTGAGTAGTTTCATTTACATTAGAAAAATGGCAATCGCTTATAATAGTTTATCTGATAATCCACACTGGCTGAGAAAATGATCAAGCAAAT
Organism: Coccyzus lansbergi; assembly: GCA_033558105.1. Lineage (NCBI taxonomy): Eukaryota > Metazoa > Chordata > Aves > Cuculiformes > Coccyzidae > Coccyzus > Coccyzus lansbergi. The sequence goes on along the minus strand of JAUMJK010000021.1, from coordinate 1,069,366 downwards.
CAGAAAGGCAAGCTTGCACTTATCACACCTCTTCCTTTGCTCCTTCTCTGTTTCCAGTGTTCTCAGTTTCCAGCTGGAACCTGTTCAGACCTACCCAAGTTGGAAGGGATGCCTTTCTAAGATACCCCTCAGGGTAATTAAAGGGAATATCCTCTTTGTCTGTGTGTTGCCAGGAAACTTCCAAAGGTATTAAATTCTGTTGTAATGTGGTTTGCTTATTAGGAAAGAGGTTAAAAACTGCTAATGCAACATAAATAAATTGGCATTAATAACTGGCCAGTCTTGAAGTAATGAAATGGTGGGGGAACACACCTTATCTCCACACTATGCTCAGTAATTTCCTGGTTTAAGCAAATTGCAATTACTGGTTCATGTGGAAATAAAATAGTTATCTGGGTAGAAGGACACATTGTGGGTTTAAATCATTGTTATTTGTTATGGTGTCAGGAAGTTTCTATGAATAGCACCCTTTTGATGGATCAAGGCACCCCCTCATTTTTCACAGTACTAAAACCTCTTCCAACACTGAACAAGACAGATGGTCACAAAGCAAGGAACGTACACTTTAAATAACCCTCTGCTGATTATTTGCATGTGTATCACACTGCATATTCACAATAAACCCTCATCTTGTCATATCTGTTTTGAAAAGTGTTTCATTTCTAGTGTTTTGTAGGATGATGTGGCAGCCTCCAGTGAGTCAAATCTGTTGTCAAACAGGTCCTGGAGAGTAGTGGTGGGTCCTTCACAAAGAACTTGTTTCAGACCACTGGATGACTTGTTCCTAACCTGAAGGCATTTTCCCATCATATTTTCCATCCACTCTCCTGTTGGGAAGTAGATAGCTACAGTTTCCTTCTTTCGTCTTGAATAAAATAAAATAAACACCTGCTTCCTGTAAGATTCCTTGGGAGGAGTCCCTACACAGCAGTATTTAAAAAGCTTTCTAGTCAGGAATGGTCAATGGGATTCATAAAAAGTGTGACCGACTGAGAAATGGTTATCTGCTTTCTGTAGACAGCAAATATAAAATAAAGGACTGTGTGGATTTACGTGACAAATGTAATTGGTGTTTGAAAGAGGAAAAAAAATGAACAGCTGGATGTTATGAGAGAACATATAGAGAGTCAACAAATGTCTCCTCTTATGAGTAATCCTCTCTTTGGGAACCATAAGCTCAACTCATTAGTAATGGATTCAGTGTTGAAGTCAGGTTCTACATGCATTTATTTGCATAACCACCCAAGAAGATGCACAACTGTAGAAAGGACATAAATATGTATTTAGTCAAGTTTTATTTTCCCCAAATTCTAAAGGCATTCTCTTTAAAAAAATAGCCTTTTACTAAGTGTTAGTGTGCATAAGCACCTAATTGTCTGTTTCCAGTTATACCACTCCATTTCTGAACTTTTGTAGATTCACAAGCTGTCTGCATGTGCAGTGTCTTTATACATTTTCCATTCATTATGGAAAATAAATAAAAGTCCCATTTTTGATGTTCACAAGGCTATCCTACATTACTAGTCATTAAGTCCAACATTACCCTCCCTGAGCACGGAAGGAGGTAAGGATATGCTACGTGTTCCTGCGGGTGCACAACCAAAAAGAGGCATTCACATCTTAAACACACAATCTGTAACTATTCATATGTAACATAAATAATGTTCTTTTCCAGAAGTATGGTTTTCAAGACACAGCGCACTGAGGATAAGATGGTGTCATTCTCACTATTCATGAATAGGCCAGTGTGCAAATCCACAAGCCACAGGCCTTATGTGTAGCATCTGTGTCTTAAAAAGATTTCTCTTAGTCTCCGTGTCACACAGGGTTACCACCGTAAGTACGTATTCCTACATATACTGTTGAGGAAATAGACAAAAATGCTTGTAGTTTTCTGCCGCATTCTGAGCTGTTTATTCCACAGACCAGTATTTAGTGGAACACGAGTTTTTATGAAACTGCCTGAAATATTTTTAAAACTCTTATTTTAATCTGATTTTATGTCTTTGTTTCCACTGATGCTGCTTTTTTTATTGGAAGTAGTATATGTTTCAACGGGAGCAAAGAAAGAGTTGTATTGTACGGCCATACTGGGTCTGTGTTGACGAATTGCATAAATAAAATCTTCATGGAGAGAAAAACAAAGGGTCTTTCCAAAAACTTTTTAAAGATTAAAGGCCCCAACATTTACATTGGCATGTGCATAACCTAATTAACTCCTATGAACAGATTCCTAATGTTCAAAGGATTATTTAGTGGAGAAACGTTATGTTTTCTTTAATATAATTTTCATTATTAAAAAGCTAGAGAAATTTCAGCACCCATCTGATATCTTGTTTCTCAATGCTACACAAACAGAGCACAGGATTGAAAACAATGTAAGTCTAATTTTCTAATGCTGATTGAATTATATACAAAAAACTACAATGATCACATATCCTTAATTTATAAATAGAAATATAGCAGTTTTAAAGAATATTTGTGCTATAGAGCTCCAAAGACAGTTCTCTGCAGATATGTCTTGTAGTAAAATTACTGTCCTTATAAAGGATCTGAAACTCAGAGCCTTCTTTAGTGACTCTTGTGTTCAGTTTTCTCACAGATACTTAATCCAGTAAGTAACTGGCCTGCCAGAGAGCCATCAAAAGATATTTGTCGCTAGATCAAAATCAAATATCTGTCCTGGCTGTTAAGAAGGGCTTTGTTGAACTAAATGACTGTACCATTTTAGACAGTGCTGCAAGATTAATGATGACACTGGTTGTCCAGTTTTCACCCTTGGGGCAGTATTACAAAGATGTGCCCTTTCTGTGCACCTGATGTTACACATATCAAATGCATCATTCTTTCTGCTGGGAGTCTTGGTCTGTGTTTCCTGCTCCCCTTCCACAGAGGAAGATTAACTTAGTGTGGGTGTAATTTATCTTGGGGAGGGGGCTCCTGGATAAAAGTATATTTCCTGCTATTGTACGGGTTAATCACCTGATCACAGAGAGCACTAAACAAGTACATGTCTCTGACAGAATGAGGCTTCTGGCATATATTTTTGAGCCAAAGCAAATGAACTGTTCCTCCTCCTCATTTTTTTAAAATGTAAAAGCTATCAGTGAGAAAGCTGCTTTCAATTAGCTTCATGTTCTTCAACCTGATCCAAAGACCCTGCCTCCTGTCTTTGTTTTGCAGTACCCTGTTAGGAAGAGTAATGTCACAAGAGAAATTAGAAAATAAGCATTTCTGAGGGTGTTTTGCCCTATCTCTACATTATAAGACTGAAGGATAAACACTATGCTGCACCTTTCAGTCTCTGTGAAGTGGTTTCCTCCTAGGTTGGATGTTTAACCACTCTCCCGTGTTTCCATTTGCCCCAATGATCACTTTACATTCAACTTCCAGCCTCACGTTTTTCTTTTCACACAGTACTGAGCTGCTTGCTCTCTCCTGCTGCTCATGTCAGAGGCAGTTGTACTTGGAGGTCAGCATGAAGAGAAAAGAACAATATAATTGCGTGCCACAGATGCCAGATGTTTAGTAAAATCAAGGAGAAACTTGTCAGGAAACACCATTGAATTCCTGGGAGACTCACTACTTTCCCAAAGGGAACTGGGAAATTGTTCCTTAGGAGTAACCGGCCAAGGGAAATAAAATTCTGCTTATTTTTGCTACTTATTCTGTTCTCTATCTTATTCTCCATTGCCATTCTTAATTTCCTTCTGATCCATCTATAGTACCAGTTGTCGATGAAAAGCTATTAAGTGGTCTTAATGTGTGGAATGGTTTTGTTTCTCTTCATAGTTATGAAACATTAACAAAAATATCACAAAATTCTTACACAATTATTACGCAAAAGTACAGGAAGTCCGGTACTTTTCAGGACATTTCTTCAGTAGTTTACCACAAGTAGCTGAAAACTTTAACATGTTTTCTTCAATGTTATACTGTTGTGTGACACAATAGGTAATTCTTGTGAACTCTGAATGTGAAAAAAACTTCCTGAAATATGAGGCTAGACATCAGCTTTTTGAAAATCTGAATCAAAAATTCAGTTTTTTCCATGTCAAAAGAAGCAGCATATCTAGGAATGAAAAAGCAGTTAGATAAATCCCAGTTATCAACAGATGATCAATGACCAAATTCATGACATTGTAGGAGAAAATTATATTGCATGCAATCTGTAAGTGATTAGACCCAGGAATACATATACATAATCCTAGTATTTGCTCCTACAAAGAACATCATTCAGAAGAAGGTACTTGTATTTCTAATTTTATAGACTCAGTTTTAAAATACCTGCTGAAGTAGAAAGCCTGAAGTCAATACATATGTTTGGTACTCAGTTGAATGGGTCAAGTTCAGTTTGTGATATAAGCCCTGGTGAGAAAATCGAGAATTGCAGTATAGTAAGCACGCGCAGTTGTCTTCATTGTTATAAGAGTAGAAATTAGTGCACAAGAGGAACAGATTTCTGGTGCTAATCAGAAACTGCTTTCATAATAGGTTCTAAGAGCAATGAAATTAAGTTAGGCTGGATGAAAGCTGATATTTTTCCTACATTCCCCTTTGGGTGCAATTTCTTTTCTTTTTTTTAATTTTTTTTTCTATCTGATTCAAGGTTTAATCTAAACTAAAAAGTTTAAAAAGATATGCAAGATAGTACCTTTAATTGCTAAAAATACAAAATTACATTATGATTAACAATCTTATATAAATTTTGAACATTTTTACAGTAGGATGGGTTTTAAGTCAAGAGAGGGAAGCAGGAGAGGAAAGAGAGAGAGAGTGATAACCCATCTTTTTAGTATCTTATTTTCTTGCATTTTCATGCTTGTTAAATATTCCCATGGATGAAACTTAGAGGATAAGCTCCCTAAGGACACCATCTTTTAACTCAAGTAATGTTAACTACTAATTCTTTGTAGATGGATATGATAAAACCTGTATCTGAACAACTTGGTATTTGTTTCACAATGCAATCTCCAGATCTAGAAAAGCATTTTTTTAGTGGTTTCTCTTCTGAAATAATGCTAGAATATATATTCCTTAGGGTTCCTCAATCAGATTTCTGCTCCCATTCTTTACAAATTAAGAAAAAATAAGTTTCCTGTTAGGTCAGGCCAATCTTCAGTAAAACATCTGAATAGTTCATTGTATGAAAGCTAAATACAAAATATGAGAATTTTTTTTATCTTGAAACAACATAACCTGTCAATAGAAGCATTGGTTTTCCTAAAAATGTATGCTTGGAATTTCTTGTATGGATATCAAAGGTATTGTAGAAGAAAAGAACACCACCATTGTTCAGGTGTCTTTCTTGACACTAGTGAACACAGAACTCCTTTATAACAACCTTAGCACTCAGATCAAGTAAATTCATCTTTACATTGTTGATTCCAGTAATAAATTAATCAATGGCAATCTCATCTTTATAACAGATTATTCTGCCAAGATCAAAATCCACTCATTTTGCTGACAAGACAAAGTCGTTCATTTCAAAGGGAGACATAACCAAAGCTTACTATCCACCCAACAAGTCATTCCTCACCAAGGTGTAGATGTGCTGTGTATGTTACTGGCACAACAGTGTTTATTGCATGTGCTTGAATGGCTCTTGGCAGTCTAATGTCCTTGTAACAGCCTTTCCCTCTGATATTCAGTTACCACAAAAAGTTACTGGCAACGTTAGGTTCTCCCTCAGCAGTCAGCTGCTGCCAAGTTGGGTAGTTGTGCCTTTAGTGATTCTGTGTGGAAGGATGTATCATTATATTTTCCATATAAAGTAGATATGACAAGACTTTTCAAATCAGTATAGACCCCACATAATTTAATATAATTTAAATCTCTCATTACTCACCTTGTAATTAGAATATATTAAGCTATTCCAGTGATCCCAAATACAAAAGTGCACAGGCACTGAAGTATTTCTCATCTTGATGTTATCAAGTCTGTAATATTTTCAACAGAAAAGAAGACCTAAATGCAAATTTCCATTCTCTTTGTATAACATTTATGCAGTGAAGAACGAGCTGAGTACATGATTTTTCATTTCTGGATAGCTAGGAATAGTAATGCATGAGCTGCAGAAGAAAGCATTAATCTCTCAAGTTGCTAAGAAATGAAATGCCACAGAGAATGACTTGTTCTTTGCTGATGCTTTCTCAGCATTGAGTTTTCTTTTTTTTTCCCCTTAAAATATTGTCCATAAAAATAAAGGACATCCTACTACTTCTGATTATCTCATGCATTGATTTAAATACTGTATTTGAAGTACGACGTTCTTATATATCATTCCTTTCTTCTCAAGGATAAGTAATTTTAAATTGTGTTGGGGTTTCCAAGGCATAGTATTGATCAAAAGGAAGAGGAAAGCTTTGACAATTTTTACATTTTTTTATTATGTCATATTAGGGCTAATTCCTAAATGGGGCATATATTTTTTCCTTTTATTTGTTTGCATTTTAAATTCAGATAGGCAACAATAGTTGTGTGATGTTTTGGCTATTATTTGTAGGCATGACTACACACACATGCCTGCCCATGTGAGTTCAGTTGAGTGAGCCTAAGGGTACAAGTTCCTAACCCAGTTGGGGCAAGTGAACCTCATGACAAATCAATATGATTTCAGATGAAGTACTTTATTATGGGTTAACTCGCTGTTTATATCTACCAAGCAGGCCAAACATCAGGTAAACATTGATTGGTCACTTCTGCCCTAGCAACCAGCCTTCTTTGGCAACCGCCCCACCCACATAACTTTGTTGTTAGCTTGCAAACTCCTGTCCCCATCTTCATTAACATAACATAACAGAGTCATTACCAGTCTTTTTTACTTTACCAGTTCCACCCTGCCAGAGCTCATGTATTAAGTTAACCAACAATTCCCCTATTTTCCCTCTGAAAAGAACGGCAATCAAAACAAACAATACACAGCCTCAAGAGCCGCAACTTCTGGGGCAGACAAACGGGTGAAAAAAAATTTTCTCAAAGTTTCAAAAATGTCCCATGCTCTATTAATGGGCCATCTCTACTTCTTCTTTATGATGTGAGATCCTCTTGCTCTGTCGTCTTTACAATAGGAGGGCTTGTCCTGGTTCCAGTTAGACATAAAAAATTTAAAGCAATAGAAAAAGTAACATATCATTCACTAGGAGGCAACACCTGTCCCCCCCACCTTTTTTGTTTTTGCAAGAGTGACTTCAGAGTTGCATGAGAAAGTTCTATTTTTGCTTGACTTGTTGAGGAATGTGGGACGCCTGTGTGATGATGAATTCCCCACTGAACACAAGAATGTTTAAATTTCTGATAAACATAAGCTGGCCCATTATCTGGTTTTATTGCTTGAGGTATTCCCAGTGCCATTATAGCTGCATACATGTGTTTTATCACGTGTTTCACAGACTCCCCGGTCTGGGCTGTGGCCCATAAAGCCATAGAAAAAGTATCTATTAAGACATGCACATACTTTAAATCACCCAAACTCTGGAATAGGGGTTATATCCATTTGCCATAATTGTAAAACTTGTAATCCCCTAGGGTTTACTCTAAACCCTAAGCCCATACTCTGTTTTTAGCAGTCTGGACAAGAGTTGATTATACTTTGTGCATCAGACAGAATGATTTGTTTGGGGTAATTCCAAACTTTAGCAACAATGTGATTGGCATGATTATTCCAAACTGCCAGGCCAAAATTAGGCTGATGGCTACATAAAAACTGGTTGGATGACTGGGCCCAAAGAGCGATAGTAAATGGTGTTAAATCCAGCTGGAGGCCAGTGGCAAGTGGGTCCTGCACTTGGGGCACAACAACCCTCTGCAGAGCTACAGACTGGGAGAAGTCTGTCTAGAAAGCTGCCAGGAGGAGAGGGATCTGGGGGTGTTGGTCGACAGTTGACTGAACATGAGCCAGCAGTGTGCCCAGGTGGCCAAGAAGGCCAATGGCATCCTGACTTGTGTCAGAAATGGTGTGACCAGTAGGTCCAGGGAGGTGATTCTCCCTCTGCACTCAGCACTGGTGAGGCCACTCCTTGAATACTGTGTCCAGTTGTGGGTCCCTCACCATAAGAAGGATGTTGAGGCTCTGGAGAGAGTCCAGAGAAGAGCAACGAAGCTGGTGAAGGGGCTGGAGAGCAGACCTTATGAGGAGCGGCTGAGAGAGCTGACTGAGATTGTTAAGGCTGGAGAAGAGGAGGCTGAGAGGAGACCTCATTACTCTCTACAACAACCTGAGAGGAGGTAGTGGAGAGGAGGGAGCTGGCTTCTTCTCCCAAGTGACAGGGGACAGGACAAGAGGGAATGGCCTCAAGCTCCACCAGGGGAGATTTAGGCTAGAGATTAGGAGGAAGTTTTTCATGGAAATGGTCATTGGGCATTGGAATAGGCTGCCCAGTTTGGTGGTTGATTCCCCTTCCCTGGACGTGTTTAAGGTACGGGTAGACGAGGTCCTGAGGGACATGGTTTAGTGTTTAATAGGAATGGTTGGACTCTGTGATCCGATGGGTCCTTCCAAGCTGGTGATTCTATGATTCTAAAATACTTATGTTTTAAAATACTTATATTCTCTTTGTTCCAACAGGTAAAGCAAATTGTAATAGTACAAAACCACATTTTAACTTCTTTTATCATAACCCATTCTATTTTGCAAACTGTGCCCACCACATACAATAGGTAAATACCCAAACCACTTGATTAGTTTCTAATTACTCTCAAAAACAAAGGAAAAGTAAACCCGATAAAGTAAGGGATGTCTCTTTAAACTTGGAGCAGTCAAAGTAAGCCCACTGGCTTTTTCTTTTTTCTGGTTTGGCTAACAATATCTCCACTAGTTTTCTCAGTTTGGAGGCACTGACCCTCCCAGCAACAGGAGCTGCAGCAGTGTCTATTAGTCTCATTTGTCAAGGTGTTTGTCAAGGCAGGCATTTTCTTTTTTCGAGTAGGCTGGGGAGCAGCTTTTGTCTGGGGGCTCCTGCCTTTTTGCAGACAAATGTAAGTCAGATAGGGACACGCTAGGCATTAAATTTCAGGGAAACCCCTCTCCTATTCCATGAACAGGTATTTCAATTGTATCATTCTGCTCCCAAAACTTATTTTCTCCACCCCAGCAGAATCCTGCTAGAATCACAAAGTACAATGCCCTCCCAAGTTTTTGCAATCCAGCCAGTTCCCTCAGGGCCTTTGCATTTGCTTTCTTTACAGAAAAGGTTTTAGACTTCTCCCTCTTATCGATAATGACTGGGGGTTGGATTTTGGGGGTCAAGATCAGAGACAGGCTCAAATTTCACCATCCTCTCCTTCCCAAAATAATTAGAATTCGAGAAACCCATCTCACAGTACACATGGCAGGTGCCTTCTGTTTAACCCTTGCAAAAACTCAAAAGCTCAGTTTTACTACCAGGTACAAAAAGCTGGAACAAAGCAGGTTCAGCATCCTTTTTGATGCAAAAGTGTTCTCCATAGCACCTTGCAAAATCCCACTACTAAAATTAACTTACCAACCCACTTTACTGTATGGTACCTCTTAAAGCAGATCCCATTCACTACATCCCATTTGTATGTTAAGTAAACCAGGATAAGCTTCTACAGTGATCCCCTGCCAGTGTCCTCCCAGCCCAAAAAACCTCCCCCTCCCCCCAACAGTTTCCATTGTATCAAACCCTGTTGGCAACTGGAGCGGTGCAGTCAGTTCTGGGGTAGGGGATGCTCTTCAGGTGGAAGCAGTTTTGGCAGGCATCTTCCCTTCTCCTCCATTTTTGTCGTTATCTTTTCAAAATCCTGTTGCCACGTGGAATGCTCAGGCAATGTTGAATACTTGAGGTCTTCACTGAACGATTCATCTAGCAAGATGGTTGATGGATTCCCTTGTGGAGGTGGATATTCCCCCTCATCTTCTTAGTCCAGAGTTTCTTCATGCTCCACAAGAATGCTGGTATTATCTTGACCGGCGTAAACTTCTCTCTCCTCTCTCACTTCACTTGAAGTTTCTTTAACTAGTCTCCAGAGAGACAGATATTGCCAAAGGCTCTTGTTTCCCAAGGTACTTTCTTCGAACAGCTTTTGTCCCATTTTCTCCCAAGTCTCTTTTTTCATTAGGGTGTCAACAGTGGGAATAATGTCTCTCTTATCAGCCCATCTTATCAGAGATTGTAATGCAGTTTCTTCATAATCAATTTCTTTCATAGAAAGAGTTTCTTCAAGGAGTTTCAGTGCGGCTTCTATCTGAATCCCAGCTTTGGACGAACACCCATGGCCCTTCTCCTCAAAGACTACTCACCTGGCCAACAGTGAGTTTCCCATATTTCCTATTTCCTATAAGCTGCAGCTATCAAAAAACCTTTTTTTCACATCCCGGGCTAGGATGTCCCTTTTTACAATCATTCCTCCCTGCAACACTCCAGTCTAATCTCCAGATGTCTTCAAGCTGAATCTGAGTGTCCCTGTTCGGACGGCATTTATTGCAGTTGGGGCAAGTGAACCTCATGACAAATCAATATGATTTCAGATGAAGTACTTTATTATGGGTTAACTTGCTGTTTATATCTACCAAGCAGACCAAACATCAGGTAAACATTGATTGGTCACTTCTGCCCTAGCAACCAGCCTTCTTTGGCAACCGCCCCACCCACATAACTTTGTTGTTAGCTTGCAAACTCCTGCCCCCATCTTCATTAACATAACATAACAGAGTCATTACCATTCATTTTGACTTTACCAGCTCCACCCTGCAAGAGCTAATTGTATTATGTTTACCAACATGTTCCTACAACAAAAACTTGTTTGGTTAGATCAGCTTTCTCACTCTCCAGTTGAAATGATCACAGGGAATAAAATCATCCTCTGTTTAGTGGTTCTGTGCAATTTTTCTGACATCATTTAGCACCACTTCTGCCTTCCTTTAAGGATCTAATTGTGACTGGAGATATGTGAAGGTCTTCAGTGAGTTTCTTGCAAAACGGAATGAAATTCAGTCCTGGAGAATAATTAGTTTCCTTTATTATGGGAACTTTCTTAACAGGAGTCATAAGTTCGACAGGCTTTTATGAGCTCCCTGTAATGTTAACACCCTCAGACATGTAATCCTGTCAAGTGTTGACACAAAGCTCTGAATGAGTTGTGGAATTTCACATCAGTTTTGAATCACTGTTATCAGTCCAATCCCACATATATATAATGATGATGGATAAAGAAGTCTGTCATCTGATGATATTATGACATATTTTATGAACCACTTTTGCTAGGTTTCAGATATTTAAGACATCACAGATACTCTGCAAACTGAATTTCATTTACTTCTGCGCATGTTCTGTACCCCTTGCACAGTTCAATTGTAAAAACTCAGAGTGGCCTCTTTCATTTAATTTTCTGCTCTGTTACTCAGAAACAACTCCAGAAATTTCTGAGAACTTTAGAACATAATAGTTTTGGAAATCTTGCCAGCCAGGTTGTCTCAAATGTGATTGTAAACACAGAAACAGATCTGATTTCACAGGAGAAACTGCAGAAGTGTTCACATGCACTGTGTTCACATAAACTGTTCATGTTTTGCTCAGTGACCCTTAGCAGAAAAATCAAGGTTTTAGAGAAACCAGGCCTTCTGTCTTATAGTTATGCCTCTAAAATAGAATTATCCCTTCCAGAAGATCACTGTGAAAAGATATAACATTTGACAAGTATATATATATATATATATATATACACATTACAAGTATAATATATCATGTAAAGAGTAGAAGGCAAAATAGTGTATGTAAAAGAGAGCAATACCCTAAAGCAAATAAATCTAAAAAGAAAAATCCAGCAGATTTGTCAGGCTGCTAAGACTTCTTTGTATAGGCAGTGTTACTGCCTTGCTTTTGCATTTTTTTTCCTTTAGGCTTCAAGTGTTTACAGTGTTCTATTAAGACACTGTAGGGTTCTTCTTTGACACCCACAACAGTGTCACCAGTTGTAAGACAGTTAGTACTTTAAAGATGCGTACTTTTGTCAGAGAAGAGCAGGATCCTTAGAAAGATCTTGCCTAACAATAGTAGACTTCATCACAGAAACCTGTATTCATCATTACTGAAATGGAATTCCAGTACTGTGGCTGCCAATGTGACTGTTACACTTTGAGTAAACTGTGTGTAGGCATAGGTCCTCTGTTCTGCTTCTGAATAAAGATATCAATGCCTTTGGCCCTTAGACATCACTTTCAGCAATCATTCTTTTTCTACTCATCTACATTCCTTTGCAATAAATTGTTCTAGATAAATAATCATTTAATAAAGGGATATAGATCCCCTAGTCATCTTGGACTCAAGTTGTTTCCCATCATGACAATAAATGTCATATCTTAGACTTGGGTTTTTTTCTTTTTTTCATGAAAAGCAATGGAGAAATTTGTACTGCAAATGTTGCTTTAATAGTTCATCCTCTAAAACTCTAAAAGGAACTACAAGAGATGAAGTGTATATTTTAGCATTTTGTTGTACACATGAGTGGTGATTGCAACATGATTTAATATTGCTGATGCACAGCTCTGACAGCTGAATGAATGGTATTCTCCGTCTTGCTCTCACTGAAAGTGACTGAACCATGCTGCAAAACTTTCTTCAGGATATGTTCAAAATCCCACTGAAATGAAAGAATCTTTCTGTTGATTTCTCATGATTTTATGGTAGTCATCAAAGGCCAAAGAACAGAGCATTACAGAAGAAAAGAGGCAGGTGTAAATTAGCACATTCCTCTCTAACACCTTTCAAGAAATTTCTGCATGTATTTGTCAGTGGATGAAAACACCCGTTGAGATCCTCATGCACGTATGAATTGTTTGATGTTTTGTTAGAAACTACCCTAGATGATCAACAACAGCAAATTCACTTATCAGTTGTGCGATGCTGGTAAATTCCTGTAGAGTTAGATGATTCATTGCTTTTATGGATGCTATTTTATGTCTTGTCATTTGTCTTTGAACAGCTACTTCTGCGGGAGACAAATCTGTGTGATTCTCTTTTATGCTTCTTAATGTTTTTGCTTTCTAGAAAATCAGTAAGTATGCAGAGCTACAGACTGGGAGAAGTCTGGCTGGAAAACTGCCAGGAGGAGAGGGATCTGCGGGTGTTGGTCGACAGTTGACTGAACATGAGCCAGCAGTGTGCCCAGGTGGCCAAGAAGGCCAATGGCATCCTGACTTGTATCAGAAATGGTGTGACCAGTAGGTCCAGGGAGGTGATTCTCCCTCTGGACTCAGCACTGGTGAGGCCGCTCCTTGAATACTGTGTCCAGTTGTGGGCCCCTCACCACAAGAAGGATGTTGAGGCTCTGGAGCGAGTCCGGAGAGGAGCAACGAAGCTGGTGAAGGGGCTGGAGAACAGACCTTATGAGGAACGGCTGAGAGAGCTGGGGTTGTTTAGGCTGGAGAAGAGGAGGCTGAGAGGAGACCTCATTACTCTTTACAACTACCTGAAGGGAGGTTGTAGAAAGGAGGGAACTGGCCTCTTCTCCCAAGTGACAGGGGACAAGACAAGAGGGAATGGCCTCAAGCTCTGCCAGGGGAGATTTAGGCTAGAGATTAGGAGGAAGTTTTTCATGGAAATGGTCATTGGGCATTGGAATAGGCTTCCCAGGGAGGTGGTTGATTCCCCTTCCCTGGAGGTGTTTAAGGCACGGGTGGATGAGGTCTTGAGGGACTTGGTTTAGTGTTTGATAGGAATGGTAGGACTTGATAATCCGATGGGTCCCTCCCAATCTGATTGTTCTATGATTCTACGTGCAGGTGGTATCAGTCACCTATTTGACTCTTTCCTGCTTTCCATTATTTTTTGTTTGCTAGATGGTATAAAACATAGCACATCCTTGGGTATTTTTTATAGCTTGTGACTGTGATGTGACAGTATTGTCATAATGAATCAAATTAATACTAATAGAAAGGCCTATACTTTTCTATGGGGTGTGGGTGTTAGAAGACTTGGAAGAAAATTTAATCAATTTTGTAAAAAAAAATACTTATTACTTAGAGAGTAATGAGGTCTCCTCTCAGATATACTGCTTTGCTTTTCATTATTGGCAGTACTTGACAATGATCTGGCTCCTACTTTGGTATATTAAGTTTTTTACCAAACAGGATTCTATCTTGTACCTATGAGAATCTTCCTCCTTGTCAAAAAGATAAGGAATTTGTAAGCACTTCTTGTGTTACTACCAGCTGTTAAAAGCTGTAATGTATTAATGTATTCCATACATTTCTTGCACATAGAGCCATTTCTATAACATTCATGGTTTTAGTAACTCAATGTTTCATATCACTAAAAGCACATGAGCACCTCTAGAAGATGGATCTCTCCTACTCTTTCTTTTCCAGTTCATCTTTATTTTGATACAGTTTACGACTGTATTGAAAATACTTCCTGGCAGCAAGTTTTGTCTAAATATATTAGCAGTTGAACCTTTGAAATTTTAAGTACTATTTTCTTCTCTCAGTGCATGTGTTTCCTTAAGAAATTATTTGCTGGAATTTTGCATGAGATTCTGGCCTGTAAACAGCACAAATGTGAAAAGCAGAGGATGGTTCCATGTGATAGACATCAGTGGCTACAAAAGTATTCTACTTCTGGTTCAGAAAGGCTGTCTTAGCAAGGCCAAGAGGGGAACACAGTGCTTCAGTACGCTCTGGAATAGAGCTGCTTGGGAGAGCAGCGGGAAGCTATTTCCTAATTCATGAGCTAAAACACATGATAAGCAAAACATTCTACTGTGGGTTCCTGGGGCATGCGGGGTTTAAAAAGGAGTAAAAAGGAGTTAAGGGTTATTTCAGTCAGGAAAATTCCTTTTTCATGCTATGCAGGGAATCATAGAATCATAGCAAAATATATTAGAAACAACATTTAAGACAAAGGAAGATGTCAGCAACAAATAGCAATGTAATTGTGATATTTATATACATATGCGCATACATAGAGTCATACAGATAGATACAGACATCTACATGTACATACACAATATGTATCTTACGTATATTATACATGTGCTTGTATGAGATATACATATAGTTCTGACCACACAAGAATCTCAAAGTATCGTGGAAAAGCTAACAGATGAATCCTTATAGTAATCCCATAGAAACATTTTACCAAGGAAATTAAACTACAGCAAGGTTAGCACAAATCAAGTCAAATTATTCTATTACTAAACATAAGAAAGCTATTGAAATCCACTGCTGGTGAAGAATTGTGTTGCACGAACAAAGGGAAAGGGGAAAGCTGTTTCAGGATGGGAATGTCCACAGAACAAAAGCATTATTCCAAACTGGTTTTAGGAGTAGAAAAAAAGTTACCAGAGGTGTTTTGAGTAGAAATTACTTAGGAAGGAAGAAAACGGTCAAAAAAAGTCTTCACATTCTATATACTAGCTGTATCTTCACTTTCTTTTGTCCTAGTCACAGATTTCTAATGTCATGGTAAATTAACTGTTTGACATATATATCTAAAGTGATCAAGAGGAATAATATGTCAACAAAAAGTGTCACTGAGTTTTTTATTCACCTCCTTCTCTTTGTCAACTCTTAGTACAAAAGTGAAGTATCTACAATGCTAGGGATGAAATCCATCCAAGGTTGGGAATTTTTTGGCCTTGAAATACTAATTACAATGATATGGGAACATCATAGCATTTCATTTTATAAAGCTTAGTTGTGTCAGTGGGGGCTTTTGAATACTCCTCATTTTTAAGCACAGTGAGAAAACAGTTTTGTTAAGGCCGACACTGCCTGCACGTTTGCATGAAGGGAGTAGTGAGCAGAGGGTTGTTGTGCAGCTCCATCATACAGTCAAGAGTCTTGATCACGTTATACCTCCTGCTACTCAGATTTGGAGGCTTAGATTTGGGGGACAAAATGGGCTTAGAAATGAGACGTTTGTTGTCCTCGCTCCTTTAAGAGGTGTATGTAGACTGTATAGTGAGTTTATGGTTATGTCTTTAACAGAGGACCCAAGTTAGTTCAGTCTATTTTAGCTGTAGGTAACCCTATTCCTGGGTTACTATATCTTTTACTTGTGCTGCAGTAACATTGGGAACTCATTTAACCATTTCTTTTTCCTGCAGTAAATGGTATTGTTCTATAACATCTTGATTTGTGAAACAGTAGAAGGAACCAGGGTATTATGTGCATTCTCGGTGAAGTAAAGCTGGATTTACCTTACCATCTGACTTGTGTGAGAGGCTTTTGTATGCGTATGAGAGGTGTAGAAAAAGGTTTGATATTTGTTCTGCAATGGATTTGTAGCTGTTTAGAAAAATGAATTTGAAATCCGACCTTCTCTATTAATCTAAACTCTTCTTGAGTCAGTGACTGACTGGCATACATTATCCAACTCTTTTGCCTTCTGTTTCCTCAATTTCTTTCTAAATTGGCCAATCAGACTTTAAATTGAAAACTTCAACATCTTAATCTATTTACATCTGTATCTTTCTGTGAGTATAGATCCATCCATGTGGAATAAACTCTCTGCTATTTCTTTCTTTCATCTGGTCTACATTTGAAGTAGCAAAGTAGACTGACTCTGTTTTTTTCTATGGTCTGTTGAAGAATCTCATAATGATCCTTTCTACTCTTGTATGCAGAAACAGAGCCAGGTTATCATGGACAATCAAGAACCCTTTTCAAACATGTTTATTACTTTCAGACCTAGTATGGATTTTGTCTTTTCAGATTGTACTTGTTTTGAATGTTTCTGCATTTCTTTCAGTTTCTAGCACAAATATTTCTAGTATTATTATTATCTTTTAACACTTACACACAGTGCTTGATTATGTGGATGCATATCATTCCCTTTTTGGGATACTATCCCACTGTCTTTGAACTTTCATGTCTGAATCCTAAAAAAGATTAGTGTGCTTTTTTAGGTTTAAGTCATGGGGGGCAATTTAGCTTTTTTGAATAATTCAGGTCAAGAGGAACCTCAGAAGGCTTCTGGTCCAATGTGATGCTCGCAGCAGTGTCATCTCTGAGGTCAGAGCAGGGTACTCAGGACTTTACCCAGTCAGGGTTTGAAATCCTCCAATGATGGCGACTGCACAGTATCAAAGCCTGACAGCATATAAACTAAATCAAATGCATAAGTTTTTGCAAGACTAGTATTTTAAACAGAAGTATATGGTGCTCCAGGATATCACGCAAAAATGCTTTTTAACAAAATCATGCTTGGAAGTTGTACATATAAAATACTCAAAGAAAGACAGACTCCATGTATACATATCAATTAGTAAAAACTAATTAAGCTGCCCAATTATTATTTTTAACAGAAAGACCTCAGATAAAAACAACCTTTCAGTAATGTGCATTTAAGATATCCATTTTTTTCAATAATATCATCTCTCTGAAATAGTTAAGTTGATCTAACATCTCACTGTCATTGCAATGGGCAGGTCTCGTCCTCCCACTCCTCTTTCGTTTCATTTTGCTTCCTTGCTCTGGCTGTGTAATCCCGACTACCCTGACAAACTCACTCCAGGACCTCCTGATAAGCTAATTTAGGTAATGATATAGTCTCCCACCCCCATTGGGTCAGTTTTCTGCAGATTTAGTGAGCTGAATTTGCTCAGGTATGTTGCCAGAAAAAGGAACCATGAAGTCTTGAGAAGATGGGGATACTCACTTCTAGAACACAATGACCTCAGATAGCTCAGATACTGTCAGTCTGCATCTCTATAACTTTGGTTTTCTTTTATGAAATAGGTTTTAATAATACTGTATATATAATTAAAATAAAATTTAAACTATATAAAATGGAAAAAAATCAACAGAAAATTGTTTTGGATCAAATGACACTGACAGTTTGGTTTCCAGTAGAACTTTTTTTTGTTTTTGCTGTGTTTCAAGAATGTCACTGGTATGCGTGTGTGTGTACGTACATACGTCTGTGTGCATATACATACACAGAAACATATATCCATGCATACTCTGTGGAATTTTCCAACTACTCTGACTTTGTGGTTATGCCTTGATCCACCTCTGCGGAGTGCTTGCAATGAGAATTACACTGTCATGGAAACCTATAAACTACTTAAAATACCAAACCATTGGCTGATAGAACTTGCAGTCTGAAAATTAAGTTAGTGAAATATGCAGAATTGTTCTCATATTAACTTAAATGGATTATAAAATACTGGGGGGGTGGAGAATCTTACCATATGTTGTACACAGACTGTAGAAAAACTGTTGAGTACTTCTAAAGACTAATTCTTCAATTAAGGTCTAGTATAATTAAAACTGTTCATGGCACAGAGCTAAAATAGCCAAAATGCACAATCTTAGCTAAATATAGATTTTGTGTGGAATAAAAGTAAAATCCTCAATTTGGCAAAATAATTTGCTCAAGCCGTTATTAATTGTGAGATGCGTGCTCTTAGTTAAAAGCTGCACTCGGAATGAAAACCAAATAAAGAGAGATCTCCAGGTCAAAATCAAAACCAGACCAAATGACAGCTGGAAATATTTCTGTGCTTTTTATTCTCTCCTATTCCCTTGCCCAAACCCCTAACTTTGCTTCCTCTCTGCTGAGAAACAAAAGCATAGAAAATAAAGTCAAGACAGAACATTTTAACACTAAAATGCTCTAGGCCAGGTTC
This sequence comes from Coccyzus lansbergi, assembly GCA_033558105.1. Lineage (NCBI taxonomy): Eukaryota > Metazoa > Chordata > Aves > Cuculiformes > Coccyzidae > Coccyzus > Coccyzus lansbergi. The sequence continues at coordinate 1,050,775 of JAUMJK010000021.1, read as the reverse complement.
AGACAATCTGTCTGAACCACTTCCAAAACTATCATCTCTGAACAGATAGTTAATGAATTATGAAATACTTTTATCTCAATTGGTAATTCCAGATGCAGGGAGAGCTTTGCAAATTTTTTATGTCCAGAGAAAAACTTACTTAATCATGTTTTCAACTGCATCATTAATTGTAAATGGTTTCATTGTTGTTGAAAACTGTTCTCAAACAATATCATTAATGGGTAAAGTGAAAATAAAATGTTCAATTTCCTAACTGACAGTAGTAAAGTATTTTTAAAGATTCCCATATGTTTTTTTATATTTCAGTCCACTTCCAGTTGAGAGTGGAAGTAGCAATAGAATTTTTTCCTTCCTCTCTTGTCATCCAGTATTCTTCTCCCATGTTTAAGTATATCAAGTAAGAGACATCACACAACTGAAGATGAAATATCTGATTATCTTCTTCCATCATTGTTCCCTATTTCTGACAGAAAATAAAGTCTCTTCATAACAGTGCATTATGAAATTATAATAAGAATGGAAATTAATTTTGTGAACAGTCCATATGCCGGCTTTGCTCATTTTCCTGTCATTAGTTTGTTTCCTTGAGACAGTGGGAAAGCAGAGATTTGAAACAAGGTGATAATATCAGGAAGCCAGAATCAGTGCTAAGGCCAGCAGACAACAATATCTAATCCACACCTCCAAGTAGTGCCTGAGTATTGATCTGCAAGAGGTCATAGCAGTGGTGGCCAGTGACAGTAACTTCAGAGCCATGTGGCACAGTCACATCGTGCACAAAGCTGAGTACTGAACGACTTAGGAAAAGGGAGGCAAACACACACTGTCCTCCAGCATAATCTGCTCCAGTACAAAATGATTCCTGATCCGAAAAGAACTAAAATGTCCACATTTGCAAAAGGCGCTGTGTTTTGCTCCAGGGTAAATCGCCTGTAGAGGTGAATCCCAGCTCAGGGATTTCATGAGAGTCTGCTGCTTGCTGTGCCTAAACTCACAGTGTCAGCAGCTTTTAATCATATTAGCTGAGGAATTAGTGCATGTCTCAATACAATTTGCATCATCTACCATAAAGAAATGGTTATGAATATGTAGTTTCTTCTTTAAGGAAAAGATGGAGCAACAGAAGGGATCAGTCCACAGCGACTTATAGTCCTATGTCATTTCATCACAAAGTCAATAGCTCTCTTCATCCGAGGGTGAGAATGCTGCAAAAACAAACTGCTTTCTGTTCTATAGCAACGCCTGAAAGAGCTTGCACAGCAGTAATCCCAAATCCAGGGGCAATCTATTAAGAACTCAGCACCACCGATCCTGAGAATCAACTGATAAGCACATTCTCCCCCACCCTCCCTGCACACCACCACCACTCCACTTTTTCTTTTTTTTTTAAAAACTAATCCTCTTAAAGATTGTGCTAAGTAATGAAAGGATGGGATGAAAGAGGCCTTTTTCATTACTACCACATAAACTGCTTGTGTAAATGTTTTATTAACACACTGCTTGACCAGTATTTTTCCTCCCCACCCCCACGCTGCTATGGTTCTGCTGCAGCCTGCGAGGAGAAATGTGTGATTGACACATATTTAAGAGAAACATTCCCACAGTTGAATGCTGTAGTATTCTTTAGGGAAGGAGAGACCTACAAAAACCCCCAAACCTAAATATTGTGGGGGACGTTTTAATTTGTAATTCTTTTTTCGTATGTGCTTGAAAAGATCTATTTCTTCCAGCTACACAAGTATTTTTAGTTTTAGTTTTGTGAGCTTCCTTTAATATATGTTTGTCTCTTGCAAGCACCCTCAGGCAAGATGGCATTTATTAAGCATGATGGGTTTGAAGAGATATTTATACGTTAATATTTTCTTTAAGGACAAAGCAAGGGGTTTCAAAGGAGGTTTGCCCTTCTCACATGACCATATAGGCTACACATTACCTTTTGAGCCCATGGGTACTGGTCAACTTCTTCAGAGAAGTGCAAAGAGAAAAAAAGGTTTTAAGTTTTCAGGTGAAGGCTTACATTTTGTATTTGAACCAAAGGATGTAGTTTTCTTTATTGACTGAGACATTCCATAGTATTTCCCACTCATCATTTGATTGCAATCCTGAAGTTTCTTGTCCTGCAGCTAATTCTGTAAAGTCTGGCCATTTTCATAATATTATTCAAACAGAAATAAGGTATTATTTTTCAGATCATTATTTCCGTGGAAATAAATGCCACTTTCAACACATACTTCTTCCATACCAACAATATTCCATACACAGGGCCAGCTAAGCCTGGCACCTCAGCATTGAGGTCAAGCAATTCTGTTGAAACCAAAAGGTTTACTCAGGAAAGGTTTTACTGGAGTTTTTCTAGGTTTACACAGATGCAGTCAGGACTAGATTTGGCACATCTTGTGTAACATTTGCATAAAAACAAAATAAAATTTCTCTTTTAAAGCAGACATTACTTTAATCTACTAAGGTAAATGAGAAAATAACACATCTGTTACCACAATCAGCTCTTTCCTTTTTGTGTGGAATATGTGAAAACATTATTATAATTGCATTCTACCATCAGTCCTTTTATCTGACATTACAAAAAAAAAAGAGGGAAAATTGATTAAAATACAGCCTGTATACTGCAATCACATACTTGTTTTCAACCCATTTGTTGCATTAAGAACAACACTAGTGTCACTATGAACTTAACAGTTAATGTGGTTAATATAATGCCACGTTTATTTTGGTATATGTAAGCTTATTTGCTGCCATGACCATGATCTAGTTTCAAAGTGAATAGATTCATTTAGATCAACAGTCCCTACAGGGGTAAATGCTTAAATGTATTCAACCTTCAAAAGAGCTGAAAACATCAATACCTTCATAAAGCCACTTTGATTTGTATTGACTAAAGTTGTGCTGCTAATTCACATACATCATTGTTTACTTCACTGAGCTTTTAACATGGTATTTGATTTATAGAAATAGTGATTCAATTTCTACAAAAGAAGTGGTAGGATAATACCTCCCTCAGATTCTTTCTTTAGCTCAAAAATGCTGAAAGTCAAAGGAAGCCTATCATTGCAATACAAAAATTGCTCAATAAATGCTGATGTGCACTACATATTTTACTTGCTTGGTGACAGCTGATAGCAATGTAGATCTGTCAGATAAGAGACAATCAATTATCTAAGCATGTTGTTAATGTGACTCCAGCAAAACCATTGAATTGTATTCCAGCAGATAGTGCCTCTGAACTGTATTTCTCCTGCTCTACTCTTGGGGAAAAAAAAGGAAAATTTCCAAATGTACTGTTTTATTATTCTTCCCCTACAGGAAACCATTAAAGCACGTTGGTAAACCCACAGAAATATCACACAGAGTCCCATACAAATAATTGCAGCATATACATTTGGTATGAGTTTGCAATGATTGTTTGATGCTACACCAAAAACAGGCTTAAAAATGTCTTCCGTAGTTCATTAACTTTAATCAGTTACAAACTGACAGTTTTAAAACAAAAGTTTAGTCCAATACAGTGAGAGAAAATCTAAATTAACTCTTATATGGTAATAAATTTTTCCTGTATTATACTCTACCATATTTTTCCTCATTTGGATCCAGTTCCAAAAAAATTGTCATGTGTATATACAACTGGGCTCACAGAAGCAGTTCTGTTGAATGTAATGCAAGCAAAACTACACAGTTATATGGCTAGAATGTTGGAGGATATTGCTTTGACTGGCCTCACAGAGGGCAGAACTTTCTCCTTGCCATTACCATCCACACCACACTACCCTGCTACAACTCTTAGGATAAAAAAGAGAAGCAGTGCCAAGTTATCTTGTGTACCAGTGGGGTCTGAAGACATTTCTTCAGTATACCACGCTTCTCATGAGCGCATTCGCTATCTATCACTTCTGGGGAAGGAAGTGTGTTGAGTATCAAAGTTGTAAGGCAACCTTTTTCAGAATTTGTAAACTGCGTGACTTTTACAGAAGGAAGCTGAGTAAATTTGGGGGCTTAAATTGAAAACTTGGATTATAGAAATGGTGCTGACTTGCAAAAAAATTTAAAAAAAAAACAGCAGTAGAGCAGTTACTTTGTCAGGATTGTGTTTTTTTGGATAAAGCTGTTGATAAATAGCATATTTTTGCAGCTACATGAGAATTCACATTTACAGGGAAGATAAACTCAGAAAGCCTAGACACACTACAGGATTCGTCAGCATCTCACAGTTAATTAAAGGAGCGAGTGGAAAGCATCAAGGCTTGCTCCCCTCTGCATGAATAATTCACTGCCTCTATCCATTATTAAAGCCAGTTACTTCACCACAATGATTTCCAGCCTTCAATGCACTGGTCTCAGAAATGAAAGATAAATTGCAACAAGGCCTGAAGCTATATTAATAAATTGAAATGAACATTTATTTGCTTATCTAATTAGAACTGTAGTTTTTTCCAAATGATGTAGTAATGCATTACCTTGACAGCCAATACCTGCTGCAAGAAATAATTAACAGAAACACTGGTCTTACAAAATTCAGTTTTACTGAAGACAAAAGTTTTCCTGCTGACTTTGCTCCCTTTAAACTATTTGGGTTTAAATGTTTTGCAGTAGAGGTCCATGGTGGATTTTACATTGCTAAAGAGGAGGAAATGCCTGTGTTTGAAGTGCTTGTAAGTAGTCACAAACCTACAAATAAAATAAGACTGCATAAAACACTGTTTTCACCAACTCTCCAATAAAGATCGAATGGCATGATACACACTTTAAACAGCAGCTGAAGAATAAGATCACTGTTTCACAACTTTGTTTAATGTCACAATCTAATGGAGTACTTCAAAATTAATAATTTACTTATTTTCCAAGTGTATTGTCCTAATAAAGACTGTTATCACTACCTGCAAACCTCATCTTAAATTTACTAACTTTATTCCTATTTATCCTCAAATTAGATTACCAGATAAAGAAATGCAAAGTTAAACAAAGTTTTCATATCCGTGGGGTTTAGGCTGTGAATGTAACAGAATTGTTAGAGTATCTCATTCCCTGTAGATGCATTTTGAATTGAATTAGAGGTTCCAGCTATCAAAATTTTAGCTTGCTTACTGTGCAGTCACTCATAGAATAGAATAGACCCCAGGTCTCTGCATTAGGCTTGCAGATTTATGCTTGTCAGTCCCATCTGTTGTCATCATTGATGACAACATACAAATGGAAGCAGAAAGGAAAGCATAGAGGAGCTAGTCACAGTTTTAGTCCTATTGTCTTCTCCTTCCCAGAGCAGTTGGCCAACAAGAACCTTGAGTTTAATCTGGAAAATGCCAGTTGAGCCAAAGGATTAGGGACTGATAATGCGTATTGGTGTGTGTCCATATAGATATCTGTACAGATCTCCATAGATACCAGCAATAAGAAACAGAGGTGCATTTACAAATAGATTGTGAAGAAAGATGCACAAGAACAGCATTATACTAGGCAAAGTTTCAGCAATGCTCAGCAGCAGTGTATGGCCACCATATGTTAGCATTGGGAACGGCTCACATTACAGCAGAGGGAGAAAATGGAGACTGATGATAAAAGAAAGGATCTTTCCAGAAAGAATAATTTTATTTTCTTTCTTATTTTTTAATAAATTAGTTTCCTTAATTTGTCAGCTACATATGACATGTTTTCTCGTGAACGTTTTTCCCGGATGATCTTTTCTATTTTCCACTAGAATTGCTGTTAAAAAAACCAAACCCTGAAATTATCTGTATTTAATTTAATAGATTTGGGGATAATCTCTAAATGGTTTTAGAAGATTAAATAACCCAGGTATATGGAATTAGACAGTACAGCTGAGTTTGAACTTGCAGTTGTTTTTTTGTTTGAGAATTCAGGCACATAAAGAGATTTGAATGTGCAGCCTACTTCCTCCTGGTATGCATTCATCCAGCATGGGAATGCAAAGCTTGTGTGTTTAAAGAAGCATGTCAAAACTGCTTTGTAAAGAAGGGGAAAGAAAGCCCCAGACCAAGTGACAGGAGTAAGTTTATTGTGCTAATCATATTCATTCTTCTTGTAACCAAAGGAGTTCCACTGTAGAATTTAAATTAAATGAATGGTGTTCCAGACACGCGGTTCAAGATTTTATATGGTCAGTGTCATTTTTCTTCTTTTGGGAATTCAATTTGTTCCTATTATGCCAAGGTCACAGATTGGGGGATCTCAGAGAACATTACTTCTCTGCCTGTGATGAAAAGGGTCAGTGGATTGGTACAAAGGAGAATTAATCCAGTGTGCTCACTCACTAAATGATATTTAAGTAATTTTTTAATGAATGGAGCTCCTATTAGTTTCTCTGAACAAAACAGAAACAGACCTACAAACAGCAACTTATAAATGAATATTCAAGGAAAAGTATGACTTCATTGTCAGCTCTAATTGCTAGTTTTACCTTATTAGTAGAAGCTTTCTGTAGCTGAGTTTGACATATTTGTTTGCACACTGTTATTAGTCAAGACTGAGTGAAGTCTTGTAATTAACACCTCCACATTATCTCATGCAGTGAAAGCAAAGACTAAAACAGATGACTCACTTTGTTTCAGCTTTGCTCTTGTTTTCTGATACAGAAGTACTTAAGAAGAAGTGTGAGCTCATCAGAGTGCCATATGGAGTCAACAGAAAGCGTAAAAGGGTTTTCAAGAAGGAGAGCATCAAAGCTCATTAAGAACTGGTAAGGTCTCAGTGAGGCACAGTGCTGCTTTGCAGTTGTGGTGTAAGGTTTTACCAGTATTGTTGCACTGGTATTATCCTTTGTGTCTGGTTCTCCTTATGTCAGTCAAAAGACATTGCATCTTCTTGTGTAGTCTCTTCCTTATGTAATGCAAGGAAGTTATATATTCATAGAACCTTTGTCTCCTGCCCACAACAGTGCCCACATCAAGATAACTGTACTTTTTAAGCCATTAATAGCACTATGTGCACATTTTGTGAAATTGCACTATGGCATGATAGCCTATAATGTGGAAAATCTGTAAGTGGATTTTCCATGCTTATCGTCCACAAGTTATTTGGTGTTAAAATACTTCACCATTTTCAGATGTGAGTTCCTTGCTGAAAGTGAAATACTCTTAAGTACTATTTCACTAATGAGCCAAAGGAGAAAGTAACAAGGTTGCAGAAATATACACTTTAAATCAAAACTTGATTTCCTTGTAAGCATCAGAAAAATCACATTTTAGATGAGATTTAGTTCAAAAGTGATTTATCTCCTGAAATTTGTAGTTGTGTTTAAGGAATCACTCTGTTTTGGTGTTTGGGGTTTTTTTATGTGTCTTGTTTTGCAATATTGTAATGGATGAAAGAAAACAAACAATACAACCCTCAGAAAAAGAAAAATCCCCCAAATCCAAAATGATTGTATGTTACAACATTTCAGTTAACAAATACTCCCAAAGCAATATAAAATCCAGTTGTTAAATTATTATTGAGAGTTTCGCTGAGTTAAATACTCAAATAATAAAGAAGTTTGTTTACTGAATGGAAGCTGGCCAAAAAAATTGAAGCATTTCATCATACATGAAATTTCCCAAAATTACAAAATAACCATCAGAAAAGAAAATGCCTGAGAGTGACTGAATTCCTCAAAGCTGTTGTCTTTGGTCAAAAGTACTTGTTGTACTGATAACAGAGCCTTGCAGTTTGTAACTGCTTGCATCATTACCACCTCTATTAATCTAACCACACCACGTGTTCCTGCTTTATTATTTTGCTACTCAAGAGTAACTATCTTAAGTGATTCAGTTACAAATGTTATTGTATTACTTTGATTTGGAGAATTATTAAAGATGGGTCACTTCATTACTGAGCTCCCAGAGGTACTGTATATAATAAAGCTGCATTAGTTAACTTCAGTGGAAGCTGGCAGGTGCTTAAGCACAGCTAAGGTTATCTGCTCTTTACCTCAAGTTGAACAATGCAACAACTGATGCATTCTTAGGAACATACTGCTGTGCATGTTCAACCAAAGAGTTCACAAAAAAACCCCACCAGTGGTCCACTGCAAGTTCTTCGACTTTGTATGCAGTAGGTCAGAGAATAGTGAAGCTTGTCCTGAAATAACATCCAGCAATGGTTTGTAGCCTTCAAAGAGGATTCCTAATAATAACATTGCTTCTTGCTTCAGATACACTTCTATTCAAGAAGTACTTCTGAGACAAATTTTGCTGGACTGATGTCAGAGTAAGTACATCCTCTGCTTGATTTTTCCAGGACTGAAAAGAAGTAGGTATAAATCCAAGCAAAAGGAATTACTCACACAAGCATTTTGCTCTGTACCTTAGACTACTAGATATCAGGAAACCTGGAGTGAGGTAAAAGCAAGGACTGCAGCTGCCTTAGTAGAAGACTGAAGGCCAGATTGTACATGTTTTTGTGCTGGTTGATATACCCCTTGCCTGCAGCTCCTCAAAGAAATGGAAATCAGCCTTTTAGACAGAGCAGGTCTTTCTTCGTTAAGGTAAAGGGTGAGTTCATCTTCTCATCACTGTGAATATATGCAACCCAGTGCTTGCAACACTGCCCCAGTAGCTACAGTCACAGAGAACACTGACTGGTCCATCATAAGGATCTCTCATGTGCTTTTGCACATTCCTCCATCCCACTGTACTCTGTGGTAGTGGACCACAGCACTCTACTACTGTAGAGCACATGTGCTCTCTCTAAGGTAACGTGCTAGATAAAAGCCAAATTATACCTTTATATTTACAATATCATGCTGTGTCTCTTTGGAATGGATGCCCTTCTCTTTTATATTTGGGTTTATTAATAAGTTGCTATAGACCATATATGAAGAAGCTTCTTTAATGTTTAAAACACCTGAATATTAATATCAGTGCTCTTGGCTGTTACAAACAGCTTACACTCATTCGGTTGGTTAACCTGCAAAGGAAGATTAATGGTTTAAAATCTGGTCATTAAGTATGGTAACAAATGTTTTTCAGTGAGGTTATTGCTACTATAAACTTTAATCAATGGTTCATAGGCAGCAGCCTCTGTTTCAATGTTCTCACTAATGACAAATTAACTATTTCTTAGCAGTTAATAAAGTCTTTTCACCAATCTGCATACAGAACATGATTTCCTCTGTTGGTAATTAACATTGTCCCCTGGGTGCTAACTCCATATATCCATTCCAAAATCCTTATTGGCAGAGATGAAAAGAAGCAAATTTAATACTAGAGTACTAGATCCTTTTCCTTTAAACCAACTGTTTGAAGCAACCAAAGCAAGTTTTAAAGAATGGGAGTGCTGGCTATTTAATGGCGTATTGTTCTGAATAGTATCAATTATACTGTTGATCCTTTTCCTTTTCTTCTTTTGAATGAAATATTTTTACCCTCAGATCTCAAAAGCAGCAGTATGGAAGTAGTTAATGGTCTACAAAAGTGAAAAGGATAGGGATGAAGGTGGGAGTTGTTTGATTTTTCTAAAAGCCAACTGGAGTTGGTGTGAAAAAAAAAAAAACCAAAACACTAGAGAGCACTAATAAATATATGCCCTATAATAGTAGAACAAAAAAGGTACACCTAACCTTTCCAAATAGCCTAAGGGCAGAGGTTTGCTTTTCAATGAAAAGGTCATCTAGAATGAATTAAAGTCATTTTCCTGCTGAGGTCCAAGCATGTGGTTTCACTTTGAAGGTTAGAATGAAGTTGTTGTTATCCAGGTATCTTACAGATGTAGTTTTACAGGATGCATTGCAAAAAGCTATAATATGTTTTCAGTCTCTCTGGTGAAACAAAAACTGGGACAATTAATATGTAGCCTCCCAAGATGAAGCTTCTAATTTGCCATCAAAGATAAAATACTTTTGCATCTAGGTTTTTTTCCTGGTTTTGTGGTCTTTCAATGCCACTCTTTTTTTTTTTTTTAATTCTTCTTGTGTTTTAGTATTGTTCATCTTTTTTTTGTCTGTACTTTAGACAGACAAATCACATTTCACATTGCAGAGATTTGGTTTTGAAAAAGTCATTGTTCCAAATATCTTAACTCAAAGATCTTTTCCACAAAGACATATACTCAGAAAACCAAATCAATCAAACATAAAGGAACAGTACTTTTGCCTCTCATATTGTTCAAAGACATATATAAAGTTTTCTGAAGAGATATGAGTGCCACTAAGGATAATAAGAAAAGGCCTGGATGTGGAGTAACATATCATCATCATGATTCCTCTAGGAGAGGTCTTTATAAAACATTCCATCTACTTGCATTCTCTCCTTCCTATTCAGGCATTGACTGAAATGGTTACCAACAATTTCTTTTGCATTGGTTGGAATTTTGGTAAGGAAATCTGGGTGCTTTTGCCTTCTTAAGCAGCCCTGAAAGAACACTAGAAGCACACACCCCTGTCTGAGGATGTATGAGTTCTTGAGTGCTCAATAATATAACCCCCATTGGCTGAACTCAAGTTCTGAAATGCAGGGTTGGGAGAATGGTAATTCAGCTTCTCCTGAAATCACTTGTGACAGTTATTCTCACACACAAATCTGGATGTCTAAAGTCTGTTAGAAGTATCTGGTGTACAGGGGAAGAACATGCAGAGATGTGGGAACCTGTTGACTGCCTGGGTACATCCACTATGACTTTAGTTATAACTTTAGTGGAATACCTGGTAAGAAGATTGAACTGAATTTCTGTTTTGTCAGCTTCTTGGTTGAATGACTTTTAAAGCACAAAGGATATTTCTGATAAAAACAGCTTTGGTGCTAGACTCTTGGGTTGACTGTTACCTGTGGAATACGAGAAGCATGAAAAGTACAGATCAAAACAGAGATGTAAGTAACCAAGTGTTATCCAAAATTTTTTCTTTTTTTTTCTTTTATTTTTTTTATTTGCTCTCTCATAAAATATGTGTGTGTTTTTATACTAAAGCATCCATCCCTCTGTTGTGGTTAGGTTCCACAGGAGGGTTCCAGCTTGTAAAGGTTAACTGTACAGATATCAAGGCTTTGTGCATTTTTGCAAAGGTCACAGTCATCAGTAGTTCCAAAAGGACTGCTGAGAAGGGCTATAGTAACTACCCAATGATTGAACCATGGCTCCAGGTTTCATTTCCTTTAAGAATACTGTTACAAGCACTGGTTGTGTCACTAAGAGATAAAGAGGCTGCTCAGTCACTTGAAATTCAATTTGTACATTACTCCAATCTACCCCACCTCTTTTCTTCACGGTGCCTGGCAGCTGTTTGTTGGCACTCTGAGTTTCTAATGCTTGAGCTGTAGGAAGCAGTTTAATAAATGGGATAGGTTTTGATTAATGTAACAAGCTGAAAATAGACAATGATGCAATGCATATCTCTGCAAGAACCACAGACTCGGATCAAATCTACGTGTGTTAAGGAAGGCTGCTGTGGTGAAGAGTTCACCCAAAGACGTGCATTTATGTTTTGATAATATCTTGAAGGTTCAAAACATACCAATATATAAGATTTAGACCTGTAATCCTGTTACGTCGTTAAGCATCTACTACAGATGACTGCTCAGTCATGAAGTTCAAGTCTAGATTGAGTATTTGACATTGACTGAGTTCCAGCAAGGGTACCGTGCACTTCACAATAAAGCTCTGGATTTTATCTGGAAGAAGAAATTGCTGGGGTTTTTTGTTGTTGTTGTTGTTTCAGGATTAGGAATGTAAACAGTCACTTGACATTAAACACATAGAGTTTAACTAGCAATTCACCAGTGTACAAAAAGTTTGAATGTTTTGACCCTGCTTCAGGCAAACACTCAGTACGGAGCTTGCGCTCATGCAGTGTTGTTCTATGCAGTAATGCTAGGAAACTTATTCTTTGCCAGTCCCTGTTCCTTGGAAACACAGACACTTAGAACTGGTATTAGGTTAAAATTCCTCCTCGGAAACTTGCAGGACCACAGTTTTACACAATAGTGTGTGATCAAAGTAATAGTCAACTACAACTCATGAAAAGGAGATGAAGATTGCCACCACTTTCTTCTGATTAAAGAAAGATATACTCACTAGAAAGGTCTAAATAATGAAGCCATGACTGTACATTTTTTCCTCAATGAGGTGCAGCAAGAGACTGCGCCTTGCCAGGCAGGATACTTGTAAAGGTGATGGTCAGTGAATGGCAGATCTTTGTATCTGAACACCATTCTCTAACTGACAAGTCTTTCAGTGTTGCCTCTATTTAATTTTCTTCACAGATTGGGGGTTAGTCAAGGAATGACTCTGCATTTCTCTGCTTTTTTTGAAAATGTGTTCTATATTTTGTATGTTTGCATTTTCATTGTTTTGGCAGCCAATTATGCTCTAAATGTTGCTTAACATAACATTATGCAAGTTAAAATTTTTGTGTAAGTGAATAGTCCTGTAGCACTACTGGAGGTATAATAGAAAGTAAATTGGTTTCTTAGTAGTAGGATTGAAAATTTTTATACAATGGTATGGAATAGTTATGTTCTCCTATTTATGTTTACCTCACAAGTATTAAATATTTGTGTTAACAATTGGTTGTGATTAATTGATATTCATCAGTTCTGTAGTGAAACTTTTGATTCCAAAACCAGAGGATTTGTGTTTCAGCAGATATAAGAAACTGATTTGAAAATCTTTATTGGAAATATCATTAACTATATATTCTGGCACACTGGTCTGAGGATTAACAATTCCCTATTTTTTTAAAAAAAACCTATTACATTTGAAACCTCTTGCTCTGTTTATTTATCTTTTTTCTTAAAATCAAATGCACTATGATTCTATAGTCTAATTTAATACATTTAACTATGCTTCATTTTCATCTGGGTTTTCCATGCTTCCTCTCATCCTACTCACCAAAACCACTCCCCATATAATTCAGAGTCTACTGTGGTTCCCTTAAAAATTAAAAATTATGAGGACACTAAATCAATAAAGTGTTAACTCTCTGATAAGTCATTTGCAATGAGTAACAAACATTTTAAGTCAGCAGTTTGCAAACAAGCCATGGGCTAATATTTGTTTGCATAAACTATTCAGCACAGATGCATAAAGATATTTTGTGACAATCAGGATTAGTTTACAAATTATTCACATACAGGAAAAAAGCTGGAGTCATCAGATATTTCGCTCACAATTAATAATTAAACCAGTTTTAGTAGGGATTCTGAGGATATCAAAATGGCAAATTTTCCAGTGGTTTGATATTTAAAAATAGATAGATAGATAGATAGATAGATAGATAGATAGATAGATAGATAGATAGATACATAGATAGATAGATAGATAGATAGATACATAGATAGATAGATACCAGCACAGTGTACTGTTTAATGAAGTGAATCAATAATTAAATAGATTAAAAAACAGGACAGTAAGGCAATTCTGTTGAATACACCTGTTTTGACTTGAACTTTAGATTAAGAGCTGATAAGGGCAAAATAAAAATTAGTATTCTAGTATTACCAGAATGTCCATGGAAGTTGTTTGTTAGCTTGAGATATTTTTTATGGTTCTACTGAGAGAAAGTGAGTGAAGGCATATACCTATTTTAATCTCACTTAAACTCATATCTTTATTGTCAGTGTTTCCTACATTCCTCAAAGAATGAAACTGTTTCCCATATCTGTGGAAGAAACATGCTTTATTCAGGAGTCTTCATGGAAAATAAATAGGGAAAATAAGAGCGTGGTTGTGGTCCACTTCTCAGAGTTTAGGAAGTAATTTATTTCTATTGGCATACAAACCAATGGTTGGAGGACACCTGGGACAAAGTGATCATGAGATGGTAGAATTTCCAGTTCTAGGTGAGGTGAGGAAGGGGATTAGCAGAACTGTGGCTGCAGGAGCAAGTGAACCTCATGACAAATCATTTTGATTTCAGATGAAGTTGTTTATTTTGGGTTAACTTGCTGCTTTTATAGACCAAGTGTGCCAAACATGAGGTAAACATTGATTGGTTGCTTCTGCCCTAGCAACCAGCCTTCTTTACCAACTCCACACAGCCATGGTCCTTCAAGAAGCTCATCATATTCTGCTGCACAATACATAACAGCCACACTAAATTTCCAGGGAGCCCATGAGGGCTGGGAGTTCTTCAAAAAGGAAATCCTAGTAGCTCAGGAGAAAACCATCCCCATGTTCCAGAAAAAAAGCCGTCAGGGGAAAAAATCAGCCTGGTGAACAGGGAGATCTTGAGAGTTATCAAAAAGAAAAGGAATGCATATGAACTTTGGAAGAAGGGACAGGCATCTTGGGTGGACTACAGGGAGGAAGTGAGATTGTGCAGAGAAAAAATCAGGAGGGCTAAAGCCCAACTAGAGCTCAGAGTGGCCAAGTCTGTGAAAGATAATATAAAATCTTTCTATAAATACATTAACAATAAAAGGAGGTCTGGGGAGAATATTCAGTCCCTATTGGATGCTAAGGGAACAACAGTGATAGGGTATGAAGACAAAGCTGAGATACTTAATGCCTCCTTTGCATCAGTCTTTAATAGTAAGGAAAGCTGTTGCCTGTGTGTACAGTCCCAGGAGTTAGAGGAGCAGAATGAGGCTCCCATGATCCAAGAGGAGGTGGTTGGAGACTTCCTTGGCCCCGTAGACATTCACAAGTCTCTGTGGCTGGATGGGATCCACCTGAGAGTATTGAGGGAGCTGGCCAAACCCCTTTCCATCATCTTCCAGCAGTCCTGGAAAACTGGGGAAGTTGCACTGAACTGGAGGCTGACGTTGTACCCATCTACAAGAAGGGTCACAGGGAGGACTCAGGGAACTACAGGCCTGTCAGTCTGACCTCAGTGCCAGGGAAAGTCATGGAATAGGTGATCTTGAGTGCTATCATGAAGCAATTGCAAGAGAACCGGGTGATCAGGCCCAGTCAACAGGGATTTATGAAAGGCAGGTCTTGCTGAACAAACTTGATCACCTTCTATGACAAAGTGACTCGGTTGCTGGATGAGGGAAAGGCTGTTGATGTATCTTCCCGGATATCAGCAAAGCCTGTGACACGGTTTCTCACAGCATTCTCCTACGGAAACTGTCACCTCTGTCCTGGACAGGCACACACTCACCTGGGTGGAAAACTGGTTGGCTGACTGAGCCCAGAGAGTGGTGGGAAATGGAGTTAAGTCCAGCTGGAGGCCAGTTACAAGTAGTGTCCCCCAGGGCTGAAAGGAGGTTGTGGAGAGGAGGGAGCTGGGCTCTTCTCCCAAGTGACAGGGGACAGGATGAGAGGGAATGACCTTAGGCTTTGCCAGGGAAGGTTCAGGCTTGATATCAGAAAAGAAAAATTCGCAGAAAGTGTCATTGGGCACTGCAACAGGCTACCCAGGAAGACGGTTGATTCCCCCTCCCTGGAGGTGTTTAAAAGACATGTGGATGAGATGCTGAGGGGCATGGTTTAGTGATAGATAGGAATGATTGGACTTGGTAATCTGATGGTTCTTTTCCAACCTTGTGATTCTGTGATTCTGAGGTTCTGTGATTCTGTGAAACAAGAACGGTAGACATACAAAAAAAGGGATGTATGGGAAGAAAGACAGTAAAACAAATGTAAGTAAAAGGTAAACTGGCCTTGAAGAAAAGGATGAAGAGTTTCAATGTGAGGATGTGTTTTGATCTGTGTAATCAAAACATCAAGCTAAAGGTGTTTGATTTGTTTGTTTGTAATTTTGAACAAAATATAAATTATGAGGATGCATTCAAATTCTGCCATATTCACAGAGAAAGGTAATAAGAATGTGTGTGCAAATTTTGGTTGTAGAAGTAAAATTAATGCATGTTAAAGACATTGTGAATGGATACTTGGTGAGTTCTTGCAATTCAGGAATACAAGTAAAAAGC
The DNA here is from genome assembly GCA_033558105.1 of Coccyzus lansbergi. Lineage (NCBI taxonomy): Eukaryota > Metazoa > Chordata > Aves > Cuculiformes > Coccyzidae > Coccyzus > Coccyzus lansbergi. The sequence continues at coordinate 1,034,963 of JAUMJK010000021.1, read as the reverse complement.
AGAAATTGAATTCATGATTTAGTAGTCCAAAGGAAAAGAATAGTCACTGAGTCACCAGCAGAGAGGATGAAAAGATGGTGAGGTGTTTCACTTTGCCATGTGTAGAACATCCTGGTTTGTAGCTTTCCTGCTAGTTGAAGTCACAACTGGATGTTCAGGAGTATGAAGAGGTGGTGCCACGGGCATGAGTATGTGGCAGAAGCGGGTTGGACTGGGTTTGGGTTATCTGTTACTCTTCTGTTTAAGAAAGTCCTATCTCTATGCATTTTGTGAGGTCGAGCTTTTAATTACGTGATGCACACAATTAAGTCAGTGAGCACGAAATAAAATATTCATTAAATTTGGTTACTCGTAAGGGGTTTTAAGAGTTTCTTTTTCATCCCGAGACAGGGTGATTTATTCATTTCTATTGGAACGCTTTATATTTTGAGCTTTGAAGACAGTTCTATATGCATAAGAGGCATTATATTTATTATATTCACACACCATTGTGATAAAGTACCTAATTATGCAATATCAAAATTTCTCAAAGTATTCACATTTTAAAGTGAGTGAATTTAATCCACTGGTATAACAGACAAATGAAAAGCTGAGTTATTAATTTTATACTACTGCTCAATTGATATTGAATGTTTCACCACCAATTGAGTTCTGTATGATGCTTTTGGTGATCTATGGTTATTGTCTCTCATGTAAAGTAGCTCTTTGCTTAACTATAGAGGGCCTTACCATCCTGTGAACTTTAACTGTTCCTGGTGTAACATTGAGTGGTCAGAGGATTTCACTTGAAACACTGTTTTGTTTACTTTTTCACTGTAATTATGCCAAGCATGTTCATAATAAATAAGGAACAACATATATGAATATCTAAGATAACATTTGTTTGCAGTGTATCCTACTCATCTCCTGTAATTCCTGTAATATTTCAGTTAAAGCTTCATCTTTGTAAATATTGAAACAACAATCAAACTGGAGAATTATTTTTTCCCTTTCTACTACCAGAGCTACTGTTTGCTCTCAGTATGCTTTAAAGCAGAATTCACTGTCTTAATCCTGTTAACATTCAGAGGAACTGCTCTATATATTTGCAAGTTAATGTTGCTCTGTAAGCATTATGTCTTAATACAAATCCCACCTGTTCATCTACATATATTTGTCTAATGACAATACCATGGAAAATCCTAACTCAGAGTAGATGTATTAAATAATATCAGAGTACTTCAACAGATCAGGGTCCTACCTGTTGTCAAATATCAGCTAGTGTTTACCACAGAAAGTATCGTTTATGTTGCATCTTTCAGTACAAATGTATTTAACTCAGTTTTATTCCAGGGGAAATGATATAAATTTTCATTAGAGCAAACACTATATTATGACAGCACTAGAAGAATCATGTGTACTTTAAAAATACTTGATTTACTGTCTGCAATTCTATAGCTGTAAGTTAGTAAAATATTATTGCTGACAAGAATGAAATATAGTTCATATATAAATAAAAAATTAAGTACATCTCTCTATGTAAGGAGTGTGTGTTTGTGTATGTGCATGCATTTGTCATACCTGTGGTTATGTGTCCCTGCCCATGGCAGGGGGCTGGAACTAGATGATCTTTAAGGCCCCTTCCAACCCCAACTATGCTGTGATTCTGTGATTCTATGTTTCTATGATTCTGTGTTTCTATGATGCTATGATTCTATGCTAGAATACATGTATGTTTTGGAAACACTAAGAAATTCCCAATCACATTTCCTTCTCTATGAAAAAAAGAGAAAGGAATTGACTAAGCAGAATAGACTAAAATACAATCCATTGCAATAGAAGAGAATATTTTCCTGGAGTGACTCATAATCACATATCTTTCTGTGAGGCTTTCATATATTTGGTGACATTGTGAAATGTCATTGAAGAAAAGGCATTTCAGCTTAGCCTTGAGCAAACATACACGTAGGAGAAAAACTGTGCATATGTAAAGCCTTTTTCTTCTTCCAAAAGGGATCTTTTTCTGCTATATACATAACTGAAGCTAAGCTCAGGCTACTGAGGTGCTGCATGATAAGAACTTGGTTAGCAAACACATTGAGCAATCGAATGACTTGAATCACAAAATCCCCAGCAGTGTGTTTCAGAGCTAACTGCATTTGCACTCTGCAAGGAGATCAATGCTTCACCCTCATTGATTTTCTACAGTGGCAGAACCAGGATTATGCACAATGTGAAACTATATTCCCAGACATATTCAAACTCATTTCCTAGTCGATACTAAAAAGGAAGTGTTGTACTGAAAACATAAGGTTAGAGTAGTGTAACATATCAAATCTATAACTTCTGGTAAGGCTGCATGTTAAACAGATGCATCATAATATATTCTGTGTCATGCAATCCATTTTATAAAAACATCAGACTGGGGCTGGAAACTTCTTCTTTATATGCATATAGATTTAAAAAAATTGTGCAAACATGCTTAAGAGAGAAACTCAAATGCATTGCATATACTTTACTTTAAAATGTAGTATAGTTTCTCTCTGGCAGACTTGAGCTTTAGTGTAAACACATTAGAAGAAATAATTCTTTCAAAAACTTTAGAGCAGGAATGTTGTACATCTTCAGAACCTACAATGCATGCCAGTCTTCAAAAAGTAATGTAAAACATATCAGTGGGAAATGGCAACAACTTCATTTTGGTCTGCTGTTTCCCCTTGTTTGCAGCTTTGTACACAAGCCATGGGAACAGTGTCAAATGCTGTTCAGCTGTAGTTCAGTTTGAACACAAGGATTTAAATTATCTCTGCTCAGACTTTTGCTCAGCCACTCTTAGTGCAAATACACAAAAATAGAGATTAAAGAGCAAGAAAGCACAGTGATGTCTTGAATAAGAAAATTTCCTGTCTTCTGCTGTTCCAGGCTTTGGGGAAGCAGACACTGGTCCTGGGAGCTATAAGCTGCTTATGAGGAGGGAAATAATGCATGTCCTAGAAAGATATGTGTGTAATTTATAGACATCTATGCAGCAAATCAGTACTGTCTGTATTTCCTACCTTGAGATCACAGTCATTACTTTCTGCCTGTATTTATCTGATGCTACCACCCAGTGAGTCATGTATTCACACCTACAGTAGGTAAATATCATTTATCATTATATCATTACATTACATCATTATATCAAGCAAATATAGTAAGTGGCTAGTAGGAAAATTTAATATACTGCCACATAAAAAGTGAGGCCAATGCATATATAAGAGTAACAATTCTTGGTTTTGTGAGAGGTTTTTTTAAACTTTATAGACATAAGCATATAGATGGATAGATAGAGCCACTCTGAAAGCCATTACAGGAAAAAATATGGAGTTCAATGAAGCAAGCAAGGAATGTTGTGTATTATTTTTTAGCTAAAGGATAACAAGCAGCACAGCAAAATACTATCAAATGTTAAAGATCTGAAAAGATGTGATCAGAGTAAACAGTAACTTGGATGCAAAATGTTCTCTTAAACTCAGTAGAAATATTTCTTTGTTTTACTCTAACAGAGACAAATGCCTAGACATAAGGCCTCATTGTATTTTTTTTTATAGTTAGTGCTGGATATTTTTGTTAATATTGAACATCTGATCAGGAAGCACTTATATGTCTACTTGATCTCTAATCATCTGGTTAAATCAAATCCACTGGCCTATGTCCTTAAATGCTTTTGTTGGATAGGGACAGACATATGCACATATTCAAGTGCTTTCCCAAAATGAGACTTTAGTCTCAATCTAAAACCTATTGAAACTGTTGGAAGACTTTCCACTGTTCCCAGTTCATCAAGTTTATAATTTCAGTGTTGAAAAAAATGCTTTCTAAATCTGTTTAGATTTTGATTCCTGTTCCCTGTTAAAGTCAGATGCTAAACCAGTTCACCAAACATTGTCTTGTTTCCAAGAAAGTTACATTTTTAGGACCTAGATCTAGATCATAGCAGTCTAAATAAACATTGTGAAGTAATTTAATACTGAATAAGTAGGAGGATGCACACAGAAAACTAATTCCATTGTTTTAGCTCAAAACTATGCTAATAAGTAGGGTGATAGACATGAAACTCCAAATAATGGAGCTGTTATTCTAACCCAACAGGCTGACTCAGGGGACTAATAAGTAGATTTGCCGTGCTATCACTAAATGTAGCTCCAGTCCAGTACTTTGCATAACATAACGTATCTTATTGCAGCATCTTCTCACATTTATCAAGCTAAATCAGGTTTAGAAGTAAATATCTTCTCCCAGTTAGAAAGGAGGCATACATGTGTGTTATTTGCATATTAGTTATTTGTTTGCACGTGAAATAGAAGCATCCTCCAGAAATAACCTGTTTGTGAAAAAGACTACCAGCACAGGAATATCAGTGTGCTTGTTAAAAAATGAAAAGGATCCTTTAAAGAGATAAAAAAAAAACCAAACAAAGCAAGAGGAAAATCGCAAAATACTATAAACTCACAAACACATGTGTATGCATAGGTTGGATCCATCTAGAGATACTTAGCAATGATCACCCACTCTATTTCATTTCTTTTTGCAACAGTAACACTCTGCCAATAAAAGATCAAATTATTTTGGTTATTGGGCTGAAATTTTTAACTGTATTTGATATTCCTCTTGAATCCGCCCTCAGTTGCAGCTCACTAAAGGGTCTGGCCCAGACCCTATAAATACAAACATAAAGTGAAAAACCTGCTCCTAATGTACAATGCAAAATTGGATGTTAAGTGATTTTCACTCCTATCTATCTTGTTTATGCAGTTCCCAGCACTAAAAATCGGTGGCTAGGGAGAAGGAAAAAAAAATGTTTTTAAAAAAACTGTTTTGTGCACTGCATCCAATTTCTTGTTGGCCTTTTACAGCAGAAAAACTGTGCCATTATATTGCACTTGAAAAGCACACAAATTAACTCATTGCAGCTTCCCATATGTACAAACTGATGCATATTTGGATAACTTATTTTAGAGTGAAGACAGACAAGCAGGAGATGTCACCATGGCTTTATTTCAAATTACTGGCAGTTACCTTTCCGTCCACTTTTTTACATCTGTTTATAAGTAAAAAATGCAGAGAACAAGAAGTCCTAAAGGAACTGCACAGCTTCTTAAAAAAAAAAAAAAAAAAAAAAAAAAAAAAAAAGCCAAAATCTGATGCTCCACTTTTAACATCCTTTCATACCAGTTATTATAATATCATTTGTGTTGGATATAAACCTCATCTTCCAGTCATTCATCATCATTAAAATCCCCTTGGTTATTCTATTGAGTGTGGGGCAGCATGATCAGTATCTGGCGTAATTCTGACTTAAGCACAGTGAAAACCCTTGTAAAAACCATGAGAGCCTAGTCCAAGCTCAGCTGTTATAGCAGGTGTCTGCTCAGTGAAAGTTTTACTGTTCTTTTTCTTAATTTTCAGGTAATTTTCCCCTCCCATTTAACTAACAGACTATACATGAACATCTTTCTGTTATCCCAAAACCATATAAAAGTGCGGTCTCATACTGTTGGGAACAGCATTATTTTCCGACTGTCCCATGTCCTGGAGGAAAATTTCTTCCTCCTTATTTTACCTCATCTGTGACTGCTTTCTCACTCTTTCTGTTTACTCCCACACTTCTCTGTGTTAATCATGTCAAAGCTTCTTGCTCAGTCACTTGGTCTCTACCTTCTATGTCTTCGCATCCTCTTACCCACATCATTCCTTGATCACCATATTGGTGGCATCACTACTTCTTCTCATATCTTTGACTCCTTCCTGTTTTCAACTCTCCTGACCATTCTTCCTGTTTTCTACACCCTCTGCAGCTCCTTCTCTTCATATTAGATGTTGGGATTTACTGTCAAATCTTCCCAACACCAGTCTCACAAGTGCATATTTGGCCTTGCATCCCCTTTACACAGGTTCTCTTCAAACTCTTCCAGAGGGATTACTTATCTCATGGTGTAGCAGGTGGCCATCTCTCCTAAAGCCATCCAGTCTGATGACGTGATGAAATACTGGACAGCCTGTACACAAGGTTCTCTCAAGTAGTGACTCACAGGGGGCCCTTAGGACTGGTTGGAGGGCAAACACATTTGTCCCAATTCCATTTACCCTGCGGTTTCTTCAAATGCAATGTTCTTCATTTTATGCGCTGCAGACAGAGCCCAATATTACAGAGAGGGAGCATTCATTAATGTTCCCAGGATTAGCTCCCACTTGTTACATATTGTTGAACCAGAGTTTCACATCTTATGTGATCAAAACAATGGCAGAAACAGTCCTTGCAGAGATCTGGTGGTCTAGAGACTCAAAGACACATAGTCTGTACTCAAAATGTGATTGCAATTGCTCAAATTCTTATTTTACTCGTATATAAAAAACCCTTCAATTGCACCTGCACAGCCACTGTAATTTACGTCTGCAGGATAAGAAAACAAGACTCTGACAACAAAATAACATCAATTACTTGTGTCCTGCTCATTACATATCACACTAATGAAAATTCCCTCTAACACAAACTGCCTTTGGCTGAAGCAGCTTTCTTCATTCTATGTTCATTCTATTATTTAATCTCTTCCTCTTTTTATCACTGTGAGACAATCCTGACTACCAAACACTGCCAAAAAATTATGTTTCTGCATTACAAACAAATTTACAACCTACATTTTCAACCAGTAATGCACAGGTGTTAGAAATGCATCTTGAAAAGGCATAGGGAGCTCTACTGGCTGGTGTTAGTGGTCTGCGGTCTTAGGAATTATATGAGGAAAGTCTTAAGCATATGGTAGCTGTAAGGATCTCTGGCTGTAGTGCAATTTAAGTCAAACAACATCCTCATTAGCATCCAGGAAATAGAGCTGTCTTTTAATGTTCAACAATGCACCACATAGTGAATGGAAGGTTATTATGTCCCTGATGAAAACGTTTTCTTTTGCTTATTTATTTAGCTCAGTATGCAGCTCAGCATACTAGGGTAAATGAGAGAAAATTTTTAAATGTATGTAATAATCACGCATGTCAAATGATACTATGATCCTCAAGTTCTTTTTTCCTTTAAATCTCAGGAGCATTAATCATTTCCTAATTCAGTGTTGCAGTGTATTTAAATCCCTGCTCTAGTGTATCTGGCCTTATATTTTCAGTGTACTGCTGAGTCTTTACTAGCCCAATATAAATAAAGACAATCTGGGCATGGAAGTGGTGATGCTGGACACATAAATTATATGGATTAGCTCATTGTTTTCTTTGCGTTTTTTCTTCTTTAAATCAATATTGGTTCTAGGTGGCAGGAAAAATTTGGACAGTATTTGAGTCAACACAATAAATTTAACTCACAGGAATTTGACTGCATTTCTCCAGCCTTTAGAGATATCTGCTTGCAATTTCAGTCATCACAGAGCAAAAATTGGAACAAAACACGAAAACATTGTATAGCTTATAATTCAAATTCCTGTAAGTAGATGACTTTCCAATAAAATCCAGACACTTGAGAGGTATGGAACCTGCAGTGGCTCAATAAAGTTGATTGAGTGCCTCAACCCCTTCATAGAGTACTGGGTGTGGGGGAGGAGGTAAGAGAGAGAGGAAACATATATTAAAAAAACCCAAAAAAAGGCCTAAACATAATAAAGACTTAACTATTAAGCCTCCAGATTTAATCTTGTGGAAAATCTCATAAAGTCTGCAAATCTCTTCGTACCAGAAACAGTTGAAGGCACTACTAAGTGTAGCTAATGAATAATGTACTAAACCGAATTAGAGTGGTTGATTTACTTGACATGTGACTGAAGGCTTCTCTTTTCTGCAATGAATAACATAAACCTTTTCACTTCCTTGTCTCTCCTGCAGCTCCCTAATATTGCCTCTCTGCTGGGTGCTACACCGTTCTGGGAAAAGTTGCCCACTGTATTGTTCTGAGATGATTGTTCTATGGGATCTCGATCCTGCAAATAATTGCTGCCAATTTTAATGCTGGGCTGAATTAGATTACTCTTCACGGAATTTACAGAACCTATTTCTTCCAAATTATTTTCATGATCTGACTCTTAATTTTCCTTTATATAACATCAGGAATGCTCTACCTCATATTAATACAAACTTGCATAGCAAGCTTTACATTTCATCTTGAGGCACTAAGGTAAGAATAAGGGGAAAACTGCCTGAACACAATTTTATACAAAAATCTTCTGTTGTAAAACATTCACTAAACTTTTGCAGTGATTTGAGACTTGTCTTGCCAGCATGACTTTTTATTCAACTGAGAGCAGAACAATGCAACTGCTGTGGATTGCAGAGGAGGAGAAAGCAAAGGGGCCCTTCTGGAGGCTACAGTCTGCTGAAAGGCAGAATGAACGTCAGCAAGGAAATTAAAAGAGATACTTGTATGGGCCAAGAAAAGATTCATGGGAGAAGGCAACACAACCCTTTCCTGTGATGCTTGAGCTCCTACCAAAAATGAAGACTCTTGAACAACCACAAAAATGGAGAAAGAGGTGAAAAAACCCACAATGAATTTGAGAAGATGGCATGTGTTATAAAAGGAGGATTCAGTATGCGATTTGCAGTATGTTGATGTTGAGGAAGGAAAGCAGCTGTCAGTCATATATGACCTCACCAAAGCTTGCTGTCATTAAAAACATAACAGATTTTTCAAGTATGCCACCCACACTGGAAGAAAAATACTTTATCTTGTTTTGCACAGTTATTACAATACTTAGGTGTAGTGAAAACTGCTACAAGAAACCCAAACACCTTGTCTTGGAGCTGGTGCTTTGAAAGCAAGCTAGAAGTAACAACGTTGTGACATTGGTGAAGCTGAGAAGGGAAGCTGCTGCAGGGTGGAGTTGGAAAATGCAGTGTTCCCATTTACTGTAGCTCACCTCTCAACTTCAGAGAAAGAAGCATGCTGTGACATAGTGAACATTTTGATCTCCTAGGACTTTCTTCATATTTCAGAAAATAACCGTGACCTCTTTGGATCTTTAAACTATAGTCTGGATAAAATGAAATGAACATGGAGTTGAATTTAATTTCTGATCTTTGTCCAGCCAATCTCAACATTTTAACCTTATCTCTGTAGTTGAGACATCTGAAGAAAAGTGTCTAGGGAAAGCTCCCAGGTGGTGACTGCACTGACACTTTATGTGCCCTTTCAGTCATCTGGGTCTCAACAGCTCAGCTCATAGCAGAATATTGTCTAAAGCAGAGCTGCAATGCAGTTCTCCAACTATGCTTCCTGTTTCTTTCATGACACCTGAAAGCCTGACATGTTTTCTCTATGAACCCTCTTTTGCACAGTCTGTGTTGCTCTGCAAATCAAAAAGTGTCATTGATCTGAGTTCCTAATTTCCATGTTCAGAGTCTCTGGTCGTTCCACAGTCCTGACTGGGAGACACTGCTATACCTTTTAGTACATGCTTCTTCAGGGGCAGATGGTTGCAAAGATAATTTGTAGCTTGTCAAGCATTTATTTCCTTCCCTAAGTGCTTTCCTGACTTTCAAGGCCACTGCTAATCAATAATACCACTGGTATAAGAGATGCCAAAAATAGTTCTGGTACTTAGCTTCTGACATTGGAACTTGTTTGTTTGGGAAGAGGGAGTCTCCTCAGTGTGAACCCAGAAAAGAAATGGTTAACTTATACCCTGTCTTTGCAGGGAAGCATTTGGTTTAATATGAGCTGAAACGTGTTTCAAAACAACATTCATTTAGATTTATCTTCTACAAGCATTGTTTTCTCCTTCAACACCATGTTCCTTTTCTGCTGCTTTTGCCATCTGCCTTTTGACATTGCCTCCCTTATCTCAGTGTCTGTTTGTAGGTTGTAAGATCTGACCTGCATTTGTATTTTTTGTTTTCCATTTCATTGAAAGTTTTGGATGTTTGTAATGAGAAACTGAAAATTAAACAGAAGTGTCTTGGCGGCCCTGGAAATGCTTCTCACTGAGCTCTCTGAGCAATTCAGAAAACATCTCAGCAGTAGAACGAAACATGCTTTATGTGACTGCATTACAACAGCTGGAGGAAACTACTAATACTGTGAATGGTTTATGTTACTTTACATAACTGACATCACAACCTTTGTTTAACATTCAAGTAAGATTAGGCAGATAACGAAGGAAGGCAAGAGAGAGGAAAACTTAAGCAAGCTATGGTTAAGGCAATCTAAAGGTCAAAATTGTAATATTAAATAAATCTTACATGGTTTTATAAACCTTAATTTATTGTCTATGTGCAACTGACATTTTAGCTCTTGGTTTAATACCAAGCACTTCAAAGTATTCTTGTAGAAGAATAGTCGATAACCCTCTTACACAGTATAATTGGAATTCTGCATGTTAGAACATTTGGTTTGTGAAAGATTTTTGTAAATGTTAATAGCTGTCTTTTAAAATGGTATAAGTGTGAAATACAATGAAAAGCAAAGGTTTAAATGTCACTATGTCTATAATTTTCAGATTGTAAAAACCAAATAAGTTTTCCAGAATGAAAAACCTAAAGACCTGCTGCAAGTTTGAAGGTATAAGCTAGTTCATTATTAGTATTTTGAAAATGATATGACAGACACATTTTGTAAAACTGCGCGAGTTTTAAACTACTATGTATAGCTGAATATTTCACTGTCTGACAGTGTTGTTACTGCAAAGTCTTACTATATGCTGGCACCCATAATCAGAATATTAATAATTCATGGCAATAAAATTAAAATTATTTACCTGAAAAACCTTCTAAAGTCTCTTCAGAAGTATTCTCCTGTTATGAACCCACTGGCAGTCTAACTGAAAAGCTACTCACACTTGCCATGGTTAAGCATTATAATTTTCACCTTCTAACAGGGACCTCTGGTACATATGATAGAAGACTTGTCTTATTTTTCGGGACAGAGGTTGTTCCTAACTGGAAAGGAAAGCACATATATATGAAGGTAAAGTGGGCAGAGTTCTCCCATTCACTTGGGTGAAGAGTGGAGCCATAAATTCTGTATTACCGAAACCTGAAAAGAACAGGTTTTCATAGCCTGACCATCTACAATCTTTTTTAATAAGTCAATAGTACAATAATAACCACACCACAAAGAAGAAAGAAAATTATTTATGAATTCTCTATCCTACCATATTTTAAAATGTTTTAAGAACAAAGAGGCAGTTCGAGACAACCACTGTTTTGAGAGTTACCAGAGGCATCCATTCACCATCCAGCCTGCCTAAACCAAAAGGACAATAGCATTTAGGAAAGAAAAATACATTATGAATAGCAGGTAACATAAACAGAAATTGTGCCAAGAATGCCATGTCCTGATATGTGGATTTTAGGAAACCAAAACAATCTTTGCTTCATGTACTCTAGTAATAAGGATTTACTTTAAGTAAAACAAGATAAACTTTGTGAGCTAAAGTCTCATTGTAAAGTCTGTGATCCCTCATCCCCTAAGGTGATTAAATAAACTTATTAAGAGTAAACTTATTTACAAGGTTTTTATTAAAAAAAGTGCATCAGAAGTTTCCACAGTTCCCGTGCTCACATCTCTATCCAGGAAAAAATAATAAAAAGGACAGAGAGTACATACTACAGCAATCAGCTACAGCATAGGAGCCAGGAGCCTGTTTATCATCAGGAGGGACTCTCACAGCCAGTGATTTGTACATTTATTGTAGGAGAAACTGTAGCTTGAGTTGCTGGAAGTTGCTAAGTACCTCCAAATTGGAAAAAGGAGTGCGACATATTGCAATAATTTTTGTCATACTGTGTGGCTCTCAGGTCTGAAAAGTCTGGTAATAGGGGCTAGGGGAAGCAGGGACTGAAGAAGGAGTGAAAGAGCAGGGGAAGGAGGGGCGAAGAGAGAATCAACCTTCATATGTACAGAGTACCGAGGCAGGCGTGGACAAAAAGGTGTTCTACAAGACTAGAATTAGGAGAGCACTTTAAATCCTACATCTTAGATTGGAAGAATGGATTTATTTATATTCTTGTTTATGGTTCCTTATTGCTGACTGACATGTTCCTACTATGAAACACGAGATTCTGGATCTATTCTTGCATGTGAGATATGCCGTTCTTCTCATTGTCCTAGAAATCAGCAAGAAATAATCATTCCAGGAATTCAGAGCATTTGAAAATACTGCATTACAGTCCTTGAAAACCAAGCCACTGACCTTGTATGGTTGTCCAATTTCTCCTTTAAAAATAGATTTTAAAAAATAGCAAATAAAAGACAGATGCTGGCACCAAGTTTCTTATTTACAATAACAATGGGAACCTTAATCACCTGTAGAGTCCAGCAGGCTAATATGAATATGTAGTAAATGTTAACTAAAGTGTATTGTATGATAAAAGGATATTTTTTTCATTTCACATCCTGAATGATGCATGATTTTACGATGAAATTTCTCAGTCTTCACATTTTCTTCTCCTTTTTTTCCCAACTTCCATCTTTTCAGTCAAAGGAAATCATCAAGTGACCTTGAAATCTGCACTGGCATTTTCCTGGCAGAGAAAGAAGCTCTCTTTTCGCATTTGCAAAAATGAATAACAATTTGATCATTCTTAAAACTTCTAAAAGGTTAATTATGCTCTCTCCATGAGCACTGAATAAAAACCTGCTTTATCTCTGCCCAAATGAAACCCACAGGGCTCCCATTCCCTCTAACTCTGCCTGGAGACCAAATCCTGCAAGCTGTCAATTAACTCCTATCAGCTCATAGATCTGTGAGAGCTGCGGATGATTTTCTCAACCGAAAAATATGACAGCTCTCATTTGCCAGAGCTGTCGGGTGACTTTAAAAAATTCACAGCAGGAAAGTGCTATCTGGCTTTAGGCTTGGTGGAGGGAAAAAGAAAGAGTGAGAAACCAAGAGGAGAAAGGTCCTAGGTTAGAGAGAGTTCATTTCTAGCTGTAAGATTTCTGTCTGGTTTGAAAACCCCACTTGAACTCGAATTGCATGTTTCAAAAAAATAATAGAAACTGAACATAGCCATGTACCTCACAGATATTTTCTTGATTGCTTTTTTTTTTTTTTTTTTTTTTTTTTAATGCTGCATAATAACAGCCAGCTACTGAGGAGATGGTGTTGGCAGACTAAAAAATCAGCAGAACAGAAACCCAACTTGAAACATTTAGCATGCTGGTATTACTCCAAGATTGAAAAATGGCTTTTAATTTGGAAGTCAGAATAGCAATCTGAAAGGGAAAGACTGAGACCCTGAAAGAGTATTATTTTGCTTACTTTGCAAGATGAACAGCGCTGCTTCAAAATGAAACAAGAAGTAAAAAAAATGCACTGAGCATTTGGTAATCACTATATTTCTGTCATTTTATTTTATTTTTATGGTTCAGGGTCAGTTCTTGGAAAGTCACAATAGCATGCGACAAAGCCACGGGAACTAGTGCTGATGGCTCTGCATGTGCTAGAGGCTGGAGATAAGGTAATTAATTTTAGATCTATTATAAATTGATTGTGCTACACAGAGCAGATGCCTGGGACTCGGGAATCTGGGTTCTGCTCATGGCCCTGCTTTGACCTTTCGAAAACTGTTCATTTTCCCTGGGTGATATTGCTGGGTTAGCTGTAAATATCAATGCCTACTCTTTTAGCCAGACAAAATAACAGCTTAGGTGTACATCAGCATTCAATGCTAGACAGTTACATCATTCAATTTTCAACTGAAAAGAATAATGAAAATTACAAACCTTTACTGGAATGAAAGACATTGATCACTCTAAGTAATTCTTAACTTCTGTAAATTTAAAATGCAAGCTCTTTGGGACAGGCAAATAAGACCTTATCTTGTTGGAAGATTTTGCTCTAAAGAAGACAGTGGTAAATGCATTGCTTTTTGTTTCAGAAAACACAATTTGAGAGCAAATTAAAAAAAAAAATTAGTCGTGATGTAGCTCTATGATATGACTTGAGTTACCATAATATTCTCTCTCTCTCTTTCTCCTTCTGTCTCCTCCTCTTTCTTTTTCTCATGCTTCCTAATTTGTCAAAGCTGTCACCAGGTAAATCATTCTCAACATTACAGTCAGTTGACCAAGCTCAGCATGGAGCAGGATGGGTTTTCCAAAGTAAGCCTCAGAGTTATATTAAACTTCTGCTCTGAAAGTACCAGGAAAGTCTTCCTGTTGTCAAATATGCCAGGATTTAATATCAATTAATTAATTACCATTAATAAATTTCTTTAAAAACAATCTGTAACTTTGCAAAATCAGACACCACTGGTTAATGGAAAGGGGAAAACCATATTAAAAGAAAGATGAACTAAAAGTTACCTATATTGAGAATAAATTCTCAGAGTAATCTGAGAATGTGCTCTTTGGGAAACTACAAGATTCCATTGTAGCTTTACAGTTAATCTTAAAAAATAGTAGTAGAACTGCTTTGATTTTTCAGTTGTAATACAACCAGCAGTGTGGGATAAAATGATGGACTTTTTTTTGCAGATTTCTAAAACAGGTTGTTGTGTGGTCTATTAAAACATTTCCATGGAGCCTAATATCCTTTTCATTCAGCAGCAGAAAAAACCAGTTATCACGAAATACATGCTGTTTATATGCCAATATCCTTCCACTTCTTTAAAAAGACCTAATGAAGGATGCAAATTCACAATTATTTAATTACATTTTAAATAAACCAAGAAGCTTTAATGAAAAGATTTAAACATCTTAATTATGCTATCAATATTACCTAACACAAAGCAATGGAAAATCTGCTAGGCAGCAAGTAATTTAAATGGCTGAATTACTTGTGAAATATTCAAGTCTTATCAGATTTCACATCCAGGTTCTAACAAATAACCTCAGAAATTATCATCTTGTGATTCTCTGTAGCAACACCTATTTTTAAATTTTCAGAAAAAGTCCCAGACAACACAGCTGAGAATATAGAGTCACTGAATGATGCACCAGTGTCAGAATAAGTATCCAGAAACTGGGGTTCAAGACGTAAAACCATTGAGCAGTTAGTAAATTATCAAGTATTTTTATCTGTCCTCCTAGTAGTCTGTGTATGAGATAATATCTACTTTATTTTTCCTCTGCTGCTTTAGAATCATAGAATCACCAGGCCAGAAAAGACCCACAGGATCATTAAGTCCAGCCATTCCTATCAAACACTAAACCATGTTCCTCAGCACCTCACCCATCCGTCCCTTAAACACGTCCAGGGAAGGTGAATCAACCACCTCCCTTGGCAGCCTGTTCCAATGCCCAATGATCTTTTCTTTGAAATTTTTTTTACTGATGGTCAGTCTGAACCTCCCCTGGTGGAGCTTGAGGCCGCTCCCTCTCATCCTGTCCCCTGTCACTTGAGAGAATCGCCCAGCTCCCTCCTCTCCACTACCTCCTTTCAGGTTGTTGTAGAGAGTAATGAGGTCTCCTCTCAGCCTCCTCTTCTCCAGTCTAAACAACTCCAGCTCTCTCAGCCGTTCCTCATAAGGCCTGTTTTCCAGCCCCTTCACCAGCTTCGTTGCTCTTCTCTGGACTCTCTCCAGAGCCTCAACATCCTTCTTGTGGTGAGGGGCCCACAACTGAACACAGGATTCAAGGAGTGGTCTCACCAATGTCAAGTACAGAGGGAGAAGAACCTCCCTTGACCTACTGGTCACACCATTTCTGATACAAGCCAGGATGCCATTGGCCTTCTTGGCCACCTGGGCACACTGCTGGCTCATGTTCAGTCAGCTGTCAACCAACACCCCCAGGTCCCTCTCCTCCAGGCAGTTTTCTAGACAGAGTTCTCCTAGTTTGTAGCTCTGCCCAGGGTTGTTGTGCCCCAAGTGCAGGACCCGGCATCTGGCCTTGTTAAACCTCCTGTCATTGGTCTCAGCCCAGTGGTCCAACATGTTTAGATCTCTTTGCAGAGCCTCCCTACCCTCCAGCAGATTGAAATTTCCACCCAGTTTAGTGTCATTTGCAAAGTTGCTGAGGGAGCACTCAATCCCTTCATCCAGGTCATTGATGAAGACATTGAACAGGGCTGGACCCAGCCCTGAGCCCTGGGGAACACCACTTGTCACTGACCTCCAGCTGGATTTAACACCGTTTGCCACCACTCTCTGGGCCTGACCAGCCAACCAGTTTTCCACCCAGGAGAATGTGCACCTGTCCAGGCTAGAGGTGACAGTTTCCGTAGCAGAATGCTGTGAGAAACTGTGTCAAAGGTTTTGCTGAAGTCCAGGAAGGTACATCCACGGCTTTTCCCTCATCCAAGGCTCTAGTCACTTGATCACAGAAGGCGATCAGGTTAGTTTGGCAAGACCTGCTTCTCATAAACCCCTGTTGACTGGGCCTGATCACCCAGTTTTCTTGCAAGTGCTTCATGATAGCACTCAAGATCACCTGTTCCATGACTTTCCCTGGTACTGAGATCAGACTGACAGGCCTGTAGTTCCCCGGATCCACCTTGTGCCCCATCTTATGGATGGGCACGACACCAGCCTCCAGTCCAGCGGAACCTCCCCAGTCATCCAGGACTGCTGGAAGATGAAGGAAAGGGGTTTGGCCAGCACATCCACCAGTTCCCTCAAAACTCTTGGGTGGACTCCATCTGGCCCCATAGACTTGTGGAGGTATAGCTGGGCAAACAAGCCTCTAACTACCTCCTCTTAGATTGTGGGAACCTGGTTCTGCTCCTCCAACCCCTGGGGCTGTGCACAGAGGGAACAATTTTCATTGCTCTTAAAGACTGAAGAAAAGTAGGCATTGAGAACTTCAGCCTTGTCTTCATCCCCTATTACTGTTGTTCCTTCTGCTTCTAGTAGGGACTGGAGATTCTCCCTAGTCCTCCTTTTACTGTTGATATATTTGTAAAAAGATTTTTTATTGTCTTTCATAGACTTGGTCAATCTGATTTCTAGTTGGGTCTTAGCCCTCCTTATTTTTTCCCTGCATGTTCTTGCTGCCTCCCTGTAGTCCACCCTGGATACCTGCCCCTTCCTCCAAAGCTCATAGACTTTCCTCTTCTTATTGATGTCTCTCAGGACCTCCCCACTCAACCATGCTGGTTTCTTACCCCACTGGCTACTTTTCTGGAACATGGGGAGGGCTTTCTCCTGGGTTGCTGAGAGTTTCTTTTTGAAGAGTACCCAGTCCTCGTGTACTCCCTTGCCCTTAAGGAGCACCTTTCATGGTACTTTTCCAACCAGCTTTCTGAACATGCCAAAGTCTGCTCTGATAGTTGAGCGCAACTGTTCTGCTGACCTCCTTCTTCATCTCCTCCTGCACTGAGAATGCTATCATCTCATGATCGCTGTGCCCCAGGTGTCCTCCAACCCTCACATCCCCCACAAAGCATTCTCTGTTCACAAACAGTAGGTCCAGGACGGTACCGTCCCTTGTCGGTTTGCTCACCAGCTGTGTGAGGAAGTTGTCTTCCACACACTCCAGTAACCTCCAGGACTGCTTCCTTTCTGCTGTGTTATACTCCCAGCTGATATCCGGGAAATTGAAGTCTCCCATGAGGACTAGAGGTTTGAGACGTGAGACTTCTTGATCTTGAGACTACTCTCAGTTGTTTGTAGAAGAGTTCGCCAGTTGCTTCCTCTTGGCTGGGTGGTCTATAGCAGATTCCAATATCTGCCTGACCATGGGCTCCTCTGATTTTTACCCACAGGTACTCAATCCCTTCCTGACTGTAATCCAGCTCAAGGGTATAAAAGCCCTCTCTAATATAGAGGGCTACCCTGCCCTCTCTTCTGCCCTTTCTGTCCTTCCTAAAGAGTTTTACCCCACCACGGGTACAGTCCAGTTATATGAGTTGTCCCACCATGTCTCCGCACTGGCAACGACAACGTAGTCTCCTTGCCCTACCTCTCCTTGCCTTTCCTGAAGACCTTGTGTTTTCCTACCTAGTCTTTGGTCACCCATCTTTTCAGCTCCTTTCTACCACAGTTTCTCCAGCCATAATGTATTTGTTCCTGCTTATTTTCCTCTCGGTAAGAATTTTACTTCCATCCAAAATTTAGAAGATTATTTAGAAGTTTATTTTCCATCTTAAGTAATCAAAACTCAGAAGGATCAGTAATACAATGACCAATTTCATAATTAATGCACTTGCAAAGTGTCGGGGAAAAGATTGAAGGATATGGAGAAAACACCAAATACTTCAATGTGGTTAGGTGTTGCAAAGCTTCACCTGCCAGGCTTACCACTGTGGTAGGTGCAGTCCATTCATTAGTGGTATGATTTTGAGATCCATCAAGAAAACAAATCCAAAGACAGCATGGTCAGGGTGGAACAGTCAACTGAAGTAGATGGACTTCATCAGTCTGGGCCAAATGGGGACAACAGCCTGCCTGAATGTCCACGTGGTTCATAGGACACAACAGGAGAGCTTATGACATCGATGAAGCTGCACTCAGTGAGACAAGGCCAGATGTATACCAGATGTTTTAATTGTCAAAAAGAAAAGATGCATACAGGGAATATTTTTGTGTGGAATCTAATAAGATCTAACAACTCTCCCCACTACACATAAATCAGAAACTCTGGAGTTCTCAGTGTTCAGGAGTGTGGTCAGAAAGATGTCAACAGCCCACGTTTAAGTATGGCAGTTCCACTCCTGCACTTCCCTCATCACCAGTACCAGTGTACCATCATCCTTCTGTTAAGTTGTTGAACTTGTAGGCAGGTTGAACTGTCACTTCTAGAAACTCCTAGGACATTTCTCCACTATCAAAAGTAGCTGAAATTTTTTCGTAAAGAAATTATGAAACCCCCCTGACAGCCAACAGTGTTGTCACCCTGCTACATTCCTTTTACTGTGAAATCAATGTTTTAATCTGCTTTTACTCTGAAAGGTAGGGCAGAATTTGGAAACCAGAGCTTATAGTCAAAGCTTGCTGTAACAGGAGATGCAGTGCATCTGCAAAGCCCTGCACTTGTACACACCTGCCAGGTGCAAACAAGGACTTGTATGAGCAAGTTTCAAGTTTTTACCAATATTCACCAGTTCAGTGCTCTTAGCTATGTACCAGTGCAAAACTACCCTTGACACTGAGTTCAAATATGCTGATGTACGTATAAGGTTTTACTTTTAATTTGCATACCTTTTTTTTTAATGCAAAGTAAGAACATATGTACCCCTAGAACACTTCTACAAGTGCTCATAAACAGAATACTAGTAAGTTCAGTCAGCTCTCCTGCCAATGACAAACTGTTTTCCATCATTTTCCATTGCTTTTTGTTTGTTTGTTTTGTATTTGTCTAAAGATGCTCTGATTTCCAGAGCATGATTTATGTAGTATTCTATGTTTCTAATAAATAGGTAGATTTGTGGAATGTATTAAGGATGTAATCAGCTTGGTATTTGGATTACATTTCTATCCAGCTCCCATTATAATCAGGATAGAGATTCCCTCTGATTTCAATGAGAATTAGATCAGACCAGGAGCACTTTATTTTTTAAAGCAATGTTAAGTGCTGCTGTTCACTGACATTGTTTCCCAGACACCAGCAATTGTTCCCTGACCCAAATGTGAACTTGTATTTTTTTTTCTGCCTCTGTTTATAGACACCCTTTCTCCGTCATGCTTATCTACCCTAGTCACAGAAGCCTGTTTCACTTGTTGAGAAGTTGGGATGGACCAAATTAGAAAGCCTGCAGGAAACTGTTTATAGCTGAGTATGTCAAAACCAGTATTTAAAAAAGCACAAAAATAATATTTACATGGATCAGGGACCTCTATTTTACTGTTTCTCCTCTGCCATTACTGCAGGAAAGGAGATTAGCTCTTGGGAGGGTGAAAAGTAAAGCAGTTCACTTAAAAAACCCTAGACGCTGGAATAGAAAGCCATTCTCATAAACCCAGTACTTCAACCTGACAAGGCAAGGTAATAAGTTTTACAAAATTCAGGCTCTTTTCCAAATGCCTGCCCATACTTCTGAGCAAAACTCACACTTGCAGGACTCAGAGTCTCTTTTCCTTAGTAAAGGAATCCAGTTTGGTATTTTTAAATCAATCTGAGACACAAAGCCTGTGAAAGCCAGAAAGAAAACGGGGGAAAAAGGAAAAAAAGAGTATTCCTGTATGCAGTGTGCTTCAGGTGTAATGAACATTATAATTAACAATGACTTTTAATAGAACAGCATTTTTGGCCACAGTTGCATTCTACATGAATTTGCTCTCATTCATACAAACATTGTTAATGTGTCACAGCAAAGCTGTTTGATGTTTTAGACTTTCAGTGCTAGTTGTGTTTTCAACAGGGTCCCAACCCTAAAGAAGTTATGCATACAATGATCTTAAAAACTTGCTGACTGCAATAGAGTTACTTTGCATGTGTAAATGAGTACATGACTTTTCTTCTCTATTATTTATTGTATGTGTGTTCAGAATACTTAGGGGAAAATAGCCTAAAGCTGTCAGAAAGTACTCAGTTGAGAGACTAAAGAAGACTTCCTATTTCTTTTGTTCATGTTACAACTATTTTTAAATTATCTATGAGCTTTCTATCTAAATGAAAATCACAAAAAAGTCATAGCTCACTACCAAAAGAGTAACATTCAGTCCAGACTTGGCAAAAGATCCATGTTTTATCAGGAATAACATAATAGATGATTTAAAAAACAAAGTGCTTACTCGCCAGTGACAGAGGAAATGATAACATTTTGAGATCTGTTTTATTTTCAAATTATCATTGTGGTCAAAACAAGAGAGCTGTTTTGAATTTTTTGAGATTTTCTTCAGTTACAAATGTTTTTTCCATGATGGAAGGGACTCAGAAACAGCCTTAGTCGGGGGGGATCTTCTACATTCTCCATCACTGCCTCTGGAGTAGCAGTGTAAATCAAATCAGCAGAGTTTCATCGCAAAAATTCGGATGAACATTTAGGGGTTTCAGGTTTTTTTTATTGATCTTTAGATCAGATCAGTGTACACCAGCCCCATTATACTCCCTGAAATGTATTGAGAGACAATTTTGTCACTGTGTCCTATGTTGGTTCTGTGAAATGACCATGCTTAACCAAAATACATTTACTGGACAGTTGTATTTTAAAACATGGTTGAGCAAATAATTGAACTAACACATTTGAGTAGTAATGTTCAGTAGGAGCAGGGAACCAAGCCGACATGAAGAGTGAGATATAGCCTCCTCTTAAATCTGATCTGCCTTTACATCACTGATTTGTTTTGCAAATATCAAAGCATACCTGTACTGGCAACTGATGTACATGACTCACTTGAAAGCATAAAACCTGCAAAATGTAAAAATAAAATTACGTTCTCAGTGATGCAGAAACCTGTGCATTAAGGAACTGCAGACCTAGAGGTACATGACAGTTTGTGAATTTCACTGATTTGTTTCCCATACACATTCAATTTTCTGTATACAGGTATTTAAAAAAACATCAGTAGCAAGTTAAAAGACTGCAAGAAAGCATCTGAGAGGCAAACATCTAAAACAAATATAATTCATCTTCAAATATTTAGCTCATGTCACTGTCCAGGCCATGGGGACAGGGATGACCTAGAGAGCTATGGTACTCTATCTTCATGCTCTATAAAGTCAATTGCAGAGACAGCACTCACAGTTCCACATCACAACTATTAAAGCTGCAATGGATGATCTTTTTCTTTTACATAGCATAAAGCATTTGAATACATCGGGGTTGCATTTTTCTTGTCTCTCCTTTACCCTGGTTTAGGATTCTTTTTGCCTAAAGGTCGGTCATTGACCAAAGAGAGCACCTTTACGCTCCACTGAAAAGTAAATAGGTGATTATACTGCAAAACATCCTCCTTGCCCATCAGATAAGTATTAACATCTTGTCGGCAGTTACTGCATGAAATGCAAAATTTGAAATGACACAGAGCTACCTGGAAGGTGTTTTGTTCAGAAAAATGTAATCATGGATTTCCATAGTAACTTTCTTGCACAAAGGCCATATGTGAATGTACTGACTTTAAAGAATAGGCAAGTATACATTATATTAGACTACAGCAAAGATAAGTTCACCACAGGTGCAGCATGGCCTCTTGGAAGTTGTTTCTGTGTAGGCAAGAGATGAACGTCACACAGTGTTTTGCAAGTGGTCATAGGCTGTATTTCGTGCTCTAGAGAAAATTGATTGCAGTCTTCTGAGTACATTTACAATAACATTTGCTGGTAAAACCATTAATCTGATTGTATTTACTGCCTATTGTGCAAACAACCTCTGCAACATCTGTGAACAACATATATCTTATTAAATTACTGTGCTGTAAGAAACACTGTTAAAAGCAAATTTTAATGGTTATTTCTGAGCAGCTCTGAGGGACCACTGGCAATCATATTGTTTTTTCAAAGGAGCTAGATGGCTTAAATGAAACACTCAGAGAGGCTTTATAGCGGTGGAAGATAGGTTATTAAATTCAAATGATCCAGTACAATTGTTAGAAATCCTGAAAATGTCCACAAGTCATTACACATAGATATTTTCAGATTATCCCTTGAATACAGAAGGATTGGCAATGAAGGGAGATGGATATGTAAGGACTGCCTGGCAGCCTTTCTCCATGATGATAATGGACCCAAATCTGGAGTTGCTAACTACTTTTTACTGCTATTTAGCAGTGATGCTTGAAGAGATATAAACTGCACATACAAAGGAAAGCAAACGAATGTTGCATTCATGACCTTACACCAAAAATCCTTCATACTCCAGCTTTACTGACTGGCATGCAGATTTGTTTCATAAACAAAAAGTAGTGTTTTCTCTCTAAACAATTCATTGTGAGCAATTTGTCATTACAAACAGCTTCTGGCAGTTCACCAATTCCTTTCAGAGAATCTTTCTTTAAGCCAACTGGCCATTAAAATCTTGCCTCACAACAATGGCACTGATTCTTTCCTAATGAGTAATATGCCTGGATGCAATGAAATGAAGCTTGTGTGTCATAAGTAAAATTGTTAACACTAAGTTATCATTTTTCTCTTCATCTAAGTAATACTGAGTTATTTTTAACACTCTTTTTTTTTTTTATAGACAGCATCTGTACCAACAGCATTTTATAAGTCCAGAGAAATTTATTTGACTATGGCTGTTATTTAGGCCTTTCATACATACATTTCAGATTTTAGATTATTATTTCCCTTTTATGATGTGAAAAAAAGTACTCCACAGTAAAAAAAGTACACAGGAACAGAAAATATTACATTTACAACAGAAAAAGATAAGCCTTATGAACAGTCCAAAGTCTGCCCTCTGGAATTTCAAGGTGGCCGTTCTGCTGATCCCCCTCCTCATCTCACCTAGAACTGAGAATTCTGCCATCTCCTGATCACTTTGCCCCAGACGACCTCCAACCATCACATCCCCCACTAGGCCTTCTTGGTTCACAAACAGCAGATCCAGGAGGGTGCTTTCCCTTGTCAGCTCACTCACTAGTGTGAGGAAGTTGTCATCCACACACTCCAGGAACCTTCTAGACTGTTTTCTCTCTGCTGTATTGTACTTCCAGCAGACATCTGTTAGGTTAATGTCTCCCACAAGGACAATAATGAATGATCTTGAGACTTCTCCCAGTTGATTTTGAAAGACATCATCAGCCTTTTCTCCCTGACTAGGTGGTCTATAACAGGCTCCCATCACAATATCTGCCTTCTTGTGGGCTCCTATGATTTTTACCCACAGACACTCAACCCTGTCATCACCATTATCAAGCTCAAGGGTATCAAAACACTCTCTAACATGCAGGACTACCCCACCACCTCTCCTACCTTTCCTATCCCACCAGAAGATTTTATATCCCCCCATAGCTGCACTCCAGTTATATGAGTCGCCCCATCATATTTCCCTGATGGCGATTAAATCGTAGTGTCCTTGACCTTCAATAGCTTCAGATTCCTCCTGTTCATTGCCCATGATGTGTACTTTGGTGTAGAAATATTCATATTTACACTACATTCTTAAAAACGTTAATAAAGAGTTTATATTGCTTTCTTTTTTTTTCCTTCCCATTCAATTAGCTGATTTTTTTTTAGTTCATTTATCCAAATGCTGTTCGTAGTTGTTAGGTGTGTTTATATTGGCTGTACATCTCAAAAAACTCTAAATGACTCCAAGAAATGACTGCAAGAAATGACTCCATTTTCTCATCTGAAAAATAAAGACACTAATCTTCCTGGTCTCTCAGGTGCTGTTTGATGCTAACCTCATTCGTGTCTGTGAAGGCCATAGGTAATTTGGAGATGAGAGCAACAGAAAGGCCTGTAAATAAGATAAAATAAAACACATAAAAGAGGAATTGATTTTAGCTGGGGTTGATAATATTTCTTGTCAATACTGACATATTAGTTTCATTTTCCATTCTTTCTAGATGCTTTAGATAAGCTAAAAAAGTATAGTCTTTCAAATAATGTTTAAGAGGTCTTATTTAATGGACTACAACCAGTTTCCAGTGTCTGTGTAGAGGGTGAGTCATGAAGTTATTCCTTGAGCTGGCTATGCCCTACTTTTATAAAGGACCAGGATGGCTTTAGTTTGGGGTAATGCTGACATGATTTCTCCTACCAGTCTTGTTTAATGGAAACTAGACTGATAAGCTCTAAGTTTCCGTAAGTATACACTAAATAAGTTTCTTTCCATTTCAGCCTTCTAGACTATAAAATCAAGAATATAAACATCAGGACTAGTAGATGACATTAGAGAGGATGGTTTTATTCTATAGAGCAGAAAATGAAAGCCAAAGTGAATGTTATTTTACTAATGGATAATCCCATTTTTCCTAGATGACCCTTTCTAGCTTTTGATGCCTTGGAATACCAGTTTCGTGGGTGTGAACAATAAACTTTTCAGATAATCTCTTTCCCTTCAGCATTCAGCATTCAGCACCTGTCCAGGTCAGAGGTGACAGTTTCCATAGCAGAATGCTGTGAGAAACTGTGTCAAAGGCTTTGCTAAAGTCCAGGAAGGTACATCCACAGCTTTTCCCCTCATCAAGCAGCCAAGTCACCTTGGGGGAAAATGAATGAGCAACTGCATGGGGACTTACCTGCCAGGCATCACCAAGTTGCCACATTACTGAAGCTAAGCCCACAAGGAGTCCAAATAACTGAGAGAGGCGGCATGTCACATGGAAGCCACAGTTGTGCAAAGGATCAAGAATTTACACGTGTGCAAAAATATGAGTTTTCAGATTCACTCCTGAAAAGTAATTTTTGCACCTCTGTTTGTATTTTGCAGATGTTATTTATTGTATGTCTCTATCTCATGAAAAGATTTACACCAATACCTGGGAAAGTTTCTAGGTTGCCATTCACTGAATTTTAATATTCTGGGAACATCAAATATTCTGGGACAAGACTAGAGGGAATGTGATGATTTCTGTGTCATCAGTTCTACTTTCCTTTCATCATTTTCATAAAATAATGGAGGACTTTCTTGAAAACACTAAGATTTTTCCTTTTCTTATGGACTTTTCAGAATTCCACTGTGCTGATAAAAACCCCAGTCTTTTTAATTCCAGCATAAATGTATTTGTGAATGGCATGTAACCCACTGCTCTGCCCCTACATGTCTTTTAGTATAATTTTCTTAACTGCAATCAGTAACCAAGAATATGTATTATTCCCATCATGGATCCAAATCCAGCTAGGATCTAAAAGTTTTATTCCTACAATTGTAATCGCTGGGCAAGGGAGGGGGCCATGAGGAGCAGACACATCATTAAATATGCCCTCACTGAGTTAGCCCAGACTGACAACATCATTCTGCTGTGTCTGACCTAATCTGAGACTCCGGCTTTTCCATTATTGCCACAGGACATCTGGGTTTTTGGAGGGTCCTTATAACAGAGTTTGTTCAAGTCTTCTGCTGTTCCTTTGTCACACAAGCTGCCACTGATCTGGTTCAGAACAGAACTGTAGAGACAGCAACAGCACAGCGTTATCTGAAGATCTGCTTCTACATGGGTCTGCCAAGGTAGCCTGGCGCTCTGCTCCAGTATTGCTCACGGTGCTAATTCTTAATCATTATCAGTCTCACATAGCTTTGAACCAGACATCTCCCGTTATGAAGAAGCACCCATCTCTCACTGGTTGTCTGCATTTTATGGCACTAGAAGTCATCTTTACAGCTTTGTTTATGTACTTCTAAAAGGAAAATATGCTGCTATACAGGAGGGCTAAAGTATCTGAGATAATTAAGGCTGCTGTAATAGTCAGACTTTTCTTGTACTGAAAGCTAACAAATTGACAAGACTTTGGAGGGCTAATGGGGTGGAGATAAGGTCAAACCTAATGTTAATGTAGCATTTCTTCACTCTTGTTGTCTCATTTGTTAACCATTGCTATGGTGTGGGTCAAAGTACCTGAAAATAGGAATGGTTGATAGGAATGGTTGGACTTGATGATCCTGTGGGTCTTTTCCCACCTAGTGATTCTGTGATTTTGTGTGATTCTATGTGAAAAAAAGGCATTCTCACTGCCAAATATTATAGAAGTAACAGATGGGGGGGGGGGGAAGAGACAGTATGGAAATGTAAAACAGTGGTCTAATAATTTCTTTTTTACTTTCTAGACACTCACTAGTCTATTACTCTTTGCCCAGGGTTCATGAGTGAATGAGCACTTAAAACAATTAACTGTCTACCCATTTAATATCCTGACATTTACACAATATGATTTTTAGTTTGAGTTATTGTGAGATTCAGATTTGTAAAACTGTTGTAGTGTTTCATTTGGCCAAAATTCTCATTGGTTGTCCTCTGACTGCCTGTTTAGGACATTTGTCAAATAGGTTAGAGCTATTCTGCATGCATGGTGTGTATCCTGTTATGCCTGCCTTGTCAGTATTTTGGTTTAAGTCACTGACCACCTACCTCACAGTTCTGGTGCATTCTGTTATAGTAGACTGGCTGAAAATATTTTCCATACTACATCTGCATGTATTCCCGCAACTCACAAGTTCTGGGCAGTGTCCCACATCACCTGTTACAGTCCTGGCTGGCTCAATCCATTTTCTTCTTCTCCTATGGACACCAGTGACATTTGCCTAGTAACCATACTTAACTGGTTTGCCATGCCACAGTTTGTAAACTATAGACTGGACAATCTGGTATCACTTTAGAGATGATATACACGTTACTATTCTCATTTCCTCTGTGGGATATGGATCCTTGACTTGTTTGAGAATGTAAATTAAATACATACAGTATTATTGCATGTACCTTTCATTTTACAGAATTGATCCTTGATAAGTGGGTGTACCTGTACCACAGGTACTATATTTTCCCTCATGTCCATAATATTTTCTAGCAACTCCACAAGATATCTGTAATGGGATTGTCTATCAAAAAGAAGCCAGAGGAAAACACTGCGTCAAATTACAAGGTGGCCATGGCGCACTTTCAACAGTGCTAATTCTCAGACCAAATGGCAACTGCAAACCTGCTGAAACAACTGGCAAGAGGGTCATCAGGAAGTCAGTTGCCATCACTAAAAACCTGTTATCTACAATCTGATAGAAGAGCTAGTCACAACTTCTCAGATCAAGAGGCATTAATGTATCAAGGATCTTGTTCAAATTACAGATGCAAACTCTCAATTCAGAATATATGTTTAAAATTATATCTTTATGCTTAAGTAGTCTCAAAATCACTTTTAGTGAAGTCAACAAAATCTACTTCATGATCTAACCAGTTGAGAGCATCTGATAATAGAACAATTGCCCAGGAATATCACCAGTGTGACTGCGTGTAAAAAAAAATAGTCTTGATGTATTTGTTCCATTCTGACATATTCCTAAAGTTAAAGGCCTTATGGTTAAATAAACAAGATGTCTGTGATGTGGATACAGAAACATAAGCATATCACGTGTATGTATATATATACATATGCATATGTATATGCATATACACATACACTTAATTTATATGCTTTAATAGACACAGTGCTTCTTTCTGTCATCCAGATAGCTAGCCTATATGTAACAAAAGACCCCAAAAAGAAAAGACTACAAGAATCAGTTTTCTAAAAAAACATACATAGTATGCATATTGATTATTTCCTCATGAAATCCAAGAATTATTTCTTCCCTTTTTCTTGAGAGTAGGAACTCTGTGAATTTGTATATGATGTTTAGCTCCTACTCATACCTACTTATGCTGCCAATGTTACTTCAAGGATAGAAAATAAGCACTTTTATTCAGATTTATGTCGTTGAAGGTGACAGTTTACATGAAAGTTGAAGAGCATAACACACATTTTATAAGCACAATCCCTTTCAATACAAAATGCAATTATAAGTTTTATATCCAAACAGTCAACTTACAATTCACAAGCAATTAGTAATAAAAGTGGATTATCATACGGTTTGCATCATGTCTCTATATGTTTTGAGTCTCCTAACTTCTTTCAGTAAGATCAGTCTGTGGGGCTAATCTCTCCCACATGAATAATGCTATAAGATTACCTTCAGTACAGAGTGAAAGAGAAACTGTTTAAGTAAAGGTAGAGACTATAAATCATAAACCACTTTCTCAGGTAAATGCCATTAGGTAAGTCTGTGTACAAATTTGACACTGTGTTTCCTTGCATTTGACAGCCTTTAAAAAGGCTTAAATGTACAAGATCTGACTATAGCTTTCAAAAATTCATCATGGAATATTGTTAACCTTGCTGTCTGTGATAGCTGTAGCACAAAGCTAATACTCTTCAAATAGAGATAAATCACTATCCTTCAGAAGATTATCACCAGTCTTAATCAAATTTGCTCCTACAGCTGAACAGTCAGTGACCTTGTTACTTGCACAACAAACATATCTGCTACTTCACATTTACAGGGAGTAGGTTTAGTTTAACCAGCCCACTGAGAACAGCTCCACAGGTTTGTTATGTTTCCAACTTCTATAAATAAGTTAGGGAATTCAGCTGGCTGAAGGGTAATTTTTGAATTATTTAAATACCAAAATTTGTGTGATTTAGGTACATTTCAAATGGAGCTTGTATATACTGATCAGCTGTTTGAAAGACATGATGAATCCTCACAACGAAATCAGTGTGTCACTACAGATTTCCAACGTGCTCTACCACACCTAATCCTACTCCAGATGAGAGGCTGCCCAGATACCTGGCTGCACTTTCCTTCAGCACGAAAGGAGATCCGAACAGATAGTGAAGGATCTTCTCATGTGGCTACACGCATTTTCAAAGGCCTTTTTTGGTTTTGTTTTATTTCAGCTGGGAGTACTCTTACACCTCCTTATTTGACACAAGCATTTCAGCACCAATTTTTCATACTATAACATGTTGCCTTGGCAGGAACTGCACTGTAGGTAGTTAGTGCTTGAGATAGTTATGCCCTGACTCTTAGTCTTTGCGGAGGTGTTGTGGTGGAGATTAGATTGTTATTAATTATCTCCTAATGGCATTAAATCCCACACTGTATGGAGTTTGGGACTACTTATGCTAGTCCAAGTTCAGCAGAACCAGATAAAACATCACAGGTTTAATATATAGGTTTTGCTGACAAAGCACTTTTCTTTTTTTCCCCACTATTAACAACACGACCTTTATTGGAATCAGCACCTTTTGATGTTCTACAATGACACAGTGTTGTAAAAGCTGAAGCTGAAGTGAAGGAATGGCTCCTTCTTCTCTGAAGCAGTTTGTGCATTGGTGGGCAGAGTTATCTGAGCACAGTTCAGAGTCAGTCCTAACATGAAAGTTAAGTACAGGCCACTCCAAGATAAAGCAAGTCTATGCATTGCAGCTATAAGACCTTCTTTGCTTTCTTCTCCTGTCTTTTTAGTTCAATAACTATTGAGTTTACTGAGTATTTTTTTATACTTTTTTGGGGGAAAAAAGGACTATTGTGAATGTGGCCTCAACAGGAGTAGAGGTCATCCAGCACCACACAGAATGGGGCCATTACAAACTAGATTCTTAGGTGGGGGATGGAGTGGGGAAAGCCCTTCATTGCACTTTTCTCAAAATTGCAGCCAGGAAAACAGCAGTGTTTTACACTCACCAAGGAATTTGGAAAAAGTTTCAAGGCCAACAATAGTAACAAAAAAATAACTACAGTCACATAGCCCGAAGACGAACATTCACAGGAAACTGCCAAATGATGTTTTGTGTGTTTCATGTTCCTCTGCTCCCTTTCATGTCTGATCAGTCTCCCCCTTCTCCTGGTTTCTTCTGGTTTTGTGATCATTGAAGTGTCCCTGCAACTGTTCCTTATACACTTCTACAGCAGACTTCAGATAAAAGAAATAAAAAAATGCTTTGAGGCCTTTCACTCATTTACACACCCTGCTGCTGCACAAACTTATTATCCCAGGAAATGGTTAATGGTGCTAAGTGTTTTTATATCCTACAGCAACCCTAGGGTTTGACCACTGCTTTTGTAAGTGAGCTCATGTTATTTTATTTTTTTAGGTAAGAGGAAAGAGGCTGTTTTAATCATATGGTCATAAACTGAGTTCATTTTCTAACAAAACAGCACATGAGACTTTCTTTACAAAAAACAACACTAAAACCTTAGATCCAGAGGGGTGGGGGTTTTTTGTGGGTTTGACACAATTATTTTGCATAATCTCAAATTAATGCTTACAAGGCACAAATATGACAGAGCTAAGCAGACTTTGGTGTCTATCTTTTTTTTCAGTTACACCTTTGGGCAAGCTCTGCTTTATGGAGAGATAGTTGTGAATTATCTCTGCATCCTCCTTCCTTTGCTTGAGCCATAAAACAGCCCAGCGTCCTTGGCAGGACTGCTGTATTTATGAAGGTCACTATTGCTTGACTTCTGGTTTGTAAATACAAGCAAAACTCACTAAGTTCTCTGGGTGCAAGGTTTACACTGGATTGCATGGCACAAACACAAGCCCAACAGCTTCATGCCATCAAGGTAGCTGGAGTCATAGCATGAATCATAGGACCCCTTGTTCAACTGCTTTCCAGAAGTCCTGAGGGTGGAAATCACTCAGCTGAAAACTCTGCTTCATGAACCTCAGCAAAGTCTCATGTCTGAGCAGCCCACAGCTGGCTTCCCTTTTACTTACCCCTTCAGGCCAATGTCAAATCTCTGATGTACTACTTGAAGACTACAAAGCTGCCTTAACATAGTCTCTTTTAACTCATCTTTGTTGTACATTTAGTCTAGCAGATTTAGTCTGATTAGGCATGTTAACACTCACGTATGCCTGTGCAAACAGGAACTTGCAGACTAGCTAGTCAGGCTTACAAATGCAGATTTTGCATGTATCTGCAGGTGTGTACATACATTTGCTATGTATCCAAATAAGCTGCTCTTCTTGTTGTTTTAAATTTACACACAAAGGTTCTGAAGAACTACTATGATTATTTTACAAAGTAAAACTATTGAGCTTTTTTGATTTTCAACTGCAAACTTTAGTAGGAGCCATGGAGAGAAACCCCACATGAACAAGGAGTTGCTAGAGAAGAAAACTTAGTTTTCGTCGCAGAGATTACTCTGAGAACTTAATCGGAATTTCTCTGGACATTATGTTTGCACATTATTTAATACTAGTACATAAACTAGTAGAAGAAGCCAAAAGAAATAATGAAATCTTATGTAGTGCTGGGGGTTTTATTATGTTGCACGCCTATTTCTTATACAACCTGAACTTCTGCAGATTTCCAATTAATTCATTCTCTTAATCCAGTAACAATAACTGCCCTATTGCTTGTATTCCCTGCCCTTATATTTCCATTAAGAAATTCCTTGGACTGGTTGAGATTAGAGATATCTTTGATCTCCCTCTTCTGTGACTCATTTTCCCTTTGTTGTTTTATATGAAAGACTTGCTAAAGAAAAGTGTTTGGGGGTTAGTCATATGCATGGTGGGTGGGTGGGTGTTCTGCTGTTGCCTGTAATCACAAGGGAGCAGGTGGTAGCCCAGGTTTCATGTTCCTGCCACTTTCTGGACAAGAACTTCGGTTATCAAACACAGGCTGAGCACTTGGATTGTTTTAAAGAGTAAGAAATACATCGCATATGTAAGCACATATGTTCAGTAAAAAAGACTGAGCATGTGAATTTCATATTTGCAGGTGGGGAGTTATGCAATTGTTAGGAGACAACTGCATGCATGAAGACTGATTCACTCTCAGCTATGATAACTCAGGAGCATATTAGGCAAGATACTGCATGCAAGGTTCTTCTGCATGATTGTACATTTGACCTTTGAAATTCAAGCCTGAAATGTCAGTGATCACTATTTTTGTTTGTTATACAAGTCTATCTGTGTAACTGTTTTTACTACTACTCTTTGCTTTTACTATTATTCTGTGGTTAACCCCAGGACTCCAGAGGAACTGTTGCTTCCTGTATTGCACATGTTAAGTTTTGCTTACTGTGCACATTTTTCCTTTTCCATGACTCAAAAATAAGGCACAGTGAATCTGCTGGAAGTAGCCACAGCTAAGAAAGAGCCTGTGACTCTACAGAGTTGTTTGTTCAGAGGAAAACCAAATCAAAACCGGCTTGCAGAACTTTTTCTGTTGCATGGCTTCAAAAGCATTCTTGAAGGCCAAACTGTAATCTATCTCATTGAGAGAACTTGTTTGTTTGTTGGTTTGGCTTCCTTCTTTGCTACTCCCTCCATCTGATCAGTTCTTTTCCTTACTATGTTTCTTCAACTATGTGTAGGAAAATGATTGAATTAATAATTAGCTGGTTTAGTTGAAGTTATTTTATTTTAAAGAAAACAATACAGGATTAACAGGATGAGAGAGAGAGAGCAGAGAGTCTAAACTTTGTGCTGATTTCTGCTTTAAGTGCTGTTCATATGAGCATGGAAATGGCCAAAGGTAGACATGATGCAGCTCATTAATCTGACAATTCTTGTTATATTAGTCCACAAAAGCAGAGGTAGAACACTGTGGGACCAGTTGAATATATTAAATACTAACTTTAAAAAGGAGAAACATAAACAGGCAAAGTTAATTGCAAACTGATGAGAGTACCAGGGATGATTAGAAGGATTTTACTCAGGAAGAAAGGATGACAAGAGTTAAGTATGAAGTGAAAAGGGTACAGAAAAGCAAAGCCACAAAAGACCAAAAAACAAACAAAAAAACAATAAGAAAGGAGTGAAAAGGAAGAGAAGAGCAATAAAAATATTTACGAAAAACGATGGGGTCATTAATGATTTCACTCTTAAAGCAGGATTGCCTTTGATAGAACAAAGCATCTCCCTAGTGACAGGGGACAGGACAAGAAGGAATGACCTCAAGCTCCGCCAGGGGAGGTTCAGGCTCGACATAAGGAAAGATTCTTTCACTGAAAGGGTAATTAGGCAATCGAATAGTCAGCCCAGGGAGGTGGTTGACTCGCCTTCCCTGGAGGTGTTTAAGGTGCGGGTGGATGAGGTACTGAGGGGCATGGTTTAGAGATTGATGAGAATGGTTGGACTCAATGATCCGGTGGGTCTCTTCCAACTGGTGATTCTGTGATTCTATGATAACCAAGATTATACCACTCATTCAATGGAGAATGATATAATTCTATCAAAAGTTACAAGCAAATTGTTGAAAGAAATTGAACAAATACTTTTTGACTCAATGATTCTTATAACTCACCTGGAGGAATCATTCTGAAGTTTCTTTACATGCCTTTGTGTCCTTTATGTAGCAGAAGGGAAGGAAAATAAGGACTGCAGGTCTTTGAATTGAATAGTATCTATCAGAAACTTAGCACTCAAGTCTGTCATTGAAGCTGGTAGGAGAGGCAATCATGCTATGAGTTTTAATTTCTAAGTTAAGGCCAAGCTTCATTGCACATTGTTGAATGTATTTTCAATTTTCCTCATGAGCAAAGCACAGGAAAGTCAAAGATGGCAGACAGACTCAGTCATTAATTGGTGTTTCAATTACTTGCTGTTCAAGGTGTTCCAATAACAGTCTTGTAAACAGAAACTTGGAACAAAAATTCATTCGAGGATGTTTTACTGAAAAAAAATGAAAAAATCAGCACAAAAATTCTACTGTGTTATTTTTCATCTTGAAAAACACTTCAAAGAATTGCCGAGACTTTCTCTAGAGGAAAAGACCCCCAACTTTGTTATTAACTAATGTAATTAAAAGCAAAAATGAAAATAAGGAACTAATAAATCTTAAATATAGTAACAGTAGAACATGAAATACAAGTAGTAGAAGATATATCTGTATTTCTATGATTTTTACCTTTGTGTAATGTATCCATAACACAAAGGGATACAGTAGAAGTCCATCATGTCTGAGAAAATCTCCTCTTTATATTCCAGGAAGCTCAGGATCCAGTGGCCAGCAAGATTCCCTTGCCTGATGTCCAAGTCACACTTCTAAGGAGCCACAGTAAGAGATGACCCTGGCCCTTGCACACAAAAAATGAGTTCACATTATTCTTGGATTTTATGAGTATTCAGAGGGATTTAATTTGGGAGAAAAGAATACTGACAAAGGACAAAGGAGAATCCAGGACAAAAAAGAAGCTGCAGAAGTCTCAGCAAGCACATGAGGAATCACTGAGAAGTCTTTAGCATCCTTGCTCACCTCCTTTGAAGCACTTTCATATCTAGGTATATACTGAAAAAAAAAAAAATAATGCCTGTTCTCATGCATATGTTCATCTGGATACCCTATTTTTTCATTTCCCCCAAGACTTTGATGATTCACTGCAACTCTTCCTAATAAGTCAACATCCTCTGTCTTGAAATATATTGAAGTTAACTGGGTCATCATTTATTCCTGTGGACATCCTAATATCTATAACAGTTCCCTCAGCATTTATGATACTATTTCATGCTATTCATTGTGGAAAACAACAATATATGGAAAAACATTTTTGAAAGGTCATAACTATCTATTATACTGGACAACAATACCAGGGAAAAATAATTGCAACTTTCTCTGATGAACCACTTGCTTAATAATTTATTTAAATTTTACATTACTTTTCATGAAACAGCTTTTAGTTAATAAAAATCTCACACTAGGTGCTGGGACACAATGTGCAGTTTTTTCTGGCGCACAGTTTCTTCCAGGTTTACATGGCACTTTTCCTCAGCAGTTCTTCTCCAGGTTGTCCACCTTAGAAGCAGTCATCTTTTCTTTTTTAACAAGGAAACTGAAGACAGACTTTCCAAGTCAGTATTGGAAATGTCCTTTAAATAGTAAAGCCCAATATTTTTTTTTTCATTTATTTTTTCCATAAGCTGATATTTCATCCTCTAGGGAGCAGGATGTCCCCCTCTCCCTAGATCACTGAACCACCCTTACTGGAGGATCAATAAACTTTGCTGTGAAGGTAGAAACAAACAGACAAGGACAGGTGCAAAGTGGAACTTCGTAAACTTGTTTTGCCATCAAAGAAAACATGTAATGTGGTTGCAAGCCATTGTACAAATAGGTTACCTCATCTTTTAGTTTCAGTAAGGAAGACACAAGATGGTGTGAAGCCAGGACTTGAAGCACTGAAAGAAATGTTCTGATGCACAGGCTGACAGCAGAAGCTGGACAATTTTATATTTCAATCTGTATAGTGCTGATGTCAATTTGACCATCAACAATACACAGGAGAAATGCCAAAGATCATTGTTGTGGTTTGAGATACATCGGAGTCAATTTTATGACTGACTTAGTTTTTGTAAGTAACTTCATTTTTCTGAAAGCTAACTGCATGTTTTTCAGACAGCGTTCTTCTCTACAGTGATAGCACAGGGAAGTGGCTTGCAGAAACACCATTGCTTATCCTTAAACAAGAAGCCACACCTCTGAGAAGGCATAGATAGGGCATGTAACCCTAAACTGACCAGTGGAGTATTCCATCCCAGATACATCATACTCTGAAAACCACATATAAAGTATGAGGGTCTCTCTCTCTCTTCTGTGATGGAAAATGTCCAATGAGGACCTTGTCTGTCTGGTTGTTCCTTATCCCAGATACTGAATCCAGCTCCCTCCTAGTCATGGATCCACCTGCTCTGGTCTGCCCTGCAACACTTGTGGTGACACACAGTCATCAAGGATGGAGGGAGATGATCTCATATTGTAGTTGTTGTTGCCTTTGGGTTGTTGTTGTTATTATTATTGTTATTGTTATTATTTCATTAAAGCTGTAGTTTTAGTTTCCAACCTGCAAGTCTTTTTTCTCTCATTTCCCCATCAGTGGGATGCTCGACTGCATGATTTTAGCTGCCAAGATTTAGCTGGGTGCTACAATCAGTCTGACTGCTGTTCATTATAGTGCTTCTGGATGTATGTTCTTATGAACTGCATTTTTATATGTTAAGTAGACAATCTCTTTGAATGACAACAGTGAGAATCAGTGCTGGTGCTGGGTGTGGTAAAGAAGACCTTGTTGGCAATTTACGGAGATTGAGAGGTTGTTGGATAGACCTCACTAGAGATTTAGAGACTGCTAACATGGAGGTTTTAAGCATGTTTCTGCAGTCATTCTCAAGGGGGATTTTGCATGGTAGTTGTTCTACAGGTTGTCATACAGATAAAGATCAACCTCAAAGGAATTCAGTTTCATTTCAAGAGCGGTGTCTGATGATAAAATACTTAACTTTAGAGTAGCTTAGTCAACTCGTTTCTACCTTGTCCCATGCTGTACATTCATCACACCTCAGGGTATGCTGCGAAGTCCTTCTTATCTTTGTAGATATTTAGGGAGTCTGCAAGTTTGTTAGAGAAGGAGTTGATGATTATGAGTGACTTAGCTAATTTTTTATGGTGTGATATTGTCAAGCCTCTGTTAGGGTTCTGTGAGAATCTGCAAACAGGACAATGCATAATAGGCAATGTAATGAATAATGACTTTTTACTGGGAAATGCTACATTTTCTGTTTGGGCATTAAGTTTTAAAGGATACCAAGAAATCTGGATAGGTACCAACAAATAAAGGAAAATGAAATTAAATAAAAAATTTCCATCAATTACACCTTAAGTTGCAAAATGAGAGCAAGTCTGGATTGAAATGTTTAACATTGTTTACAAAGCTCCATCACTAACTCTTCCCTCGACAGGCTTATCCCTTTAGCAAATTTTATTTTGAAATATTTCCTTCAATGTGGCATTACCATATGTTTCATACTGCACAGATTTCCATAAACAGAACACATACACATGTTTTATAGACTATTGGTCTTTTTCCTGTTCTGAACAATGTTGACGGGAGGTTTTGCCCCTGACTTTTATTGGAAAGGGTTTATTATTTTTTAACAGATTGATCTGCATCA
Organism: Coccyzus lansbergi; assembly: GCA_033558105.1. Lineage (NCBI taxonomy): Eukaryota > Metazoa > Chordata > Aves > Cuculiformes > Coccyzidae > Coccyzus > Coccyzus lansbergi. Next base: position 997,802 of record JAUMJK010000021.1, on the reverse strand, counting down.
TGTACTATTGCGGAGGTTTGCACTTTTCTAACCTACTCATTATAGTGACTATATAGAGACAAGGGAGTAAATTAACACAGTTTCTTGTCTGGAAAAGTGCACCCATCAGTCAGCCACCCCAAATGCTCCATCCAGTGAAAAAATTCTACCTCAGTTGCTGAGTGATTTGAGCCAGGAGACCTCTCACCTCTGTGGTTCATCCATATCTAGGTCATACTCCTCTTCTTTTCAAGTACTGAGGCCACCATTTTCAATTCTTCCACTTTTATCATGAGACCTATTAAGTAGGATGCACTGTTCTGAAAATTACAGCTTTTAATGCATGCAGTTGAGCAACTGGCATCACGGTCACTACTATAAAAAAAGAGGTAGGTTTAGATACATCTCTGAATAGTTATTATGCCCTTGACAGTCATACTTAGCTAATTAATAGTAATATTTTATTTGCAGTAATGTTAGTTTCCATTATAAGAAAATACTTGAGGGATGAGATCAAATAAGTATGCCAGGATATTAAAGCCTTTGAGGTACACCTCTGCCACCAGAGAAGTCTCTGCCCTTGTACCTACTGGCTGCTTCTCTCCAGTCTGGAGCTACCTTGCAGCCAGAGCTACCTAAAGTTCTTGTGTACTTGTGTCGTGAGCTTGGATCAGGAAACTGAAACAGCTGAAAGACAGCCCAGCATGAACCATCTCTGACCACTTTGGATGGATCAGTTCCCTCAGCTGCTTTTAGGGTTGTGCAAGTTGACACAAAAGAGGGAGTTGGCAGCACCAGCAATAATTTCCCAGTGTTGTGTTTTTCTCCTTTCTATATAGTATCTGTCTCTGAATGTAATGTAAGGTCATTCAGTTAAGTCCCTCTTTAATAAAGTAATCTCTTCTTTGTTCTACAGAATGGTCTTGCGTTTACACCTGTTTTAATGAGGGAAACAGCATAGATCACCTATTGATGCAACATCTTCTTTGTTAAGGTTATCTCAGGTAACTCAGAGGTGAACATCAATATAGCTGTTTGAAAGAGTAAATTTTCAAGTTGTATCATGTGTATTTCTAACAATTCAAAAACGTTGCCACAGTCAAGAAATACCTTTAAAAACAGAAAACTAGTTCATCTTGTCATATTCTGAAAGGATTGTGTGTGACTTTTAGAAACGTAACAAGAAAGTTAACATTTGTATCCCTTTAATTTCTCTTTCTCCACACAGACTATCTAGCTCATTATTATTAGAGGTTTATTCCCTGTGGAACACTTTTACAAATCCTTTCTTTCCTGTGACCTGCCCTTTTATCAATTAAGTTCACTTGTACTTAAGGAAGAGGGAAATGAGTAGGATTTTCCAGTACAATGCCATCCCAAACCATCCCTTTAATGTCAGATAGATAGATAGATAGATAGATAGATAGATAGATAGATAGATAGATAGATAGATAGATAGATATACACACACACAGACATACATACTTCCGTGCAATACACAGCACAGAATTCCCACTTCAGACTCTTTCCTTTAGCAAGTGGTAGCCATGAGGGGAGTGGGGAGGGGGCAGAGGAGAGGGGAATGCCATTAAAAAAGCTTTCATCAACAATTTTGATGGCAATTGCCCCCACCACATATCAATAAAACAGAAGAAAAAGTGATGCCAATTCTCACAACTGAATTTTAACAACCATCCACAACAGTCAAATGCTGACACGTTCAGAGAGATGTCAGAGTTGGTAGGCTTACAGCAATACACTCCACTGGGCTGTTAACAGCTTCTACCATCTAATCAAATCCCTATTTGGTGTTGATTCAGCTGTCCTCTAATCCTCAATTTGTTTATCCCGGTGATACGTAAGTTTTAGGACCTGGCCTGGAGCAATCCTCTGCTTACATGTGATATTTTAACTGTTGGCTACTAATTGTATTGTACTTGCAGACATCCAAAGTCTCTCAAAAGATCTGGGGCAAAATTTTGCAACTCTTTTCCTTTTGCCATGTACCTGGAATGTTGCAAAGAAACAAACAAAAAAAATTCCTGCTGCTTGTCATGGTTGGTAAAAGAAATATGTTTTTCAATCTGTTAGTAATAGAGTGCTTTCAACACAGGAGTGAATAATACCAGGTGTTCTGTGGGATAGAGACATTGCATTCACATTTTGTTTCGTAGGAAACCATGGAATAAAGCCATGTTTGCATTCTATAGCTGGAAACAAAGAAGTGAATATTCTTCAAGTGGCTGCCTTCAGTGTGAAATGTGGAATGAGGGAGGTTTTGTTTACTGTGAGGAATGTCACTACCAAGTTTCTTAATCCTTTGTCAACACTGAGCTAATTCAGCTTTCATAAAGACGGGGTAGGGCAATGAGTAAATGGATCAGTTACATTTTTCTACTATCACACTATATTAACATTAGAGTTTGCAGGTTGCTCTGCTTAAAGGGTTGTCTTAGATTTATGCTTCATGGGAATTTTTTTGGCTAAGTCTTTGGCAGACTATATTTAAAAATATATGGAGCAATAGAAGATGTCTGTGAAACAAACATGACGCATTTTGCAATGATCTCAGCTATGCAGTAGTAGCAATTAAAAGCTACAATACCACATTGGCCACTACAATTAATGCTGTTAAAGTAATTAGGCCCAGCAGCTGTATGGTCAAATAAAGACAGCTTTGTAATGACAATATGGCAGAAGAAAATTACTGACATTTCCATCTAAATTATGTTCCCTAAATTATCGTTTTAATGCTAAATAAATAACGTTACAATAATTCAAAGACTGATTACAGATTAAATTAGCTCAACTACTTACTCCACAGTTGGCTAGGGTTAACATTTTAAGCGTAATTAATAGCCTTTACTCACTGTATCTGGTTATACATGGTGTTTCTCATTTACATTCCTTTGCAATATGCTGACAGCACTAAATGTCTGAGAAGAAAGATCTCGTGCACAAGAGGAAAATGGTTCTTCGTGTTACAGCACTTATAATGGACATGGTTGCTGCACCGCTCTAATAATAATGACCAGAAAAGGAATGTGGGAGAGAGGTTCTACGCTGTTTTCTTTTCAGTTTTGTGTTCCAAGCCTTTCTTGGAGTCAACGTGAAATGTAATTGCTCTTTTGACCTCTATCTTCTCTCTCCCCAGGTCTGAGGAAGAGCTACACTGGTTGATTATTGCAGGAATGAAAGGCACTCTGACCTTGTCGACCGAACTCCTTGCTGCTTTCAATGTTGCCCATTATGCTGAAGGCAGGCAGCTCCTGGAGAGAAGCTGAAATCTACAGGAGAGCTGCTTGCTGGACAGCCTGCCAACCAAGGCTTCGGCAGCCACATGGCCAGGCAGCAAAAAAAGCCAGCTGGGGAGGGAAAGAGGAAGCTGGATCAAAACATTGTTAGCACAGCATATAAAGAGCTCTCAAACGCCGATCACAGATTGCTTCTTCATTAACAGGGCTTCGCATCATCCACCTGAAACGAAAAGCAGTGGAGAAGAAAAGTAGAAAAAAGAGTGCAGCGATATATATATACTTTTTTTTTTTTTTGCAATGAAATGTGGTAGTCATTCCATTTAAAAATAATTTAAAAAAATACCAACCCAAACCCACAGTTTTCACAAGAATAGGGAGATTGTTGTCATATAAGGATCCATTGAAAATACTCCTCCAAGGAAAATGGGTCAAACATTCAGTTGCTGTAATTGTGCTAAATCGGAAAACATTCACCCTAAAATATTCCTTAAAATATTTTTGGAGCTGTAAAAGGCTGGAAAACATACCATCTGGCAAACATTCTCTCTCTTTTCATGTGTGTCAGTGTGCTTTTATGTATGTATTTCAGAAAACCACAACCTCAGAGTTCACAGTCATAAGACGTTATTTGAAATTATTTCCTGTTACTCTGACTGTAACTTTCTTTGCTCTAAGCCAGTTGTGAGGTTTCTAATTTGACCTGAGGACAATGTGGAGACACAGGTGAAGCTGTTGAAGGACACTGATAGTGTAAAGTTGATCCATTTCAAATGAAGTTATCCAAAAGAGATTCAAATATCACGGGCATTTAATTTAAAAAGAGAGCTTACCAACAGGGCTGCTAGTGTTTTGATAACATCATGACTTGAAGGCTGCCTAGCAACCCATAGAAAATTAGTAAGTGCTCTTGATTTGTTGTTTGGGTTGGGGTTTTTTTAGCTATCACAAAAAAAAAAAAAAAAAAAAAAAACCAAAAAAAAAACCACAAAAAAAACCCCAAAAAAACCCCAAAAAACCCCCAAAAAAACCCAAAGAACCCCAAGCACTGCTAAAACATTGACAAGAAACAGTCCTGTTGTTTCCTCAAACTGAAGAAAGGATTGGATAATTGCTACATTACTCTCACAGTCATGGAAGCTAATGCTGCTTGCAACAGTGGGAGACACATGGGGTTAGGATGACAAAGGTATCCATATCCTGTGCCCAGCAGTCATGTCACACCTTCCCTAGCCCTGCTAAATCCTTGCACACCCTGCCAGGCTGTGAATGGGGGTGGTGTCTGCTTTTTATGGCAGCAGGACCAGAATGTGCTGTCAAGTGCTGCCCTGCATTATCTCTTGCTGTTCTTCTTCAAATCTAGCAGGGAAGGCACAAACTATGCTTTCAAAGGTACTTTCTACCTTGAGAGGGTGGTTATATCAGGCCTGTGTTGCTCAGAAAGAGAAGCCCTGCCTCACATTGACACTGTACTGCTGCCCAAGAAGCCTGGAGCACGTCCAGAACAGGGCATATATTTCCCTCATTGCTTGAGGCAGGGTGTTCGAACCAGTAGTGGAGAAAGTATCTAAATTCTTTGTATATGATAAAAATAATTAATGACCTTTGCAGTTAAAAGGAATGTCTCCCATCAAGGTTGCACTAAGATGGTGTGAGTTTGTCTAAGTTTATCACCCATTCATTCTGCACAGTTCTGTCTTTCATGGAGCTTCATATCATCAAATTTCTGTTTCCCTGTTGGAATTTACAACTATGACCAATGCTTCCAATTAATCTCACTGTCCTAAACAAAACTGCTCAAGCAAAATCTTTCACAGGCAGACTTGTTCTCCAGTCTTCAACTTTCTGTCCTGTTTGTTCCTTGCATTTTCTTCAGAATATCAGTATCCTTCTTTAACACAGTGCTCCTGTACAACCCATCCCACTGAAAAAAAACCCAAAAAACCAAAAAAAAACAAAACCAAAAAGGTGAGATTTCATCATGTTTTGAGCCTTATTGTGTGTTACCCGGCTTTGTTACTCAGCTGACTATCCCCCATAAGCTTCAGTTCATTTACAGAGCTGTTTAAGTCCTCTACCCTGTAAGTAAGGGTTTCGATTATTTGTTACAAGCTGAATTGCTCTACGGTATGGCTGGTCCCTTTCTCTTTCCATTTCTTGGAAAAAGAAAAGCAACAGTGTTGTGTCAAAGTGAAAGAAGCCATGCTTTAAAATAACTTGTGTAAAGAACCTGAGTGTGGTAACACAGGAGATCCTTTCACACAGTTACCATACCTTCAGTAGTTTTTCCATGGAATAAATACAAACTATGGACAAAAATTGTTATATTTACACTACACTTTGTAATGAAAGGGCACTCATATGGAATACTATTTTTAATACTACTTTTACACATGCCCTGTACATTTCAAGAAGCAGTTACCAGGATTAGTGTTAGAAAAGGTAGCACATTGTACAGGTAGAATTAGCACAGTAATGAGAATGACGCCAGGTGAGCAGAAGACTAACACACAAACCAGAATAAATACATTTTCTCCAACACACTGCAGGTGCTAAGTGGCTTTTTCCCCTATTCTTTCCAGAGTTCAAATCCCTGACAAACAACTTGCTGCAGCTCAAGTTATTTTGTTTGGAGAAATCTAAAAAGGTTAAGCCAACTAACACCATGAAACAAATGGATCAGGGGTATTTGAGCTCTGGAAAGTCAAAGTATTAAATAAATTGTAAGTTCATACTGTGTCAGTTCTTAGTTTTCATTGCTTTAATCTGAAGGATGAAGTAAAATAAAACCATGTCAGTCAAAACCAAAACAGAATAAAAAGGTATGAGTAACGTGACATGACATACATAAAATGAAAAATAATTATTTTCACTTAATCTGCTCACATGGAGTCTCAGCAAATCAGTGTACTTTTCCTGAAAGTAGTTCAAAGAACACAAGCTGCCGTTTGTACCCTGTGTTTTTTGTGTCTCTTTGCTTGCCATCCTCCTCACTTGCTTCCTAAGCGCCTTGTTTTGTAGCTATAAAATAGGAGTTTTGACTGTGAACCTGACAACATATTCGGAGGTTTTTTTTTAGTCTCCATGGATGCAGTTCTCTGCAATACTAGTACCTGCCTAACACAAATGGCTTATGAACATATACAACAGCATGCACTTTCAAAGTCAAATATTGCTGAATGTTGAATGTATTTTGCATGCATTGGCTTTAGGCACAGATCTTTGCTTTGCCTGTGAATCAGGCCTGGTAGGTATTCAGAGATCATAGAAATGTATACTACATAATAATTTTGCCTGTCTACCTAAACCTTCATTCTACCAAAAAGTCATCATAAATGCCATTTTTCTAAAGGATGGTGGTACATTCACCATGAAATCACTGGTAAATAAAGACAAATGTCTAGGAATTACCCTGTAGAACTATAAAAACAAGGTGTTTGTCTTGGTCCAAAACCAAAAACTGTACACTAGGAAAATCAAAAAGATGCGAGTACTTTTCCTCTATGTGTGTACGCATTTTGGTGCACAGTCTATTTGGAGTTATCTTTATCCCTAATTTTTTTTTTCTGTATGTTTTGATTCCATTTTCACATGGAAGGTACTTTCTACTCTTAAAGCTTGGGGATAGAGATATCTCTGAACCTTAGATAGATGACCAGGGTAGAAACCTAGAAAAAATACATTAAAATATTGGTTCTTTTACTATCTGTCCAACCCTGCAAGGTGCTGTTTTAGTGTTGTCATTGAACTGACCTGGGAGAAATGATAAGCCTCTGGAAAAACCATGCACCTCTGATAATTTGGCTCAAGTGTGTCTATAGGTTCAACAATTGGGCTTGATGCATACAAGCAATCTACGTTTGCTCTTTGCTTTATTTTAAAGGTTGAAATGTGGTATTTTAAAAATATAATGTCAGATAAGTAATAAGTTTGAATGTTAAGGGTGGACTGAATATCAGATTTCATCCAAGGAGATAAGAAAGGTACAATTTCTGCAATATTTGATAGATTAGAGCTTTGATTTTTGTAGGACGGGTAGATTTGTCACAGTGGCTGGCGGCTCCTTGTCAGCAGTTGGGTAGGAGTACAAGAAGAGTCCTTGTGTTCAGTATCAGCAACTCCTGTTTAATTTGCATTTGAGGGAGTTTTTTCCATAGTGCATTCATTTGCCAGTGAGTTAATGTGTCCCTGCATAATCAGATAAGAATGGAATAGAATTACTAATGATAAGAGGAGGTGGAACAAGGGCATGCCAGTAAAACAGCCTTTCCTTTGCCTATCTACTCTGAATAGACCATAATTTCAACTATCCCAAGTTTGGTTTAGATGCATTTCTTTTCCCAAGATAAAAGTACAAGTATGTTTTTCCCCTTAAAACTGAGTTAAGAAAATTAAATGCTGTGGATTGTCTATGTCAGCTACTACTTCATTCTGTGACTCTTGCTTGCAGCTAGGAAAACATGTCACTTGTCTTCTAGATCCAATCCAAGAACCAATTAGTTAAAGCAGATTAAAAAATATTTCCTGTGAAGCACAAAGGAAAAAAAAAACCAAACACAGAACAATTTTTCTTCAACTGCAACATACTCTTAACATGTGCAAGTCAACAGTAATACTTACATTGGTGTAAATGCAAATATCACAAACCTTTAGGGCTGTAACGTGCTGTTCATAAAGCAGGCCTGCATAGTGAAGAGAAGAAAACCTCCAGACAGCTTTGTCAAGCTGGTATTGGGCCTTGGGGCCTCAGAAAGATGGTTGTGAGCAACAGTGGTGGGCTGCCTCTCCAGACTTGTTGGTGAACAAGAGGTGGATCTTCAATCTCACCCTAGAGGTGATGGCTGCTCTGCAGGGTGTTAGCCAAGGACGATGCTTCAGGCTGTTTAGCAACAGCCCTTCCGCTGTCTCTTGGACAACGCAGCAGTACAGACACCCTGGTGTTTTATGATGTATTATTACTTCTAAGCTCATGTAACTCAACATAGTTTATTCCTTTCAGCTAAAATACTTTGTAATGTGTATGAAGCTAGTTTTGGATCAGAGAGACAGGTGTTAACCACCAAGATGCAGGAGACCCAGTTTTAAACTCATGTATGATATCATTTCATTTGGTTTCTTTCAGCTTGTAATTTGATTTTGTCTGAGCAAATTCTTCCTGAGCTCAGTGGGCTACACTCTTTAAACATGATAGCTAACATAGAAAGTGGATAATTCATGCATTTATTAATTCTGCTATACAAATTTCATAGTGACTTTAAAACAACAAGCATATGTGCAATAATATAGAGAAAGTGAATACAGTGCAACTAATATCCATAGCAGGACATAAGCAGTTTGAAAGAAAAGTTAACACAGTCATTCAACAGATCTGTCACAGTCTTTCAACCTTTAAATCTCTAAATATGTATTATATGGCAAACTTTAAACTGTTTCTACAGCCTAAAGCTTTTCTGCAGATTTTGCTTTGGCACCTTAAAAACGTACATATCCTGTTTGCACATGATCTGCTCAGCAGGAAAATATTCCAACTACAAACTATTTAGCCTCAGTAAAATAAAGTACATGACCTTGTACTGCCCTTTACAAATTATTTGGACCAATGATGTGTTTAATTGGGAATTTAATGGGCGAAAGAGATGTTCCTGTGCTTTTCAAATCCACAATTATGTTATTCTGCTTGTACCTGCAGATAACTCTATCGACTTTGAAGGAAGTGCACTTTGGACAAAAGAAAAAAAAAAAAAAGTAGTAGCACAACAGGCCCACAGCAACTTTACTGCTGAAAACTAGCAGAATTTGCAATACCATGGAGCAAGCAGATCAAGCTGTAAAACAAGTCAAGTAACTATAGTCTCCCCAAAAGAAGCACTAGGTCCTTGAATGATGTTTCAGTCACTGTTACTGAAACTAAACTTTGTGACTTCTACCAGTGTTGAAAAGCACTGGTCCTGCTACTGAAATTATAAGCATCTCCTTTAAGCACTACAGCCCAAGAATCACCCTAAAAATTATAACAGCCTACTCCTTTCTGAAGAAAGCCTATGCTCAGTGCTACCAATTTCAGCCTTTACAGTTGTCTTTCTTCTGAACTCTCTTTTCTTAGCAACATAACTGAGAAAATTATAACTGAGCAGGTTTTTATACTTTGCCCATCATTGCACTTGAACGCTTTGTACAGCCTTGAGAACCGTAGTAGTATCTTATCAACATATGAGATTATGGGATTCCTCATGTAGACAGGACAGAAATCACCCCCATAGTTTAGATTCAATGAAAAAACTCTAGCTTTGATTACATTCAAAATCACCTTGTAATTAGCAAACTAGCAGAAAGATGCAATAGGTAAGAAAGGTGAAAACATTGAGATTCAACACAGCAGCAGAATAGAGAGCAAGAGGGGACCTCCTGTAGAAACTGGAGCCTTATCTCTGGCATTGTTTGATGCGCAGGTGCCAAGCTAAGGATGTCCAGTGCCTGAAGTGATACTCATACAGGAGGAACAAACCACGTAGGATGCTTATCCTGTCTAAAACAGAGAGATTCAGTCTATGGACAGGGTGTTCAGAAAAAAAAAGGGCTTGCTTCAGTGGCAACTCGCTGCACAAAGATTCTATTTTTCCATTGGTATCTAACTGCACCCACACTAGAATGACAAGGATTAATTGCTAATTCTTCATCCCCTTGTTGAGTTTATTTATGGTAGGCAACTGGTAAAATGAAAAGAACTACATGTCTCTGATTTTTAAATATTATTTTGTTCACTCTGTACCGAAGATTCTTCTCAAGCACCATACATCATTCAGTGAATCACTGAATTTAAAAGAATCTCAGACCTACACAAAATAGTCCAAAAATAGGTGCAACTAGCTTTTTTACTTCAACCTTCCCTCAGTCCCTCAAGAGACTGGTATTGCCCTTCAAGGTACCCAGACAATGTCTGGGAATGCCTGTGATCTTTAAAATGCAAAATTCCAGCTCAGCTGTATCTGTATGAAAGCCAATTCTGTATTTTTCCCTAAGCCATAGAAAATGTCAAAATGTGTGAGGCATAAAGATGGTCAGAATTAGAGTCTTTACTGCATTACTTATAGACATTATGATATGTCACAGCAATTTTCCTATATAAAGAAGCTCAAGAAGCTCTGTTTTTAAAGGTCTTCAAGTTGATATTTACATAATAATGATTGTGAAGGAGTAGGTGTGTTCTGCTAGCGAAACCTCTGTAAATCACTTATTTCTGCAACTGGTAAGAGCTCTTTACAAACTGTTATGAAAATGTCTATAAAGTTGTTGCCCTCTAGGAAAAAAAAATTCCATTCTAAGAAAAATTTATTCATTCACATAACCAGACTCTAGAGCCATAAACAGCTGTGCTGGATGCTCCCATTGTTCCCAAAGCTGCTGCATATGTTTATTGAATTGGCCCTTTGCAGTGAACCAAAAGAACAATTAATTTTCTTCAAATATCCCCCTAAATTATGTTGAAAGTCCCTGGACTACAAATCTTTGTTTAAGATCTATCTTCTCAAGTCTCTTCTCTAAATTTGAGCAATATAAAGGCAATAGTCAAGACACAAAGCCTTAAAGAAAACTATTCTAGAGCCTTTGCCTGGAAGGGATTTTGATTTGGCTACAACAAAGACGCATACCCATTTCTACCTGTTGATAAGCCATCACAAGGTCTCTAAAAAAGTTTGCAGACCTTAATTTTTGTGGAGAAAAGTTGCAGACTGACAAACTGGATCCTCTCTAGAAACAGGATGATCTCAGATATTTGAAGGCATGGGACCGAGCATGCACAGTGAGATGGAAGGATCAGACTTCCAGTACATGAGCTACTCTCCATTGCTTGTGAAGGTAATCGCTAATCATCACTGCCTAGGTTACTCCAGGGATACTTGCAGGGTTGCAGAGAAGTTTTGTAGGGAAAGTCTGATAGACTCAACGTGCCTGGTGCTGAACTTCCCTCAATGGCTGCTGGAGCCTCCTAAGAGTGCTGAGGGAGCTGGCAGGGGTACTTGCCAAGCCACTCTCCAACATTTATTGGCAGTCCTGGTTAACAAGGAAGGTCCCAGATGACTGGAGGCATGCGAGTGTGACACTCGACTATAAGAAGATTCAGAAGGAGCATCCAGGGAACTAGAAGCCTGTCAGACTGACCTCACTACTGGTGAAGATTATGGAGCAGTTTATCTTGAGCGTTCTTACTAGGCATGTGCAGGACAACGAGGGGATAAGACCCAGCCAACACAGGTTCATGAAAGGCAGGTCCTGCTTGACCAACTTGATGTCCTTCTGTGACCAGGTGACCCATCTAGTGGATGAAGGAAATGCTGCAGGTGTTATCTACCTGGACTTCTGTAAAGCCTTTGACACTGTCTCACAAAATATTCTCCAAGAGGAACTGGCAGAAAATGGGTTAGACAGGTATACTCCGCTGGGTAAAAAACTGATGTAACTTGAGGTCATTTCCTCTCATCCTATTGCTAGTCATGTGGGAGAAGCGACCAGCCTCCAACCTCCTTTCACTTGGTAGCAAATAGTGATAAGGTTTCCCTTCAGCCTCCTTTACTCCAGGTCGAACAATCCCAGTTCCTCAGAAGTAAGAGAAGCACTCCGAAAGCAATTCATTATCCTTGTTGATTGTTTTGGTCAGTTCTGAGTTGTGAAAACCAGACAAAGTGATCTCTTTTATGCTTTTGTGATGACAGGCATATATAAATTCTGTCAACAAATTTTATTTCCATTTTTCTGCTTTAGTGCTTCATAGCAACCTCCAAAAGACTCCAATACGCAGTAGGGAAAATAGCGTGCAGAAGAGGGAGATGGTCTTAGTAAACAGGTGTTCAAATATTTGTTCTTTTTTGCCCCAGGTAAAATCAAATTCTAATTATTTGATTACAATGTCTTGTATATCATCCTGTATAACGGGTCCTATTGTATTCCTTTAGCAGCACAGAATACATGTCAATTGCTGTTTGCAGGTTTGGAGATGTATGCGTTTTCTTCCTCTTTCCTGAAAGGATTGAAAAGTAAAAGCAATTTCATTTAGCTTATTAACATTATGTAAATGGCAACATAACTAGCTTTGATTTGCTGCCACTACCTTGGAAATATTTAAACATCATTATTACCTAGCTCAACATTCTAGTTTTATCTCTGAAATTAATGCTTTTAGGCTCAATTTATGCTTGACAACAAATAATGATCATAGATGTGAGCTGGTTCATAATCCAGAGGTACTAGGTTACAATGTGTTGCCATGGAAACTGTGTTTTATAGCATTTTCTCTACTTGATTTAAGACATTTGACAATCATAGCAACTGTTTGCCTGTCTTCCCATATCATAAAAAATTCAAAAACACAAACAACCAGTAGGGGACATTCATACAGTTCTTGGACCTCACTATAAAAATAAAAAAGAAATGACAACCTTATATTTAATAGGGACCTTTTGTGAATAGTTTATCTCACAGAATGTCTAGGAGTGTTGGAAAATTTAATCAGTGGTTAGTCATCGAATGGACCTGTCTTGCCTCTGGTTCATTTTGTTTATTGCATCATATATCTTTTATGATCACTGGGACTTTAGCCTGAAACAGCATTTTCTTTAACAAGAGCCATGTTTCCTCCAACGCTGTTTATTGCATCTGAAACATTACTCTTTGAAACCACAGTACATTTTCAATTGAGCAAAGGTCTGTAACGGAATACAGCATATCTGTGTTTATTCAGGATCCCGAGTAAAAAATATCCCAGTTCATGTAACATTAATCACTTTGCCAGTGTTCAGCTGAGGTCATTGCCACATTCCTAGTAGTATTAAGCCAAGTCAAGATTAATCACGTACATTAAACGCTGCAAGGAAAGCACGTGAAGCAGCCCCGAAATCAGACATTTGGTGAAGGACTGAGAGAGCACTGTAACAAAATATATTAGCAGTGCTGTAGCTAGCTTTCAGAACGATACGAGATTTTTTTTTTCTACTATGTTGTTGTCAGCTCATCTATATTTAAGGCTTTGTTGCCATATCCCTCATTTAACCCATTTCTCAGAAGATTTAAATAAAACCACTAAAATCCTTTCTGTAGAAGGATTGTAGAAGTGATCTCATCCCCCCCTTTTTTCTACTTATTCATATATCTTAAAATGCATTAATGTATTCTTATGTAACTAAAATGAAGCTTCTGGGATTCTTAAAAACAGGTAATAGATTCATGCAATATCTTAAGACAGTAATGTTAATAATCAAGGAGTGTTAAAAATCAGTTATCCTTTAATACCTTCTCTTATTTCTGAAAGTACACACACCTTAGTGCCATAATGCTTTGTATTTCATGCTGATGTTGCTGCAAGTGTAAAAGATGCATTTTACACTAGAGTGTTATGTTCTCTGTGGTAGACTGTAACAATTGCTTCATCTATTCTTGTAAACTTCTATTGAATGTTTGTTTTTACCATGTTACACTGTCATAAAAGGATAATTGAAGCACAAATAATTCCCACCGAAAACCCTAAGGAGAAAAACCTGTGGTGACATGAGGTTTGGAGTCAGTTATCTCTGTCTTGAGAATATATTGAAGTGTCAAAGCAATAGATTGATGTGTTAAAAAATTAAGAAACTAGGCATTTCAGCAACAGGAATGGAAACTAAACTGCTGAACTATAAAATTAAAGCAGGCGGATTAACATTATTTTGCCATTTTGGAATGGCCTAGCAATGCTCTGAAATATCAAAAGCTTCAGGCAGCTTTTTCATACAGCCAACACACAAAATCTGGGCTTGCCCTGACTGTAGCCATGTAAGGTTGTGGTCTGCAGACTCATGCAGCTCTACAGAGTCACAGAAGTAAATAAAACACACTCTCACACAGCTGTCTCATTGGAGTACAAATCCGGCTTCTGGCTAGATTGAATATTGAAGGCAATCCTTTTCTCCCCAGAAAGTACCATACCCCCGACTTGACTTCTGTTATGTGGAGGGGATGTTACCACCTTAGACACTAGAAAGGCTGTTTTCTATAGAAAAAGTGGCATCTCATCTTGGTAAAGATCCCTAACCTGAAAAGGACACCTAGTACCAAACCTACAAGCTTTAGGAGAATCATGACATTTCTGTAAGGGTTGAGACACTACTAAGATTATTACCTCCTTCCCTGAGAACCTTCACCAAGTGAGATTGGGCTTTTTGTAGTAGACCAGCACAGAAATCAGTGAGAGGTCTATTGCTTCCCTGTTCTTAGTAAAGAATGTTCCTCTTATGGATTGTCAGAGGCAATAGTTGCAGCTGAAGGCAGGAGATGTTCCTAGTAGCAAGGAAATTCATGAGACATCTGTTTCATGTGTATTTTCCACAATTTTATGCCAAACTGATGTCTGGAAACAATCTTTATTCAGATCTGACTGGTATATACTCTTGGTATTCCTCTATGGAATTAATCTTTTTCTAGTGGTTGTCTAGCAGGTTTCTCTAACAAGTTCACCTCTGCTGCAGAGGCTTGCAACAATGGAGAAAAAGAAGTCTACTGCCTTCCTGGGACATATTCTAGGTGCAGCTTTCATTGTTAGGATATAGGTCTTATATTTATTGTAGGACTTGGGAATGAATTCTGTGGCCTATGACATTTCACTAGTATGCAGAACACATATTCTGTGCACCTCCTAGAACACCTACTGCATGGTCTTCTACAATGTCAGAGATCTGGACTTTTTGCAGTGTCTTTTCCAAACCTGTACTCTGGTGCTGTCTTAGAAAATTATTAGGAGTCTAGCAATTTTGACTGTGCTTCTAGTTCTGCTACAGACTTCACGCATGATACTTGAACTTGCACTCGGCTATACTACTTGTCTATTTGGTAGTTTGTCTACCAGGTACCTGTCATATTTAGGTTTCTGCCACATATGCTGAAGAAGTATTCATGAACACCTGCCTGAGGAATAGAATCATAGAATAACTAGGTTGGAAAAGGACTTTGAGATCATCAACCCCAACTGTACATGCCCCCTACTAAATCACATAATTAAGCACTTCATCTACCTGTGTTTTAAATACCCCCGGGGATGATGACTCATCCACCTCCCTGGTCAGCCTTTTCCACTGCCTGAGAACCTTTTTGGTGAAGAAATTTTTCCTGATGTGCAGTCTGAACCTCCCCTGGAGCAATCTGAGGCCATTCCCTCTCGTTCTATCACTTGGGAGAAGAGACCAATATCCACCTTGCTACAACCAGCTTTCAGGTAGTCATAGGCGACAATAAGGTAGCACCTCAGCCTCCTTTTCACTAAGCCAAACAACCATAAAGGAGCACCACATTTCCTGGGGGATTTTTAACTCTCTGTGGAAAATAAGAGGTAAGAAAACTAAAAAAAGAAGTTTTTGTCCCTCTTCCCTGTCTTTGAGACTATTTGCTTCTGAAAACTTCATTTATGAAAGTTCAACTCAGCTGACAGGGCTTTTCATGCCTGAAATATAACAAGCTACATATGCAACATTGTTTCTGTAAATCCTGGTTTATCACTGAGTGTATCTAAGACTAATTTGCAGTGCTACCTGTCTCACTGGCTTTAGGTGATGCTATAGTGTTATGCTAGGTTGGTAGTATTACTAAACTTGAAATTTCACCACAGTAACAAACTGACAATGTTTTCATAAGCTTTTCTTTAGCTGATGGATCGACTGGTTTATTGAATGACTGATATCACATTATAGATTTGGAACTAACAGTGAGTCTATGCCACTGTGAGAAGCAGGGATGACTCTTACACATATTCCTCCATGGTGATCTTTAGACCTGAAAAGACAAAGCAAGTGTGTCAAGAATGTCACTAAAAAGTTCTGGTTTTGTTAAATTCACAGTGAAGAATAAGACTCTTTCTCTATGTGTGCTAGTGAATACATCCCAGACTGGGTCAATGGAGACACAGCATGAAGAAGTTCCCATGGGCAGGTCTGAGACAGGCATGCGATGCTTCAATAAATAAGTAGCCCTCCAAGGAAACTGGGAAGAAGCCAGTGGGAAAGAACCAGGACACTTTATATCAGGTACCTTGTATCTTAAAGAAGTCACACAAAGATATACTCCGGGTTTCTTAAACTTATCAATGACTTCCACTCAACACAAAAATATACAGATGAAGACAGGAAACAGTAACTTTTGCAATTATTTCTGTACTCCTGATTT
Organism: Coccyzus lansbergi; assembly: GCA_033558105.1. Taxonomy (NCBI): domain Eukaryota; kingdom Metazoa; phylum Chordata; class Aves; order Cuculiformes; family Coccyzidae; genus Coccyzus; species Coccyzus lansbergi. The sequence goes on along the minus strand of JAUMJK010000021.1, from coordinate 981,387 downwards.
CTTAACATTTTCTGAACATTCTTCTGTAGCTGACAGCCTGGCCCAGAATATTCTGTGTGACTCTTCTAAATCATTTGACTTCCAAACTATTTACTGCCTTCAGCTCAGCTCATCATCTATTACATATGTTGATCTAACAACTAAACCCCTCTGCTCTACAACAAAAGCAGGATTTCTCATGCATCTCTGTGAGTCCCTGTTCCAAAGGCATGACTTGCTTTTATTTTTTCCCTCAGTGAGGAAGTTACCGCAAAGTATATTGTTGTGAATTTATAGCACAGTCTTTCTTCTGCACTAAATCCCTCACAGTGCAGATGTTCTAAAGACAGAGGCAGATCATTTGTTTTTACTGCAGTCATGCCACAGGAAATGGTTTCTATCCCTGTGCACCAAAAGTTTTTACCTGTCCCTCTGAATGAGATGTGTTCATGAGTATGTATTAGTCCACTCCTAGCAAAGTGAACTGTATTGTTTTATGTTGAAAATGCATTTTTTGGCAATTCGGCTGGCAGATCTGGTCATGGCAGTCAGGACAACAGTCTGAGACACAGCAGGTCTCTGTCTTTATGGTCTTGTTTGACAAGTTTCTCACAGCATTCTGCTATGGAAACTGTCACCTCTGGCCTGGACAGGTGCACACTTTCCTGGGTGGAAAACTGGTTGGCTGGCCGGGCCCAGAGAGTGGTGGGAAATGATGTCAAGTCCAGCTGGAGACCACAGAATCATAGAATCACCAGGTTGGAAGAGACCCACCGGATCATCGAATCCAACCATTCCTATCAAACACTAAAACATGTCCCTCAGGACCTCATCTACCCGTGCCTTAAACACCACCAGGGAAGGTGAATCAACCACTTCCCTGGGCAGCCTATTCCAATGCCCAATGACCCTTTCCATGAAAAACTTCCTCCTAATCTCCAGCCTAAATCTCCTCTGGTGGAGCTTGAGGCCATTCCCTCTTGTACTGTCCCCTGTCACTTGGGAGAAGAGACCAGTTACAAGTGGGGTTCCAGCTGGGTCCAGCCCTGTTCAATGTCTTCATCAATGACCTGGATGAAGGCATTGAGTGCTCCCTCAGCAACTTTGCAAATGACACTAAACTGGGTGGAAGTCTCGATCTGCTGGGGGTAGGGAGGCTCTGCAAAGAGACAGGCTGGACTACTGGGCTGACACCAATGGTAGGAGGTTTAACACGGCCAAATGCCAGGTCCTGCACTTGGGGCACAACAACCCTAAGCTGTGCTACAGACTGGGAGAAGCCTGGCTGGAAAGCTGCCTGGAGGAGAGGGACCTGGGGGTGTTGGTTGACAGCCGACTGAACATGAGTCAGCAGTGTGCCCAGGTAGCCAAAAAGGCCAATGGTATCTTGGCTTGTATCAGAAACGGTGTGACCAGTAAGTCCAGGAAGGTTCTTCTCCCTCTGTACTCGACACTGGTGAGACTGCTCCTTGAATTCTGTGTTCAGTTGTGGGCCCCTCACCACAAGAAGGATGTTGAGGCCCTGGAGAGAGTCCAGAGAAGAGCAACAAAGCTGGTGAAGGGGCTGGAGAACAGGCCTTATAAGGAACAGCTGAGAGAGCTGGGGGTGTTTAGCCTGGAGAAGAGGCTGAGAGGAGGCCTCATTGCTCTCTACAACTACCTGAAAAGAGGTTGTAGAGAGGAGGGTACTGGCCTCTTCTCCCAAGTGACAGGGAACAGGATGAGAGGGCATGGCCTCAAGCTACGCCAGGGAGGTTCAGGCTTGATATTAGATAAAAATTTTTCACGGAAATGGTCATTGGGCACTGGTAGAGGCTGCCCAGGCAGGTGGTTGATTCACCTTCCAGGGAGTTGTTTAAGGGACAGGTGGATGAGGCGCTGAGGGTCATGGTTTAGTGATTGATAGGAATGGTTGCACTCAATGATCCTGTTGGTCTTTTCTGGCCTGGTGATACTATGATTCTAATTAGATGAAATGGTATATCTCAAGTTCTTGGCTTACTGCAACTAAAAGGGGTGGTCCTGCTCTGTTTAGTCCTCAGTGTTCTTCCTCTCACTCCTATCTAACCTATGTGCTGCCAATGACCCCCTCAAAGGTGACACAACCGCCTCTCTGACTACAGAGTGAGCTGATTCAGCTCACTGAGCCACCAGCAAACTAACACCACAAAACAGTCAACAGTTTTTGTTGGCTTAACAAACTCTACTGACTCACTGAGGGGTCAGATGAGAGCTAGAGCTGTGCAATGGAGAGGATGAGACCACACAGCTTGAAGGGTTGGAGAAGAAGTGGGGAAACGAGACCTGAGGAATGGGGACTGCCCCTTTTGGCAGCAGCAGGTTGTTAGAGCAGCTCAAACGCCTGGTCTGAGCTGCACCCTCACTGTGCAAAAAGGATGCCCGTGAGAGAAAGAATCCAGTAGTTAGTGTGTTGTAAAGTCAGACCCCCGCGTACTTCGCAGTAACTTCACTCGATCCATAAGATTCAACAAACCTCGGTTCAACCCAGTCTGGGAGACAGAAGATGCAGTCCATTTGAGTTGAATACCCATTGGCCAAGGCATTTCTATAAATACAGTAAACCTGCAAGTTTGCCAGCCAGAACTCCTAAATCTTACCCATTCACCCCATCACTGCGTTATGTCAAGAGTTCAAATTACTAGACATTGATTAGGTGGGAGAAAGGTTTGCCAGGAAACTTCTGGCTGAATGCACATACCTCGCACAGCAGAACATTTAGGGTCCCTTATCTAATTAATTCTGTAATTAACAGACATTGCCCAGTTTTGGAGAGATCAGCCTTTTTGTGAGCACAAGTAATGCCAGGACAGAAAATGTTGTTTTCAATTAGATTTTCAGTGACTAGTTTTGACCCTATTCCCTCCAGTAATTAGCAAGAATATTCTACTAGAACCAACGGGTTAACAACAATAAAGGCAGCTTCAGGATACGACTATTACACTGTAAACAACCTTCGCAGATGAAATAGAATTAGTTTCCAAGCCTACCACGACTATTTTATCACTATACCCCTGTGCCTCCTCCCAGAAGTTACTAAACTTCACCTTCTGCAGTAAGAGCCCTCTCTAACTGAATATTGCTTAAGTGTGTTCAACTACTTAACAGTGAAGAAAATACATTTGCTAAATTGTCTCATTTTGGCTGTAATGGTCTGGGGACTGTTCTGGTCAGTGGGAATATTATGTACTATCTCCAGGTAGATGATAAGCAGTACCCCTTCCACTGGCACAGTGATTTGCAGAGTAAATGCCCATTTCTACTGCTTTAGTCTCCCAGTGAATCACCCAGTGATGTCTTCAAAGTGAGAAACTTTTAAGGAGCAATTAGATATATAATGGATAAGCCTTTAAAATATAATTTCGTTTTAATTATTTGTATCTGCAATAAGGTGCAAATTAGTAATGGCTTATCAAACATTACAGTTGAAGTCATTAAAAAATGCCTCTGAAAAGATAATTTTAAAAATATATATGCATGTATGTACATATACTTACACACATGTACATACCTGCAATATGCAGGAAGACCTAAAATCATTTTGGGTTTTTTTTTTTGTCTCTCATAAGGGCTCACACATATTGTCTACTTTGAAAGTTTCCAAGAGAGCTGATTGCCAGCAATTATTTTATATTTCATGGTGCATTCTTTCATTCTACATTTGATTTTGTTCATATGGAGTTCTTAATGCAATACAAAGGTTTGTAGAGGGCTGGAATTCCCAGATCCCTCCTGAAAGCTTGTTATCAACAGAGGCTACTTAAAAGCACTTCCCATAGCTGCTGGCTACTCCTGAAATGCATAAAAACAAGCTTTGGAGAGAGGGAGAAGGGTGAGGAAAACCTTAAAAAGTTAAAAAAAAAAGAGAGGACAATAATTTTCCTTATTCTGAGTAGGAGGTATAATGTCTTTATAAAGTAATAATTAAAAGAAAAACAATTACTGGTGGTTTATCTGGACCTTGCAGCTGTACTTCCCCCTTTTACATTAGCAGACTGTGTTCTAAGGTTATGAAAAACCATGAAAATTGCATCTTAAGAGGAGTTTTATTCTTTTTCCTAGGATTTGATTGAAACAGACAGCTACATTTTGTGTATATATAATTAGGCAGTAAAATAGGCTTTGAAGGCAGATTTCTGTTTAGTATGTGAGTCACACGCACAACAGTCTTTCATTCAGCAACCAAAGACTGATCTTTTTAATGCCTCAACTCACTCAACATGTTTTCTGAATGCTACATCTTGCAGGGAAAGAAAAAAGGGCGGGGGGGGGGGGGGGGGGAAGGAGAGGGGAGAAGGGAAAAAAAGCACCACCAGACAGCTTTAAAGCCATATTTATTTATTTATTTCTGGTTTTCATCATTTCCCCAAGTGAAAACCAATCTGAAAAGCTAATCTAGCTAGTCTGTGGTGATTTAACCTTATGACAAACTGATTTTTATCATCTTTCTTTCCAGACTGTAGTCCAGGGCAGCACTGAATGCTGCACCAGTTCTAGGCGTATCTAATCCCTCTCATAAAAGGCCATTGTGGTAGTAAAACTGAGACCAATGGCTTTTTCATTCTCCACCTCTCAGCTCTCCAAAGTAATGGCAATGGGGTCTCCTCTTCATGTTTTCCTTTTCAGATGCATAGTTTCTCCTTTTAATAAGGCTAAAATAGAGAGAAATAAAAGGAACACAAGCACATTTTCCTCAAAGCTCTCTCTATAAATACCTTCTGGAGAACTGAATTTAGGAACAATCATCTGCAATCTGAGTTGTTTTGACATGGTGTGTGAATACAGTAATGTATCCTTGGAAGTTTCTGATCATAATCAAGTAAGTGAACATGTTAAAATGTTGGGCAGATAACACTCAGGGCTTCACATTTTGTGGTTAGGGTCACACTCAGGCACTCTTCCTCACCCTAAAGCCCAAGGGACTAAGGATGTGAACTAAGCAGTACTCAACAAAGGCACAGTTCTCACACCTAGTCCTTGCAAAGTAATCATGATGAAACCATTGTCCACTTATTTTGTGTACTTGCAATGCATTCTTGTCTACAATATTTTCCCTGAAAAAGACAAATTATAACACACATTCTTCACTAAGAAGTAATAAGACTAGACAGCAAATACTGTCCTGAAAAAGTACACTTCCCTTACATTCTCCAAAAGCCTTGACCTCAGTGCTAAATGTTTTCATCAATAATACGCTAATGGACTATATTTCAGACCTACTTCACCACTATGAAGAGCAGTACAAGAGAAAGTTGGCCTGCATTTGATTACAAATCTTTATTTATTCTCAAAGGAATGCTTTTAACCAAAAAGATACAGAGTGTTAGATAAAAAGATCTACAGCTTGAAATAGTTTACACAAATTCATTTCTCCAAATAAAAACATTGTATTTTAAAACTTCTTATTAATATCAATACATTTACTTGTCTTTTAAAATCACCATTAAAATTAAAGCCCAACAACACTGTTTAAAAGCTACAAAACTTTGCTTTGGGCAAAATGCTAATGTGTTTGAATTCAGAGGGCACCACTATTGTGCATGTAGAATTATATAAGTGTAACATGAAAGAACAAAATTTTACAATAAAATTTCCAATATGTATTCTGGAAAATATTACTCCCTAGTCCAGAGCATGGAATGATTCAGAAGTGTCCTTGTCTTCTAAGTAAAATTTGGAAATTCTCTGTTGGATATTCTTGATGTTTATGAAGTAGAATACACTCCGTAGAAGCATTTCTTTCAGATACCTTTACTGTATTTCTACAGGGAGATGCTGGAACAAACAGCACTTCTGGCTCCAGAACACCACAGAAAACCTTAGGCTCCGGAAGAATGTCTGAGCATCTCTGCAGAACTTGAGACTTTTTTTAACCAGAAATATGAAATTACCTGCACCAAGTCTTTTTTCATATCCTGTGGTGGTTCAGGAGACAAGACAAAAAATCTGCTGTCATGTGCACTAAAGGGTTTGAAACCACAGAGCTCCTTTACAGAAGGCAGCTAAAGCTGAGACCTGTGTGTGACCATTTGGACTGTTTTTTCTCTAGCTGCAAAGAGGAGAGCAGTTTCAGTCACTGGAAGGTATGTTTTAATGGTAGTTATTTGCAATACACATGTCCAAATCTAATGCAGATGTTCTTAATCACATTACACTTGATTTCAATATGCTTAACAAACACAGTCCTCGGGGCACTCTGTAAGGTAAGTAATCACTGTTATATGAAATTACAAGCAGGGAAGCAGAAGCATTGTAACGAGAAGAACCACAAGGTTTCAAAGTCCAGATTGTGCAGAGGCTCACCAGACAAACACATCACCTCCATTTGTGTCTGATGTGAACAGTGCCAGCTCGAACTCATGCAACTGCGTTAAAACAGAGACATAAATGATGCGCTCAGTTTAGCTTCCCTAACAGGAAGAATGATCAACCAGTGATAATGGTGACTATTACTATCCTGTGTCACAGCTGTGGTGTGTAATATCAGCTAAATTACATGGCTTCTGCCATGGTACAACTCCTAGACATTGAATCAAGGAGTTAAAACAAGACTAATGGAGTGTTAATAGAGTAAGACATCACTGAAATAATTTTGAATGTTGAATAAAATTTTCTGGATTTTGGGGTAATTTATTACCTTTTGTGGGAAATTCTCACAGATTTACTTTTTTGTGAGTTGGTACTCCTTATTGACAGATTTCCAAATCTATGCATTTCTCAGAGGTCTGGAGATTTTTTCATTATTTCCTTTTTCATTTAAAAGGATTGTCATCTTTTTAAATTGAGCTTTTGCAATCACATCTATGCAGAAAATACCTGAAGGTTGGATGGGTCTTCTCAAACACCAAGAATGCGATGCTGCAGTGTTTCAGGTAACTCCATCAAGAAAGAGTAATGAAAGTGAAACTCCACTGAAAGTGAGTAATGTTTCACCTGATTCAGGGTCCCACTCCACCAAAAAAAATTACCAAAACCAGAGCTACATTATTTTTGGTTGAGGAATTAAGAAATTTTTTACATCTATGCATTGTTTTACTTACAATTTCAAGGCAAGATGGCCAAGTCACAGAGAGAAGTACCGTGAACTTCCCAAGGTCATAGTGTGACACATCTGAGAACAGATACCCCAATTCCTGATTCTCTGCACTAATAAGATCATTCTTCCCATTTTGTGTTTACACTGTCCTCTTTTTTGCCTCATTCTCTTGGTCTCAATCCCCCCTTCTTCTTTCCTGCTTTCTTGATCTCTGTTTCCACAAACATCTTTTTCAGCAAGTCCCTTCATGTACAGTTGAGGGTACGAAGCTCTCTTTGTGTTTCTCTCTTCCTGCTCCAGCATCACAAAAAAAACAAGAGAGTAACAAGGACGGTCAGAAAAGCAAGAGGCCACAGTTTCCTGCTCTGGTACACATAGAGAAGTTCTGAGGGATGTTCTCTTCACTTGTAGCTCCAGTGGCCCACATACTTTGCTTGTTAAAAAGCTGCTTGGTCCGTTATCAGGATCTCAGCCATTCACCTTGTCGAAGCCCATTTATTGTATCCTTCCACACGTCTGCAGGTTTTAGATTTTCCAAATGTCACCTCCCAAACATATTTTGAATAACTTCTCTGGTGAGTTTTCAGGGTCACTCCTCTTTAAGCTCCTTTTTGTCAAAAACGTAGCAGCACATTTCCTCATCCCTCCCCCAAAGATGACAGACCTAACCTTGTCTTCAAAAACTTTCACAGGCTCATTCTTCATTCCACCAGCCAGTACACATTCTTGCCTCTTTGTCATCTTTATCTTACTCCCAGTATGCACTATCAGATTTTATCTCTGGCCCATTCCTTCTAATCATCCAACATCATGCTTCTTGTTCTTCTTTCACATTGGACCACAAATCCCTCTCACCCCCACTTCTGTTGCAGACTTACTTCTCTGCAAATTCCATTTCAAGACTCATCTTCCTTCTCCCTGGCCTATGACTCCTACCATTCTCTTTAATAAAACAATCCAACCTTATTCCCTAAGCCTCAGTTCCATTTCCCCATGGTCATTTGTTCTCTCTGAAAATCTCAAGTATGGCAACCGGCCATCGGCCTTCTGTACATTTTTCACCTTAGCACTGCTATAATGTAGATGCTGCCTGACTAAAATACTGAACATGCATCCATAACTTCTATTACAAATCATAAACGACTCTGAAATATTAAGCTATTCTGTATGAAAGAAGCTGTAAAAAATACACAGTATAATAGAGTACTAAGCCTATGACAAAAGGCTATAACAAATTTTAAACATATATTGCCTCTTTGTCATCACATACAGTCTATTAAGCAAGAAATGCATTGTTCTAATATTATCTGAATGTTTACACAATGCACTACGTAAATAAATAAGCTGTTGTTTAAATCACTTGGGGAGAAATTGAGTAGCTATACAGTGGACTGAAGACTATATGTTTGTAGTTCAAATTCTACAGCAGAACTACACAGAACTATTAAATTACAAAATGAAAAGTCTTACTAGGTCATTCAGTCTACTCTAACACCAAAATGGAGTCATTCCCTACAGTATTTATTTTTAGTGCTTTTTCCAGCCTAATTTTCAAGTCCCGTGCAATGGGACTTTGGAACTCCCTTGGGACACCATTTGCTTCACTGATTAGCACATTTCACTATTAGGACTTCTTTTATGAAATATTCAGCTGTTGATTTTCTTTTTATCCTCTGTATTCTCACAAAGATAGTTTCTATGCTGTCTATCTTTTACACTTTCTCCCTACCCCCAAATAAAGACAGGTATATACAAAGTCTTTCATAAATCGTCCCCCTCTTGTTGTGGATTGCCAAGCCATTTTTGTTGCTCTTCTATAAACACCACAGCTGTACTTTGTTTCCCTATATAACCTACATTTGTACACTGAAACATAAGAGACACTGAACTTTAGATTAGATATTAAACTGATGATGCTTGTGAATATAAAGATAAATGTAAAACACTCCGTGGACCATCCTAAAGAAGAAAAAAATTGTAAACACTGCCTCTTTCAAGAAAAAAAAAGTAGCATCAACCTAATTATCTGCCAAGTTTATAATGGCTGCTCTGTATGTTTGCATCACCAGTTCCCACACTCTGGTCTATGGATCACTAGCAGCCTGCAACGCTGTAGTAAATTATCCACAACTAATCTGCAGAGTCAGTAGTTTGCACACATTAATTAAAAGTTTGTTCATAAGACTGCGGGACAGGCTGTGATATATTCTGAGGATGTGCTAATCCAAAATTTTTGGATCAATATGGCAATTTCCAATGCACCATTTTCAAAGCTGCTGTGAGAAAGCATTTCTGCGCAAAACGTTGTATACTAGAGAAATGCCACTCATTGTTTATCTAATTAATCTGGCAAACAAGCCCTCAAGGGAAATAGACTTTTTTGTCCTCTCTTCAGTGCAAAGAAAAACGAATGATGGTTTAATCTTTGCAGACATGTGGTCTATAATGCTGATATTGCCTGCACACACATGTACCTCTTTCTAGTCCTGCAACATGAAATGCAGGAACAAAGGATGCAGTTGGAAGAGATCATCGAAACAAAGGTAATTAAGGCTCAGCTGCAAATGATGGTAGGACTATGTGGCATTTTCAGAGACAAATAAATTTAATACCAATGAACTTAAGGTTCATCCTACAACTGGGACAGGGGTGTTGGCAAGGGTTGCAAAAAGCTCTTCTTGGAGTTGTCTGTGAGTGTCCAGAGAAGGGCAACAAGACTGGGGAAGGGGCTAGAGAACAAATCTTAGGAGGATCAGCTTAGGAAACTGAGGTTGTTTAGCCTTGAGAAGAGGAGGCTGAGGGAAGACCTCTTCACTGCCTGAAAGGAGGTTGTAGAGAGATGGGTGCTGATCCCTTCTCCCAAGTGGCAGGTGAGGGGATGAGAAGGAATCACAGATTCAACAGGTTGGAAAAGACCTTTTAGATCACTGAGTCCAACCATTCCTTTCTGTCCGTAAACCGTGTCCCTGAGCACCTCATCTACCCATCTCCTAAACACCTCCAGGAACTCAACCACCTCCCTGGGCAGAACAGGAGAACAAATGGCCTCAAGTTGTTCCAAGGGAGGTTCATATTGGACATCAGGAAAAATTTCTGCATCAAAAGGGTTCTCAGGCACTGGCAGAAGCTGTCCAGGGAGGTGGAGTCACTACTCCTGGAGGAATTAAACAAACAGGTAGATGAAACGCTCGGGGCTGTGGTTTAGCAGTGAACAGGCATGGTTAGGCTCGATGATGTTCGAGGTCTTTTCCAACCAGATGAATTTATGACTCGAAGTACTTGCTGCACTCTCGATTTCCCCACTGAAGCCTGCCTGTGGGGAGGGGTCTGCTGGTGTTTCAGGGTGCAGGGGTGTCCCTGGGCAGCGCTGTCCCCATGCCACAGCCAGCGAGCAGCCGGGAAGGCATTGTGTGGTGTGATTTTTGGTGTGGGTGATGTCCCAGACATTGCCAGGATGTTCTGCAGGGCTCAAACAGAGATTTTCCTCCTTTCCTCCTGACAATTGTGAGTTTAAGCTGTTCAGGCATGTAAGATAACAGCCTCATGTGCCTTTTGCTAAAAACAGACATTAGCCGGTAATTTTTCTTAGCGTATATGATCATAGAATCATAGAATTGTAGAACAGTTAGGGTTGGAAGGGATCTTAAAGATCACCTAGTTCCAATCCCCTGCCATGTGGGACATCCCACTGGGTCAAGCTGCCCAAGGCTCATCCAACCTGGCCTTAAACACCTCCAGGGATGGGGCAGTCACAGTTTCCCTGGGCAACCTGGGCCTCACCACCCTCATAGTGAAGAAATTCTTCCTCATGTCTAATCTAAATCTACCCCTCTCCAGTTTATGCTCATTCCCCCTTATCCTATCACCATAAGCCTTTATGGATAGTCCCTCTCCAGCTTTCTTGAAGGCCCCTTTCAGGTACTGGAAGGTCACTATAAGATCTTGCAGCCTTCTCTTCTCCAGGATGAACAAGCCCAACTCTCTCGGCCTGTCCTCATGATACATGATACATAGATCTGACAGGATTAAAAAAAGGGGGAGGGTGGATGGGGAGCTCTTTGGGATTATTAGCAGTCTGCAGCTGCATTAATTAAAAACGGATTTCCTATTTTAGACAAACACTAATTTATTGGCCTTCTGTCTGTCTTGTAAAACGTATGTGAATACAAAGTTGTAATTTAATTTAGCAAGCAAGCAGAAATTAAGGCAAAAAAAAAAAAAAAGCCACTAAATCACACAAGGGGCACCGGGCTCTTTTTGAAGTAGGGATATTTCCAGCTTGCCAAGACAATGTGAGTTAAGTGATCTTTTCTGCGGCCAATCATGGGAATCATCTGCTGTAGAGGCATCCACAGATCGGCGAGTGGTATTACTGTAATTTCTTCCCCAGAAATAGATAAATAAAACCCTGCTTCGGTAATTATGCAGTATGCTGCACAGGCTCCTTCCCTGTACAGTCACAGACAAAAGCTGGGAGGGAGAGGAGGCTCCCCTCTGAATTTTGTGATCTGAGGGCTTTGTGAGGATATTTTACTCATCAATTGGCAGCTGTGGTTGGAGAAATGGCTCTTCCATGGACCGTTGCTTTCAGAAATTAAAATGATGGTGTAACGCAGATAAAGCAGAGGCATTTTTGCAATCTCTCCCAGTAACTGTTCCTTGGCTAGTTAACAGACCATCTATTCAGAAGCAATTTTCTTTGGGCTGAAATTATGTGCTGACCGTAGCAGATCACTTCCCATAATAGCCCTTCCCCCACCCAACGCTAAATACAAACTGTCTCCTACTCACTGTATAATAATGTGAAAATGACTGTAATTTCACAGAGGAGAAGCAGCCCAAAGTGAAACGTGTCTAAACAAGAGGTCGATATTGAAAAATCAGGGCCATTACCTAAATCTGAAAAATACATACTGTAAAGAAACAGGAACAGCGATCCGCGACTAACTAGGCTAAACAAAAGTAGGTTCGGTGGTGCTGATGTGAAAATTTTTGCTAAACGCTGAATGAAAGCACCTAAAAGTTACCCTGTGGAACCTGTGATTTTCAGTACCTTCTAAGATTATATATTCTGTTCCCCCTCTGAATGGCAGATGCACATCCTTCAGTACCACTGGCTGTGTCCACAGCCACCTCGGCCACCACACTGGCTGGGAACTGTTCCCTTGCCCCAGTGAGGGCAGGGGGGAGCATTCTCAGCAGCATTTCTTGTTTACACTGCACACATCCTGCCGCAGTTTGCTTGGTTGGTTTTCCTTTTCCCCTTTGCAATCGCTTAAAAAATTTAATGTCATCAAGGGTCTCCCTGGCAATGAACTGTACCTGGTAATAAAGCCTTCATTATCAGCCCCCCAAAGGAGAAGCGTTTTCATACCACGAGCAACGGAGCAGGTTTTTTTCTGGTCTGCCTCCAGGTCTCCCAAAGGGGCATGTGCTGGTGACCCCAGTGTCAGAGCTGGAGGGGTGACGGTGACCTGGTACCCAGGGCATCATGGAGCAGCTCTCCCCCGCAACTCCCCACCTGGCATCACCACAGCCAGCGTGTGAAGGAGGTTTTACTCCTCTACTACCTTCCCCACTCATCACCCCTTCCAACGGGGTGGTGAACGCCCATAATTTGTTCAGCTGGACCAGGTCCAAGGGGGTGTTTTGTCACCCTGTCACGGGTGCGCCGGACATCGTAAATGCCACGCTTTGACTTCTCGCCGGAAACCTTGACTTGGGCAACGCGTGCTTTTGGCACGAAAAACATCCCCTATCGATTTTCACAGGGAGATAATTCCCAGTGAGATCAAGGGAAAAGGAAGGAAAAAGAAAATGAAAAAGGAAGAGGGGGAGGGGGTGTGTGTGGAAGTAACCAGGGCATGAAAAAAAATTAAAAAGGACAGGGTCCAGGACAACCCCCCTCCCGTCTGCGAAGGGTTAAACGCAATTTAACGCAGCGGTGTAGCATAATGGCTCCCAACCTAAACAAAAGGAATGATTAAGGGGGATATTTTCCGAACTACACAAAGCCCGATAGGGAAGATTTGTGTTACTAATTCCTGTGAAAGGATGTTCACGTGGTGGTGATACGGTCGCTGGCATTCACAGCTCGGTGCGTGCGGCTGTAAATCAACAGCCTGGAAACAAAAGGGTTATTTTCTGCTTTCCCCCCCCACCCCCAACCCACGCCTCGTTCCCAAAAAGGAGGGGAGGGGGAATGGGGGGAGAAGTAGAATAAACCCCGACCTGCCTAAGTTAAGCTATATTGTTAAAAAAAAAAAAAAAAAAAAAAAAGAGCACGGAATAAAAATAACGTGAGAAGATAGTGAAGGAGAGAGGGGAGAGAGGGGAGGGGGGGTCGGACGACCTCAGAGGTGCCCCAGCCTCCCCCCGACCCTGCCCACGGGCGCAGTTTGCTTTTTCTCCTCCGCTAAGCACGAAAATAATGGCACATGTGTACGAGCAGCCCTCTCGCTGGCTTCAAGCTGTTCTAATCTCGAGTGAGGGGGCATTTAAAAATTACGAGCGAGATTCTAAATTGCCTCTTTGAAACCGGCACAGGGAAAAAAAAAAAAATCATTCATCATCCCTTCGAAAACTGCCCTGAAATTAAATTAAAACGAAATGAGGGAGTCTTCCTCCCAACGTGTGAGTCTTTGGCAGAGCCGCTCTCCACCTCGGTTTTCTGTTTTATTTTTTTCCCCTCCTCCCCGTCTCTCTCTCTCTTTTTTTTTTTTTTTTAACCTAAATGTTATATGGGATAATTGAAATGGGAAACGTGATTTGTCTGTGGCTGCAGGAGGTGGGTGCGGGGCTGTGTGTGTGTGTGAGCGCTCCCAGTGCCCCTGAGTGTGTGTATGGTGTGGGGGAGTGGGTTGTGTTTTTTTTTTTTTTTTTTTTTTTTTGTGTGTGTGTGTGTGTGTGTGTTTCTGTCTCTCGCGGACTGCCCAATCGCAGCGCTCGGTTTCATAAAAGCTGGGTCCTGATTGGCCCAGAGGGAAAGGGCATCGTGAACAAAGAAAAGTCGCTCCAGGTAGGGGCTGAGCGGGTCCCGCGGGGCAGCGCCCGCCTGGGTGCCCGCGGGGCACGGGCTGCGCTCTCCCCTCTCCCCCGCCTTTATTTTCATTTCTAGAAAGAGAGGAAGGTTCATGGTTATCTGGGTGCTCTCTCCTTCCAAACACAATAAATCTGTTGAAGACATTAGTGGTTTTTTTTTTTTCTTTTTTCCTTTTTTTTTTTTTTTCTCCCTAAAATAAAAAGCGGCTGCAACCAAAACACACTCAATGCAGTTAGAAGGAAAAGGTCAACTCGATCCAATACAGACCGTAAGTACGGTTGCGTGGTGTGTCTATAGCACTTAGAGGGGATTTTTATTTATTTATTTATTTATTTATTTTTCTCTGCAAAAGGGTAGCGTGAAGAGTTTTTGGGAGCTGAGATAACTAGGGCTTTTTTTTTTTTTTTTTTTTTTTTTTTTTTTTTCCGGGGATATAAAAAGAAGAAGAAAAAAAAGAATCCCACAAGCAGGATGAGTTATTTGAGGGAAGCAAGAGGGTGAAAGCACTGTAGTCACACAAATCATCCTTGACGGTGCACTTGCGGGGCGTTAAAGTACTGCTTCTATTTTTTTTTTTTTGGTGGGGGGGGGGGTTTAGGTAACCCAAGTTGGGGGAAATAAAAAGTGACACGATTAGAAACAACCCCGCACACGCTCCCCGCGTACCAAGCGCCGCCTCCCCAGCCCCGGGGCTTCCCGAGCGTCCCGGGGAGAGGGAACGGAGAGGCGCCCCCCCGCCCACCCCCTCCCCCTCCCCCACGCCGAGACGGGGGTGAGAAAGCGAAGGAGAGTTCATAAAGTGGTCGAGGCGAGCGATAAAAGTAGTTACTGTGAAAGTTTTCGGTGCCGCAGGGCGCCTGCTCCCACGGCCACGTGGGGGGCAGCGGTGGGAGGGCAGGGGCGGACCCTGACGTCGGTCTGTCGGTCTGTCTGTCTGTCGCGGCACGTTTGGGGGTTGGTGTGTTCCTTTTTTTTTTTTTTTTTTTTGGTGTGTGCGCTTTGAGCAACCTGACCCAGCGTTTGGGGCGGGGTGGGGGGGGAGCGGATTGAAACCGGATGATCTTTTTAAGGTCCCTTACCAACCCCAAACCGCGATGCTGCGCGTATTCGCTCCGCGATGAGCTTTAACGACCTGGGGGGGAGCCCGCACTCACCCTCGCCACACATTTTTTGTTCTCCAAGGCAGCCAATCGAGCCCGGCGGCATCACGCGGTTGCTGGCGACATCCTCCCCCCCCAAATCCCACCATCCCCCCAGCATCCCCATCCCCCCAGCATTCTCCCTCCATCCCCTCCCCATCCCCAGCCGCTGCCAATTCATTACGGCTTTTAGCTTCCCATCGCCGGCTAATTAAAAATACTAAGCTTAAAGCTCCGAGACTTGGGGGAGGGCGAAGGATAGAAGCAGGGCTGCGAGGTTTTTTTTGCCGAGACAATAAGGTGGGAGCGATCTGTCCTGAAAAAAAAAAGGTCGACTGCTTTATCTCCTCGGACTCTAATTACTGAATTACTTACCGCATGACTGATTACCCCGAGCTCCTAGGTTTTTCATTACTATTTCAATTTGAAACTCTGATCAGTGCCTGTGCTTTTGGGTTTGCGTTTTGATTTTATACTACTATTTAAAGAAAAATAAAAAAAAAAGCCAAGTTGTTGTGTCCTGTTCCACCTCCCCCCCCTTTCCTGAATTCGTATCCCTGGGAAAATTTACTCTGTTGGAGAGCACGCTGCCCTTCCTCCACTCCCACAAAATGTTTTGATAACCGGTTTATCAGATCAGTGATTTCCCCCCCCCGCTCCTCCTCTTCCTCGCCCCCCTCCCCTCCTCCCACCCCCTCCCCCCGCCGTTTCCCCTCAAGTTACTTCAAGAAATCAGATCTGTCAGGACGGGCGAAAAAAATGCCACTTCCCAACTAACAGGCGGAATCCAGCCCAGATTTTCAGTCCTTTCTTCTTCTTTTTTTCCTTCCTCCCTTTCACTAATTTATCCCGATGTTAGCACATTCTGTCTTGTAACACCCGGGCGCCTGTAGGTTTGTTTCATGGGATCATTACTTACTGATCAGGACGGCTCCCAGGTCCGGGGCTGAAGACGGAGTGTGAAGTTGGGGATACATTTATTTTATTTTATTTTATTTTTAATTTACTGTGATGATTGTTACCTCTTGGTGCTTATTCAGGAAAAGCAAACAAACAAAAATCTGGGCTTTGATGCTTCAGTTCTGAATGTGAAATATTACCTACCAGCTGGTAAAGTTGTGAGGCTCAGCATTTTTTTTCCAATTTTTTTTTTTTTTTTTTTTTAAGGAAGGAGGCAAAAAAAACCCTAAACAAACTAAAAAAAAAAAACCAAACAAAAAAAAAAAACCAACAAAAACAGGACTTCTGATCCGTGTGCCAAAGTAGGGGGAGATATGTTACTGACCGATTCATACTGGCTGAGATGATACTTGCTTTCTACTTCTTGATCACTTGCTCTTTAAGTAAAATGAGGCACAGAATTGTTGCTGAGACGAGTGGAAACAGCATTTTCATTTGCTGGTTTAATTAAAAAATGATAAAGGATTAAAGGTAAGCATTATGCATATATATGTATAAATATTTCGACAGTCGACTGTAAAAGGGAGAGATCCCTTTAAAAATCGTTTTAACTAAGCTTTGTCAAACACACACTCATTTGCGGTCACTGAGGCCACCTTGGTGCAGATCACTTAAAGTGTATGTCTTAATCAGTTTCCTGTACAGTCAGTAATACTATATTTAACAGACCTAACAATTGTGTGACCTAGGAGTACATTAGAACTGCTTGTAGAACTGTTATCTTGAGAATATTATTTTTAAGGAAAAAAGACCTCTTTTATTTATTTTCCATTTTTTTTTTTTTTAACCTACGGAGTTTGATGTTTTCCAGTAAACATTTCTGTTTGCAGGTTGTTGGATTTTTTAACAGAAGCTGTATTGTGACTGGGAAAATTAGGTTTCCCACTCCCCTTAGAGCCACCCTCTCCCCCCCCCCCAAAAAAAAAAAAAAAAAAAAAAAAAAGATTAAGTGGAAGGGGGGGTAAAAGGTAATATAGAAGAGTCACAAAATTTAAAGGGTCTGCTTTAAAGCCACAGAATCCATGGAATGCAGCAAAGAGTGAATCCGTGTCCTTCCTTTTCTCCCTTTTGAGCCTAGGTGGTGGTCCAAGGGGTTGGATTACACCATGTGCTCCAACAGCTAGGCACCACTTCTAACACTGTGTTTCTTGAGCTTTGTGGATTTAAATCATGTAGTTAATTTTTCTTTCTTTTTTTCTTTTTTTTGTGGACATGACTGAGAGGTTGTGGATGTTAGTGTATAACTAGATTAAAGATGCTCTCTGTAAGAGCATCACGGCCACTGCCTCCGGTTTAACCAACTTAAGAAAAAAACGTGGTAATGGTGACTGATTTTACTCCTGTTACTCTGCCCCTTTTTTACTAGTTGTATTATATTCTTGTAAAACCCAGACAAGAAATATTTGACTTTTCCCCTCCTTACAGGACAAGGTGGACATAGACTGAAGGCTGTGACCCTACACACACCTGAGGGAGGAAAACAGGAAGAGTTGAACTAAAGAGAGCCCCGCGGAGATAAACGAATGTCCCCACATCTCCAAAGGAAAGTTCATCGGATTTTTACTCTAGAGATCTCATCTTCAGGATGTCATTGAACACTTCTACTACAGGAAAAGGTGTGGATCCAAACGCGGTTGACACTTACGACAGTGGCGATGATTGGGAAATCGGGGTTGGGAATTTAATAATTGATTTGGACGCCGATTTGGAGAAGGACAGACAGAAATTTGAGATGAATAATTCTACTAATACCACCAGCAGCAGCAACACCAGCTCCAAGGATTGCGGGGGTCTGGCTTCCAGTGGGGCTAATGCTACCTCAGCCTTAGCTGATGGCCTAAAATTTGCTTCTGTTCAGCCCTCTGCTCCCCAGGGGAATTCCTCTCACAAAGAGACTAGCAAATCAAAAGTGAAAAGGAGTAAAACTTCTAAGGATGCTAATAAATCTCTGCCTTCTGCTGCCTTGTATGGGATTCCTGAGATCAGCAGTGCTGGCAAGAGGCAGGAAGTCCAAGGGCGCCCTGGAGAGGCAACTGGCATGAATTCAGCACTGGGTCAAAATGTGAGCAGTAACCCAAACGGCAATAGTAACACCACCAGCAACACCACCACCATTGCCTCTTGTGGGAAAAACAAAGAGGAGAAACCAGGTAAAGCCCCGGGCAGCAGAGGCTCCAAGCGGGATAAGGATGCGGGAAAATCCAGGAAGGACAAGCAGCACGACATGCAGCAGGGCCACCCCAACAGTGGTGGGGGTGGCAGCAGCCAAGCTCCCCCTGGGCATCTCTATGGCTTTGGAGCCAAGGGAGGCAGTGGCGGAAGCAGCAGCCCCTTCCACTGCACCTCCTCTGCTGTGGGGGAAGTGAGTAAAAGTACCCCGGATTCAGGGTTAATGGGGAACTCTATTTTGGTAAAGAAGGAAGAGGAGGAGGAAGAGAGCCACAGGCGAATCAAGAAATTGAAAACAGAAAAGGTAGGACAAAGCTCCTCTCCACCTCTTCTCTTGTGTCTCCTTGTGTCTATAACAAATGTCCCACAACTGTGTGTTTGGCTCCTGTGTCCTCTCTGCTGTGTATTTGTGACAAGTTCTTCCTTTCTAAAATGAAGGAAAAAAAGAAACAACCCTGAGACCTCTTCCCTAGGCAGAAGACACTGTGTTTTGAATGTGATGCTCTTCCTTATGATTTCCCCTCCCTGTCCTCAGCCCTAGAGAGCATTTCTGTTTTGTCTGTTCTTTGTGATTGCGCTCACCTAGAAAGGGAAACCCTGAGATGATCCTGACTGAGCTGTCCTGGGTTTTAGCAGAGAACAGCAGTATTGGTACTTGTGGGATGGCACGTGTTTGCCTATGGGGGCGTGTAGCTCAGGTCCAGGAGCAGACGGTCTTATTGTATGTACTGACACTTTTCCACTACACCATTGGGGATTTGTGGATGTTCCTCTCCCAAAGCCTAAAGGGACAGTCTCCCTTCTTCCTTGACCCCGCTCTCTGGAGTTGAGACTGTGCTTGGGAGGGGAAAACATACAGAGACCTGGGCTCCCCTGTTGGGCTTCATGGAGCTGTTGGGCTTCATGGAGATGCTGGGTGCTTATCGTGTTGGGGGCTTCTGTGGTACAGCATCCCAGAGGCCACAGGAGCTGGTGTGGAGGAAGGAGCAAGCAGACAGGCAGTGCCTCTCATCTTCAAGAAGGAGGAGGCTGGGAGGAGGGGAATGAAGCCTATGCTGAGATGTGTATGTGCAAAACAGCTTTCGGAACAGAGGGGAGCAGTTGGTCTCCTGTCTGGGAGAGCCTTCCTACCTGAGCTCTGCTTGCTCTTGGATGTGAACCACTCGTTTGTTCAGTGGTTGAAATGTATGAAAGAAATCAGTTGAGGGTGTGTGGTTTTCTTCCTTTCTGTTACCTTATGAAGTACAGTTTCTGTAAGAACAGATGGCCACAACTCTGTTCTTCAGGAAGAGCTTGGCTTTTGTTGACCGCTGGTTCAAGGAGGTTCTGGTTTCATCGGGAATTGTTCTATCTGTAGGGCAGAAGGCGTCTTCTGGGGGACCTAGGGGTGAGTGCTGGGAGTCCAATGACTGCTACAGGTTGTTAAACAAAGATAACCTGGTCTGCCTGAGAAATAAAGCAAGCAAACACTGCCCCTTTATTGTCAGCTGTTGGTTTTAAATTACCTGCTTTTACAACTTCCCCAAGTGAGCATTCAGCGATGGGAAAACTTTCGGGTCAGTATTAACTGTATGGTCTGCGAGTGTTTTAGAGGGCTGGAGGTCTCAGGGAAAAGTTACGTCTTTTCACGACCTGTTACTGGCTCTTTTTGTGTTGTGGTCATATTGAAGTTTCTGCAGTATTTAAATCGGCTGGAGGATTAGATTTGGGTGTTCGTGATGTCAGGTATTTGTTAAAACTGGAAGATAATTTCAAGGGCTTCTGTTTAAGGCAAGGAATGAATTAAATTTCATATTGTATGCATATTATTGCTCTCAAGATAACATATCTGTTGATGAATTTGAATGAGCCTTGTGAGTTTTTCAGAATGCAGATGAGAAAACTAGATTGCTGTAATTCATGTGTGTATGTTTGCACTTTGATTTATGAAAGTTCTGTTCACAGCTGAAAGGTGTCCTAAAATCTCATGGTCTCTTTATTGACTTAGTACAGTAGGCATTTACTTCTGTTGCCAGTGGTCTTCAAATTGCAGTTCTCTAATCTGTTTTAACTATCTAGATAAATTGCCCTAATCCGGTCTTCACAATGGCTGTGGTTAAAGAGTCAGAACCATTTGATTGGATTCAGTGGCTGCCTGGAATGTGGGAGGTACTGCCCTTTTGCAACCCCCTTAGCCTTTTAATCTCTCAGCCAAATGTTCACATTCAACAATTTTGTTTAGCTGGCAATCTGAACATTTCAGTATCTCAAAGGCTGCTGTCATGGCAACAGAGATTAGAGGGTGGTGTGGTTTCTTCCGTTTTTGTGTTCTTTTCACTCTCTAGTCACGTCACACAGGAAATTGTATTAAGGATCCATATACATGCAAGTTGTCTTACATGCAACGTAAATTGGATAGCATGCAAATTCAGAGCAAGCATGTATGGAGCAGTTCAGAGGCAGTGGTATACTTCATGTTGTGGCTGTTGCTCCAGGAGGAGGTTTGGAGCTTGCATTTCCATTAACAGCCACTGCTGTTGGCACACACCGACTTTAATATAGGCTTCACATATTAGAGTCGTGCAGCGTTGCCCATTGTCTGGCACAATGGTGTTCTTGCTTGCTGACTCAAACAACATCCCTTTAGTGCTTCTCTTCCCCAGGAATGTTCAATTCTAGATATACAATAATAATAACGCACGAATGCCGACAGTGGTTGTGACCTTAAGCCCAGCCCGTGGCACTATTTGTGTTTTATGTTTGCCGTTCTAGCTTTTTTTTCCCTCAGAAATTCTCACTAGAGAGAATTAAAGAGTTTTAAATTTCTTAAGTGCCTCTTGCTTTGACTGTTTATACACTAGAATATATATGCTGTACTTGCACTGAGCACCTTATGTCTGTAGATAAGTATTTCGAGCCTGTATGTCAAAAGGTATTTCCAGTTATGTTAATGTTCTGAAAGGCGTGTTTTATGGATTTGGATGTTGCCTTTTAGAAACAAATGAGATCATGCCTGCTAATTCGAAATCTGTGGGTTTTTGTATGTGGTGTGGAATACAATATTGCATTTGTTTACTATTTGTGTAAAGCTTGGAGCAGATTCCCAGGAGTTGCAGTCACTGTTTAGCTTTCACAGCACGCCTCAATGTCTATTTTTGGTCTATTTATTCTGTTTCCTTGCTGCAGAAAGTCATGTAAAACATGATAAATTGGATCTTATGAAGGCTAATTAAATCAATGACTGTGTTCTGCTGACTCTTTTATGCAGAAACCGCAAGTATGTTGTAAAAGTCGTCACTCCCCTAATATGTGGATAAAGTCAAAGTATGCTGTAATTCTAGGATGTTTGAGCTATATTCGTGCAGCCTATTTTGTGGTTAAGCCACCAGTGACATGTCTGAATAAGTAGCTTTGACAGGTAGGCTAACCACTCCTAAGATTTTTGGTGTTAAAACCTGTCTCCATTTTCCATTCCTCATCTATACCATTTTTAGCACAGTCACTGACTGTTTGTCAGCATGAACTCTTCATCTGTTTTAGCTAAGGGTTTGGTGGGGGTTTTTTGGTTTTTTTTTTTTTTTTTGGTGTTTTAACAGCTGTTACATTGAAAAGTGCTCAGAGATTGCATACAATCATTTGCTTTCTGTGTGTTGCAGGGAGACTTTGAGATTCAGAGAGTCATAATTTACTGTGAGATATGAAAGAAAATTGCATTTGAGGTGTGAAAATCAGTATGTTTGTATGAAAATAATACAGAAGATATAAAGCTATAATCAGAGGTGTCTCTTTGCAGTTTTTCAGATGAATCAGTCCTGTGATACTCCAGGATTGAATTTTTCTCTTTTATTAGATTATTGCTTCTCACTAGGACTGCAGTTCACATCTGAAAGTTGTCTTCAGCAAATAAATATGTTGGCTGCTATTGTTTGGTTTTATCTTCACTTTTTTTAAATAGTGAGGTTTTTTTGCACTTAATCAGGAAACCGTGTGCATTTTACTTATTGATGTAAATCATTTAAGTACATGCTTTGATTAACAATGTTATGGAGATATGCTTTTCATGTACTTTTGCTAGCCTTGGGTGTAGTTTATTCACTGTGAAATATAAGGGCAGAGAGGTCACTTGCTGTAATTAAAGAACAAAGTCTATTGTTGTTTGACAGCAAACTGTTTTGAAAGCTACATAAGGGATTTAGCTGTTAAAAACATTGATAACTATGGGTGTCTAACAATAAGCACAGCTCAAGGTTCTTAAAGTTCTGTAGTGCTGTCTAGTAGCGTGGTGGTGCTTTTGGAGCTGGGTGAAGAGGTGTTGCCCTTTGGCCGAGGAAAGCTTTCCGTGTGAACCTGCTGACCTCTGCCAATATGTATGACCAGATCTGCCATTGAATTTCTGTGCAAAGCAAGAATTAGTCCAGCACAATGGAAGGGCTGGTCTAGAACGTTTATAAATTAAAGGAGGGAAGCCGATAACCTTACTCGGAACTACTGGAAAAATATTTCACTTTGGGCACTGGTAATTTTACAATTTTAATAACTTCATAAATACCCAGTAAAAAGGAAAGGATTGATTGTCCAGATGTCATGAGGTTAACCACGTTCTCTACGTTAAAGGGCTTTCCTGCAAGGCTGTTTTAATTATAGCTACATAAAGACTTGTTTTTCCAAAGTAGCATTTTATAGACCAATAAATGAGATGTATGTTAAACGTGCTAAGCAAAATCTCCCGTAACCATAGAGGTGTTCAATAACCAGATTCAAGTAACATGGAAAGTACCATCTGTTCCTAGTTTCCAGCATAAAACCAGGAATTGAATAGCTGTGATTTGCTCGTATTTTTTGACTCTCTTTTATTTTATTTTTTTATTATTATTATCATTATTTTAGAAAGCACTTTAAACTTTCTGAAATGCAATAATACAGGAGAGACTGTGAAAACACATGTTCGTACATACAGTTAACCAGTTCCACTTTCATTTAAAGAGATTTCCAGAAGTGATTCACCTCCTGCAGGCAAACACAATGAGGGCTAGTTCTTCAAAGGACTTACTATTTAGGTAGAACCTGAATTATTCTGTCAGTTTTTCCCAACGAGGTAGAAGTGGGGGGGAGCCTCTCTAAGGATTACTTTAGCAAGCTCTTATCAGTCACCTAATTGCATACGATAAAAGCATTGACTAAGATTTTCCATGCAGAGACTTTTCTGCTTTTCAGAGAAGTGTGCTGGAATCAGTGATGGGGGGAAAATTACTCTTTTAAAGATAACTTAAGTTCTGAGCTGTTAGGCAATGAGATTCTTGGCCGCAGCCTACCAGCCCTGGATAAAACGCCATCCGCCTTTGTTTGAGGTCTTTTACTGAAGCTAATGACTGGTCTTGTGCCGCCCTGAGATAAATGACATTATCTCTGAGTGGTCTGACAGGAAACAGACATGTTAATGGTGAAGCTGCGGGGAGGATCTGCTGAAGCTCTGACAAAAGAGTAAAGCTTGGACCCCTGGTTGTGATCATTAACACATAATGCATTCCAGCTTCTCCTACCAGGGCCTCGATAACTGGAAAGCTATTTTATCGACAACAGCGTAAATCATAAATCTGAAACATGCTGGTTTCCTTCCATGCCTTTTTTTCTTTCTCTTTGCATAAAAATGAATGACCCAGTGAGTAAAAGGTGGCATCTGCGGACTGCGAGGCACTGGCATGTGCTGGAGATGTGCCCTGCTTTCTGTAAACTGGATACACTCTTTGCATGTCGGATGTAGGTTCCCCTTTATTTGCTCTGTTATGTATGCGATTTTCATTTGGAAAAGTAGGCTAAATGCTGTTGCTTCACTGAAAGCAGACCTTGTCCTGTGCTTGCTTTGTGCATTAAAAAACAAAAACAGGTGCATTAAAAAACAAAACAAAACAAACCCAGAAATTCATGTCAGTGAAAATTTTGTTTCCTTAGATAGAAGACTGTTGAAATTAGGTGTCAGGGTCAAACATCGTATTTTCTATCATAAATTGAAAATTTGGCATTGTACAGGGTGGCACTTATGTTTCTCCCTCTTGCTGCCTATGCCCACGTAGCCACCAGGATATTCTGTACCTGCTGGCCTGTTAGATGGCTGCCCCGGGACCTGTCATGTGCTCTTAGCTTGCTGTGGTCTCCACAGTCAGTAGCTGGATCTCAGAACACTTGGGTATGTCCTGTTGCCTACCTAGGCCATCTCAAGACTGCTCCAGTGGAGCGCTAGGCTGCATGCATCCCACTTGTTAAAATCTATTGGACAGAGAGGAGAGCAGGTGTGTGAGTTATCCTCAAAAAGGTGTCAGGCGTGAGGTTATTAATGACCATGGGATTATATTCCAGCATCTTTTACTCCCCTCTGAGACCACTAATATTACACATGTGTCTAAAGGGTTTAAGGGTCAACAAATGTAGTCTGGGAAACGGAGGATGAAACTTGCCTGAAGAGAGGGTGTAAAGAAATGGAGCTGGGGGATATGGCCAAAATATGATTAGAATTAGAATTTCCTTTAAAACATACAGTGTATCTTGACAGCCTGTGCATGCTTGCTTACCCCTGGAGAGCGGTCATCATTGCAATGCTCTTTTTGAAGCATTCCTTTTACTTATGTAGAGTCAAAAAAGGTCTGTGTTTATCCACATCTTATGCAACGTTATTGGAACATGAGGTATTTGGGAAATTTTAGAAGCATCGTCAGGATTATGGTCTACGAAGTACTAACATAGGAATGGTTGGACTCGATGATCCAGTGGGTCTCTTCCAACCTGATGATTCTATGAAATTCTATGATTTCTGCAGAAAGAAACACCTTTACTTCTATTTTGTATGTATTTTCCATCAACCACCCTTGAAAAAAAGGTAAGATTACTTCTGCAGCTTCTTAGGCAGCTTTATGTCATTGTCACGCATTCTGTATTGCTCAGATACAGCACTTCTTGAATGGCTTGCCAGCTGTGTGCTCCAGGTTTGTTCCATGGTGTACAGTTGGGATTGCTGCTCTCAGCTGAGATATTTTGTAGAGGTGATCAACTGCCAGGTTATTCTTTACGTAATATGCTTAGCACTGTACCAGCTCTATATTGTACTTACATAATGATCAAACTTACACAGTGATATGTCAGTGGGTTTCCTGAAAGGCTGGAGAGATTACCTGACTTCTTAATTGTGCTTACAACAGAAATACACCCTCCTATGAGTCCTCAGATAGGATCACACCTGTGGATCTGTGGATGCAGTGACCTTTCAAAGGACTGACTGTAGTTTTGTTGAAAACTAGTGTTTGCCTCAGTGTGTTTGTGTCAAGAAGTAATATTTGTTTATTAATAATAATCACAGAAAATATATTGATCTTCTAAAATATAATTTGGAAAAAATTGCTTCTATATCTTCTATTTTTTTCCCCCTTCTTTTCCATCTTATGAACTTTTTTGTCCCTTTTTTGTATTACAGTTTTTCTGCCCGGTGGAGATCCTTTGTGGTACAGTTTTATCAAAGTGAATAATAATAGAAGTTATCATTTTTTAATTTACTTAAAAATATGTTTGAAATGAGATAATTTTAATAAAGATAATTACCATTTTTCATAGCAGGACTTGAGGGGTTTTCTGAAAATGAGATTTTAAATCACTCTTGGGGTTTTTTTTATTATTATTATTACATTCTTGAATTAAACCCACAATTTACTGCAGGATATGAGTAGCCTTTTGGGCATATATGCAGATCAAACTGTGACTTTTGATTGTGCTGTAGCCAGGGTTTCAGTAAGTACTCTCTATTGCATTTTCTCTTTCAATTCTGACTAAATGGTCTTGGCAATTGGAACAAAACCTTTACATTTGAATGAAAGGTTGTAAAACTATTCAGAGTGACTTGACTGACAAGTAAGTTCTTTGTCATTCCCCCTCCCCCCCCCTTTTGAAAAAACTGAGAGAAAATTCAAGGGAGTGTGAATAAGTAGTTTCCTTCAAAACTCCTATTTGCATGTACATGTACACATAGATAATATTTATGTCTAAATATAAGACTGCTTGATTAAAAAGAGAGCACTGAGGGTAGGTTGCATGCAATGAATTAGAATTGATGACTGTATATATAGGTTTTCCTGCTCTAGGGTAGCTAAGAGATGAAATTTTCTGAAAACTTAAGCCAACATTGCAACTAAAAAAATTTGCCTTTTAGTGACAGAAGTTTATAATACATCTGCATTTCCTGTAAGTTGGCAAAGACTGCTAAATCTTAAAACAAGGGGTTAACTTTTCTACCATCTACCTGGAATACCTATGGAGGCTATTCAGATGAAAGCCATTGAGAATTAAAGGACAAGCTCTTTGTTTCAGTAATTTTGAGCCGAAGACATGCTTTGTTTAATTGTATGTCCTTTATGATGAATGTTCCTCGACCATTTTGGCTTGTCAATCTTCAGGAATAATAAATACTGAACACTTGGTTCCCATATCTCCTCCCATCTTCTTCCAGTTTTTGGGGTCTTCCTAGCATAAATCTTACTCTTGGGCACAAACCCAGGTTGGCTGAGATGTTTCTCTCATGAGTATCTCCACTTAATATTAACATCCTCATGGGGATGTTTGAAGCGTACACCAATAGTGTGTTGTGAATACAGTTTTTTTGCAGTTGAAAGAGCAAACTAAAATTTATTGATGGTGGTTACTCAGTGTTTTCAAAACACTGGTGTTCTAGCTGTTGAATTATCTTGTCATGTTAACCAAGATACAGATGGCATTATGCCACAGAAGTGTATATTTACTTAAAGGAATTTTAGAGGGTTTGATATGCTTTATTTTCCTCTTATTTCCCTGCTGGCTTCTTTTTATTGAGGGGTAACATGAGGAGACCTGGTAGCAATTTTATTGCTTTCCCATAACAGTTTGAAATAATAGCTTGGTCTTTGGTTGCCAGTCAAGTTTCTACCAGTCAGCTTGATTCTGTTTTTTATCATGTGGCAGTAGAATATAAAAAGTATATGTTTGAGGTTTTCCCTCAGAAACTGCCTGCCTTTTTTTTTTTTTTTAAATTCTTAAGTTAGCAACGGAAGACTAAGCTTCATTTGGTCACACTTTTGTAAGCTTGTGGAGCTCACTTTCTTCATTCTGCTAAAAGGAAGCACCAAGTTTAAGCGTAGTTTCCCAGGAACTTTTGAGGCACATTTAGCCTCTTTAAATATGTGCAAAATCAAGCTGCCCAGTGCACAGAGCTAGTCATTTGCATTAACCATTGAATCAATTCAGTAATTTTGTTAAGTCTAACCTCCAAACATAATTTCAATCTATTTGCATGCTACCTTTATTGATGAATTTCAGTTGATGCCATGCTGCTGTAGAAATATATCTGTCACAGGAATGGTACCATAGGTGTCTGTCATATAATCATAGCTTTTATAGTTTTCACTGCTTTGCTCAGACAGTAAGAAGAGTGAAAAGCAACTTGTAATCTCCCTTCTCATAGTGCACAGGGCCAGACCAAATTATTTTTGGATTTCCTGTCACCTCCTTGGCAGATTTCTGTGGATGGCTTATGTTAAAAGCAACAATAATGTTTGAATTGGAAGGGTTTGCTCTTTGGGTTTTCATTCTTCGTGGAGAACTGTTTATTTGTGTGTGGTTTGCCACACTACATGGCTAGTACTATCGAATCTGTGCTTTATTACAAGCTTATAGCAGTGTGGTAATGGCAGTAGTTGCATATTTTGGGGCTTTATGTTCTTGCCAATTCTGCCTTTTCGAAGGAGGGAAATGAAAATAAATCTGTATCTCTGCAACAGAAGGTAATAGAAGTAAAGACAATTAAAAATGAACTTCATTACTCAGTTGAACCTCTAGGAGTTTTAAATCTAATTTAGTCCATGTCCAGGGAGTTGTTTATTTAGATTGCACTAATGATAAGGATCTAATATTCCAGGAGTATTTCTGGATATATTGAATGTATTTGACCTCAAGTTTTACTGGTTAATTTTTGACCTGGATTGAATGTTAGGCAGTGTATGTTTTGCACTAGAGCTCTGGAACTTGAAGGAAAAATACTGCTGTAGTTTCAGAACAATAAAGGTAATTGTTGCACACCAGTGTTATAAAAAAAACTAAATTCATGTTCTTACCTGCTTCAGCCAGTAGTAAGATGCGGTGTCATAGCATTAATTGTTGCTGTATAAGGGCAAAGTGGGTCTATGTGTATCTATATACACACACACATATTTTGTGGAGCTGTCTATGCTTGTGTATACATACACACACATGCGTATGAAAAAAAGACCTGCTACTGTTTTAAAGAACAGCAACTGAGTTTTGGCTAATAGTCTATATTTACTTTTCATGTTCAGATTATTGAATAATCTTTCCTGTGATGTTGCACCAGATGCCAAACACTGAAGGAGAAAGCTAGCAGCTGTTTCCATTACAACATTGGTACAGCCTCTACACTTTGTTTTCATTTTTATATGCCCCTTCAACCTTTCCTAATCACCTCTAAAAAAGATTTTTCTCTCCTGCCTCTGATTTATCTGTCTGCAGGGTTCTGTGTTATTCTTAGCTTGAAAAATATAAAATCCGTGTGATTTTTTTTCCTTACTCTGAAGAGCTTAGTGTTCTGACTCTTGCTTACAGTCAGCGAAGCCTTACAGCCCTCAAGTCAGGTGAGTAGTTCATTGCATTATGTCTGTTGTAAGCCCTACCGGAGATGAGTCTGGGTTACAAAACCAAGCCTAGCATCAACAGTTTGATTATTATTGTACAACGAGGGGTAACAGTTTTAAGCTGAAAGAAGGGAAGTTTAGTTTAGATATTAGGAATATTTTTTTTTCCTGTGTGGCAGTGAGGCCCTGGCCCAGGTTGCCCAGAGAGGGGTGGCTGCCCCATCCCTAGAGGCGTTCAAGTCCAGGTTGGATGGGGC
Source organism: Coccyzus lansbergi (assembly GCA_033558105.1). Lineage (NCBI taxonomy): Eukaryota > Metazoa > Chordata > Aves > Cuculiformes > Coccyzidae > Coccyzus > Coccyzus lansbergi. Next base: position 952,150 of record JAUMJK010000021.1, on the reverse strand, counting down.
TGGAGCCCCTGATCCCGTGGAAGGTATCCCCGTCTATGGAGTGGAACTGGATGATCTTTACAGTTCCTTTCAACCCGATCCATTCTATGAAGTTGAGCCACTGTGTGATTTATATTTGCACACTCTCTGAATAGCGTTTTGTTCATTCTTAGTCTTTCCTTCACCATCTCTCTGAAAATAACAGTTTCATGGCTGTATGCTGTTATTGCTGAGATATGACTGAAAACTGCGTGCAGTACAGTGAAGCACATTCATTTTCATCTAGTACCCGTTTATTGCCTTGAGCACTGTAAATCTGTCAGCTCTTCACCATGCTTTCACCTCTTTCTTCATTTGCTCCAGCTTCTAGTTTGACAACGTTCCCCTGAGGCAGATTTCTAATCTGCTTCCAATTAGTTGCAAAATGTGACTCAAATTTCCACATTATGGCTGCTGTTTTACTTGCACGCACACATCTAGAAACAAATTAATGCTCTTGAATATTTATTTTTGAGCCTTCAGATTTACTCCAGGAGGAAGAGTTGCCAACTACTTTCAGACTACTTCCAAGATTTACGTTCTTCCTTAAACTGAAATATTTATTGTAGTTTAAAATGCTTCTTACTACTTAATTTTTACAGAACCTTTTCAGCAGGATGGTAATTACTGATGATAACACTGCATATGAATAACTTTGAAAAATGAACAATGGTTCCGATTAAGGTTAAAATTTTGTTGTCATTGTTGTGCCAAGTCAGATTATAAGGCATTTCCTTTTTGCAGAGCCTTTTTTTAATTATTATTTTAATTTTTTTAAGGTTTAACTAGTTTTTCAGGACAAACATGCTTATCTGCCATCTCTCTGCCTGTCACCTATTATCTGCAACTCCAGAAGTTGTCATTTGGCTGGGGGGAGGGAGACAGAGACTCATTTAGTCTTTGGTGAGTTTTAATAGGTGTAGCTAATGAAAAACTGTTTGTGTGTGTCCCTTTATATATGTCTGTACTTGGCGTGTGTGTGCATATACATGTGTACCTGTGGGTATACCTTTAAAATATTTTATATAAATTGAATTTTCAGGATTCTATTATAGTGATCATGTTCCTGTGAGCAGCTGTTGCAGGAACATGGCCTTTGCTCTAGACTAAAATACCATGGAAGGGACTGAATTCTATATCCAAGTGGGAGTCTGAACTTCAGTCCTTGTTCAGGCAGTACTGATTATCAGGGGCTCTGTGACAGTTCTGCGTTATTGCCTGTCCACCTCAATGTCTTATTTCTGTAGTTGGCTATATAGAGAAACACAGTGTATTTAATTCAAATATACTGGTAGCTAAATTTATAGATTCAAATCTTTAGTGGAGCTTAGCACTCTGCAGTTTGGCAGACTGATGTCAGCCACCATAATAGAATTTAAATAGGCTTGCAGAATTTCATTTAGAGTATATTGCTGAAGTTGATATTGCTAAGTACTTGTCATTTCTAAATGAGGTTTACACCAGTACATTTAGCTTTTCATTTATGTTAATTCACTTATTTGCAGACACATTTAAAAAAAAATAATTCATTGTCTTTACTGTCCTGCGTGGAGGTGGTAGCCTGTTAGCCCCATGTTGTATGTGCAAACTTCTAAACGAAGGCAAACACACACATACTGTGTTTTGGTTTATAGTCCCTGAGAACTTATTTTCCACAAAGAAGAAAAATGCGAAAATAGAGATAAAGGAAAATGACACTGATGTTATTTTGTGTTCTCTTGGGATGTGAGTGACTTTCTAACTGCACCGACGAGAAACCTAACATGTTATTTATTTCTCTAAAGGTTTCGCTTAGTCTGGTAGACTCCTGTGATTCACAGCATCATTTTGTAAGGAAACAATATTTGCAAACATTGTGAAATTTTGCAACAGCATGACTTTTTTTTTTTTTTTTTCCCCCAAATCCAACATCAAAGTCTTCGTGGTTCAGCTCTGTAGCCATGGTGAATTGCAGTTCCCGTGATTGTCAGTTGGTGAGAAAAAAGTACACAAACAATTAAAATTGGGCTGAAATGTATATATTTGTAGCTTACAATAACTGACTTAAAAGATATTCAGAGTGTTTAACCGGGCTTGCACATAAAACAACCCCACCCCCACATATCCACATGTATGGGTGCACATGCAACCACACGTTATTAATTTTTCAGGCAAAAGCTATAGTACTTCAGAGAAGCTTCTGTTGATAGCTTTTAGTTTTATAAACTCAAAATGAGTTTATTGCCTTTTAACCAGCACTAAATAATAGAAGAACCTATGCGCCTCCACATTGGACAGCAGCCAAACAGCCAAAGAAAGAAGGGGGAAGAACTGAATGGTTTAATTGTAGAGCAAATCATTTGTTTACAGATTAAGACCTATATGGTAGCCAAGTCCTATGGACAAGGAGGTGAAAGAATGAGGCACTAAGATACAGGAAAGAGCTTTATATTTTGTGACTAAGTCCTGCTATTTTTGACTCCTCCTAAAGCAGAGGAGGCGAGTTAAAAATGAATTGTTTAACAGCAAAGACTAAGCAAAATGCACATATTAAGAAGGAACAAAAGAGTGGGAGAAGGGAAGTATTGGTGCACTTTACAGGCTGACAGGAACCTGACAACTAGAGCTCCTTCCAGCTAAGGGGCACCAGTCGGTGGCAAGAAGAGCTGCCCTATTTTGTTTTCTGTCTGAATGGGGTGAGGGCGAAATGCCTCTATTAATGTGAGCAAACATAATACATTTTCTTGAACCACTCTCCCTGAAATGCAGTTTGGCTTGCTCACAAGGCCTTTTTTCCTCTTTCTTTTTCTTTCTTCTTTTTCTCCCCTCTCCTTTTTAAGAGCAAGTTTTTCAAATGGGCCTTTGTTTCAGTATCATAATTAATTAGTTGACAGTTCAAACAGTTAAGAAGTGCTTGTGGTGCCTGCTTCATTGTTGTACAACATTTTTTTTAAAGACCTATTTACTGGTGGCTTGTAAATTTGAAGATATCATTTTCATGAGTCATTGGTTTAAAGATCAAAGCCAAGAAAGCATTGCAGTAGAAGTGGAGTGACCTCTAACAGTAAAGGTTGCTTAAGCTTCTTCATTTGAACGTCTTAATTTTCAATAATTTAAAGGTTTTTGAAACTTCTACCATTTGAGCTGAATTTTGTGTGACGTCTTTACTGCAATTTCATATGAAATTAAAATGAATTTATAGAACCTGAGTAGGAAAAAAATTATATTGATGAAAAAAATATCAGGGAATTTTTTTTTTAAATACAGAACATCACTGCTATGCCACTAGGTTGGTAGGCAAAAACTCATTGGAAAATGTGGCATAACTGTATGAAAATTGGCCTTGATTTGATCAGATTATGAACCTTCTGAAGAAGTGTTTAGCCAATGTAAATCTGACTGTAAATATTTCATTTTCCATCTTCAGTGGTAGTAGTAACTTTACATGAGAGAAGGAGTAGGCACAACTGAGTTTGCAAATCCTGTCTGGTTATTTGAAATCATTACAAAATACGCTTTTAGTTTGATCATCTTTAAGTTTTACTGAAATGTACACTCGAAATCTTGTCTTCTTGACTAATCGCAAGTCTATGTTAAGAAAAATAAAAATGAGGAAGAGAAATTTTCAGTTGTTCATATTTGAAATGTAATACACAAATACAAGAGTGTACATTTTTTTGTGCATCATGTCCTAAAGTATTAATGAGGGAACAGAAAAAAAGTTAATGAGCTTCAAATGTGGCCTTCTAAGCGCTTAGTAATGCTATTTGTTCTTTTCATAGTACTTCACTGAAATTTACAGACAGCATATAAAATGTTACTCTCTGATTACATACTAACAACCATGAAGAGTGTCATACATTCCTCTCTGCAACTGTAGCCTACTCTGTAGAAACTCTAACAGCGGTATTCTTCTTAACAGACTGATTTTTCTTTATTTCCGCTGTATTTTCCTGTCTAGGGAATGAGAGATAGTCTATGGTGAACTGCATGTAGCTGAATTCACATGTAACAGGCCATTTCACCAACAGCATTTAGAAGCAGAATCTGGTTACTTTTAATTGAGTAGCAAGTAAGCATTAACTTCTCTGCAGGAAGAATGGTGCTCTGAAAGCTATGTAAGAATTTGGTCTCTTACATGCAGTCTAATTCTATGCATATTTGTGTACTTATATGCCCCTTTGTTTTTTTCCCCAGGCAATAAGGTGACTGTTCTGTTTGAACATTAAACCAGTCTGTTATTTGATATCTGTTCAGTAAAATGAGAGTTAACAGGACATTTTAAGTGATTGAGAGTACTGTTTTAAGTGACCCTTAAAGAACTTCACGTTATGTTCTAGTATTATGATTTTGTTCACATTGTACTTTGCAGCTTGTATAATGCAACTGGCAGAGCTACAAAATGAGTCTGTAATAGGAAATTTGTAATAGGAAATTTGATGGCATAGCCTCCTCCTGGTAATATTTTTTTTGCATCTACTTATAAGTATGTAATTTTATTGTTGTTATTGCTTCTAACAGATACAGAGGTGGTATTCACAATGCAGGTTAAAAAATGATAGCACTGAAATAATGAGTGAGGTTTCATAAATTCTCAAGATTAAATTATCTTTTTTTCTGAGTATAGGTAATTTAACTATGAGTAGGCAAATTCACTCCAGGTTAAGTTTCCCAGTTTTGATCAATGTAGAGAAGTATGTCATAGGAAGTTAAGGGTTTTCTTTATCAGTAGTATCTGAATGCTTGATAGACTTAATTAATTTATGTGTCTTCTCTGTAGAGTGAAAAACAATAATTAATCAGTGTTTCTCCAAATCTGGGTCTCAGTAAATTCAAACATAAATTTGTGTTCCAAGTCAGCAATTTAAGATGAAAAAATGATTTAACATCAGGATTTGGGACAATTTGATACAGTTTAGTTTAATTTTTGTTGTTGTATTAGAAGCCAAAGGGCTGGTAAAATTCTGAGAAAAAGGAAGTTGCTGTCATGATTTTAATTCATTAACATAAAAATAGCTCTGCGTAATATTTATGGTGGCATAAGACCTCCTCTTCTTTGTATTTTTGTTTAACAGCTTTTAATTCGTTCAAGAAAAGCCAAACAAATATATTACTTCCAGAACTGAGTGGGAGGCAACTGAGATATTTTCAGTACTTAGAAATTTTCTATATTTTGCTGGAGACAAAACTTTGATAAGTTTCAAGACAGAACTCACTTTTCTCTATCCTAGTTGGCCTGCATTTCTATGGCCCCCGGGTGTGTTTGATCTTGCTGCTGTTACATAAAGGAGTCACTGTGTTTACCTGCTGTTGTGAATGAAACCCGGCCCTGTACATGAAAAGCTTGACACTTTTGTTCATTCTCATACTTTAAGTATTTTCAGTGTTTTGACTTAGAGAAGATTATCCGATCTGGAAACCGAATGTCAGGATACCATTTTTTTCCCAGGTAATTAGGCTAATTTTTTTTAGTCCTTACTAAATTTGTAAAGCAGTCACTGAGAAACTAGGCTAAGAGCAGGGAAGAAATATTAGTTATTTTGAGAGTAATTGACTCTGCTTTTAAACTATAGCTTCATTTAAAAATAAATTTTTAGCCCACTTTAGAGTTTAATTATTACATTTATCCTTCTCCTTATAAGAGCAAGGCATCATTACAAGTTTTTTGATTAGGGGAACAAAATTTCTTTGGCTTGGTTTAAGTTATGCTGCACTGGGAGAAACCCACACCTCCAAGACTGACTTCTTAGAGCAGTACAGAAATTCTTTGATATCTTTGTGGGTTTGCTGTTGTGGAAGTGAGTTATGGTAAATCTTATTTTCTTGATTTCCAGACACAAAAAGTCACAATTTTGCTCAGTTCTCTTGCAGAAGGTTTTGCATAGCTCTCTTCTCTGCAAATGTCTTGTCTGTACTATTTGCATCTGGATGTGTAGTGAAGCTGTTATTTGTGAAACCGGAGTTAATGAAACAGTGAGCACCAGGGCAAAACAGGTAGCTGACTGCCAGAGTGCACCTCACCCTGCAGGTACAGGTGAAACAGTTCGTGTAGATTTCTGAAAAGAAGACTTGAGCTGTAATCTCATGTGGGGTTTTAGCAACATCTACCCATAATACTACCAAGACTCATTGCTGATGAGGATTTTCTCATTTTGCTCTTGTCTGCTCTATGGAGGTAAAGACACAATTAGTGTGCTTTGTCTAACCCACTGTCCAGCTTAGCTGGGATGAAATGTGAAGTTATGTGGGCTGCATGTTGGGAAATGAACAGGTGAGTTAGGGCTGATGATGAGCAGCTTGGTTTTTTTAGCTGATTTTCAGTTTAGCTCAGTTGCAGCTCTAACGAGATGTGCAACTCAAGACTAAATGCATAGAGTTTATTTGGGCATTTAGACTGATAATTGCAATCTCCTGGTTAACCAAAGCAATCTATTAAACAAAAATCAAGAGAAATGAGCACTGTAAGTTTTTTACTATCACATTGCCTGCTTTCTTCATGAAGGCCATCACTACTTCATTTGTAATGCTTTCCCCTCATTTCCATGAGAGGAGTGATTATGCTTATTTCATAGAATCACAGGAATCACTAGGTAGGAAAAGACCCACCGGATCATTGAGTCCAACCATTCCTATCCAATACTAAACCATGTCCCTCAGCACCTTGTCCACCTGTCCCTTAAACACCTCCAGGGAAGGTGACTCAGCCACCTCCCTGGGCAGACTGTTCCAGTGCCCAGTGACCCTTTCCTTGAAAAATTGGTTCCTAATGTTCAGCCTGAACCTCCCCTGGCAGAGCTTTAGGCTATTTCCTCTTGTCCTGTCCCCTGTCACTTGGGAGAAATGCAAATTTTATTTGCATTTGTGTGATACCAACTCCTTGCATTTTAACCTTATCTTTTAGTACCTTTTTATTTTCTCCCCATCTTGTGCCTTATTCCATGTTAGTAAAAGAGTTCGAATATAGGAAGAAAATTTTCCTCAAGACCCTCCAGTTCATTTGACAGCTTGTAAACATGGTTAAATCTTTGTTTCCCTGGTGTACCCTGCCATTTTCCGCTGTTGTTTCCATGGACTTTGCTGTGGAGAAAAGATAGAAGTATTTCAAAACTGGTGAGAAATGTGTTGTGAAACTGCAAAAATGTGTAGACGTCTCCAGGGTAAGCTGTATAGCTGGAAGAACTCTGCCAGGACCTTCCTTTTTAAAATAGCTTTCATTAACCTGAAGGGACCTGTAGAAACCTGATGGCTGAAATCCTCATCTCCTTTGCTGTTCTGTCTTGGAAGTCTCCATCTAGGCCTCCTCTTTAACAATATTTGACACTTCTCATCTGGCTGTCTGTTGGCCAGGTGCTCTGGACCTAGCGAGGAAGAAAATCACAGAGAGCAAGAAGGATGGAGTTTTCAGATGTGATGGTAGGAGCTAGAACTGAGTCACTTTTAGAAAGAGACAAAGATATTTAATATGTGAGGCAAACGAGCACAGTAACAATGAAAAAGACTGTTCTACTTTGTCTAGCCTAATTAAAAAAATCCAAAGACTTGTATTAATAGTTACTTCAGTCTAGCTGAGCTTGAAGAATCATAGAAGTGATATTTTGGTGTGAGAGGTGCAGCTGTAAATCTTGTGGATCTCGAAAGTGGGGGCTGTCTTTGATGTGCCCATAAATCTGTGACTTGTTTAGTGGATATTAACGTTTCTTTTGATTATCAGTTCAAAAGTACGTTTAAATAATGTTTGTTACCAAGCTGTTAACTTTCAGAAAAGTCACTGTATATTGGTTAATTGATGGTGTTTACAGCATGGGCATGTTGTGCGATAAGCAAATTCCTCACGTTAAGTAAACCGTGACTGTTACAATCTCAAAGTACAGCAATCTGACCTTTTAAGAGAATGGCTTGTGTGCTCCCCGGTGCCACTGTTACAGAATCATAGAATAGTTTGGGATGGAAGGGACCTAACCCAAACAATGCTATATTAAACTATTACTAGGAATTAGATTCTGTTATAACTAATTAGAAATCAAAAGGTAACTGTGTTTTCTAACGAAAATAAATGTGGAGATTCTTCCCTGTGTGTCCTTGCTGTTAGAACCGAGGTGCTGTAAGTATTAAAATTTGAAAAAGTGTTCCTCCTCTGTCATCACAGCTAAATAAACTTGATTTGATTGTAACTGCAGAGATTAGCAGTTCCTTACTGCCCATATTGCTCTGCAAAGCACAATGGTAGCCTAAAATGGCTGCAGATTATGATGTATGGTTGCCCTTGTGAAGCTGCAGCTGTGAATCTCAAAGAGGATGTAACCATGCAGAATCGCTCTTTTAGATGGTCATTAGCGCTGCAGAAGTTCAAGCCTCCTTTTTTTTATTTTTTTAATTTTTTTTATTTTTCAGATAGCATTTATTCTTCCTCGGTTCTTCTCGTATGTGATGGCGGTGTCGTGTGCCAAGCACTGAATAACAACGAATGTTTTATTGAAGTACAGTAGTCTGAACCAGTGCTTTTTTAAAGCTGGTTAAGTGCTTAATTTTCGTTTGACTGCTTCTTTTCATGCAAATGTGAGTGTAGCAGAAAAAGCCAATACATCGTCTTCCCTTGTGCTCTTGTGATGTATTGGACTAAGCTGAAGGCTTGTGTGTGGGAGAAGGAGACATAGCTTAATTTGTGAGAGTTATGCACCGGCATACTCTTCTACTCCAGTTTTACTCGTCTTTCTTAATTTTGCTTAGAACACACACAGGCTAAAAAGCTGAAAGCTTTCTGCGTGATATAATAAAAAAGCTAGCGATGAAACAGTCTCTTCATTGCCCCCAAACAGATGGAAGACCAAATTCCAGATTCCTTTTATCTGAATGAAAAGAGAAATGAGGTCTAAATATTTCAATGCACAGATTTTTAATACTTCCAAGGTTCTCAGAGCACTTGGAGGCATTATGAGTTTGTTTCTGAAGGGCAGATTTTTAATGTGGTTAACACCTAAAACTGTGGTAAGATTTTTGAATGGTCTAGCACCTACTTTTACCATTATGAGAATCTGAGGGAAACCCATGCACCCAGCACGCTTTGTTCTTCTGAACATCTGGCCTCTTGTTTAGATTTGTGAGGTATTTTGAAAATCTGGCATCAGTTCTGGGTTTTAAGTTCTAATTAAATATAGTACACAGTCTGGCCGTAAGCTTCACAATACCCAGATGGAAGGAAGGGGCTAAGGGGGGAAAGCTATCCCCATTTTGTAGTCAGTGAAACTGAGATGGCGAGATCATAGTGTTATTGAAAATTGCTAATGTATTTCCGTACTGAATAGCTCCACCCATGGTGGCTCTCAGAGCCTGAATTCAGACCAAAATAAATGTGTTTGCCATCTCAGCATTCTTAGGTTTTGGAATCACAAGCAAATTATCTACATGGGAATCAGCTGTATTATCCCATAAGCACTGTGTATGCATTCGTACATTATCATCAGACTCTTTTAACATGATTTGGGAATATGAAATAGTATTCACTTGTTCGGGGGGCAGGGCAGATACTGTTTTCTTTTTGTGAGGCAGCAAACAAATGGTCAAAATTCAAGTGCTGTGGCACTAATTATAAAAGAAAAAAAACCCCAATGACACATGGGGATTCTTTTTAAATTATAAATAGTATTGAGAGCAAGTGGTCAGTCTTCAGTAGATACTCAAGCTAATTCAGTTTACAGCAGCTTAAATACCTGTTTCTTTACTGTGTAAGAGTGAAGAATTTCCAGGATCAGGCCTATCAGGGTTATAGAACCCTGTGTTTATCTGATTCTTTTTGCCATTTTTTTTCTGTATGGAAAAGCTAGATTGCAGTGTAAGAATGTGTTTGAAGTTCTTTGCCTGTATTTAAAAATCCACCAACTCTGTCTCTACGTTGCAGTTGTCTGTGTATGTTTTTTTCCAATATTTGTGCGTTTGTGTGAGCCTTTTCTCCTCTCTCTCTATACTCAACACACAAGCAATGCATCTTTAGATATCTTTGATCCAGTCTGTTCTGCTTGGCCATTAGTTACAGTGATTCTATACTGATAAAAGAAGCTTTGTTCTCGATACAGGTTTAACAGTTAGAGCATCAGGCCCTATCACATAAACATTGTTGACATCAAAGAGACTCTGCAAGCGCATGTAATTTTGTAAAAATACAAACTGAGTTCTATTTCAGCTTTTGTATTTCTGGTGCCATAAAGGAAAATTGACTAGGTTGATTTTAGCGTCCAAGGGAGTGAAATTCCAGAAGCAAATAAAAACAATAATAAGAAAATTTAAATTCTTCTTTTTTTAAATTACCTAAAATGCTAGTGATACTGCACGCAAGGTAGCTTTTTTAATCTGTTAGTGGCCCTTTAATGTAATTCAGCATTGATACCATTTTCTGCATTTTCAGATGGAGTAGCTCCCTCAAAACTGAAATATAAGTATGCCATTAAATTAAATATCTGATAGTAGTAGGGGTTTTGAGCTACTTTGTTTGCAAATGGGCTTTGAACTAAAGTACTTTTACATATTGAGAATTGTTGTGTGCTTTTTATATTTTATTGTCGTACAGTATTTGCTTTAACCCATTTAAGAGTCAGTCCGATAAGAAAGAAAGGCAAGGTGGCAGAGGTGTAATAAACACTGATTTAATTTTTACAGCACAGTTCATTATACAACTGTAAAATTGTGTGATTAGCTAAGTCATTAACACTGTCTTAAAGCAAATAAGTGTTTAGAGTCTGACACACTTACTGCTGAAAACCTTTCTAATAGTAATAGTAACCTGTTTTGTTTGGAATAAAGATTCTGCTGCTGTGCATCACCAGGAGCTCCGTATTAGGGCTATCATTCAATTATTGAATTCTAATGAATTCCCTGTTTTACAGCTCTGGTATCTATATCATGTTGGCACTCCCTTGAGAACTGTGCCTGGTAGAACCTGCAGAGCATTTATACAGGATCGTCACCAGAAATAAGTTAATTGTTATGTCCTCCCCTCAACTTTATGAAAGTGATTCTTTTCACTTGCTTTTTTATCCTGCATTTATTGATACTGAGTTAGGAGGCATAGTGAGAACCAATGTAAGTAAGAGTCATCAGAGTCAGTTGAAGTGTCCACTTTTCCAATAGGATCCCGATGATCCATAGTTATGTTACTTGTTTGTGTTTTTAAATACAAAAATTCAGTTGTGGTTTAAGAGATCTCTAATTGCCTGATGTGAGACATCTCAGAAGGCCCAGCTTTTTGTACACAAACTGCTCACTGCTTTTTCAGAGTGATGTCTTTAAGTTGAAAACTTAGAAAATCTTGACCCTGTTTAGAATATACTCTAAAAATAGATATGGAGTCTTTCTTTTTTAAATTGCTAGATAGTGGGAGGCCACTCCTGTCAAACTTAACTCATGTCACTTGGCGCTTTAAGTCCAACATTTGGTATTAGTTTGTATTTGTTCTTTCAAATTTGAAAACAAAGTTGGAGAACGTTTGGAAGACAGATTTCCTGTCGCAGCCAACTGAACAAAAACATGGCCTCTTAGTAATTGTAACTTCTTTTTAATCCAAAATTCTTTTTGTTTTTGCCGTTATCAGCTGCACAATGGTTGATTCACTTTCTTGTTTTGTGGTGAAGTTACTGCTTTGGAAGACATCTGCTTGTTAAATGTCTTTCCAGCTTAGCTTTTAAGCAATTGAATCACAAAATTTCTATTCATCATAGAAAAAGAGGAAAAGAAAACACCCTGAAATTAAAAATTTGAGATGGCTGTTATATGACATGGTGTTCTTTTTGGACATGTAAGACAAACGTATCATATGTAAGAGAGAATCTTTTATTTTAAAACAGTGGATATATTCCCAGAACATGTCTAGGCTAAGATAAAAATATTTTTAAATTTGTGTCAACTGTTAAGCTGCAAGCAATAGATCTTCAAAGAGCTGGTGTGTTCCAGGCATTGCTTTTGCTATGGGAAAATAAAGTGCAAATCTAAGTGAGAAATGACTCTAATAGACAGCATTAACCTATCAAACAGCAGTGTGAGTTTAAGATGTCACATGTCTCTGTCAACAGTTGACATGTCCGTGGTGTGCTGGCAGAATGATTGTGTGAAAGTTGTCTGTCCCCTTTGGTGCAAAGCAGAACACTTAGCCTGTGGTTCCACCTCTGCAGAAACCAATTTGAAACTGAACTGTCACTGTCACTCTCCAATGGCCCCTGGATAACTAACTGGCATGTCAAGATGAATCCCACCAAAAGTGTGAGACAGGTTGTGGGGTTTTCTTGTTGTTGTTTTTTGGGGGGTTTGGGTGTTTTTTTTTTTTTTGGTTAGGTGCAGTCTGTCTACCTATTATAGCCGTGGGAACACAATGACTGATACAAGACTGTACCCTTAGTTAAAATTTCCATTATAAGTGTCCCTGAAGCTAAAGAAGCTAACATTTCCATGGTTACTTGAGAGCTTGAGAGTTACTTGAGAGTTACTTGGGAGCACCTGATATGTTTATAAACGCATAGCTCTACAAAAGCCCCACAAACAAATTTTATCTCTTCCAGATTACATACCCTAAATATTAGTATTGATAGAAGCTAATGTAGGTTGTTTACAGACAAGCTGTAAGACATCTCTCTATTTTTAGAACATTGAGTAGGGGTCCAGACATTGGACCAAGTTTAGAGGCTCTCCAGTTAATACTACTGTGTCTAAAACGCCAGCAACAGGTTATTTGAGGTCCATCTCAATAGGCACGTTTACACTTCCATGGAGGAATAACTACTCTCTTTGGAAAGTTGTATTCTTGTCTTGTTTCTATTCATTTATATGTAAGAAGAGTAAACCTCCTGCTTTCATCAAGGAAGGAACAACTATGAGATTAGTTTCCACACATCTGAAGACTGAAATGGACCTGAAGATGATTTGGTAGTTTTCTGCTTTAGTTTTTCCAATTAGTGAAACAGAGTAAATGGATGTCTTGAAGGCTAGCTGATTTGTCTGTAATAGTAAACAGCTCTGGTTTTGAGGGAGGGAAAAGCCATCAAACGCTTCTGTGCATGGATGTTCATTTCCAAATATCTGAATAGTGACTGAGGTTGCATAATTGGTACATTCAGAAAAGAAATGCATAGGAGTTGTTGCCTTTATCCGCCAAATAGAGCTTCTGCAGCCTTTCACAACTTCCCATATGTTAATGAAAAACATTTTCTCAGAAACTGGAAGCTTTTTGCTTTGTAGCTGATGCCAGGTTTTTGGTTTTTTTTTTTCACGAACCGGTTCAAGGCAGAGCAAAGGGAAAAATGCCTTGTTTTAGTGCATGGATTACTCTGACAAGCTTTCACATTGCCCCTCCTCTTATTAATATTCTTTTTGATGTGAGCTTGTAAAACAGAGGATTGGCTGTTAATCTCTGGGATCTCAAGGGCTTTTGGCAGTGGCCCATAATTGATGTGTTCACATGGCTGTTGTCAGACTACTAATGATTAGACAGTAGTGTTATCTCCAAGCTAAATCACTGTTGCTTATAAATTACACTTGATAAACTGCAGTTTCATTTCTTCAAAGGATCTGCATAGTTCTGTATAGGTCTGTATAGTTTGATAGAAATACCAGAGTAATTTCATGATTTCATGACAGTTTAGATTAACTTTATTTTTTTTTTCAGTTGAGCAAAATATTTGAATTTCTACCAAGTGTACAAAAATGTTTCTTTTTTTGGTCTTTGTTATAAGCTCATCATGCAGTGGATAGAATAGAAAGGAGATGTACAAGTAGAGCAGAGAATAGGAGGTGCAAGTAACTGCAGAATATAAAACATGAAAAGTGGGGTATTTGTATTACTGTTTTCTTCTTTCTTTGAACAGAAAGGAAGCTTCCTTTGCAGCAGTAAAAACAGCCTGTGAGACAGTGTAAGGAGGAAGTTAAAGGTTAGATTGATATAGTGAAACAGAAGGTGTTACGACAATGGTGTCTGGGATTTCTGGGTGAATTAAGGTCCTTTGCTTGACTCCATTCTTTCTCAGCAAGACAGGGTTAATAAACCCTTACTGAAACCCTGAAAATGTAAACTTTTTTCTGTGTTTGGGTGCTTGAAGAGCATGCTAATAAGGATTCCAAGGTTCTAAGGCAAAATCAATAGGGAAAAATACCTTTGAAGTAGGGACATGAGAAGAGAGATCTTAAGGTGATCTGTTTAGAAGACACAGAAAGGACAAGGTGTGGCAGTCTGATCTGTGGCCTGTAAAAAGATGGTTTGGCACTCTTAGTGTAGGTGTTCTCTTAAAAGAGAATTAAAAGAACACTAAACCTGTGTTTTTCCTCTCTGCCAAAACTGTACAACCTCAAACTCTGGCAAGTAGTTAAGTAAATTTATAAAGATTTCTTTTTTTCCTGCTGACTCCAGTTCCTAAATTTGCCGTCTTAATTTCAGTTTAATTCTTCAGTGTCATTGTTACAGACCATCAGACTATTTGTATTAATTTAGAAAGAAGAGAAAAAAATGCAAAAACCCAACAAAACAATTTGAAGGGAATAGGTGTTATCAGTTGTCCTTCTCACAAGGATTATTTTCATCTTAAAAATCTTACTGTACATATTTCAGATTTTTTTAGCGCTCTTGAAAAATTATTTTAATACTAATGACTTTTCTCCCTGATAAAATAAACATTACAGTCCAAATTCTGCCTATAGTTATGCTTCATCAGAAGTACCCTGAATTTACATCAGAGTAAAGGTGTACACCCGTCAAGGGAAAAGAGGCACAATAAATTGGCTTTCCATAAGATATTGCAAATAACTCAAACTGCATTTGAGAATAAAGATCAGATGTTTAACAGCTGGTAGTTGCAGGGATAGGTAAGTAATAATGCTTCAGCTCTTTTTCAGTAGAATTATCGGAGTGAAAAGGAAAGCTGAAATGTCATTTTAAAATAGTTTCCTCTAGTGACTTGTTAAATAACCATGAATGTATATGTCCCATTCATAAAAGTAATAATAGTGTCTTGTTCTTTAAATAAAACTAGGATATGGTATCATACAGTTGGTAGTATTTGTAGCTAATACCATGACACTGGTCGAAGAAATACAGAGGAAAACCGAACTGTTTTGAGATCCTGCACCCTGTTTAAAAGCCCAAGGGGGAGAACCAAGGCAATAATATAGGAATATATTAACCAAAGATTGACCTGTCTTGCCTAAGAAGCCTAAGGGCTGGCTAAATTAAAAATGTTGGGATCTGTAGACTCTGATAAATATAGGACAATGAAGTCAAATGCTGAATTTTCAGAATATGCTAAAAAATGTCATCTGTAAGAGTCTAGTAAGACAACTAAAAGTTTTTGGTATACACAGACCATCAGGGAAGTTCAGTTCTGCTGCTGAGGATTGTAGAATCAGGATTTTGACAAAAAATCATTTGCAAATGAAATTAATAGTTATTTTTCTTAACAGAAGTTTGCTACATTGAGGAAGCAACAGGCTGAATCATAATGTATGGAACTTTGTACTTGCAAAGTAGAGTACTTGGCAAACAGGTAGAAGGCATTAAGACCCTAGTCATAGACCACTCACATGCAAAAAGTCAGAGTCCTACTCGACAGTGGTTTCCTGGAAAAACTCACAAAGTTATATTGATTCGCTGTGTCACTGCACTCCAGAATGGCTGAGATGGTGATTCCACCAGACTTGTGGTCACATCATTAACTAACTTAAATAATTTTTTGGTAATGGAGAATGTCTTCTGCAGGGTCTTAGGGTTGTGGCATGATTTTCTTGGACACTGAGGATGAAAACTTGAAATGTGTTAGATGCAGTCATGGCGCAATTAAATTATCTTATTATCTTTCTATACATGACTAAGAGTGGGAGAATTTTCCTTCCTTAGTTTGTGTCTTGATATGTCATAGAGCAAGCATGGCTTTGTTTCTGGGTTAGAGACTCACAACTTTTAGAAATAGATACTGACAACTTTAGAGTACCATTTATTAATAGTGCTGCAAGATTTACATAAGGATATACCTTACCTTTATTTTCAGGCTCAGAACGCTGAAAAGTTGAGAGTAGCAGAAACCTGGGAAGAAAAAAAGAGGTGATTGTCGTCTTGAAAACAAAAATTTCATTGTTGTGCTTTACAGCTTCTGAAAGGTCACAGAACTTGATAAAGTAGTACCTTACCCTTACCAGCAAATGGCTGTACCTCGAATTTTATCATACTCAGTCACATAACACCATCTGAAACTGTCAATTGTCTTATGCACATTCTGTCTAAATCCAAGTAGTTCAAAGAATTTATTTTTTTTTTTTTTTAATTGACTGGAAAATGGGGTATCCGTCTAGACAGGGTAGGTATCTTGGGAAAATTTCAGTACTTGTTTCAGTATGTGTACAAAGCACTCAGGCTGACTGAAGAAAAGTTTGGATGTGCAGACTGAAGAACTGTCCAGGAGAATTCAAATTTCAGTGGAGAAAGGTGTTCTGGGGGCCTATGTACCAAGTCATCTCAATGGATACGATTTTCTTAGGCTGAAAGAGGAGAAATGTTTTTACTAGAAATTTGCAGGTGGTGATCTGGGCATCCTCCCAGGACTCTGCCAAGCGTTGGAGTTGACATACAGTTTTTCACAGATGCAGCCTTTGGCAGAAGGGTATCCTGGCAGCTGTGAAATGCTAATCTTTCCCACAGTAAAACGGGTGAATGGCTTTGGGAAATCCCAAGCATCTGAGTTAGAATAGAAGATACAAGAGAGGACAAGGAATTTTCCTTGTCTGTTGTTTTGCACCATTGTTTTTGCATTAGACCCTGTTGAATGCTTTGAGTTTTCATCATGATCTTCTTTTGTGTATTAATGCTTAAAAAATGTTAACATTATTGTGTTCATGGAGGTGCTGTAGATACAGTCACATAATATCTGAAGAGGCTTGGAGGTCTGCATGTAGAAAGAATACGTAATTGTCCAAAGATTGGGAGTTTGCAGCTGATGGGAGTGACATAGAAGGTCTTGAATACAAGGGCAAATTTTTATTCTGTTCTTTGTACTGAAAGATAAGTAGCATAGGAATAGTTCTAAGTGGATTTTTTTTTGCTTAATAACAGATATTCACTGTCCACCAAATAGGGTGTATGAAGCTTTGAACAACCTGATCTAGTGGAAAGTGGGGTATAACTCAGATAGGTAATACTTGTGTTACTCAGCTCAACACAATTACATGTCAGCTTTCTCATCCATACTACGTTATTTGTAAAGCATAAGTATATTTTATTATTCTCAAACACAGGGTTTTAAGTCTAAAATTTGGATGAAATCTGAATCTCTTCTATCCATCTTCCATATTCAAGCTGTTGTGATTCTCAACTAAGCTGGCCAAAATAGGTAACTTCCTTAGTGTTTTTGACTTTCCTGTCTGTTGAATGTAAGGTTTGTGATAGATGTGTCTGTCCTATGACCAAAATTCTTGTCTACTTCCATGTCTTGTAGTATTTCTTTCCTATTTTGTAAGTGCAGCCTTCATGGCACTGGCCTTTTCTTCTAACAATTTGATGCAGAATGTTTGTTTTTACAAAAATGCCTTTATTAAATAATAAGTATGGGGTTTGATAAATAAAACAACTGTAGGTAATGACCAGTATTTCAAAGGTATAATTAAATCTTTCTTGTGTCAAAAAGAATACTAATTTATTTAAGAAAACAAAACATCTGTTATCTTAAGAGTGGTATAAGAAAGCTTCTGAGTGAATTCAGATGTAATGAATACTGAATTGAGATTAAATTGAGATTTTTTTCAGGTGAAATAGAGATTCTTCATAAGGGTAATTTATATTATATGGTATAATAACAAGGAATATCTTTAGTTTTTAAGATGTCTAAATTCTTCATGGGGCGAGGTTTGTAGCAAGAAGAGATTTAAAGATCAATGAGTTGTCTAGAAATGCAGACACACTTGAACATGAAAACTTTTTTTTGCATGTCACATTCTCCCACATTTGTATTCTTCCAAAGTAGTTCGTTGATTTCATTAGAAATACTTCTGATTTATGGTGCTATGAAAGAGATTAGGATGAGGTCTTTTGGGGTCACTGTTCCTTTAGAAAACAATGGTAAGGGCAAACATACTTTATATAAAAGCAAGGTAATCTCTCTTTCCCCTTAAAATCTAGAGAAAACAATTTGAAGAAAGCATAACTTTCATATAGGGCTGAATTTCTCTCATTTTTATTTTCAGACACAGTGATACCGTGAGGTATTAATTTATAACTCTAAGGAAATTATCAATGTGTCATTTTCAAGGTTTCAGATTTCTTATTCCTTTCAGTCTTTATATTGATGTCCTTTTCTAAGGAAGGATATAGTTTTGCATAGGGTCTGGTTTTGGTTTCTAGGTATAACCTCTAATAGGGTTTGGATCTTCTTTCCCCATTCTTTCTACTAGTGCATGTTCCTACTGGGAATGGTTACAGTAGATTTCTTTCTCTGCTTAGAAGGTGGTGCCTTTTTTGATAGGTTTATCCTAAGCCTTAAACCTGCTGCTCTGCCTTTCTCCAGGCTGTAAATTGGTGGATGAATTAAATGGCTTTTGGAATGTAAATCTCAGAATCACCTGGTGGATGACACTGCAGTAGTGTCTGACCCCGTTTGGTTTTAGATTGGTAGACTGTGTAATCACTGAAATGTATCTTCAAAGATCTGCCTTCATTAATGAGGTGGAACTACAGATACGTTCAGTTACAAATGTGGTCGCACACTTTAATGGGTCACATCATGTGGCCTGGCTGCGTGACAGCTGTTTTCTAGTTGAATTTTGTGATTTATGACATAAACATTTCAAACCTAAGATACACACTCTCTGAAAGTTTACAAAGTTGCAAAGAATTAAATACATATAAACAGAAGACTTTCCGGGAATGTGATAAAAATTTATATTTTTAAATCTCTGAGAAAAGGGATTTTATTTTGAATACTACTGTGAATCTGCTTCTGTCAGGCTATTACCATGTCAACTAGGGCCATAAGTGTTCTTGGTTATCTCACTCGTCTCTTCATCCAGGTGAATTTTCCACAGGAGTGCATAGAATCATAAGTAATTAGGGTTAGACCTTAAAGATAACCTAGTTCCAACCTGCCTGCCCTCGATCAGTGGGACATCCCACTATATCAGGCTGCCCAAGCCCCATCCAATCTGGTCTTGAGCACCTCCAGGGATGGGGCAACCACAGCTTCCCTGGGCATCCTGGGCCAGGGCCTCCCCACCATCATGGTGAAGAAATTCTTCCTCATGTCTAGTCTAAATCTGCCCCCCTCAAGTTTATACCCATTGCCTCTCATCCTGTCACTACACACTTTTATAAAAAGGCCTTCTCAAGCTTTTCTGTAGCCCCCTTCAGGTACTGGAAGGTCATTATAAGATCCCCTCAGACCTTTCTCTTCTCCAGGCTGAACAAGCGCAACTCCCTCAGCCTATTGAGACACTGTCTCATTAAAAGATATAGCTGATTGTAATTAGTATGTTGAGTACAGTGATTTGGGAAGTCCCCTCAAATCTGTGTACCATCTTAAGTGAGCTCAGCATTACCCACGGGACTGTCTCTTGGCTGTCAGGAAACAGTATACAAAGGACAGAAAATGTTAATTCCTTAGATCTAACTTTAGAAATTTTACACTGCATCAGGAAAGACGAGTTTTGATGAGTAGAACTTAATTCTGGCACTTAAAAGTGCATGAGTACCTGACAAGGATAACCCAGTTTATTAGACATTTTTGCCTATTTCTAGCTAGGATGATATTTTCTCTCTTCTGTGCCCTCTTCCTTGTACTGACTAATGTTGTGGAGCCACGAAAACCAATATTTTTTGTCACATTCACATAGAGGAATGTGTCATGGAGCACTGTCTACATTGTTTGGCAGGCATTCTTCATTTTCTGTGAGCTATCTACTACTAAGAGCCATAGCTCCCTGATACAGAATCACAATTTCATAGAATCATAGAATCACCAGGTTGGAAGAGACACACCGGATCATCGAGTCCAACCATTCCCACCAAACACTAAACCACTAAACGATGTCCCTCGGGACCTCGTCTACCTGTGCCTTAAACACCTCCAGGGAAGGTGAATCAACCACCTCCCTGGGCAGCCTCTTCCAATGTCAAATGACCCTTTCTGTGAAAAACTTCCTCCTAATGTCTAGCCTAAATCTCCCCTGGCAGAGCTTGAGGCCATTCCCTCTTGTCTTTTCCCCTGTAACTTGGGAGAAGAGGCCAGCTCCCTCCTCTCTACAATATCCTTTCAGGTAGTTATAGAGAGCAATGAGGTCTCCTCTCAGCCATTCCTCTTAAGGCCTGTTCTCCAGCCCCTTCACCAGCTTTGTAGCTCTTCTCTGGACTCAATCCAGAGCCTCAGCATCCTTCTGGAGAAGGCCTTCTTGGCCACCTGGGCACACTGCTGGCTCATTTTCAGTCAGCTGTCAACCAGCACCCCCAGGTCCCTCTCCTCCAGGCAGCTTTCCAGTCATACTTCTAGTCTGTAGCTCTGCACAGGGTTGTTGTGGCCCAACTGCAGGACGTGGCATTTGGCCGTGTTAAACCTCCTGCCATTAGACTCAGCCCAGCAGTCCAGCCTGTTTAGATCCCTTTGCAGAGCCTCCCTACCCTCCAACAGATTGACACTTCCACCCAGCTTAGTGTCATCTGCAAACTTGCTAAGGGTACACTCAATGCCTTCATCCAGGTCATTGATGAAGACATTGAACAGGGCTGGACCCAGCCCTGAGCCCTGGGGAACCCCACTTGTAACTGGCCTCCAGCTGGAGTTAACTGCATTTCCCACCACTCTCTGGGCCTGGCCAGCCAACCAATTTTCCACCCAGGAGAGTGTGTGCCTGTCCAGGCCAAAGGTGACAGTTTCTGAAGCAGAATGCAGTGAGAAAATGTGTCAAAGGCTTTACTGAAGTCCAGGAAGACCACATCCACAGCCTTTCCCTCATCCAACAGCCGAGTTACTTTGTCATAGAAGGCAATCAAGTTAGTTTGGTAAGACCTGCTTCTCATAAACCCATGTTGACTGGGCCTGATCACCCAGTTCTCTTGCAATTGCTTCATAATGGCACTCAAGATCACCTGTTCCATGACTTTCCCTGGCACTGAGGTCAGACTGACTGGCCTGGAGTTCCCTGGATCCTCCCTGTGACCCTTCTTGTAGATGGGCACATCAGGCTCCAGTCCAGTGGTACCTCCCCAGTCTTCCAGGACTGCTGGAAGATGATGGAAAGGGGTTTGGCCAGCACATCCACCAGCTCCCTCAATATGCTAGGGTGAATCCCGTCTGAACCCCTAGACTTGTCGGTGTCTAGTTGGGCAAGCAAGGGTCTGACCACCTCCTCTTGGACCACGGGAGCTTTGTATTGCTCCTCTAGTTCCGGGGCTTGTACACAGAGGGAACAACTTTCTTTACAATTAAAGACTGAGGCAAAGAATGCATTAAGTACCTCAGCCTTTTCCTCATCCCCTGTCACTGCTGTTCACTCTGTGTCCAAAAGGGACTGTATGGTCTCGACCTAGTTCTCCTTTTATTATTTATATATTTATAGAAAGATTTTTTATTATCTTTCACAGACTTTTCCAACCTGATTTCTAGTTGAGCCTTAGCCCCTCTCATTTTTTCCCTACGCAACCTCACTTCCCTCCTATAGTCCACCCAAGAGGTCTGTCCCCTCTTCCAGAGCCTATAAACATTCCTCTTCTTCCTAATGTCACTTAAGATCTCTCTGCTCAACCAAGCTGGTTTTTTCCCCTGCTGGCTTTTTTCCGGAACACGGGGATGGCTTTCTCCTGAGCTGCTAGGATCTCCTTTTTGAAGAGCTCCCAGCCCTCAGGGGCTCCCTTGCTCTTTAGTACTGTCTCCCAGGAGACTTTGCCAGCCAGCCTTCTGAAGAGTTCAAAGTCTGCCCTCTGGAAATTTAATGCTACTGTCCTGCTTACCACCCTCTTCACTTTGCCTAGAACAGAAAACCCTATCATCTCGTGATCACTTAGTCCTACACATCCTCCTACTGCCACATCCCCCACAAGGCCTTCTTTATTCACAAACAGCAAGTCCAGGAGGGCACCTTCCCTTGTTGGTTCACTCACCAGCTGTGCAAGGAAGTTGTCTTCCACACACTCCAGGAGCCTCCTAGACTGCTTCTTTTCTGCTCTATTGTACTTCCAGCAGATATCAGGGAGATTGAAGTCTCCCACAAGAACAAGTGGCATTGATTTGGAGATTAACCCCAGCTGTTTATAGAAGAGATCATCAGCTGCTTCTCCTTGGCTGGGTGGCCTGTAACAGACTCCCTTCACAAAATCTAGCTTCTTACGGGCTCCTCTGATTTTAACCCACAGACACTCAGTCTCCTCATCACCACAATCCATCTCGACAGTATCCAATTCCTTCCTTACAAAGAGGGCTACCCCACCTCCTCTCCTACCCTTCCTATCCCTCCTGAAGATTTTATCCCCCAGACACAGAATCACACTAGGTTGGAAAAGACCCAAAGGATCATTGAGTCCAACCATTCATATCAACCACTAAACAATATCCCTCAGCACTTCATCCACCTGTGTCTTAAACACCTCCAGGGAAGGTGACTCAACCCCCTCCCTGGGCAGCCTGTTCCAGTGCCCAGTGACCCTTTCCATGAAAGTTTTTTTCTGATGTCCAGCCTGCAGCAGCTTGCTGCCATTCTCTCTATTCCTTTACCCTGACACTTGGGAGGAGAGCCCAGCTTCCTCCTCTCCATAACCTCCTTTCAGGTACTTGTAGAGAGCAGTAAGGTCTCCCCTCAGCCTTCTCTTCTGTCTTTCTATATATATACAATCAAGCACTTGGCAGTGGAAAGCTGCCATGAATAACACTCCAGCTTTGTAGTCTTTGTCACTAATCAGCTCTTAAGAGCTCTTGGAATTAGGTGAATGAAGAAAATATTGCTTGACTATTTCTATCTCTTTTTTTGAGCCCTTTCATTCTGTATATAAAAAGAGCATCTATGTAAATAACCTTCCTCAGATTTAGATTTTCATTCTCATAATGGAACCTCTCGTGATAAACAGCAAGGCTACTGCTCAGTATATGCTGACACCTGGGAATAATCATGCAAAAATAACAACGAGAAACTGCAGAGCATCTGTTCTTGACATTAACTTTCCTCAGTCTGACAGCCTGCCACCACCAGATGTTAGTCTTATGTGCCTTTTTTCCACTGGAGATGGCGGCTTCCTGTTTCTCTCTTTGCCTGTAATAGCTTACATCAGTGCCCTTTGGAGAATTCATGAAAACAATTGTGTCACCACAATGATCGTGAAGAACCACTACTTTGCTGTGCTAATGTTTCCATTATCAAAAAAGATGGGTTAATTTTAAAACATGGAAAACTGGAGCAATACTTAAGCTCAGCATATTTTTTTTTCTTATGAGTAAGGTTATATTTGTGCAGCGAACACAAACCTCAGAGACCATAAATACCCACTTAATTCTCAACCCAAGGCTTAATGTTTTAATTCACAGAGCAACAGCAACTTTTACTTCAGTAGCCGCTTTGTGGCCTTATTCTATGTTAGTGTTTCTAATGGAAAATAGAAACTGTTTAATAACAGATCTAAATACACCAGAACTGAGTACAAATATTTGTAACAAAAAACGTAGCAGGATACACTGTCAGATCCATACTTTCTTTAGCTCCCCTTCACTGTTTGTAATACTTAGAAAATGGAAGACACATCTGCCAATTTAGTCTGTATTCATTTAAAACAGTGGCTAGTTAAGTATGGTAATAGCAAGCATTTTGTTTTTTCTCTGGCTTTGTGTTGAGTGTGTTTTAAGGAAGAATGAGGTAGCATGTGTAGTAGGAGGTTTTGCACAGCTTTACAAAACACCATTTAAGCTGTCACATAAGGCATTTGTTGGCATTTCTTGGTTTCATAAAGGGATGTGGCTTAGCTTTTTCTTAAGCACTGGGCTCTATTTATCAGCCAGTTACTGATCCTGGTTCTCTTTTGGCTTCAAGAAAGATACATTAAGAACTCCTCTAAATTATGCCTGGGGTACACATTGACCTCACTTCATTGACAGAGCCTTGTCATGCAGCCAGTGCCAGGTCACAGGGCTCTGTGCCATCCAACTGTTTGGCTCCACTTGGCATCAGATGGCCAGCATTTGTATAGTGTGGAATTGTTGTCCATGAGGGATACACAGTTATAGTTTAATGTTATGCTATTAGATAGTGCAAGTAACAGCTGCTGCTAGGAGTCACTTGATATTTGATTTGCTTGTGTCCATTCAAGTCTGCTATGCAAAGCATTATTGCATGTGCTTAACTCTGCAATTGCTATGGCATAAAGAGAAGAATAAAGGAATCATCACTGGACTACATTGTTTTTATACCTCAGGAAATGAACTCTGCATTACTCAGTAGAATTCTGCTGCTACTGGGAGTTTTGATGTTTTGCTCTGATTTTTTTTCCCCCCACTTTGTTCTATCTCTGATCTGTAGATTATTATTTTGGTCTAAATAAAAAGAACACCCCCACAGAATGAGGAAGAGTTTTGATGAGAAAGTGGTTGTAAGTCTCGCCTTTCTCTTCCCTAGTTCTAGTGTAATTGAGGTCAGAATGCAGGATGTTCATACAGAAGTCATACAAAACAATTTTGTTTAATATTTGGCATGCTTAGGGCTGTTGTGAACAATTAAAAGTGTTGCCTCTCAGTTTGTATGCATGAAGAAAAGAAAAACCCAACGTTACAAAGGTGAACTGTAAGAACTGTTAGGATTTTTTAAAGTTCTTTTTTATGTTGGCTTTCCATTTTATATTCTTATTATGAAAAGCAGCCATGTGATTAAGTGAGCTGATTTGTGATATAAAGGATATATAATAAAAGGTTAATACTCTTTAGTCCTTTCTTCTTATCTCCATTTACCAACTTGGCTTTAAAAGAAAGTAAAATTCACTTTGATCCGCATTAAGATACATTTGTACTAAACCTAGATGACAATGTACAGTGACTCATTATGGCTTTTCTGTTAAGTTTCCTTATGAAGTCCAAAATGAAAAACAGCATAGACTTGAAGATGTTTGATCATCTATTTGAAAGCTGCTAGAAGGCAGACTTTTTTTTTTTTTTAAATCATTGGTTTGAAGAATTTCCTAGTGTAGTATCTATAATCCAGTAAGCCAAATACACATGAAGTGTAGGTGGTTTAGCTATTTGAGTGGGCACATACATATCCTCATTTAACTGGTTTTTTATGTAACAAAGGACCTTATGGCCACAATAAAATACTGAGAACCCTTTAGGACAAATCTGCATACAGAAAATCTGCTATTGGGTATACTGGAAGTCATATGGGAAAAATAACTTCTTCAGTTCATATCTGGTTCTTGTCTCTGTGTGAATTGTCTGTGTACAGACTGATTGTCTAGTGTTGTATTCTTCCAAATGTGCATTTTGGAAACCCTGAGAAATTAGATGGTTTGAATAGATTCTTATGAAAGTCCTCATCTATTGCTTCAAGTAGAAAGTTGCAAATGTCTGTAAGCTATAGGGAGAATGATCCTAATGTATTTTAAATGATCGGATGATAAGAGATTGTATTTGGTGCCATATGGATATCAGAATTGTTTCAAGTGCTATTTCTTTATGATGCACATGAAAAAATGGCATATATATGTCTTTGCACTGTCTTTATAAATGTCCTTTAAATAGAAAATGAAGTTCCCAGTTTGGAAAACTAATTTCCATCCACAAATCAGTTTCTGTCAGTGCCAAGAAAAAAGTGGCCTTAATCTTCTTGTTTAGAAAATCTATTATTATTTCCTACTAGCAGTCTATAACAACAGGGAATTGTCTTGTAGAAACTTAGCAGTTTGGCTTGTTTAGCATGATAGATATTTTTGTACTTTATTTTTCATGTGCAGCATTTGGGCTGATGTCAAAAAAATTAAACTCATAAAACTGAAATTACCAGCAATACACCAAATCCCTGCATACTCAAATGCAGTCTCAGCAAACTGGGGTTTCTTTTTTTTTTCTTTTTTTCTTTTTTTTTTAAATCTCACAGCACCATTATAGTAAGTTTGTCTGTTGTTTTCAGGTTGATCCCCTGTTTACAGTGCCTGCACCTCCACCTCCGATTTCCAGCAGTATCACACCTCAGATTCTGCCTTCCTACTTTTCCCCATCTTCATCCAATATTGCAGCACCAGTCGAGCAGCTTTTGGTACGGACTCGTTCAGTGGGTGTAAATACTTGCGAGGTTGGAGTAGTAACAGAACCCGAATGCCTTGGACCCTGTGAGCCTGGGACCAGCGTGAACTTGGAAGGAATTGTGTGGCATGAAACTGAAGAAGGTAAATTGTTTTTTCCATTAGGTTTGTCTGTGAGATATGTTAATGAGGAGGAGACTTTGCTGTATCTACCTAGGCACTAAAGGGCTTTCTAATTAGTAGGGACATCATTATGTACAATGGCAGTCAGAGTTTTATAGCTCTGTTTTTCTTTTAAAAGCAAATGACAGAGGTTTTTTTTATTATTATTTAAGCAACTATTTTTCAAGAGACCTCCCATATAACCCTGGTTAACAACAGAATTATTTCCTATTCCTATATTGAGAAAAGCTTATGAAGAAATAGCTAATAGAGTACCATAAATGTGCTACTTAAATGTACATCATGAGGGGGTGTATGTGATGAAAGTGCATATATGAATAGTTTAGAAGAAAACTTACAAAGCTGAGTATTTTGGAATTCAGACACTATGATCAAAAATGCCACCAGTATGCAACAGTAGGAACCAAGAGACCCTTTAGAAATTCAAATTTATGTGATTATTGTTTGCATTTTAGTTATTTGAAACATGATTTAAGAGGAAAGCATTCTTGCTCAAAGAGAAGTGTTCCATCTGGTGAAGAAGTACTATCTAAAGCAGAATGACTTCTTTAATATCCTTGAAGGCATTTGGCCAAGTAGGAGCACTGGAAAGCTTTGTGGAATACTCAGTGTTGATTTACTATGATTTAGAACAAAGTAGGTGGGAAGAGGATTATGTTGTGATATGCAGATTTTTTTTCCATTTTGGTTTTCAAAAGCTCATTATTAAAATAACAGCTTTCTCCTGTTATTGCTAAAAATACTGCATGTGTACACTAAATTTCTGCATTTTTTGGTTTAACAGTAGCAAATTTCTCCATTTATAGTGGCTTGAGGGTCTGTGGTGCCTCTCTTTGTTTTGAGGAGCATTTAATTTTTAGTGATCTACTTCCCTCAACAGAGAAAACAAGATTATTTACAAAATGATAAAATGAAAGAATACAGCAGTGTATTGCTTCATGATAAATCCTGACATTCTTCAGAGATACGCACACTGGCATTTGGTCCTTTGCAGTGATATATAAGACCTCACCAAAGTGCTTTACACTGTCCTCTCAAAAATCAATGGAGTCAGATTTACTTGCTTTTATATGCTTTCATCCATCCGTCTTTCTCTCTGTGTCTGTCTACGGCAGATTCATAAGGTAGATCAAGCCTTTTAGATTGTTTTTAAAGCATAGTATAAATTCTGTTTTAAAATATCCCTGCAGAGATGACTGCCCTTAGCAGATCCAGCCTTCCTTGGCTGGTCTATATTAACCAGAGTTGGAATGTGTGGGCGTTAACTGTGTTGACATCAAAGAGCAGTAGCTGTTAATAGTGTTATTCTTGCTGAATAAACTAAACTTCTGACCCCCACTGAATTTAAGAAGCCTGCCTTGTTAAAGGTTTGGCACAAGAAATTAAGTATTAAAAAAAGTTCATTCTGGTTAGGATGACATTCCATTTATGAGTTTTTCTCAGCACTGTATTGGTTTTAAAACTGATGTTATTTAATAGAAATTAACTCCCTTAACCTTTTCCTAGTTTGCCTAAAACAATTTTCTGAAACAACTTAGAGTTCAGTGACGGAATGTTTGAGTGAAATAGTTTTGAATGCGTCTGCTTTCGCAGCTTACAAATGCTGTTCAGCAACACTACTGATATAAGTAACTACAATAATAGATAAAATGGGATTTTAAAATACTCTAGAAATACAGCTAGCATGTCGATTAAGAGACTTGAGATAATTGATATGCCTTTATATTGCATGGTTTGTATTGTGCTCTGTGTTTTACTGTTTCAGACCCAGCTGATGAAGAAAATAACATTAATTTTATTGGGTTTTTTCCTAGTCTTCACAATCAACACTGTATTATGAAAAACGAGGTCCTAATGATCATTTTTGCATTCTAATTAAGTTTTGACATTTGGAGCACGCATAAATATGTGTATTTAGCTGTTTTCAAATTTTCTGTCTTGTTCATGAAAGCAGCTATGTAGCAGCTTGCATGAAGCCATTTCTGCCAAATTTTAGAAAACTGGTTGCAGATGGATCTATTATTTATCTTTAACAGAAGGAAGATTATCAGATATTCATTTTCTCCAGATACAATTTTGATTTTCATTAGGCCAGTACATGACCTTTCCTAAGGTTCTATCCAGAATACTTTGGAATCTTAGTAATTGGTGACATCTAAAACTGTCTTGATGTTCATGATGACCTACTGAAATACAAATTTACTTTATGATACTCATATGTTTCTTTCATATCCACTCCCTTCTCTGCTTTCCAAAATCTAATAAAAACCCACGTGCAAACTGACATCTAGCTAGCTGTCTATATATCTGATAACTTTAATGTGAAAAAAAATTCCAAGAAGCTGAGGTATAAAAATTTCTGACCTTTTCTTGTGTTTAGCGATATTTGGATTATTTTATATCAGATTTAGCCTCTCTTAAGATGAATTGTGAGGTACCTAGAATAGGCTTGTAGGATGTCTGCATACTCTGTAGCATATGGGAACTGAACCAAATGGGTTGCTCAGCAGCCTTAATATGCTGCAGCAGCTACCTGGGGGAATGCAAATACCAAAAAGATGTAGTGATCACAGTTACTATCAGAACAGCTAAGTGAGTAGGGAGAGATAAAATCATATAATCATTAAATGTTATGTATGCTTCATAGAGGAAAAGGTGTGTACTTTAGAATTAATGTTTTTAAGTTTTTCAGTATCAGAGATAACCTGTTTTCTTTCAGGAATGTTAAAAAAAAGTTGTGTTCTGTTGCGTTTGTTCTTCAAGGTCAAAAAAAGGACAATGTTTCGGTTTATTATTCATATTTTTAAGATAATCACTCCAAAGGGGGATGGAGGGAAGCGGCACTGGGTTTCAGACAAAAGTGTGGCACATCAAAGAGGATATTGTTCCTGTGGTTCTCTTCATTTATTCCATTTAATGAATCAGGTCATTTTTCCAGAGTGTTTAAATCTTAAGATGTGTAGAGGGAAGCTGGCATCTGAAGTCTGTCACATGTTATTACAGGGGTTTATAACCAACCATAGCTGGTTACTCCTATAATTGACTGAGACTGATGGTTATCACGTGGGCATTTATTTCTTAGTTGCCACTATTTCTAAGTTGTGTATTGTTTAATTTCTACATAAATATGCTGTAGGCATTTTCATCTGTATAATGACCATGTTTGGATGTGACTCGATAATGTGTCTTAAGTGGTGTTAATGGCTGTAGAAGAGAATATTAAAGGAAGCATTTGAGGCTGCCCTGTAGCCTTGGAATGAGAAATGGTTATGGGCAAGTCAAGAGGAAAGTTGGCAGCTGATGCAGTATTTGACACCAGAAACAATCATTCATAACAGTAGAAGTCCTTCAAAAAGAGGAGTGATTGGTAGTGTTATTGGAATGGGTTTTTTTGTTTGTTTGGTTGGTTGATTGGTTCTTCCTATGCCCAGGGAAACAGCTGCTAAAAGTCTATATTTCTTTATCTGGAATCAAGTGCTTGCTAAATCATGTGATTATCTTCTGGGAAAACAGTTTTGAAGAGAGCAGTAATTGTTTCTTACCGCCCTGAGGAAATAAAAGTGACCCAGGAAGAAAAGGAAACCACCAACCAACTTTCTAAATTGCTTAGAGCTTGTTTTTCTGTTTTGTTTCTCACACACAGCTGCCCTGGGTCATGTCCTGGTTTTGGTTCTGCATCTGGTAGTAGAATCTGCCTTTAGATGTGGGAAGAGCTAGTTCTGATTATGTCTTGCTTGAAAACTGTGGGAGACAGCTATCCATCACCTTGCTGCTTTTGTGAGCAGAACAAGCTGTCTCCATGCAGCACTGGAGTTCTCACATGTTGCTATGCTGACATTCTACCTGTTTGTGCAGTTTGGGTACAACTTGCTGTTCTTGTTCAGCAACAAATATGAGGAAGCTAATTGTATTTTTTTTAAAGTGTCCTCTTACCAGTACTAGCTTGTTGATTTTTATAACTTAAGACTAGTTGTCAAACATAAGAAATAAAAATCTGGTGGATATCAGAAATCTGATGGGATCACCTTCAGCGTATTCCAGATTTATCCATTTGTACTAGCATCAGTTTTGACTCTATTTCGCAGAAATTTTCAGTAGAAAGGAGAATGTTTAGATGACAGGGAAGCGTGCTGGTACTCGTTGTGTATGGGTTTCCCAGCTTGCCACATTTGCAACTAATATGCATAGATGTTGTTTTGAAAACATATCTGTTGCACAGAGCTGATGTGCATTCCTTCCTGCTTTACTATATGGCGTTATTTTGCAAAAGCAATTTTAAAAGAACAGTGTATTTTAAATGCTTTTGGTTATATATGGGTTTGTTCGTGTGTGTAAGTAAGGCTGTGTATGTGTCTATAGAAATAGAAGAATGAGAAGTAGTCTGACTGCCCCTGATCGCCCTTAGCAATTTTTGTGGTTTACCCACCACATTTTTCTACTTTCACAAATAGGAATACACAATTAAATAATGAAACTTGCAATGCTGAAAGCTGTGTAAAATATGTAAGTAAACAAATGCTGAAATTAGTGATTTTTGAAAAAAATGTGTTATCAAAGAACCTTAATATTATTCGTAGAAATTTAGATAAACATGATTCAGTCACTCTGTTGTCTTGAGCTCAG
Source organism: Coccyzus lansbergi (assembly GCA_033558105.1). Taxonomy (NCBI): domain Eukaryota; kingdom Metazoa; phylum Chordata; class Aves; order Cuculiformes; family Coccyzidae; genus Coccyzus; species Coccyzus lansbergi. The sequence goes on along the minus strand of JAUMJK010000021.1, from coordinate 921,138 downwards.
GCAAGATTTATAGATACAGGTAATATCCTTTATTAAACCAAGTGATACTGTCGTAAAAGCAGGTAAGCTTCCTGACTGCATGTATTTATATTCTGTCCTTTCTGAGTGATGTAGACCATTGATTTGCTGGGTACAGGAAGCAGTGGTTTGATATTGTTAACCACCATATTCCATTCAGAATTGAAAGATAGTGGGTACTTTTATACAACAGAAACATAAAGATATCCATTGTTCAAAAAAAGTCTTTATTATGTCCATATGACAAACCAGCAGTTCATTTTTTTGCTAGCTGCATTGACAGAATAGCTTTTTTCTACAGCTTTGTTCTGCTGTTATGCAAGTCATCTGCTGATCAGTATGAATGTCAGCCAGTATCAAAGTGTCATCTATTCAGAAAAAAACCTATACGTGGATATATATTTTGAGATGTTTAATTTTTTCTCTTTCTACTGTTTATGATATCAGACCCAGTAAATCAGTGGGTTTAAGGAGGCCTGTCTCATTGTTTTATCTAAGACACTTGAAGTCTGACACCTAGTATCAGTTTCGTAGAAACTCAGAGCAAAAGAGAAATGGGCTACATATGACAGTGGAAAGATACAGACTTACATTAAAACAGGCTTGTGCTTTATGGAAGCTCTATCTACTATAAAAAAGCAGTTTTAGAGATTGTAGTTTGTGATGTACACAGACTATCTGAGAAAGGTTTTAAGAGTTTAATGTTACAGGATTCAAACTGTGAGAGAGATTATCTGTTAGTACAGTTAAAGTTGTTTGGTCTGAGGGTCCTTTTTCATCATCCCTGCAGGTTGCCTGACTTTATCATGCATGTGCTTGTTTAGGGACATAAATTCTGACATTGCATGTAACTAGCTTCTGTGGTGGTTCTTATGAATTTGTTTGAAACATATGGTGCTGGCCAGTGTTATAGGCAAGGAGTGGGCTAGATGGCCTGTTTGGTCAAAGCCAGTGTGGCAGTAATTTAATTTTGATACATTTTATTTCTGTAACACAAAATGTTTGTGCTGAGATGACTAGAAAAGTAACTGTGTTGGACTGAATCATAGACTCATTTATCTTAGAAAAGACCTACAAGATCACCAAAAATTAAGCCAAACATTGCCAAGTACATAACTAAACCAGTCACTAAGCACCCCTTCTACACATTTTTTTAAAACATGCAGGCTTCGCTTGTTACTTGGGAGAAGAGACCAACAGGCATCTCACTACAACCTCCTTTCAGGTAGTTGGAGAGAGCGATAATGTCTCTACTGTTGGTGAAGATTGCAATAAGAACTGAAATGAGAAAAAAGAGGTGAAAACAGAATGACCACTAACTTCTCAGCTTCCTTAATGCACCAGAGAAGTCAAGCTAGTTCATCACCCCTTCCATTCTTTCCCAACACCATTGCTTCAAGAGATTTTAGAAGACTGCAGACCACAACTGGGAGAAAAGAATTTACTGTTAAATTTTATACCTAAATGTCAGTGTTACTCCTTGAAGAGACACAATCTACAGGGTCTAGCTAATGCTAGTCCTACAGCTTTGTTTAGAGAGGCTGTTGCGTGGATGGATGTGGGATGTGTTTACTGCCTAGTGCTTGTCTTATTTCCTCACCCATATGGATACAGATGTAGTGCCAAGCAGAGCATAGTCACAGTACAGCTGAAATAACTGACCAAAATTACACAATAGTGTCTTGTTTAGCCAGGGTAGTAATGTGGAGCTTATCTAAAAGGATCTGGGAAATGCCACGTTTTACAGCTCAATGAAATGACTAGGGCAACTCTCTTGGTATAATTCAAAGCAGAGAATTTAAAAACTTAACATATTCCAGACACTGCTTACATAAAAAGCTGTATATTGCCAGACTGCTGGAGAGGAAGACTCCCTGCATTGCTTGTACATACATAGAAAATTATCCCTTTGACAAACAAGCATGTGGGGGCAGGAAGAGTGCATAGAAAAAGGAAGGAGGATAATTGAGATTGGAAACATTTGCTTGGAGCTATTTGAATGTGAAACTGAGCCTGCTCAAGCAGTGAGGTTATGAACACTAAAGGGATTGCTTTAGGAGAAGCAACAGTTTTGAGCATTTAGTGCTCTAAAGCAAAATCTCAATAGCAGCAGATTGCTTAGAAGTGAGGCCATTCCAGTACAAAATACTTACAACATGTGGTGTTTGGATTTGTAGATAGCAGGGGGGAGATGACTGCTAATGAAGAAAGTGTGTATGCGTGCAAGTGTTTTCTTACTAAATAAATACCACTGGAGTAAGGAATGAAAGCACAACTGAAATGGTATCTTTAACTGGTGTAGTTCAGGCATTAAACCACTTATTTAAAGACATTCTAGCAGTCGCTCTAATTTTGTACATAGTTTGTAACTAGTTAGGACAATCTGTGGTCTTACAGTTTTGTTATGCTCTAAAGTATTGATGGTGTTCTGCAACAGTGAATGAGAGGTTCTGTTGGTTACTGGACTGTATGTTTTCACTTATACATTAATATAAATTTCCTAAAATAATGTATTTTTCCTAGATTTTTTTTTTTTTTTGGCTACATAGCAAAAACTGCTTTTGGCATTGAGACTAACTCGCCTGCATAAGATCAGTGGCTGGCCTAGCATCTAGCTTTTCTTTTTTTAGATTAAGTGGAAACTTATATTTTGTCACCCAGAGGGCATATTTGTAACTGTTTCCAGTTATTATTGGTGTGGTAGTAACTAGCTTCTATTCTGGAACTCTGGGTCACAAAAGGCAATCCAAAAGCAGAAGTAAAATCTCCATTTAAAAAATTTTAACAGGGAAGAGTTTTTAAGGTTACTGAAAGATTACCGCCTATGTTTTTGTTCTAAAAGAGAGAAACAGGAAAGGCAGAGGAGGTAAAGAGAAAGTATATCAAATATACTCATGGCAAATAGCTTTCTTGATTTAAACTGAAAAACTACATCTAGATTTATTAAACTTAGTGTTACAGTAGAAATCACAATTGAGGTTCACCAATTTTATAGCCCCAAATGCCATGAGATTTAGGGGAAAGAACCCCAAAAACATCTGAGATTAAAAAAATAAACCCAAATGCCAGTATTAGAGTACTTTGTTTTAATTCTGGGTTTGGGGGTACATGCACTTTTTTTTTCTATTCCAAGGAATATCAACTAAAGCAGAAACACTTGAATATGCATAAAAAGTGACACTAGTTTGTATTTGCCAGCCTTAAATTTAAATCTGAAAGAATTTTAAAGGGAATATAGCTGTGGATATAAAAGGCCATAAAATTAATATTTGCAGGGCAGAATTTACTACCCTGTTACAGATTTAATCAGAATAATTAAAAAAAAAGAATAAGGAAAGCCTTCTTTTTCCCTACTTTCTTATTTGTTTAATAGATACCAGTTACTTGTTAAGCTTAGTTCGGGAGTTTACTAGGGCTTTGCTTGGGATGATATATTAGTATATTTAACTGATTTTGTTTTGTTTGAGTTTTTTTGTTGTTTCTATATGAGCCTTAATGACAGATCAGACTTGCTTTCTGTTGAATTAGCCAATAGTATAAAGATCTCCATTAATAGAATGGAACCAAAATTACTTGTCAGTAGATGACCATTCAGTAGCAAGCCCATAGGACTAAGGACATGTGGTGTGAAGCATCTGTTTCAAGGGAGGGCAATTCCAGATCAGTCTTCAATTAATCTAGAGGTGTGTTTTTGTTCCCTGGTCACTTAAAACTTAGGTATTTAAGTGAGTTAGGACAAGAAATTATGTCTTACTGTCTTTTTACTTTCCCTTACAATGCCTGATCCTGGACTACTTAACCCTGCATTCACATAGAGATGTTTTTTGTGGATCTTTTAAATCCTGAGACTATGTGTCCCGCTCTAGTTGGAAGACTTTACAAACAGAGAGTCTCCAGTTTCACTAAAGAAGCTGTTTTCCTTAGGGAAGAGATAAGCTGATGTTAACTTTTAGCAGAGTATGACTTCTCACGTTTGTTACAGATTTTTAAAGAAAGCTTATTTTTTTAGGTTATTCCCTACAATTTTGTCGAAGTCCCAAAATTTATGGCTGTAGGTTCTGTGGTTTCTGAGAAAGTTTTGCAATGAATTAACATTTGCTTCTTAAGAAATTTTGCTGAAACCACTACTGGTGGTAGGGAAGCCAGCACAAATTCATCAGTCTCCAAGGCGGTTTCATCCAGAAGAACCACTGGATATTGATAGACTTCATTTAGCTTCAAATTAAGAAAGATCACTAGTTACAAGCCTGAGCAATGGTGTTTTTTTTTTTTTTTTTTTTAAAAAAAGGGTTTCCTGGGTTGCAACGATTCCCTGCTAGAAACCAGTACTCAGAGGTGGTAGAACTTGAACTAAGGCCAGTGGCAGCTGGTACTATTCTTAATGAAAATCAGATCATTTCTGTTGAATTGTGAAAGAGAGGATTACATTTCGGCACAGTCTGTATGCAGTTGAAAAAGTTTTTCATTTTTTCTGTTGTAGTGTAAGGAAAGAAAATGTTTTCCTTGGTAGTCTTCTAAAAAATAAGAATTCAGTATTTTTAAGCATGTCAGACATTTGTAACTCTTAAGTGGCAGTATAGTTTAGTTATAGAATCATTGAGGTTGGATAAGACCTTTAAGACCACACTGTCCAACTGTAAACCTAATACTGGTAGGTCCACACTAAACCGTATCCCAAAGTACAAAATCTACCTATCTTTAAAATACCTCCAGGGATAGTGATTCCATCACTTCCCTTGGCAGACTGTTCTGGTGCTAGACGACCCATGCAGTGAGGAAATTTTTTCTAATATCCAATGTAAAACTCCCATGGTGCAACTTAAGGCCATTGAGTCTCATCCTATCACTTGTTACATGGGAGAAGAGACCAACACCCACTTCACTACATCCTCCTTTCAGGCAGTGTAGAGAGCGATAAGGGCTCCCTTCAGCCTCCTCTTCTCTAGAATAAAGAACCCAAGTTCCCTCAGACGCTCCTCATCAGACTTGTTCTCCAGCCCCTTCACCAGCTTCTTTGCTCTTCTCTGGACACACTCCAGGACCTCACTGTCTTCCTTGTAGTGAGAAGCCCAAAACTGAACACAGGATACAAGGTGCAGCCTCACTAGTGCTGAGTACAGGCGGACAGTCATGGCTCATGTTCAGTCAGCTGTCATCCAACACCCCCAGATGCATTTCTGCCTGGCAGGATTCCAGCCACTCTTCCCCAGGTCTGTAGCACTATGTGGGGTTGTTGTGACCAAAGTGCAGGACTTGGCATTTGATCTTGTTAAAACTCATACGGTTGGCCCCAGCCCTTCAATCCGGCGTGTCCAGATCCCTCTGCAGAGCCTTCCTTCCCTTGAGCTGACTCACATACCTGCCTAGTTTTGTGTCATCTGCATACTTACTGAGGGATCACTCAAGCCCCTCATCCAGATCATTAATAAAGATATTGGGCAAGATTGACCTCAACAGTGAGCCCTGGGGAACACCACTTGTGACCAGCCACCAACTAGGTTTAACTCTATTCACCACTCTCTGGGCCCAACCATCCAACCAGTTTTTTACCCATCAGAAGACAATTTCTGAGCTTTTTCCGCTTCACTAGTATTTTGTAAACCCCAGCCAAGGCCCATTTCCTCCGGAGTGGAGGACTACTTAAGATGGGAGTGAAAGGTCTTGAGTTTGAAACATGGTGACATAGTAGTTTGTCATTATACTTGCTAGTCAGTGTTTGTTACAAACAGATTTAGCTTAGAAAGTCATTAAACCTAATTCGGGTGAGGAGAGGAAAGGCAATAGTGAAACTGTCCTTACAAGTGCTTGTGGAAGGTTGGGAGATCTCCACAGTGCTTCCAACTGATCCAGTGTGTGAAAGCAGAGGAATTAATTGAACCACACGGCTTTTGTTCAAGTCAAGCTCTTTTGGAAACTTCCCACGACAAATCTTTACATGCAATTAGTAAAAATAGGGAGGTAGGGGGGATTCTTGAGGTGGCCAAATTAAATCTGTGCTTGCTTTTACTTCAATGCGGCCGGTGATGATTGGGTTGCAAATAATTTTGTTAGTCTAGACAAGCAAGTGGCAGGAAATAACTTAAAGAAAATGCTTTTGTATCCCTAAAGCTGTTATCTTCAAGAAGCACAGTTAGTAATGCTGTTGTGAAAAGAAATCTCCATTTGGACAGACAGCTTGGTGCAGGCAAAGCTGCTAATTTGTTTTCAGCTTCAGGGAGATTTAGAGTCTCTGCATCCTTGGCAGTAACATACAATGTAATTGTTTCCCTCCTACTTAATCTTCAGTTTAGTTGCATTGGCTTAGTGTAGCTAGGAAAGGCTGGAATGTTGACTGAATTAGTTGCACTGGATGGCTTCTCCCACAGAAGAGGAGAAGTTGCACCAGGACTCTTCAGACTTTCTAGTATGTGAGGAGAACACTTGCTGTTCTTTTCATGATTACATCTACTCACAGAAACCCTTTTGTGCAGAAAGGAAAATAAATTGTTGGGCATGAAAAGGAGGTGACAGAATTAATGTTCTTACACTGGCAACATTACCCAGTTATTACAGGCTCTCTGTAAATAACAATTTGCTTTCATCTATTTTCTGCTTCTTTCTTCCATAAAAGTTATTTCGTAAACCTACAATTTTTAAATACTGTGCACCGGGAGATTTGTTTGCATTCCTATTATTCAGTTTGGCAATGTTTGTGGGCAGCAGCTGCTTGCACTTTTGGAGTGTGTGCCATTAACATACCACTGGTATAAACCTAGCTCAATTCACCAAAAATGCAGTCTTCAGGGAAGGCATATAGCATATCATTGAGCAATTAAATTATTTAGTCAGTCCAGTGGTTATGCTCAGGTCAGCTTTGAAGGGTAAATTTCATTGCTGGGATACATTCTTGGCTATGAATGAATGCATGCATAATCTTTCTTTGAACCTTAAGATGCACAATAGACACAATAACTCTTGAGTTGAACTCCTGAGAGTGGGCTGATTTATTGGCAGCTGCTGAAAGTGCTTCCAGTCAAATTATTTTTTCATCTATGAAGGAGAAAGTTGTACCATATTAATTACTGTATACCATTGCGATGGTTGATAGACAAAAGTTGTAGAAGCCTTTACTAGGGGTGTTTAATTTATAGATTAAAATAAAAAGTAATGATTTTGTCATGGTACACTGCCATAAACTGAGAATCACTTGTCAGGGCTCCAGCAGACAAATAGCTGAAGGCATTATTGACCTCAGCTACTCAGCCAGTCGATCTGGATCTGCTTAAGTTACCTCCCATTTAGCAAAGGCAGCAGCAGGGATTGTGTGTACTCCCCAGTGCCTGCAAGTTCACAAACCCAGGTAAGCCAGCGCTAGTTTAATTTACATTAATGCTGTAATTGCAGGTGACCAAGGATCTGACACACATTTATTTCTACCCTCCTTACTCCAAGGGCTTATATCCTGAAGCAAAGGGCTGACGTGTTTGGCTATGTTTATCAGCTGGAGGGCTATTTTGCTAGAAGGATCAAGAGAAGTCTGTTTTGTCATTGGCAGTCATGGCTTAGCACAGCACTTTTCAATGCTGGGGGGAGGGGGGAACTGTTCTTGTCTCAGTACCCATTTCTGAGTTATTGTGTCTAGATTGCACAGTGCTAGGAGGTTTACCATTGCGAGGCATACTGCATTAATAAAATAGTATCATGGAATTTGTTTGTTAGGGAGTTCTTCTGAGAATTAGTTGCAGAAGAAGCAATTTGATTTTATTTTCTTTCAGTTAACAGGCCAAGCAGATGGGAAAGCAGCCCTGGAGTAGTTTTGCTGGCTTGCTGCCACGATTCTGTAAATTTTGATTTGTGTGGATATGTAACAGTTTTATTTTTCCCTTTTTGGAAATGTATGCCTGTAAGTCTTTGGGAAATTAATCATTAGTTTCCTGTGAAATGTGTGCTTGTAAAACAAATGTTGCTGCAATGTGCCATGCAGACCCTGTATTGTGTCAGTTAGGAAGTGTGACATCAGCAAACTCCATAGGCTGTCAAAGGCTAAAGCACTTTTCAAAGCATCATTCTTTCACAGCTCTCCAGAGGAAGGATTAAAAAAATGACATAAATTTGACCTGCAGTTCATAGAATCACCAGGTTGGAAGAGACCCACTGGATCATCGAGTCCACCCACTCCTATCAAGCAGTAAACCATGCCCCTCAGGACCTCATCCACTCGTGCCTTAAACACCTCCAGGGAAGGTGAATCAACCACCTCCCTGGGTAGCCTGTTCCAGTGCCCAATGACCCTTTCTCTGAAAATTTTTTTCCAAATGTCCAGCCTAAATCTCTCCTGGTGGAGCTTGAGGCCATTCCCTCTTGTCCTGTCCCCTGTCACTTGGGAGAAGAGGCCATCACCCTCCTCTATATAACCTCCTTTCAGGTAGTTATAGAGAGCAATGAGGTCTCCCCTCAGCCTCCTCTTCTCCAGGATAAACACCCCCAGCTCTCTCAGCCATTCCTCATAAGGCCTGTTCTCCAACCCCTTCACCAGCTTTGTAGCTCTTCTCTGGACTCTCTACAGAGCCTCAACATCCTTCTTGTGGTGAGGGGCCCACAACTGAACACAGCATTCAAGGAGTGGTCTCACCAGTGCTGAGTACAGAGGGAGAATAATCTCCCTGGACCTGCTGGTCACACTGTTTCTGATACAAGCCAGGATGCCATTGGCCTTCTTGGCCACCTGGGCACACTGCTGGCTCATGTTCAGTCCCTGTCAACCAACACCCCCAGGTCCCTCTCCTCCAGGCAGCTTTCCAGTCATTCTTCTAGTCTGTAGCTCTGCATGGGGTTGTTGTGGCCCAAGTGCAGGACCCGGCATTTGGACGTGTTAAACCTTATGCCATTGGACTCAACCCAGCAGTCCAGCTTGTTCAGATCACTTTGTAGAGCCTCCCTACCCTCCAGCAGATCGACACTTGCACACAGCTTTGTGTCATCTGCAAACTTGCTAAGGGTACACTCAATGCCTTCATCCAGGTCATTGATGAAGACATTGAACAGGGCACTGGGCCCTGGGGAACCCCACTTGTAACTGGCCTCCAGCTGGAGTTAACTGCATTTCCCACTACTCTCTGGGCCTGGCCAACCAACCAGTTTTCCACCCAGGAGAGTGTGCACCTGTCCATGCCAGAGGTGACAGTTTCTGTAGCAGAATGCTGTGAGAAACTGTGTCACAGGCTTTGCTGAAGTCCAGGAAGATACATCGACAGCCTTTCCCTCATCCAGCAGCCAAGTCACTTTGTCACAGAAGGTGATCAGGTTAGTTCGGCAAGACCTGCCTTTCATGAACCCATGTTGACTGGGCCTGATCACCCTGTTCTCTTGTTCAGTACAGTTTTATTGTTTGTCACTCAAAAGGCACAGCATTAGTAGTTCTACCCGTATGAGATTTTTAATGCCATTTGGCCTTATGATATTTTGTATTTCAAATTAACAAGGCATTCAAATTTGCCAAATCTCTAATAACATAGTAATACACTTAGTAACACACTTAGGTAAGTGTGAGTTGATCAAAACTTGGAAATCTTAAATGTAACGTTCCACAAGGGGAAAGATGAAAAATACAATTCATATTTCAACCTTGGTCTATCTCCTCTTCACTTCTTGCTACCCACTGCACCTCCACACCAGAACAACTTGCAAGAAAAGTGTTACTTAAGCATTTTTTAACTGTGGTATTAATGATGACATCGCCACTAATGACATGCCAAGAGAGCTACATTTAACAGTAAAAAATGCTGGAGATGAAGCACATGACTGACAGCCTGGGTCATAGTTCTTTTTTTGTAGTTTTTTCCCTGGAAATTTAAAGAACTTGGATTCTCACTGTTCAGCATTTGAATCTTCAAGATCAAAAGGCCTCTCCTTCAAAGAGTTTCATGTTGTTATTTAAATGGTAATTGGCTCTATCTTCTTTGTGACTGTGAGCATTTTAACTTCAGTAGGTTCGGGATTTTCATTATTTTCAGTTCTGTGCTTCTAATGGAGGAGGTAATTTGGGGAATGACAAAGATTAATTGCAGATTTGGAAGCTAGTTACTAGTGACAAGAGTTGATAACTTTTGGGAAGGCACATGCTATTCGAGCAACATGTGTTCCATAATGAATGGATTTGCTGATGTAACACTCTGTCTTCTGTACTAGTGACTCTGAAATCTGGAGCAGTTCTTCACTGACAGGTGAACGTTTCTGTACAGTGCAGGCTGCAAAGTAGATACAAATTACGGGATTTGCTAAGTATTTGCCTGAAAACTTTCAGTTCAATACAGTACTTTCTGGAGAGAAGGTCATGACCATGAAACACTGATCTCCAGGGAGACTGTGCTTGAAGAGGAGGAATCTTTGGTGAATACATTCTACTGTAATCTTCAATACTTTTTTGGTGCAGAAAAGGTTATCGTCCCGTGATGCATTTAGGTGACAGAACTAATATTTTCAATTCCTATTCTCTGCTTGATGAACTGAATTTCAGTTCCTGTCTGGTAAGGTGTATTACCTTCAGCTGTCATTGTGATTAAGAAACATGATAACTGCTATCCTAACTGTTATTCAGGAAAGCCTAAAATACTTTAACCAATAAATGTATTGCTATGTGATACTGCTTACACTGAAGGAAGTAAACTGATATTGAGGAGCATGACATACAGTTGTATTTCCTGTGTTTGATGACTTGGTTTTCATTCTATGGAAGTAGGGGAAAAACCCAGAAATAAAAACCTGAAAGACCCTCAGGTATAATTAGTACTATAGTGGCTTAATTCAGGATTAAAATGTCTTCTTGCTAAACATTTAACTAGAATCATCCGTTCTGAGTCAGAGAATGGAACAGCAGAATGTTAACAGTTTTCAAAATGCAACATTTCAATTTATAGGTGTAAGGAAAAGAGGCATCTGAGGAGTCTGCAGAGGGGTCTTTTTACTGGTGATGTAGCAACAAGATCTGAATTAAGAATCTCTGTTGTGTTTTAATAGTTAGAGATATATTCCCTTTTGCATGTTCATTTTATACTGGCTTTAGACCACCCAACATCACATCTAACCTGCAGCCATTTCTTCCTGCAGTCTCTTTCCTCCCTTCCCCCACACGTATGCTGCATGTGTATTCATGTTTTTGCTTTCTGTTCACGGAGGTATCCAGCTGGGAAAATATAGTGTGTACAATACGCTCTGCCTTCAACTGACATTTCCCATAAATTGCAACAGAAACACTGCTATCAGTAGCTTAATAGCAGGTAGAATACAGCTCTACATATCAAGTCTCAGCAGGATACAGAAACTACGGTTACCCAATTTCCAAAGAGAAAAGCTTGGGAGGGAAAGTTTTTATTTAAGAATAACTGGAGAGAGAGAGTGAGAAACATTCAAAATGTATTCAATGAAAGCTGTGATTTTGGAAAAAAAAGGCTTATAAAGGCTGACTCAGTGGCTTCAGTGTTGACTTTTTGCTGAATTGTTGTTCTAGAAGACCTCACAAGAGGTTTCTATTATAAGCAGTGTAAAAAAAAAGCAGTGCAGCAATTTTTCCTCTTTGGTCTTTAAAAAAACCTATCCTCCAAACCCATTCCTTGAAATACTTTTTGAAAAATACTTAATGCTTAGTTGCTGTTGTAGCATGAGGCGTTTATGACAGAAAGTCTGTGTCACCTATAATGTATTTATGCAGAAAGTAGGGATTTGGTGGAAATACACTAGTAAATAGTATTATATTCCCTATCACAGCATTTCATTAGTTTCCATTTTGCCCCCTGCTCTATTTAAACCCAAATCTTAACTAAAGAAAGGCAACATGGGTAAGAAAATAACCTGGCAGCACAGGTTAGAAAATAGGTCACAATACTGAAATAGATACATACATGTATTTAGGAAGTTTTTTCTTTACTTGGACTTTGGGGGTTTTTTGTTTGTTTGGGGGGGTGGTATTAAGTCAGATAAGATCTTGTTTGTCACAGGCTAGTCTGTCTTTATGATCATGGCAGATCATAAAGACAGGAAATAATGATCTTAAGTTGTTAGAAAAGCAATTCTAAGAGCAAGGATAATAAGGTTGTCGAGTAGATTGTCTGGCAGCTTTTGGAGTCAGAGAACCTATGCAAACATTTTTCAGGATAGATGCTGATACTGCTTTCGAAGTAGTGGGACTGGACAACTTCTTTGACAAAAACTTTCAGCTCTATAGTTTAATAGTTCATCACTGATTTGGTTGGTTTTTTTACTTGTCACACTGGGATTTTCTGGGAAATTAGGACACAGTGGGTCATCTGCTTTATTTTTTTTTTAGATTTAAAATTAGTTGAACAGCATTACTGAAATATTTTAAAATGGCAGAAAAAGGAAACTGTGCTGCCTAAACCAGGGCTATATACAATTTATAGCAAACATCTATTAATCAAGGGCTCGTGGGAACCAAATACGGAACAGAGAACAACTCTCTTATGGACAACCTAGTAATGAAGAGACCAACTGTTGGATCTATGCAGATGAAAGAAAAAAAGAGAGTGTGCAGGTACTCTTTGCTGGAAAGTTACCCCTGTTCTTGGCTTATACTTTAAATTTTCCTAGCAATACTTAGCTAGTAAATATCTCACAGTTTTGAAAGACTCTTCTCAAGTAATGTTTGCTTTCCTATAACTTCATCTCTTAAAGCTGTCTTATGAGGAATGAGGGAGGGCGTGTTATAAACATATTACAGCATATTGAGATCCAAGAATACCACTGAGTCTGAGTGAGGCACATAAATAACACTAATCTTCTGTGAGGACAGCTGTTGGTTTCAGTTTAGAAAGTAATACAGATATACTGCTCTTCTCCTTCAGTTTTTGAACTATTTTAAATAGAATATTTTTCCATCGTAAATGTGTATTCACATTTTTTTTGGTTTTTTTCCTTTCTTTGAGGAAGTGGGATACTGAGTTTTGCTTGGAAAGAAGGAAAAAAAAAATCCCTTCAACATCTCAAAGATACAGCCAAGTATATTTTATTCATGGCATCTATAAGACAGTTGGCAGCTAGCCATAAAGAGACAGACTCTTAATCTGTCCACTTCTCTCATTCTTCATTATTTCGTACCGCCTATTGTTAAAAGTATTTAAGATCTTCCTAGTTATGGGGTTTTTTCCCCTATAGCTGACTTTCCTGTGACAGAAAGACAGTAACAGTGAGCTCTACCAAAAATGTTCTCTTTGATGCACCGTTCATTTAGGTTCTTTCTGCAGCTCTTCCTTGCATTCATTAAATTCTGTGAAGCCTAAAGGTGTCATATGAATGTCTCAATTGGTCTTCTATATAGTTTTGTAAAAGAACAGTCTTTAACCATTTAATTTTCTAATCATGAACCTTTTTGACAGTGAGTTTCTGGTCTGAAAATACATTACATTTCTCTCTGTCTAGAATCTCTAACAAAGGAAGAAGTTTTCTCATGGACAACAAGAGGACAATCCACACTTCTGTTTTAAGTAAATAGTTTACTAATCTCCCATTGATAATTCCTTGAAGAAGGGATTTTCAAACAGTAGCAACCTGACTTTTGATTGTGCCTGTTACATTATCTTCTAAGCAAGACAGGTGAGATTGTAGAAAATCAGAAAAGTAAGCTTAAAACAGTTTTTTTTCCTAGACAGTGATTAATCCTTTAAGTCTGCAGCAGCTATCATTGTGAATATCAGAAATCCAGAGTACTTTGGAAAGATCTGTACACATTGCCTTTGCTTTCAAAAGCAAAGACCAAAATCAACTTACATCTTTTTCTAAGCATTCTGCTTTGACTGCCAAGGGACTTTTAATTCCATAGGTGGGAAATCCTTTGGAGGAAAGAAACTATCTTTCTACTCTCTGGATATTTCTGATAGTCTCTGGTAAGGTAGAGCCTTCTATTCATGGATGTCTAGTTTCCTTTCCAGTAATTACCCAATGTCCTAGAAGTGGGTATATATGACTCCTAAAGACAGACATATTGGAGACAAAACCAGCTCTTAATGTTTCTAAAACACCAAGTTTTGTTCTCTGAAATTTAAAAGTACTTGAAATACGCTCAGTGGCTGCCATTTTTGCATGGAGCCTTTTGGCTTAAAGATGTTTTAATTCCATTTCCCAGTTTTTCAAGAAATAGTAGGGCTTTCACCTTTCGTCTGGCTTTTACTGGATTTACCTTTTGTTATCTATCATTTGTAATGCTGAGTCTTGACTTTGCGCTAATTGGTACGGGATTAAAGATATTACAAAATTCTCTACAAAAAGTCCAGAAACTTCTTGAAAGGAATGGTTGTTAAATTCTTCACTGTATAGGAAATACAAATTATTTGGCCAGTGTGCTTATACCTTCAGGACCCTATCAAAGTAAACAAAATGTCTGTATTAGTAGTCTGTGAAATCTTTGGAAAGCTTGCATTTCTGATAAAACTAATTCAGATTTTGGTGTTATCAGAAATAGTTTTCAGTCACTAGGCAGTTATATCAAGAGAGGGAGAAAAGTGCCTTTTCAGAGGAGAGAAGCAAAAAGTAGAATGAGATTGCAGAATTGAAGGAAGGTTAGAATGGGTCTGCTAGGCAAGAGGGAATCTTTGCCCAAGAAGTTTTTCCACAGTGTTCCTTCAGTTTTCAAAACCTTAAAATGGAAGGACGACGGTTGCAGCTTTCTACCAGATTTCCAACCCTGTCAGTTGTACAGACCACTAAGAAAATGACATGTCTTCCCTTTGGTGTAGCTCTTCTGTATCCTCACGACTTCCTCCTTGGAATCTGATCCAGTTCACTAAGCAGCATTTTTATCTGCCTTCTCCCCAAAGAAATTGTTTCTGATTGTGCATACAACATTGGACTCTGTAAAGATAAAGAAAGCTTCTTATAAGTAAGATGCTAACTGGATCTGGGCTGCCAGTAGAAGAGAAAAAGACATCCTCTGCAAATGTTTTCTGTGGACATTCATTAAAAACCTAGTTTACTGTCTTTTTTTTTTTATGGAGCAGTCTGGTAGCTATTTTAGGTGGTTTCAGATCTTTATTAGGGAGAATATGCAACTTCCTGTTACTGAATCTGTAGTTATTGCACCTCCACTGGTGTTCTTTGTTTCAAAAGCAAGGTCCCAATTCTGTGGAGTTTTCATAGATCATCTTAACATTTTTTTATCAAAATGATGTTTATAGAAGCTCCTCAACCAGAGTCTTCCAGGAGAAAATGTCCCCTTACCATTGGGCAAAAATCCTCTTCAGTTTCCAGAAGAGACAGAAAGACCCCCCATATGCTGGTGTCCCCTAACAAATGTATGGGCTTAACTTCATCCCCACTACTCTTTTCCATCCCTGTCACAGAGAAGGGTCCATGAGAAAGAAACTCAGCTTCTGTAATCTAACTAACCAGGTGATTAAAATACCCAAAGATCATTGGTAGAACCTCTGAACACAGTGAAACTGTGAGGAAAAGGTGTCACAGCCTCAGCTGCCTTCTGGGTAAGGAGAGAGGCTTCTGCCAAAGATTTGAGAAAGGCAGCCAACTGTCATTTCTTTCACACCTTCCTGAAGTGTTACAAACTTCTTGTTGTGGCATCTGCTGTTACTACATTTGGTTGTCTACTGCTCAGAGATGTGTTCCATCAACAGGAACCTGTAGGTGGAGACACATGGAGGTCTAACCTTTTCCCCATTGGCACCCTGTCTCCATCAGCGCTGCCTTCTTTTCCTGGTGAATTGCCCAGACTCACTGTGATTCTGCCTCCACCCCTCTCTCCAAGCAGCTTAATGTGTTGTTTTATGTTGCACAGAAATTATAAGGGAGGGAAAAATACAGTATTGTTTTTGCTCGTTATTTCTGTGCTTTCAGAAGATATTTTCAGGTGATCTTGGTGTCCTGAAACACAAAGACTCCTCGTTATAAGGCAAGAAGGTGAGTTAAAAGGTGATAACACTCATACAGAAAGTATGGAGTATCAAGAGCAAAGGAGCAGTCTCTCCACACAGTTGTTTCCCACACAGTGGTTTCCCAGCTTCTACAGTGAGGGTGAGCATCAACTCCAGTGAACGCTCTCAATCTCCAGCAGAATAAACTCATCACAAAAATGCATTGGCTAAATGGAACAGTGGTCACATATTAGAACTGAGAGAACTAGATTTTATATGGATTTGATACATCATGCTGGTGTTTCATGGAATGGAAGGTCCATGTGGTAAATGTAGATTTTTTCCATGTAGTATAATGATAGCATCATTTCACTTGCTTCCTCCCTGACAGAAAACATTAGCTGTAGTGGATTAGTTGCTATCTGAGAGGAAGTTGTTCTGGCAAAGGTGATCATGTAAGGAGTAAGCTGTAGTTTTTGTATCAGGAGGTAGGTCAGGAAATAAATGCAGCAGAAGATTTGAAGAAAGAAAACAAAACACTTCCAGAAGCCTTGCTTTTGTGGCCTGTCAGAAGCAGCTTTCTTCATGAGTTCAGAGAGAACATAAATGACAATAAAACATGCAGTGAAGAGTTGTACTTAATCTGACTAAATACTACACATAAAGTCTTTATCAGCCCTTTCTGTTCCTGCTGTTGCAGGCATATAATTTCAGACATTCAGTAAATTTCCCCTTCCCTCCCTTTTGCTCCTATTCGGAGGCTGCAGAAATTTAAGTTAGCTGATATTGTCTGTTTCATAAATAGGGGGTTAAGGGTTATAATGGTGTGATCTGGTGACAGTTACCCTAGTTCAGACATCTATTTCTTTTTCTTTTTTTATTTCCCTGTTGGTTACACTAAATTGCTAAGCAGAATTCACAGTGTAGTGGTGGTCAACAAACACTGCTGTCACAAAGATGGGAAATTAAAGTGTTCCTTCCCAAATTTTATAAAGAAATTGCAGGTAAAAAGTGAAAACCAGAATGATGCTCTTGGGGCTTTTGGTCAGTGTATGTTGCCTACTCCTTCATAAGTCTGGACAGCAGAATGAAGGGAAGAATTTTCTTCATTAGTTTGTGTGATAGGTTAGTGAAACAAACCACACAGCTTGTACTACCAATTTTTTATTGCTTCATAAATTTTATTGAGATAGAAATAAACCAGATTCCATTGTGTTTTAAACAGAGTCAGTATGTGTTTATTGACACAGAGGAAGCCCATCCGTGCTCAAGAATAGATCTGTTTTCTGTTAGAAAAGGCTGCACTTCAGAGATATTTTTATACTATCATGTAATAATTTGACACACCATGCTTAAAAATCTGTGGTTTGGGATTTCTTAATTTAACAACAACAGTTTTTCAGGCTGATTGGTTTTGTGATAAGTGGTGAAGTATCAAGAAAGAGGTATCAAGTTATAAGAAAACCATGGTAAGGTGCAGTGGATTTGCCAAAACCAAAAAATGTTTTTATGCATTTCAAAAAACTTTTTAGCACTGAATCTGCATTAGGGCTGCTGCCATGTTTACTGAAGCATTTGAACAATGTTTTCCTACTCATTTAGGGAGGAACATAAGCATGGGTGTGTTTCATTGTGACAAATATATTCAAGAATGTCTTTAATTGAAGCTGTATTATTCATTAAGAGTTTTAAGCTACCTTAAAACATATGGAACATACACAGCTTTATTTGGGTGCTTTAATGTGGATAGGTTCGTATTTGAAATTGAAATTTAATGAGCTGTGACTATCTGAAAAATGAATAGGTATAGTCAGAGCCCTTGAAAAGTCACCCTTTTTTTTTCTCCGTTTTTACAATAATGATTGTACAAGATGGGATTTGCATCTCTGAGCAATGAGTTAAATACCTCCAAATCTCCTTGAAATCAATTTTGTGTGATCACACATGCAGATTGAAAACCATGACTCTGAGATTTACGTTCTGTGAATGAAATTTACGGTCCCTGAAAAGCAAAGAAGGCTGTCATTTCATGGTTCCTAACCTTCATTGTCTATTTCCCTTTGGTACACACAAGCACAGCGCGCCTGCGCACAGTGTAGAGGAACAGCTTTCTGCTCTGTCGATTTTGTTTTATAAAAGCCCTGTTTTTTTATTGCCTTTACCTATTACATCTGTAAAATTTATTTAAGCAATGACAAATTTCTCTTTTGGGCCTGGAGTCTGAAAGAATAACTACTGTCAGGCTATTGGTAAAAGATTTGTTGGATATGACTGTTCATTAAATTGCATGGATCTGTGTGTGAGGCTAGCTGTTTGAAGCCGCAGTGAGTAGGTGGGTTATGGGCTGTGCTTAGTGAATATACATCATCAGAGACCCAATTGTGCTTCAGCAGCCTCTTGTTTTGTTCAGCTAAAATGGATGTTGATTTTGGAAAGCTCAGCAAAATCACTGTTGTTTTTCTAAATCAGATATCATTCATCCTACGGAGTACGCATGAAAAACAGCATTTAGGTTAAATATAGCAGTTACTCCTCAGCTTTGTAACTTGACAAGAATAGCATTGCATTTATTTCCCTTTTTTTAAAAAAAAAAAAAACACATTCGATTTGAATGCAGTGCCTGTGCGTGGGAGTTAATAACAACACTGTACACATGCATCTTTGTACACTGCAAATGTACAGTCCAGGGTGCAGTGCTTACCTTCTCACACTACGTTGGCAGCTGCCACTATGCCCTTATTAGGGGCATTTATAAGAAGGAAATAAGAGAACATTCATAAGAATAAAAACTTGAGTTCCCAATACTGTGACTGTTTGATCCACAAAAGCTACATAAATAAATTGAAAGGCCTGCTGTATTTTATTTTTTAATATGCTGCTCCAGCACTACCAGTGCTTACTGCTGTGTTTGTTCAGGTGTCCACCTAAATAACCGTGAAACTTAATATTCAGCAGAATTTGAAAACGAGCTATTTGATGGGCTACAAATTATGAGTTCTTCTCATTCTTCAGGGTGTAAATAGGTTTTCAGCTGAAAGCCAGGGAGGGAGAGCAGTCCTCCATTTGAAACAAGCTTTTAGTCTGCACTTGATCTCCTCTGGTTTTGTATGAAAAGCCACATTGGACGGAATGACAGCTGAAAAGGCAAGCTGCTATATCAGGGGATTTAGCAGAATGAAGCTGCTGTTCTTTCAACCAGCACCTTCCCAGAGAGCTCTCTGAATCAATTCAGTCAAATTGTGAAGTCAGTGCACTAACAAATATGCAGATGAAACAGTTTAATTCAAAGTATCTCTCACTGTCTTATTTCAGATATTCAGGTTTAAGGAAGTAAATTCATTTGTGGCTATTAATTTCTCTTCTCTAATTTAAAGTTACATTATCCTTTCCCAAGAACTGAAGTTATAGTGGCAGAATTATCTAAAGCTATAACTAGGTTAATTAAAAAGGGAGGGAGGAAGGGGAGAGAAAAGAGAATCGCTCTTCTTTTGTTTCTTCAATATCTAAGAAAATTGGTCTCTGGACTTACTGCAGTTGCTTTCTGCTGGTTGATCACAAATTCTGTCCTATCAAAACATGTCCTTAAAAACCACTCTGACAACTTCACCAACTGTAAAATCTGTCATGTCACATAAGGTTGAAATTCTTGAACAAAAAAAGGGTTTCCTATCCATTTGGTGAGAGCACATTATGACTGTAAATGAGCTATTGGTGGTAATAAGATTTATGCATGCAACTGAAGTGATACGCAGTTGTTTAAAAATAATGGTAATAATTCATGGTGAATGCATTAGTATACAGGAGAACACTAGGGAAAATTAGTTATGTAGTTAGTTCTGAAAGTGGTTTTCCGTTTTGACCACAAGGTAATATTGATCTCAAAATGCTGCAGAGTGACTAAAGAGGAACATAGCTGTTTGTCCACTGTTAGCATAGCACAGTTCCTCAAGGGATATTTTTAATCAAATCTGGTTTAGTCACTGGTTTTCTAATGTACAAGCTATGTTACAGAACATAGCAACAGTTGTGTGACAGTTGTCTGCAACTGAAATGTTATTATTCTTGATGTGCATAAAATTTTCTCAAAAATCTATCTAATTATGTAAAGATGATGAGTCTACCTGTTTGAATGATACACCTTTCTTTCATACAGGTATGTGTCTAAGGGCTGATCTTTGTTACTGATGATAATTAGCAATTAGGAATGTGTTACTTTCAGGGGAAAAGACTTTTGGGCCATTGTTGTATAGCTCAGAGTCAATAAACTCTGAGCTGCTCATAATAGCCTTTTTTTCTCATTGAAGCCTTGGACTTGCCCTAGCTTCATCAGAGCAGGGGAAAAAAGAGTAATGTGAACAATAGGAGCTATGGAGTTTGACTTAGGCCTAATGTGAGGAGGCTGTAAAAGCTGTCAGAGAGCTTGATTGATTGGCTTTCGGGCTACAGTCTTCTGTGCAAAGCAATAATGTTCCTGCCTCCTGTGAGAGGGCTGGATGTGCCACCTGGGGTCAGAGCTTATCAGCCTCAGGGGCCAACATTTCAGATGAGGCCAAAGTACAGTCAATAATTTATGCAGAAATTTGTGTGTAGATTCTGGAGTAAAGCAAGCTTTATCTTGATGTTGTTTGTCTGACCAAGGAAAGAATTAAGTCATGTCTGAAAGTCCAGTCTCTCTCTCTCTTTTTTTTTAATTTTAGTGACATGGGAGAATAGTCTTATAGTACTGAAATATGCATGTCTGTCATCGTGCTGGTGGTACTTTAATGAAGGAGGGCATGCCTGTGATGATCCTTTGAGGGAGGTTTCGTTGCCAAAGCAAACTTAAACATTTTTAACTGATTACACTAGGATTCCTAGAATCCTAAGATTTTACTTAACATTTTATGCAACTGTGGTCTGTCCTCAGTGTCTAAATAGTTTTGTTTCTAAACCCATGAAGGTCAAAGGTTCATCAGGTCTAGTGAATGAAAAAGCCAAGGGAAGCTGAAGCAGTGACATAGATCACAGCAAGTCATGTAAAACTAGCCAGGCTTTTATTAGTAAGTAGAGAAATTTGAACATCCAGCAAATAGCACACTTACGGAAAAAATTGTCCGAACATTCACTGGCAAGAGGAGAGAAGCCTAGCAGAATGTGTACTGATCACTGGTGGGAAATCACTTTACTAGTAACTTGCCTTTGCATTGCATCAGTATTGATGAGCAGCTGAAATAAGCCAACTTGTTAACTAAATGTTTTACTGGTTTATCCACTTGGGAGGTAGTTTGAAATAGAGGAAAGAAAATCACAGTGAACTGCTCTGTAGAACTCTGACACCTATTGAAGTTGGCTAGTTGATAAGTAGCTCACTTTTGTTCTGTCCCAGTGAAATGACTACTTTGCTTCAGTAGATGCTAACAAAAGGCCTTTTACCTTTCTTTTGTTCAAGGAGAACACTGTTAGTCATAGTCCATTAGTCTTGTTTACAGAAAGAACTGGTGTGTTACTGAAATACTTGTAAATGTTCTGGGCATCCTTTTTCCCACTAAAATACAAGAATTTTATAACAGGAAGGACAGCACTGCCTATTTTTTAAGGAAGATAAATAGTTTGTGGGAAAATAGCTGTGAAAATTATGTAGCATTTAAGCTTAGCAATGCATAACACTTGTTTTGTGGTTTTCAAACCTCGAAGGTGGAGTTCCACACACAGCTTTTGTTTTAATCTATTAACTATAGCAACAAAAGACTTTACAATAGGTTTTCTTCAAATCCTAAACTGAAACAATTGTATAGAAAGAAGAGGGCCTCACATTCTATACTTAATTCACTCCTTTTTGGTGCATAAGTGGGAAAGAGGTAAAGAGACAGAACTTCTCATTTACAGTTGCAATATTCACAGGACTGTAATGCACATTCCATGTTTGACTCTACACCAGTTTTAGTTTTATGTGTTTTACTGTGACATTTCATGGTACAGTATTAATGAATTAAGATGTTAATAGAGTTTATCTCCACAAATATAAAAGGTGTGTCTCTCCAAATAGCATCAACTAAATTAAAGAAGGAGAGGTACTTGTCTCATATTAGCTGCAATAAGAAATCCTGTGGGAGTTCTGCAAAAGAAATACCAAATGTGACTTTTTTCCCCTCTCAATTTTTTTATTAGGAGGTGCCTGTCTCAGATGTTTACTTACCCTTTTCCCAGGCTGAGGACAAGAAATCTTCATGAAATAAGTGAAGCTTAATACAGAGAGAGGAAGAGAGAGATGTATAATGCAGTTCAGTAGATTTCAGTGTTTTCAGCCACTGCTTTAAATTTCAGTGTGTGGAATAATAGAGAAGTTATCATGTCTAGTAACTGCAGTTGGCCTTTGTAAAGAATGGCTTGTTAGGAGGCTTTATGATTTACTGAGGCCACAGCTGGCTACCAGCAGAGCTACAGGAATGTGTTCTCTCTTGGGCCTGGTAGCTGGAGATGAAAAGGATCCAAAGCTGGCACAAAAGCAAATAAATGCTTTGACTTTAAATAAAGCATCATAATTTATAAGAGGCTCTGCTTCTCAATCCCAGAGAGGTACATGGATCAGCAGCGGCTCTTTGAGGTTGAACAGAATTGTCTGCCTGGCTCAACTGTAATTCTGGTATCTGCAGTCTACAGATTTGGAAGCATTTTCATGGTTTGGACTATGAAATTGCTTCTGTATCCATGTTGTTTCTTTTCCAGAAATTCTTTCTCTTGTGTCTTCCTTCCTTTATGTTTCATTAGATGCTTTACTGTTTGATAAATAATTGTACCACTGTTTACACCTGGCAGCTCTTTATCATGATGTAGAGCACTGGGAAACTAATCACCAAAGACACCTGAAGGTTTATAGGTACATTTTGTCATCCGTTTTTCACTTGGTATTTATTTTTCAAATGAATTGTTCCTGTGGTAGCAGAGTTCAGAACTGGGGCATAATTCTATTGCCCTAATGCTCAC
This sequence comes from Coccyzus lansbergi, assembly GCA_033558105.1. Classification (NCBI taxonomy): domain Eukaryota; kingdom Metazoa; phylum Chordata; class Aves; order Cuculiformes; family Coccyzidae; genus Coccyzus; species Coccyzus lansbergi. The sequence goes on along the minus strand of JAUMJK010000021.1, from coordinate 898,306 downwards.
CTTAGGAAGAAAAACAAAAACGTATGAGCTCCTTGAAAGGCTGGGTTTGGTGGGTTGTTGTTTTTTTTTTCCTTTAGACAGATACACACACATGCATACACACATAAATTTATACTAGCTTCCCTATTTCTGCAGCTGCTTCTCAACAGTCTGCAGATGAAAACAATATTTCTGTGGTCTGGTGTCTGAGATGAAGAATACAAATGAGGCAGATAATTATTAAAGGAACCCCTGAATGTTTGTCAGGGTGAGAAAAATAGTTAACTTCTTGTATTTAAACAGCAGTGCTTTTACCTATACTCCAGGCATGTTTTGCTTTGCTATTTACTTGTTTTTAAGGTTGAAAGAATTTGGGAAAGAAATAACTAACTGGAGAGGTCCTGTAATTAATATAAACTGCAGGAAGCAAGTGTGACAGAGGAGTTGAAAAGCCCTGTGTTATGTTGCTTATCTCAGGTGACATATGGTCCTGGAGTATAAGCAAAAACAGTGGATTGCATGGCTTCTTTTTCTTTTGCTGTAGTAGGAGGTAGAAGAGTCGCCCTGTGTTCCACAGGGCAGCAATATAGAAACTGCAATAACATGCCTTGAGAAGCAACTGGGAAATTTAAGGAATGACAGAGCAACTTTTTCCTCTTCTTAAACTGAGACTATGTGACATTTTTCAGTGTCAGGCTATGTGAATCACAGTTATGATTGCTGAAGTAAAATAGAAAAAAATCTGCTAGAAACAAAATACTTCATTTCTTCAACAGATTTGGTTTTCTTCAGAATACACAGATGTTAAATTATTTTCAACTTACATTTTTAGTGTCAGCTGAAATAGAGTAAAACTGCAGTTTTATTCACAAGTTTCAGTGGAACAGTTAAGTGGTTCAGTTACTCTGGCAAAAAAAGAGGTAAGGTTTGTACAAATCTAAATCTTTAGTTGTACTGTGTAGGTCAGAAACTTATGGTTAGATTATAATAACATTAACTGCACATTTTCCTGTAAACACAGCAAACCTGTACTCTGACATTGAAAAGGTGTGACAGCAATTTATCCAAAAATTTTCCTAGTCCCGTCAAAATCTAATCACTTTGATATAAATCTGACAGCATAAAGTTATGTTGGTTTTTATGATTTCATAGTTTTCAAAATCCCCATTCTAAGTAGCTCGCATTTTAGGAGAACTTACAAGCCATTTGGGACCAAATCTGATGTACTTTCTGGGGTATTACTGAGTCTTTTATTACTTTTTTAATGAGTGTAAAATTTAGCCTTGTATTTCATTAGGACCATTTCCTTTTCTTTCAGCTCTCCATTTGCACTTAGATTTTGTTTATTGGTTATTTATTAGGCAGACTGTCTTTAGAAGACACTGAAAAGATTATATTGGTGTTGTTATTATAACTGATAAGGGACATAAACTCTGTGATTAGGTGCGGCCCTCTTTTCCAGAACCAGCCTGGCTTTAGCTTTTCAGCCATAGCTTTGTCCAGAGGCACTGCCATTTCACCTCACCTTCAGCAACAAGTCTTTCTAATGTGCAGTTTTGTTTTATACTAAACTGGAAAAGGATAATGTTACCATGGAGGCAAGTAAAAGAGAAGAAAACAGAGCTTTTTTTAGCTGACCATTCAACCGAATATTGACCACCTGTCTTCATGAGAAAGAAATAGATGGCAGTGAATAAGCTAGAGTCTAGTTTTCCAAGAAGCTCAATGATTTTCCCAAATCAATACAGTTCATCAGGCTTCAGAACAAAGGCTGCAGGAGACAGGACAGTGATGGAACTGGCTGTGTGTTCTTTTGTGTATTAAGCACATGGGCTCATAGGGAAACAGGCCTTCTTCAGTTATTTCAGTGTTTATCTTTCTGCATGTTCTGAGATAAACCTCTAGATTATGCAAATAAATTAGATTATTATTAGTGGGATGAAAAAATTGTCTCCTCGATGGCTCAATATCATGGCTTCAAGAGGTACTCGTCACTGTGTAGTTACTGCTTTTTTTCTGAAGGCAAATGTGAGTATTTAATGCAAGTCTAAGGAATATATGAGGGATTTTGTATATCATTAAAGGTATTACACAGCTTTTTCAAGCTAGGGAGGTGGTTGCTACTCATTAAACGTATTATACTAGTGATTTCATAATGAAGGGGGAAAGAAAGAGCATGCCCTTTGAATGAAGTATCCATGAAATATAGGTTAACATTACTCAGGACTTACTGGAAATCACATGGATATGAAATGAGTTTTTTATGCTGTTGAAGAAGCTGCTGTAGTTTGTGTGGCTAGAATAATGTCAGTCTGCTTTAGCCACAGGCAGGGCAACATTAACTAAAATAGCAGATTTTAGCCTCTCAGACCTTTAAGCTTTAAGCTTACTGTGCTTTTATAAAGTCCTAAATTAACACTACAGCAAAGCATCTCAAAGGTTTATGACTGTACCAGCAATCTTTCATTATGCATCTTTTCCTTAATGCTATCCAGTCTTCTCAGCTTCATATATGGCATTTGTTCAGATATAGTCCAGGGTCCAGAATGACTAATTGCGGATCTGTAGTCCAGATGGTTTGATTACAGGATGTAGTTAAAGTTACTTTTCAAACATTCCACACAGCAGTGGGAGTCTTAAAAAAAAAAAAAAAAAAAAAAAAAACCAAACAAAACAAACAAAAAAGAACAGTGAACCCCCAAGCCCCATAGCCCCCAATAAACCAGCCTCCAACCCCAACACAAAAAAACCCACCCACCAATCTTGCCTTGCCAGCCACCTGACAGTCATTACATTCTCAGGCTTTCTGGTGTTGATGGTGATGTCTGTTACATGTGCACCTGCTGTAGATGTGGTTAAGTACTTGTGACATGCTAGACAGAGAGTGATTAAAATAGTGAATAAATTGTATCTGCTAGATCAGTATTCAGTGTAGAAGATTTGACTTTATATGTAGAATGTTTGCTGTTAATTTTAGATTACTTTCTTGATGGATGCATAGAGTGAGAAATAATGCATTTGCATTGCAAGTCTAATATAAACGTACTACTTTTTTATGCTTGGATGAATTGCAGGTGTGTATGTGCATCTGGGATTGATGATTGTATGGTGGATTTTGTGAGGCAAATGAATTACACTGCTCTTAGAAAACCAGTGGCAACAAACAAAATCTTAAAATAATCCTAAGATTATAGGTTTTCACCTTGTAGCCTTTTGCACTTTGTATTCTTTCAGTTACTGTTAGAATAGTGATGTCAAAGAGATATATGTGGGATTAAAATATTTACGGTGCCAAATGCAGAGTAATGTGTTTAATCCGTGGTGGCAGCACTGATGACAGATATGCTGTGGTTTGGCCTTTCCAGGCATATTTTGTGTTATTTCTATTTGGTAAGACTGGGACAAAAGACAAACAGAATTGCATTTTCAAACAAATTTGTGGATTCACTGATGATAAAGATAGGATGAACTGCTGTAATGTTATGTCAAGTGATGATGTGATGCCTCCTCAATGCTCATGGTTACATGTCATCCTTAAAGAGCTGCTATTCCACAGGAATATTGTTATAAAAATTCATCATTTTAAGCTTTTAAAAAAGTAATCTTATAAAGATTGCTACAAAGCATAGTCATTTTAAAAATGATTCTCAGAATAGCAAAGGCAGTAGGCAGATCTGTTAACTGAAAGGGGATTTTGAGCAAGTAGGACTCCATTTATATTTAAGCATAAGTGGCTTTTGATGACTGAAAAGATTCCTAGCTTTGGAAAGATCATTTAGGTATTCTTCAACAAATCAGTTACAGAAGTGTTCATGAAGACATTGTGCAGACACTTTTGGCCAGATTCTGTAGTAAGAACAGAGGGAACAGCTCTTTTTACAAAAATGAAGGCGTATCCATTCAGCTGTTCAGATAACAGATCTTTTGAGTTTTCTGGGAAAATAGTCACCTTGAACTAAACCAGAGTCTTGTAGCGGTTGTTGTGACCTGAACACAAAAGCAGCCTGTGCTGTAAACAATAAGTCAGGTTTTCCATCTGATTGTGTAATATCTACTTATATTGGAATATGAATGTGTTTGTTTTCTGAAGACCACATTTTAAAACACCGAGGCCTGTGTTTAAGATATTAATGTGATAATTTGATTCCTAACCACATGATCGTATTTGCAAAGTTTTGAATAAAAAGTGTAAAAATTCTTGTCATATGTTTACTGCAGAAAACAGAGTGAAGAAAGCAAAAGGCTAAATATCTGTTTTAGACGAGATCCTTCAGTCTTTTGTTTCTTAGGTGAATTTTACCTGTAGAATCTATCCTGTTAGATTTTAGTAGAACCTTACAAGCTCTCCATTTTCATTTTCCAGTGCTTTGGTGTAATAAGCCTCCAGTTGTATGTTTCCCTAGGGGTTAGTCCTACCTCCCCTGTTACTTAAGTTCTCGTGAACCATTTCTGTGATAATCTCAGGAGATTAAATGAGCTATCTTTACTGCTGATTCTGTGAAATCTTACCTGTGGCTGAGTAATGTGCTGTTCATTAGGGTAAGGAAATTTGTTCCTTGCCACAGTTATTCTAATGCAGCATGGAGATTAAACTTGCCTCCTACTTACATATGGGTGCCTTTGCTAGGACTAACAAACTTAATGAGATGCTAAATGGAACTGACTTTAAGGGAGGAACTTAACTTGTGTTTGCTTTTGAAGTAGTGTCTTTCTTACACTGGAAGGTTATTTGAGCGTCTTATAATAATTACTGAATTGTGTATTTATTTCAGGGTGTTTTATTATTACACCTATTCCATCCCTTCTACTTTGTCCTCTTTTCTTGCTGTTAATAGCTAATAGACTATTCCTATTTTTTTTACATAAATTAGTGAATAAACAAAATGCATATAGAGATAGACAAGGCTACAAATACTAAGGAATATGGAAACTTATTTAGGAATACACCTTAATTTAAAAAAAAAAACCCACTACTAACAACACAAAAACCTGAAATTACGTATTAACAAAAGGATAAGGGTGAACTAGCTGGGGAAAAATGAATGGCACAGTTAATTTTCCTGTAATACTCCATGGGAAGTCAGAAAGCCCTTCTCGCCTTGTCCATTTAGGAGGAGATTGGACAAAACACTTTTAAGTAGGCAGTAGGGAGCAATTGTGCTGCTGCAGGGAAACAGGCTGCATGATATAATAGAATTTAGCCATGGAAAAATACCCGTGATTTTCTTTTGGACTATTATGGGGTCACAACTGACAAGTTATTAAAGTGGAAGGAAATCAAGGTTACCAGAAAAAAAACCTTTCTAATCTCTCATTCTAGTGTGTGAGTTCCAGATGGCAACATAGCTTGGAGTTACTCATTGCAAGAAACCCAGTGATAAGTAGACCATAAAGTTGATGAAAGGTTTAGAAAGGCCACAGAGTTGGTGAAGTCTTTGGAGGGGAACGTGTATGAGAAGTGGCTAAAGTCACTTGGTCTGTTCAATCTGAAGAAGAGACTGAGAGGAGCCCTGGTCAAAGTCTACAGCTTCCTCATAAGTGGAGGAGGAACACGTGCTGATCTCTTGCACAGCCAATGATAGGACCTAAGGGAATGGCAGGAAAATGTACCAGGGGAGGTTTAGGGTGAATATTAAGAAAAGATTCTTATGCAGAGGGTGGTGGGGCTCCTCTGGAACAGCTCTCCAGAGCAGCAGTCATGGCACCAAGCCTGACAATATTTGAGAAGCATTTGGACAATGCCCTCAGACAAGCGATGTGAATGTTCAGGTTGTCCTGTGTAGGCACAGGAGTCGGACGTCATTTTCCTTGTGTATCCCTTCCAACATGGGACATTCTATGATTCTACTAAGTATTTCCTCTGTGGAGGTGCCGATGCATTCTCCTCATCGTATTTTTTTCACCCACACATTTGCGTAGGCGCAGAGCTTTCCAAACATGGCATCTGCTATCCCAGAATCCACAGACTCAGCAATGTTGCTAGTGGAAGCATGCTCTCTCCACTTGTGTTCACTTGTGTCCATGTCACTGGGTTCTGCTTGTAAGAGAGTGAGGGAAAAGGATGTTTGTTTTGTTTTTGGGCTGCTAGATTTGCGTAGGTCATAAAAACACAGCACAGCAATTTAACCCAAGTCCTTGCAGGCACAGAGAGCCTGGCTCTGACCTTGGCGGGGGGAGTCATTTGTCTTTCATCCTTCAGACCAGTTTGCCCCGGCATAGGAAATTCTGGTCACCTTATTATCATGGTAACTGAAAACCAGATGGGGAATGATTTTCAGGTCTGCTATAGAGAATTTTCAAGGAAATTCCTTCTTCCCTGGTACCTCCAGTAACAAGACTTCAAACACTTCACCGTTGCTAAAAGGTCCCTGAGGAAGCAAGCAGCTGTCCATGTGTTTGCTTGGCCTTGAATCATTTTAGTGCAAAATTAGGAATGGCACTGGTAAGACAAAGCGAAACCTTCTGGCACGATGCCATCATTATATCAGTTACAGCAGTGCGGCAGCTACAACAAGGAAAGTGTAGAGCAAAAACAGGCTGGCAGCTGCAAGGCAGTGTCTTCACGCCTCTCATGAAGCGTTTTGCATCATGTCTTTCTTTGCTGGGTAATATGTACTTTTTTCGTTTCAGTGTACATTCTAATGAGAAGAGATGGCTGGTTCAATAGTACAGCCTTCTGTTTTTCTATAGAAGTTAAATGAATTAAAGGGATCATTGTGCTGGCTAGCTCATAAACATGTTGATAAATTATGTGAAGAGAAGTGTTAGAGGGCAACCTGAAAACATTTGAATGACATCCACACATTTATTTTACTACTCAGGGCATCTTTACCGTTCACACATTCTACAGGGATGACACAAATAAACCAAAATTATAAGTCTCCTTTAGGTAGGCAGATGAATTTACATTTAATAAAAGTATTAAGAGGAAAAGCAGTTAAATTACACTGTGCTTTGTAAAGGATTGCTGTTTCTATGTGGTCCTGTTACCATAATTACAATTCCTATTAGCTTTCCTGTGTGGTTGCAATTTCAAGTCTGGTCCTTTATTTTACAGAGAACAAAAAGCAAGGCAGATTCCATCTATATCTGCTGAACAAAACTTGCAGTGCATATGTGTGTGTATTTGTGTGTTTGGATATATGCAATTTAAAATAAATAGGAACTTCAATATCATATTATTCAAAGCAAAACAGATTCTTCTTAGTCACCTACTCATTTAAACACCTTAACTGATGCTTAGTTTACGCTGGCTGACTGCCAAGTGAAAGCAATTATGTGCAATAATAGCAAAATTAAGAGGTGAGTGTTGCTGTTTTTACAACAGGACATGGCAAACCACATTTCCTTCTGTGAGCTTTATCTTGATTACACACACAGGCACACGTTCTCTGTTATGCACATACACATGCGCGAACACATTCACGTTCTTTGTCGTTTGCTGCCTTTCCTGTGGGTTTTAACTTGAGGTCACTGAAACTAGAAAAGACAAAGCATGTAGACCACAGTGTTCGAAAACAAGTGAGATTAAAGCTCTCACTTTGTGGGGAAGGGTAGAAAAAATGGTGGTTAAAAAAAAAAATGGAAAGGGCAAAACAGAAAGCCTACCCCAATTGTTGTTCTGACTGTGACAATATTTTGTTTCTCTCCCACTGGCAGGTGTCCTAGTGGTAAATGTTACATGGAGGAACAAGACTTATGTGGGAACACTGCTGGACTGCACAAAGCATGACTGGGCCCCTCCTAGGTAGGCAATCATTCTGAGCCTGTTTTTTCTCTGCTGTTGTTTTCACCCTCAGTCTCTGTCAAGAGACTGTACAGAGATTAATAAAAAACAACTGGTTGTAATTGAAAACATGCATCAGTGAAAAGAGTTATTTTCCGTTCCACACTGAAACGTGGGTTGGAAGTTTTTATTTCCTTTTGTTTTGTCTTTTTGAGAGGGAGAGGGAAATACAGGATTCAAACAGAGGGCAGTTAATTCAAAGAACATTTGTGTGAGTCTGAAAAAAAATTCTTTCCATGGTTCTAATTAGGTGGTATGTTTTTACTATTCTTCTGCTTTTCTTTTGGGACTATAACAGTCTCATTTGGAAGAAGTACATCTTCACTTTCAACATGTATTAAGGTGCTGTTGTAGAAAGTGGTGTTTTTTGGTATTTATTCCATTCACAGCTCCTGCTGATGAAATCTGCTCTTGTTTGTATAGGTTTTGTGAATCGCCAACAAGTGACCTGGAAATGCGTGGAGGGCGAGGCAGAGGAAAGAGAGCAAGGTCCACTGCAGCTGCAGCTGTACCTGGGAATGATGCAAGTTTTGCAGAGTCCAGAGCACTACAGAGTAAGAATCGAGGTGGTGCCAATGGAAAGGGGAGGAGGGGCAACCTTAACACAAGTGGGCGCAGGACACCCCCAAACTGCGCCATGGATGAAGTCAAAGCCAGCCCCTCATCTACAAACAAGAGGAAAACTAAGCCTCCAATGGAGCTAGATTTGAACTCCAGTTCAGAGGACAATAAATCTGGAAAACGTGTTCGTACTAACTCTAGAAGCACTCCCACCACCCCACAGGGGAAACCTGAGACTACTTTTTTGGACCAAGGCTGCTCTTCTCCAGTACTGATTGACTGTCCTCACCCCAACTGCAACAAAAAGTACAAGCACATTAATGGACTACGATACCATCAGGCCCATGCACATTTAGACCCAGAAAACAAACTGGAGTTTGAGCCTGACAGTGAAGACAAAATTTCAGACTGTGAGGAAGCATTGAGTAACGTGGCACTTGAATGCAGTGAGCCAAGCACAAATTTGCCAGGCTTTGATCCACTAAAAGCACCGACATCTCCTTCCATCACTACCCCAGGGACTCCCAAGGGAAAGAGAGAGCTGACCAGCAACGGTTCTGGTTCAGTTATCGGTTCCAAAACGGGCAAGAATTCTGGCAAAAAGAAGGGTCTGAACAGTGAGTTGAACAGCCTTCCAGTAATATCCAACATGACAGCCACACTGGATAATTGCTCTGTAGCAGATGGCAGTTTGCAAACAGAAATGCCGAAACTGGAGGCTGAAGGGTTAATTGACAAAAAGAGTTTGGGTGATAAAGGCAAGAAAGCTAACAACTGCAAAGTGGATAAAAACCTTTCCAAACTGAAAACAGCCAGACCCATTGCCCCAGCGCCAGCACCAACTCCTCCCCAATTAATAGCTATACCTACTACAGCCTTTACAACCACCACTACAGGGACAATACCGGGACTGCCGTCTCTAACAACCACTATTGTTCAGGCTACACCAAAGAGCCCTCCGCTAAAACCTATTCAACCAAAGCCCACAATTATGGGAGAGCCAAGCACTGTAAACCCAGCTCTCACATCACTTAAAGACAAAAAGAAAAAGGAGAAGCGAAAGCTGAAGGACAAAGAAAGCAAAGAGATGGGAAGCCCTAAGGTGGATTCTAAGCTGGGAAAGCTGGAGGATTCAAAAGGGTCTGGGAAAGACTTATCAGGACATTTTTTAAAGGACCATCTCAACAAGAATGAAGTGCTAGCTAATGGACTGTCAGAATCTCAAGAGAGCAGGATGGCCAGTATTAAGGCTGAAGCTGATAAGGTTTACACTTTCACAGACAATGCGCCCAGCCCTTCCATAGGGAGTGCCTCCAGGATGGAATGCAGCACTTTGGTGAATGGACAATCTGCCATGGCGCCACTGCATGTGTTGACACAAAATGGTGCAGATAGCACAGCTGCTAAAACCAACAGCCCTGCTTACTCTGATATTTCTGATGCCGCTGATGATGGGGGCTCTGACAGCAGGTCAGAGGGCATGAGGTCAAAGGCCAGCTCTCCATCGGATATTATTTCTAATAAGGACGGTGTTGTAAAAGGACATTCTTCAACCACAGCACAATCGGCTCAAGCGAAGGAGTCCCATTCTCCTTATTACCATGGCTACGATCCTTATTATTCCACAAGCTACATGCACTCTGGACAGGTCAGTGCCTCAGCAGCTGGGAACAGCAGTACCTCACAGGGGATGAAGATCAAAAAAGAAGCTGAAGAAGAGGCTGAAAAGAAAGAGAAGGCAGAGCCATCAGATGCCAAGAAAAGTGAAAGCACTTCCTCTAATTTGCAGCCACAACATCAGTCAGTAATTACACAAAGACACCCTGCACTTGCTCAGTCACTTTATTATGGACAGTATGCCTATGGGCTCTATATGGACCAAAAGTCCTTAATGACTTCTAACCCTGCTTACAGGCAGCAGTATGAAAAATACTATGAGGACCAGAGACTAGCAGAACAGAAAATGGCACAGACTGGGAGGGACTGTGAAAGAAAAAATGACCCACCGTTGAAGGAGATTGGGAAGGATGACAACAAGCAGAAGAATATTCCATCTGCCACTATTTCAAAGGCCCCTTCAACTCCAGAGTCCAGCAAAAATAACACTAAATTAGGGTCATCAGTCCCTAACAAAGGTGAGGAGACAAGCAAATCACAGATCCTTTCCAATCACCAGCAGCAGCTTCAGTCTGATAGTTTCAAAGCCAAACAAATGGAAAACCACCAGCTCATAAAGGAGGCTGTGGAGATGAAATCTGTTATGGATTCCATGAAGCAAACAGGAGTAGATCCAACCACAAGATTTAAACAGGTGAGATCACAGGAAATGGAACAAAAGCACCTTGATTTATCATTAAGTCATGTGAGGTTTTATCTGTGATTCTGTTGTGTTCTTCTGCCTTTGCAACCAAACAAGCTCCACCATCTCTTTTTTGATGCTGAGTAGTACTGTAGCCTGTGAATAGACCAACAGACCTTTCAGCTGATGTGTTTGAAAAGGGAGGGGAAAAAAATTCTTACAAGGTGGTGACAGAACTCGGACTTAAGACCTGAATAGACTATTTTAAATTACATGCATGAATAAAATAAAATTAGATTTTTCTTTTAGATGTAAATTCTAAGCAGTTTACTTAGTTCAGAAATGAGAAATCTCAAGCAAAATAAGCAGCTTTCATGGTGAGAGGATTTAAAGCAGATTTGAAACATGGTTTGAAGTGTTTCTTTTTTTTAGTTAAATGACAGTTGGCATTTACTAAAGATGGGTGAACTGGTACTTTGAAGAGTTGGCTTGAAGCTCAGCTCTTTATCTTAACCCAAGGTGACCTTTTTGAAGCAGTTAAGTTCCCGTTCTCTCCTCAACCAACCAAGCCCCTACAGACCTATACAATGAATGAAATCCTCTCTCCACTGAAGTTAGTGATAGTTTTGCCATTGACTTCAGTGGAACCAGAATTTCATCCAGTGGCTTTTTGCTGACCTTCCTTGATGTCACATTGCCTTCATTCAGCTTTCATTGAACTAGAGCCTCAATACTTGATGCTTTGATTTTGCCCTGTACAGTACACCCCAGACTTCACCCTTATGGGCTGTCCTTTAAGATATACGGGGTCAGGGGAGTGGGAATTAGAAAGTTTTAAGGGAAACCTTGAACAGGAGAAGATTGCTGCTGATTCAGATGAGTGTTTGAACTAGTCTGTCCAAGTGCCTAGGTGTGCACCTAGGCTTCTGTTGCATGTACCATGAATGTGTATCAATTTGAGACAGTGTTTACAGTTAGCTCTTGCGTATCCTGTATTAGAAATTAAACTCTTCCTGTTTCTGCTTAGTACTGATTTGGTGTATATAGTCTTGTAAAGAACCCATCTACCTAATTGTATAGTGTATTTGTAAAATGCTCTCTGTAATACATTATGCAAAAATGTATTTATGATATCCTGTACTACTTCTTTAGACTGTGTGGTCCTGATATTGTAAATATTCATCCCTGTGTAATTTTATGAACTTGAAATAAGACTGTCAGCTGAAGAAGTCTGCCTTGAAGTATGACTTCTACAGATTCCTGAATGTTTGTTATATCTGAGGCAGCATTATCATCTTTCCAGCTTGATCAGTTTTTCAGGTTCATTGTTCTAGGTAATTTAAGTGCTCTGGCAAATCATTAACCAGCTTTAATTTTGTGGTTCACAGATATTTTTTGCTCTCTAGTGGGAAAATCTCTGTGGGCTTTAATTAAAATGTTTTATGAATAACATGATCTCAGAACTTTTATACAATGCATATGTATTTCGTGATTAAGCTAGTTAAAGACATGAAGAAGGATATAAGATGAAGCAATTGAATTAAATTTTGATTATAGTCTCTTGCTCCTTCATGGGAATATTGGTTTGACTTTGAACTCAAGGCTCTTTGTAACAAGCAAACATCTCCTCTATGTAATAGCGATATGTTATTAAAACAGCTATTAAAAATAAATTAACGGAAGTATGGGAAGTATCAATAACACTCTTATTCCAACATCTAAGTTCAGAACAATTTTTTTTTCTCCTCCATATTAGGATCCAGACTCACGAACATGGCATCACTATGTCTATCAGCCCAAATATCTTGATCAGCAAAAATTAGAAGAACTTGATCGTGAGAAAAAGTTAAAAGAAGACAGCCCTAGAAAAACACCTAACAAGGAAAGTTCCCTGCCTAACCTTCCTGTCTCATTAGCAAGCATTAAAGAGGAGCCTAAAGAGGTCAAGCGTTCTGATTCTCAATCAGTGGACGAAAACAAGATAAAAAATGATGATCGAAAGACTCCTGTAAATTGGAAGGACTCTCGGGGTGCTAGAGTAGCAGTTTCCTCACCAATGAGTCAGCATCAATCATACATCCAGTATTTGCATGCTTATCCTTATCCACAGATGTACGATCCCAACCATCCAGCCTATCGCGCAGTCTCTCCTGTCCTAATGCACAGCTATCCTGGTATGTATTCTGAAATTTGCCTGGCATACTAGTTAAGATTTACACCCGTTAGAGCCTGCGTTTTAATATTTCTGTTAGTAGCTCAGCTAAATTGCAAGGTTTGTGGGTGATATTTGTTTTGCTTGTACTTCCACTAGGAAAGGATCTGTATATGAAGCTGATTTAATACAAGATATTTCCTTTATGAACTGTCACAGTTCCCAGTGACAGTTTTCTCAACTCTTGACAGACTGCTATTGCTATTAGACTTAGAGATAGTTTATTGCCTATGAAAATATTCGAGTACTTACTGTTAGAACCATTATAGTTACTATTCCTTTCACTTAAAGAGGACCCATAAATGTCTGAAATGACTATGAGCTCAACCTTCTTTATAACCTCCATCCATCAGGGTAAATTAGGTGAAGAAATTGAAGAGCAAAGATGCCATTTGATAGTCATGTGATCCATTTTTGATGTTATTCTCTGTCCTGGCATCGCCTCTTCCCACCTTCGTATAACCAAAATGTGAAAACAGTAACTTGATGTGGTATTTATTATTTACCTGCAGGGGCCTATCTCTCTCCAGGATTTCATTATCCAGTTTATGGGAAAGTGTCAGGGAGAGAAGAGGCAGAGAAAGTCAATACCAGCCCAAACATCAATGCGAAATCAACAACTGAGTCAAAAGCACTGGATCTGCTCCAGCAGCACGCCAACCAATATCGCAGCAAGTCTCCTGCTGTAAGGCTTCATCCATTGTTACTGAAGAGTGGTACATATGGGGAAGGGTAGAGGACATTATTTCAAGAAGCGCTCAATCTGGCATCAAGCTCTGAATGCATGATGTTTCTTTATAGCACTGCTTAAAATAAAAGCAGTTTGTAGTCAGGAAGGTATAAACTGGAAGTGGCATTTATTACACTCAATCTCTATATTTGACAAGAAGCCACACCATCCAAATAGCAGATCACCAGCCTCCATTTCTGAAGATTTCCACATTAGAGTAAATACTATTAATTTAATTTCAGATAAGTTCTTATGCTTTGAGATTAAGTTTCTGCCAGTTCTGATTGTGAGCAACCCACCAATTCATTCTGTTTTTTAAAGGGCTTTCTTGCCGTTCAGGCAGGCTTGATCCTCAGAGTGCATTGGAGAGGGCTGAAGATTCATTAACATCAGTTTCCAGCAGCTCCCTATGTTGTTCAGGCATTGGCAAGTCAACCAAGCTTAAAGGGGGCCTAAATCTAGACAGCATCACCGTGGCTTCAGCTGCGATGTGTTCCTTCAAAATCTCTCAAAATACACCAGCTTTAGATTAGAATCAAGTGCAAATAATCAAGTAGACATACTTCTTCAGAAACAATCAGCTTCATCATCTGAATTCAAAAGGTGGTTGCCAGGTAGTGGCAAGTATAGTTTTGTTTGATTTTGTCCCTTTTAAAATTCTTATATCAGATTTCTGTAACTTTCTTATACTAGCCTGTGGAGAAAGCGGCAGCTGAGCGTGAACGGGAAGCAGAAAGGGAACGAGACCGTCACTCTCCTTTTAGCCAGCGGCATCTCCACACGCACCATCACACACATGTTGGAATGGGTTACCCTCTTATACCTGGTCAATATGATCCATTTCAAGGTGAGCACAAGATTTGGTGGGATTAACCCACCAAATTGTTACCAAGTTGTTACCATGATACTGGAATTCATGCCTGTGTGACTAATTTTGAACAGAGATCCCCTTGTTAAATCAGAAGTGCTTTACATTTAGGGAGGCTTGAAAATTCACAGCATGGACCAGCAGCCTCATGCTTGACAATTACCGAGTCTTGTTTCCAAAACTTGGAGTTATAGCATTATTAAAGATGTACCAGTTAGGCTATCATTCATGTAAATGTTTTGATTCCTACTGCAAATTGGCTGAAAGGCAGTAAAAAACCCAAAGCAAACAGACTCCTTTTTGTATAATTAGTGTTGTATGAGCAATGGAAGAAGTGTAGTGAAGACAAAAGCTTTTTATATTTAACATGTTTTATGTACAAGGCATTGCAGTCACAAGGGTTTGAGCTTATTATAATTTGACCATCTGAAAGAGGACTCTTTGTATTTTGGCAAGTACAGTGCTCAAAGTTGCACTCAGGGGAAAAGCAGCACAGTAAGATACGATCCATTCTCCCTTGGTTTTGAGATTTCTTCCCATATAGCAAAGAACATGCTATCACAATTGGTGGCTAAATGACATTAATTCATTATGTTCATTTGGTGTCTCAGCAGTTATTTTTCTTGACATTTCTCAGCTAGACTCAGTGGTTCCATATGCCTTTTGGGATGCATTATGCTTTTTCAGTAGGAAAACTGTAAAAATTATAAGTTATTGTGAAATTATTCTATCCTGAGTAGCTGGCATGTCATTTCTGTAGTTCCCTGTGACTTTTGATTCTTGTTTCCTGGTACCTATTCTTTCTGCTGAGTTTCCTATTCAGGAACTCATACAAACCACTTAGCATCATGCAGTGCCGTACTTGGAAAGGAATACAATAAGTAGGAATGCTGTCTTTTCTTGTAAAATGCCTATGAAGGACGGTTGAGTTTATTATATGTGAAAGCATATTAGTCATATTGGTCAGACTGTCTTAACACTGTTGCCTGAAATATTTGACACTTAAGTAGTGTTGAAAAACTACTATTTTCTGATAGTGAGGTTTTTATCTGTTTGCCTTTGAGAGGCTTCCTATAATTTCTCTGAGTACAAAATTCCATTAAAACCAGAAGTACCTCAATATTCCTTCATTTCTTCTTTCCCTTAGGACTGACCTCTGCTGCCCTTGTTGCCACTCAGCAAGTGGCTGCACAGGCATCTGCATCTGGTATGTTTCCTGCACAAAGAAGGTAAATAGCCAGTAAATCTTAAATTACATATCTTAACATAGGTTTTACAGCCTGATGGTCTGCAAGTCTTTGTATAACTCTGTTTTTAAGAACGCAGGAAAACTTGGGACTTTGGGTTAATAGTGTTCTTATTCTCTTTAGGGGGACATTTTGTCCTTAGTTGTGTCCTTCACAGATGATTAAGTGGCCTTCTGAGATTTTCTATAGACTATGTTTTTAAGGATTGGCATTAAGATAAAATAAGTGATTATGAAACAGAATTTATAGATTTTTTGAAGTTCATGTTCAGTTACGTCCGCTTACTATCAAGAAAATTTAGGATTGTATCTATTCTGCAATTCTGCTTCGTTTGCTGATTTTGCTTTCAGAGGAGTTTGCTTGGGAGTCCATTAACGTTTACATCATTATCTAACTTAGATACACATTCTGTGCATTTGCTTCTGGGTTATTTAGTAGATTTTCAGTAGAACTTACTCTTCAGCCATTGTACTAACTCTTCAAGAGGAAAGAGATTGTTCTGTGTTATAGCCATCCCATCTCAAGGGAAAAGCCCAAAGCATCCTTAACATCAAGGTTTCTTTCATAGTTGCCACGTTATATGTCAGAGTTAAGTGTATTATATAGTGCTGTAGCATTCCATGGTTATGAGTGTCTTTCTGTAAACTGAACCTGAAAACAAGTGGCCCTGTAAGGCTCTTAACTGGAATTATTTGAGTAAAAAAGGTTTGTAGCCCTGAAAAAGCTGTTGAATGCTTGAACATCAGCACCCAGAAGATAAATCCCAGCACGGGTAACTTGTTAGTATGTTGTTCCTGGCGGGGGATGGAGGAAGGTGTGGCTGACCATCTCTTCTTCTTGGGATTGTTAGTACTATGTAGATTTCATTTTGTGGTGTATTTGAGGTGAAGTCAAAAAAAAAAAAAGGAAAGGATACTGCATACTAAAACATTCTTCTTTCTCTTTTCAGAGAATAATGACTTTGGGGATGTACACTGTCATGTGACTGGATCACATGAGGAAGCGCTTTATTACAGACATCAGTTCCATGGTGTTAATTTGAAATGCCTTAATGGCAGGCAAAAACCAGTCATTTCATTTTTGTAAATTGCAGATTTTATCACAGAGTAACAAATGTTGCTGTAATTAGACTTCTGTTTTTATATATATATATATGCGTATATATATATATACATATATATATAAAAATATATATATATTCTTTACTTTTTTTGTATCAGTACCAAGGCTCGCACACAGGGTCTGCTGCTAAGTTGCGAACCACACAGTAAAAGAAGATACGTATTTGTCATGTTGAGAAAGCGTTAACCGCAAAAGGCTATTTGTTTCCTTTCTCTTCTTTTTTTTTTTTCCCTTTTTTTTTTCTTTCCAGTTGTAAATAAATAATGTTATGTATCAGTGTGCCTGAACCTTGCATACCCTTCATATTTCCCACCAGCTCTCAGAGAGGCTAACTGTGACGACACTTTGGTACAATGTAGACGTCTATTTGGTGGCTCCTATTAAGATGCATCAGTGTAAAATGTTACTGTATTCACTGTTTCATTGTAATTGTGTATTGTGAAAAATATACCTTCGGAAGGCATGGGGATTCTAGTACCACAAAAACTGTGTTGTATATAATGTATAGATTTTAAATGGAGATAATGATCATCTGTGAATAATGAAATGTCTTTTTTGATAATCTTGAATGGCAGATAACCTAATAGCCTGCATACCAGAAGACATCTGTGATTGTTCTATTACTTGAATAGTCCTGCAGTCTTTTTTTTAATGTTTACAATTACCCAGTTAGGAGAGAGACTTTAATGCCATTGCCCGGTTACTTGTTTTATGCCGTAATCTAGTTTATTTTATGTAAAATGTATATCGAATGCTTTCATTTTTATACCTGCCTTAAATAATTTGGCAATCAGAATAAAGAAAAAAAGTAGGGTTTGTGCTTTCTTGGTGTCTATGGGCCACTTCGAAACATGTGTGTTAGGTACAGATAGCAGAGGCTGCAGCTACCGCACAGCTACTAGTCAATGTGCCCAGAGGTTCTCCTGGTGCTCGGTTTCTGATGTGCACCTGTAGCCCTCCCAAGCCTCCCTGCTGGGCTTGTGCCGCTGTACGAGCGGGTGACGTGGGCCCCCAAGCCCAGCAGCCACTTTGAATTGACACCGATAGGCTCGAAAAAGGCCCATAGTAACACTTTGGATGGTATTAGTGGAACTTAAATTTCTAATACTTGTTTTAGAGTGGCTCTGTGTTCTATAAATTGTAGGCAATTTTTCTCTGTTATATCTACATGGACACCCCTTATTCCCCCAAACAAGAACCTATTTATTAGGAAAAAAGTTGCTGCCGTGCTTAACCTGCATTATCACAAAATAAATATTGTATGTGGCTTTATCACCTATTCTGTTACAATGTGGTTAATGCGGTGCACAGCAAGGTGAAATTACTAATCACAACACAAAAAGATCAGATTTACTGGCCAGGTTTTTGACGCTTTAACTTTTGTCCTTTCCTGCATATCATGGTTCTGTTGATTGTCACAATTGGTTTTTTTGTGGAAGGGTTTTTTTGTTTGTTTTGTGTATGTTTTTTTGACAGGGTGAACTACTGCAACTTAAAGCTTGTTCTTGAAGTTGGTTTCATTTCTACCTTGTGAATACTTAATATAGAAGGATGAATTAAAAATTCCCAACAGACAAGCACACTTGGACTTTTTATATAACTATGATGAATCTGCCATTAATATTGCTATAATTGTTTTATTTTTATAGGCATAAAATCAGTTCCCTTAGTGACTAGCTATAAGGTTTATTGATTTTTACAACACATCATTCATCTGTGGCTTACTCTTATTGTCTTGTTCTGAACGCATTCGGAAGTCTCACAGTGGTGACATACTACAAATTAGCCTCATAAAAATGGGAAGGAAGGGGTGTTTTCTTTGAAAAAGGGGATATTGTGAATGCAGGGCTCTCAAAATAATAAATGCCTTATTACTTCTATACTAAAGGCTCAGATGGCTTTTGTATTGAAACGTACCATTGATTTTTTTTTTTCTTTTCAGCCAAGACCATTAATGCTTCAGTAGCAAAACAGATCTTATAAATTCCCTCTGTTGGTGACTTTGTGTGGTTTGAATGTTGTAAGTGGCTGGAATGAATTACTCTGTTTGATACAGGGTAAGCAACAGTTAAAATCCTAATTAATGTTAAGATTTATTACATCCTTAAAGTCTGTAAGAGGGACTAACATCCATTCCCATTTATTGTCTTCCTCCATTTAATGTTATTGTCTTCCCTCTATCTTTATGGCTTTCCTTTTGGTTTAAAACTTGCCATGCTGACCTCTTTAAAGTCTGTGCAAGAATGCGGGTGACTCCCTATTTCAGCAGTCCTCAAAGACAAAAGTACACCCACATGTCCAAGTGTTGCTGTGCAGCTGTGGTGGCCATTTCACTGCTGTATGCCAACCAGAGGATAAGTGAAATGAAGTAGTGATATAAAAATGACATTATACAAACCTGGAAGCTAGGAGCTGCAGATGTTCATCACTGGAAAGGGAGGAGCAGCCAAAGCAGCACAATACAGATATATTTGCACTCTGCTTTCCAATGGAAGGGCTTGTAATTTTTGTTACCTCCAGTAACACCTCTGCTGTTCTACTCTTCTAGCAACAACAGGTCAGTGGCCGTGCTCCTATCTTTCATCTAGATGTTGCTGAATGTCTTGCAAAGGAGCAATGAGGCTAATGCATTATGTTTATTTAAATTTCTAGCCTGTCCATGGAGTGTGGCTAGCAAATGAAAGGACTGTCAGTGATAATCCATCCCACATACCCAAAAAATTCCAGCTGGTGAGTTACTGCCTGTAGTGCTTGGCACTGGGAAAAAAACAGGGATTGGGTTTTTTTTGAGCAATCACATAGTTCTAGAAGTTGAAACAGGCCAGGGGTCTAACGGACACTGCTAGCTGGCTACCAGGGCTAGACTAGAGCCAGTGAAAATAGGTGCTGGGAGTGACATTTCTTCAGTTTTGTGAATTCAGATACCCTGGCAGCCATAGGGGACACATGGGAAATCACAGAGATAATACTGTGCTGTGCCATCCCCTCCTTGCTTTTGAAAGGTGAATTGGCTGGGCTTAACCAGTGGGTCAGTAGTCCCTCTTGTTTTTCTGACAAGAGCTGTCAGGACAAGTGCCTCCAAAGGACACAAAGTTAGAGAACCCTTGAATCCATCCTAAAGCACACCAGATTGTTGATAGCACAAAAACTGGCATAAGCAAAGAATAAGTACCTGAGTGCCCTTCTGCAGCTCTCCACCCTCGCTTTTCTCAGGGAATCAATGAAAGCAGGGCATATAGTTCATGTGTCCTTTTGGCACCACAATTTTGTCACTAACTTTATCACAACAGGCAAATGTTTTGTCCTCATCTTTCTGTCCTTTGTCACTTTAATGTTTGCTTGCAACGCTCACTCCTCCTTTTTTCTCTCCCCTCTCTACCCCACTTGCCCACTTAATAAGCTATTGTACATCAATTTGACATCATCAAAACTCCCTCTATTTGTGCAGCTAAAGACCTTCTGCATACACTCGTGATCTCAGCCCTTGATTAGTTCTCTCTTTCCTTTTATCACAGTCCCTCCTTTGACCTGTGGATTTTTATATATCTTATGCTCTCTGTATCCTCTCTTCAACTTAGAGAGTTAGGGACAGAGAACATGTCTTACTTCAACTTCATACAGCATAGTTTGTATTTCATAGAATCATAGAATCATAGAACAACCAGGTTGGAAGGGACCCATCGGATCTTCTAGTCCAACCTATCAAACATTCCTATCAAACACTAAACCAAGTCCCTCAAGACCTCATCCACCCGTGCCTTAAAAACCTCCAGGGAAGGTGAATCAACCACCTCCCTGGGCAGCCTATTCCAATGCCCAATGACCCTCTGTGTGAAAAACTTCCTCCTAATCTCCAGCCTAAATCTCCTCTGGCAGAGCTTGAGGCCATTCCCTATTGTCCTGTCCCCTGTCACTTGGGAGAAGAGGCCGGCTCCCTCCGCTCTACAACCTCCCTTCAGGTAGTTGTAGAGAGTAATGAGGTATCCTCTCAGCCTCCTCTTCTCCAGGCTAAACAACCCCAGCTCTCTCAACCGCTCCTCATAGGTTCTGTTCTCCAGCCCCTCCATCAGCTTCATCGCTCTTCTCTGGACTTGCTCCAGAGCCTCAACATCCTTCTTGTGCTGAGGGGCCCAGAACTGGACACAGGATTCAAGGAGCGGCCTCACCAGTGCTGAGTCCAGAGGGAGAATCACCTCCCTGGACCTGCTGGTCACACTGTTTCTGATACAAGCCAGGATGCCATTGGCCTTCTTGGCCACCTGGCCACACTGCTGGCTCATGTTCAGTCAGCTGTCGAACAACACCCCCAGGTTCCCCTCCTCCTGGCAGTTTTCCAGCCAGGCTTCTCCCATTCTGTAGCTCTGCATAGGGTTGTTGTGCCCCACGTGCAGGACCCGACATTTGGCCGTGTTAAACCTCATGCCATTGGACACTGCCCAGCAGTCCGACCTGTTTAGATCCCTTTGCAGAGCCTCCCTACCCTCCAGCAGATCAACACTTGCACACAGCTTTGTGTCATCTGCAGACTTGCTAAGGGTACCCTCAATGCCCTCATCCAGGTCATTGATGAAGACATTGAACAGGACTGGACCTAGCACTGAGCCCTGGGGAACACCACTTGTCACTGGCCTCCAGCTGGACTTAACACCATTTACCACCACTCTCTAGGCCCGACCATCCAGCCAGTTTTCTACCCAGGAGAGTGTGTATCTGTCCAGGCCAGAGGTGACAGTTTCCGTAGCAGAATGCGGTGAGAAAATGTGTCAAAGGCTTTACTGAAGTCCAGGAAGACCACATCCACAGTCTTTCCCTCATCCAGCAGCCGAGTCACTTTGTCATAGAAGGCGATCAGGTTGGTTTGGCAGGACCTGCCTCTGGTAAACCCATGTTGACTGGACCTGATCACCTGGTTCTCTTGTAAGTGCTTCATGATAGCACTCAAGATCACCTGTTCCATGACTTTCCCTGGCACTGAGGTCAGACTGACTGGCCTGTAGTTCCCCGGATCCTCCCTGCTACCTTTCTTGTAAATGGGAACTACATCAGCCAGTCTCCAGTCCAGAGGTACCTCCCCAGTCTTCCAGGACTGTTGGAAGATGATGGAAAGGGGTTTGGCTAATACATCCGCCAGCTCCCTCAAAACCCTAGGATGTATCCCATCTGGCCCCATGGACTTGTGGGTGTCCAGTTGGCCAAGCAGGGCTCTGACCACCTCCTCTTGGACCATGGGAGCCTCGTATTGCTCCTCTAGTTCTGGGGTTTCTACACAGAGGGAACAACTTTCTTTACAATTAAAGACTGAGGCAAAGAAGGCATTAAGTACCTCAGCCTTCTCCTCATCCCCTGTCACTGCTGTTCCCTCTGAGTCCAAAAGGGACTGTATGGTCTCCCTTGTCCTCCTTTTACTGTTTATATATTTATAGAAAGATTTTTTGTTGTCTTTTACAGACTTAGCCAATCTGATCTCTAGTTCAGCCTTAGCCCCTCTGATTTTTTCCCTACACAGCCTCACTACCCTCCTGTAGTCCACCCAAGAGGCCTATCCCCTCTTCCAGAGCCTATAAATATTCCTTTTTTTCCCTAATGTCGATCAAGACTTCTCTACTCAACCAAACTGGTTTTTTCCCCTGCCGGCCTTTTTTCCAGAACATGGGGATGGCTTTCTCCTGAGCTGCTAGGATCTCATTTTTGAAGAGCTCCCAGCCCTCATGGGCTCCCTTGCCCTCAAGTGCTGTCTCCCAGGAGACTTTATATTGACTTTGATTTGTAGTTCCCTCTGAATAATAGCTATAGCATTTCATTGATGGTAGCACAAGATGCCGTAAGTAGCTAGAGTAGACCATTGTTAAGAAAAAGCTTAAGATAACTGACAAAAAACATTGCAGCTTTAAAGGTATTTTGAAACTATCTAATGCCTCAAAAACTGGGAATGATACCAAACCCATTTAAGAGGTCTGAAACTATCTTCTTGTATTAGAGGGACTGGAGACATGCAGTCACCTTTCTTCTGCTTTAGAGAGAGCTCTGTTTCTTAATTTGTTTAACTTTTAGCCCTTCACTTGGCTTTCTTTACTGAACACTCTATAGCATTACCATGAGCTACATTTACCCTTACATCAGTGTTTACTAAGTTCTCATAGCTTCAGCTTTTTCTGTAAGACTTTTTTTTTTTTTTTTTTTTTTTTTTTTTTAATAAATGAATCTTACTGTTACTTGTAGTAAGAAGTGCAAGAGGTTTTCAGTCAGGGGAGGAGCCATCCACTGAAGTTACACTGTTCAGTGGTGGGAAGGTGGACAGCACTAAAATCCTCACCCTGACTGCTGCTAATTTTTGTTCAGCTGGTGAAGAAAAGATCAGAAAGAAATTTTTCACAGAAAGGGTCATCAGGCACTAGAACAAGCTGCTGAGTGAGGTGGTTGAGTCACCATCCCTGGAGCTGTTTAAAAGACAGGTAGATGAGGTGCTCAGGGACATGGTTTAGGGTAAGATGGGAATGTTTGGACTTGATGATCCAAACTTGATGATCCAGGTCTTTTCGAGCCTGGTGATTCTATGATTCTGTGATATGCTAAATAGTTCTCTCAACGTCAGTAGTAATCCTGAAAGTTCTTGTCTGGACTGATAAATTAGCTAACTTAAGGATTTACCAAAGGTGATTATTACTTACAGCCTGAGAAAGTTCATCGTGCCAAATACTATTTATTCCCCATTATACAGAAGTGTCTAGGGATGTTGAAATCAGGTTTTGTTACAGACAAATGAGGTCTTGCAGACAAAGCTGGTAGCTGTAGTTCAGTTACAGTAGCCTCATAGTAATTTCTTAGCAGAATTTTACAATCATTTTTGGTAGTATAATGGTGTACATGATTTCCATCATCTCAGTTTGGTGATGGTAGAATAGTGCTTACTTATTGCTTTGAGCATAATGCTATTACGGAATTTATTTCTTCATGAAACTGAACGGTGCAGCAATGTTAAAAAACAAAAGAGTTAAATCAAGAAGCAAAGATTCTCTGAAACTCTGTTTAAATTCTTAGTATAGGAGACTAATTTTAAAGCATACGGGACTCCCTTACCACTCAGCATGCTGCTGCCCAGCCCTGCCTGATGCCCTGGGCAAAGGCCGTATCACAGCTGTCTTGCTCCCAGCCTGGGGTTGGTGGGATGGGACCTGCCAGCACTGGCCGTGCTCTCATAGTTGTGAAAAAGGATATGCAACCTCTGTTCTTACAGGACTTGGGTTTAGGTTGTTTTTAATATAGTGGTATGCAAAGGGTGAACTTCAGTAAGATCCTTAGGCATATTTTCTTAATTAGACAAATAAGATGAAAGAGAAATATTGTCTTTATATGACTCTTACAGAACAGTGGAAATATGATGTGGAAAAAACTCCACCCCACCCCCAAGGGGTTTTTAGTTGAAGAAACTCCTGTATAGTTATTGGACTGCCATGAAAAGAACCAGTCTTTTTTTTTCCTTTTTTCCCTCCACTTTTTCTTCAATAGTATAAGCTTGTATTTGAGAATTTAAGTGGCAGTAGTGACAACTTGAGGGAGGAGGCGAATTTTTTCCTCTCAACATCCAGTGTGGATGACAGAAAGGGACAAGATTTGCAGTTAGCTTTAAAGGAATTTTATATACATATACTCGAACTAAACAACTTCTTTACACAGAACAAGTTTCTTCTTGATAAGCTCACCTTTTTCAGCAGTGGTCAGCTGTGCTTCAGAAATATGACTCTGTCTCCTTCCTTCGGGGCTCCATGTTGCCCTGAAGAAAGTAGAAGGAGCCAGATCAAGGGCTAGGCAGACCTCCAACTGCTGAAATTTCTAGTTTTTCCATTGCTTTCACATACTAGAGCAAAGCTTTTACAGTCTCCTTTTGTCCATACCTTTCCCTAGCTCTGTCATTAAGTCAGTATAAGTGTTTGCAGTGATGAGTCTCATCAAGCCACTGATTTTTAAGTATAGCTCCAGACAGAAAAGGTCATTAAAATGTCAATGATACAATATGCTGTACACTGAAACCATAACAATTTAATACCGAGCTTTGCCACAAGTATCTGCTGTGCTAATTCACGATCTTCTTGCTTGGAAAGAAGCTGTCTTCCTTTAATAAAGAATTTGCCAAATCCTTAGCCTCTGTAAACACCTTGTGGCTTTGTTGAAATGAGTTGACCACTTTATCTTTTACGTATCAAAAGTCTGTCCCCATTTTTAGAGTTACTTCCCTTAAGAACTAAGGTGCAGAAGAAACTGCTATAGAAAGAAAACACTAGAAAAAGAAAGAATCCCCTGTGTTTTGAGCACCTCTCATTAGGCTTCTGTGCATTCTGCTTCTGCAATGTAGGTGAGGATTTAGTCCCTTGAGGCATAGCAGTAATTGCTATTCAGTATAGCTCTTTACTTCTTCCTTGAGTACATGCATACTCTTTTGGTTTCTCATGTACTCACTTTCTGTTCTAAAGATCCCAATGCTGAACTCTGTACTGAAATACAGGGGTTTTTACAGTCATAGATCCAGGAAGGTCACACAAGCAACTAAGGAACAGTGGCATTGCATCAACTGTTGAACAAGTGTAGGTGAATCCTCAGAGACTGAAACTGGGGACCGCAATAACTCCTAGTAAAGAATGCTCTTGCACTGGACAGGTGGATCTCCTTTATGAAGCTAACATGGAGTAAATGCCCTCGGAGCAGATGTGACTGTCCTGCTATCGTGGGATATAAACTCTTTGGATGGGATAGGAAATGTAGAAGAGGTGGTGGGGTAGCCCTTCGTGTTAGAGAGTGCTTTGATACCCTCAGACTCAATAATGGTGATGACAGGATTGAGTATCTCTGGGTAAAAATCAGAGGAGCCCACAAGAAGGCAGATGTTGTGATAGAAGTCTATTACAGACCATCCAGCCAAGAAGAAACAGCTGATGAGCTCTTCTGTGCTGGGTCCAGCCCCATTCAATGTCTTTATCAAGGACCTGGATGAAGGCATTGAGGGTACCCTTAGCAAGTTTGCAGGTGACACAAAGCTGTGTGCAAGTGTCGATCTACTGGAGGGTAGGGAGGCTCTGCAAAGGGATCTAAACAGGCTGGACAGCTGGGCTGAGTCCAGTGGCATGAGGTTTAACACGGCCAAATGCCGGGTCCTGCACTTGGGACACATCAACCCTATGCAGTGCTATAAACTAGGAGAAATCTGTCTAGAAAACTGCCAGGAGGAGAAGGACCTGGGGGTGTTGGTTGACAGTGACTGAACATGAACCAGCAGTGTGCCCAGGTGTCCAAGAAGGCCAATGGCATCTTGGCTTGTATCAGAAACGGTGTGACCAGTAGGTCCAGGGAGGTGATTCTCCCTCTGTATTCAGCACTGGTGAGGCGACTCCTTGAATCCTGTGTTCAGTTGTGGACCCCTCACCACAAGAAGGATGTTGAAGCTCTGGAGCGAGTCCAGAGAAGAGCAACAAAGCTGGTGAAGGGGCTGGAGAACAAGTCTTATGAGCAGCAGCTGAGAGAGCTGGGGGTGTTTATCCTGGAGAAGAGGAGGCTGTAGGGAGACCTTATTGCTCTCTACAACAATCTGAAAGGATATTGTAGAGAGGAGGGAGCTGGCTTCTTCTCCCAAGTGCCAGAGGA
Source organism: Coccyzus lansbergi (assembly GCA_033558105.1). Classification (NCBI taxonomy): domain Eukaryota; kingdom Metazoa; phylum Chordata; class Aves; order Cuculiformes; family Coccyzidae; genus Coccyzus; species Coccyzus lansbergi. The sequence continues at coordinate 871,869 of JAUMJK010000021.1, read as the reverse complement.
CAGGACAAGAGGGAATGGCCTCAAGCTCTGCCAGAGGAGGTTCAGTCTGGACATCAAAAAATTTTTTCATAGAATGTGTCATTGAGCACTGGTAGAGGCTGCCCAGGGAGGTGGTTGAACCACCTTCCCTAGTGGTGTTTAAAAGACAGGTAGATGAGGTGCTCAGGGCCATGGTTAATGGCAGATAGGAGCTATTGGACTCAGTGATCCGGTGGGTCTCTTCCAACCTGGTGATTCTTTGATTCTATGAATCTTACTACAGGCTCACGTGCTACTGTCGTATTGTGCTGCCACGTCTGTAAGCTCTGCCTTCTCCAGTGGCACACATCAGCAGCATCAAGAGACAGTGTTTATGATCCAGACGGTGATGAGAGTTATTCCATCTTCGCATCTTACGGAAGGTGAGACAGAATAAAGGATAAGGCAACCTTAAAGCTCAAGCATGACTGTGACAACTTAGTCTTTAGAAGGCACTACACCTCTCCCATTACTCACATGCAACTCCCCCTTCCCAAGGGAACATGATTTCACTTGCTTCCAATTGGAGTGTACCAAGAGCCAGATTTTCTGTTTGCCGTGTGAAGACAGGGGTTAAGAGGAGTCCCTCTCCTATGGAGAAAAAGAACTTTATTGCAGAGCAGAAAATAATCAACCAGGAGACCCTATGTAGCAAACCAGAAGTGTGTACTTCCTCTCATAGCAGTAAGTTGAAACCTTTGGTCCTGTGCTCTTTCGTTGTTTGTTGTCATTAATTAGGCAAATTCTTATGTTCTTTGAGGGCTCAGTAAATGACAGTGTTAGATTACTAGCCACTAGTACAAAGGACCCATATTCTCTCATTAATTGGCTGATAGGTGTTTAAGAAGCCATCTTGAGTATTTTTCTCTACAATAAGGATATTTCCAGTCATGGGATACCATAGTTTTTCCTTAGCAGATGCAGCTATATTTTCAGACTTTACCACTTCATCACACACTTCATCATTCTTTGAAAGGACAAAATTTATTCCAAGATCATTCAGATTCTTGGCAGAATCTCGTAGCAGATCCAAAGGAAAACAAATTTCAGAACAAGTCACTGATTTTATGGAGGCAGCATTTTCAATAATCCAGTTACCACTGAAACTCACACTAAAGCTCATTTGACTAGTATAAAATGATCACTAGGATGAGAACTGAAGATCTCTCTATGTGAAATCTGAAAAGCAAACACATGACAACAATTTCAGGACAAGGTTTTATCAAGGTATCTAATGGCATTGAGAGATGCAAACCACTTCTCCATCTTCCATTCACAACCTCCCACCCCCTTTTTATTTTATGCTTTGCCCCTGGCACTTACATCTACTATCTATTATTTCCTTGTGATTGAATCAAGGTTGGATGCTCTGCTTGCATCAACAATTGAATTACCGCTATGTTATGACACAATCAAAAGCAAATTGCTAGCTAATCACCAAGGAAAAAAGTGAGGAACAACAAATAGTTCTGTAATCAGTGCAGCTAATAAAGACCAGTCTTTTCTATGAAACTGCTCTGGTCTCTTACACCATCCTTGCACCACAGGTAAGATTCAGTTCACCTTCAGCATCATAGCTGTTGTAAGAAAAAGTAAGTGGTTTATAATCTGTTCCTTGGGTAAACCTATGAACAAGGGAAACTGAAATAAGCTTAGATCATGGCTCTTGACTCCTAAATACATGAATAATCACAAGAATGTATGTCTTGGAAGCAGTCCATTGTATTAATGCATGTAGTTGTAAGTGTTATGTTTCCCTGCTATATACAAGCAGGCAAATAAGGAGTCTGGATTTAAGAAAAGCTATGGCTGTAATCTGGGCACCAACAAACAATAATGAATTTTTCTACTGTTTAATAATAAGCTAGTTAAGATACAAAAAAAGAGCAATGAGTTATTTTTCAAAGCTCCAGGTAGTAAAAATATAATGGTTTCATTATATAAAGTTCAGTCATAACAAGGCCAAAAAATAATTCCCTCTTGTGTATGCCAAAGATCATCTCAGTTTTGAGAAAAAAATCTGTATTATATTCACACTAATGTCTGTTTGCATAAAATATCAACCGTAGTCACACTGAAGGTTTTACGTAAAGTCTTAAAAGCAATTGTGATTGTCTGAAAGCTTCTAATTGTTCTCCCCTTTCCTGAAAGAGTAATGAGAGGACAACTAAAAAGCAGAACTATATAGTTATTTTATAACTGGCACTAACAAATTTCACCAATTACAGAGTCCATTCTGTAAGCAATGAATGTGTGGCTCCCAATTAATCTAGTGTACCTCCAGGCAAGGTCTAAATCAGCTGGATACAGCTAAAGCAATTTGCACACAGCTAAAAGCAAATTGGAAAATAAGTGTTCCACGCTACTGCCCATCTTTCCAAGCCAAATACACAATCAGTATTCTGGCAGCAACGCTCTGTCATGTTATTTGCAGATATCAATTTTAATTATAACAATTATTGATTAGTTGGGAAAGTGAATAATCTAATGTTCAAATGAGGTTTGTGTGGCTGCTAGGGATCTTTTTCCTTTTCATGCACTTGTACATTTAGCATTAGGAAATATCAAATAAAGAGCTTACCCTCACCACCATGCTGAGCTCAAATAGCTGTCATTGAAATTGTAATGGTGATTTTGTTACAACAAACATCCAGTTTTTAGATTCACCAGTCTGCTGTACAGAAAGGTTGATATGAATTGAATTAGGGTATGAGAGGTCTCAGTTCAGGAACAGAGGCCAACATTTTCAAAGTTGGGCACCTGAAGTCAGACTTCTATTTTTTACTTAACCACCCAAATGAGTGACCTGTTCTCTGTGGGAAGAAAGAGTGCTCCTGTCGCCCATTGACACCAGCTATTTTGCTAACCTGTTTACTTTTAGACAAAAGCTGTTTCTTCTTGTAGAACAATGCTTCTCTTGGAAGAGAGAAAAAAAGAAATAGCCAACTCTAGCTGCACTAACAAGAGTTTTATGTGTTTTGGCTAAATAAATAGCTGGAGGAAGAGTACATCCTGACTTGAACTGGGTTACAGCCACACAGTCTGAACACAAACCTTCTGAATCAAAGTTTTTGGTACAGGTTCATCCCCAGTGCTAATCAAATGCCCTTTGTAGTGTTGCTGAGCACATGCTTGTTTCCATTTTAAGTGATCCAGCAAGGATTCAGCTAATAATTACTGTACCCTAGAGAAGCCCTTTAAGTGCACTGCAGACTGCCTCTGCTGAGGGTGGGAGAGCAACAGGAGAGTTTCCTTCATACCTCCTACCTCTCCCAAGTTGTAACTTCAGAAGGTAGGAGAAAGAACCGTAGCAATTTTAACCCCAGGGCTTTAGGATGCTGTTGCCATGCATGCCCCGTGGTTAAATATACTCACCATGATGGGGCTCTGGCTGCCCCATGTCTGCCTTAGCCTGTGCCAGTGCTGACAGGAGACGGGAAGCACAGCTGCACCATCTGTCTGGTTACTTCTCACATCGGCATGCCTTTCTTAAAAAAAAAGAAACAAACCTATGAGGAGGGCAGCTGGTGAATAGCAACATCCTAAAGCTCTGTACTGTCACTGAAGTCAGATAAGTAGGATCAGACTTAGCATCACAATGTTACCCATTTACCTACTTTTGAATTTAAAGCAATGGGCTAAGCATAGAGGGCAAAAATAAACAGATAAATAAAAATCATGTAGTTTTGCAAGTAATGGCCCCTGGATAACTGGCATAGTAAGTAGTGCTTTGCAGTGTTGCTCGGAAACCGTAGATGGATGTGAAAGTGGGAAGGTCAGCTGCTGCAATTAATTATCAAGCAAGAATAATTTCAAAGACCTACACAAGAATTTAACCATGCAGCTCCCACTGTCTTGGCAAAGACTGGGACAGCTAATCATCTGCTTTGAAAATGTGAACGAATATATCCTTGAATTGAACAAGATCTCTCTGCCTAATCAGTGCTTACAGTGCCTCATACAAAAAACCCAAACCAAAAACAAAACAAAAAAACCAAAAGGAAAAAATAACAAAGATGTAGGAATGAATCCTCAATGTACCAAACATGGAAATGCCTGTGTCTGATTATAAAACTACACTCTAAGAGCAATGAATAGAGGAAAGCTTAGATAAATGTTTGTAAATGTGAGATCATCTGGTTGTCAGATAGACCTTGAGCACATGTGCTCACACAAGGAGTATAATACTGTTGTCTGACACACCTCCTGCTCTGTCTTTTGCCTTTCTGAAATCTTTTGTTTAGAGTTTAGATTTTTTTACTCTACCCATGAAAACTTCGAGTTCACTCAGCTAAATGTTTCATGAACACACTGACAGGCAGACACCTGTCCCCATAATTTCCTTTCTCTTTTGTTGCATTGAGGAAAAAACCAGCACCCTACATGTAACAATTTCCCATTCAATAGTATTTACCACTACATTATTGTTGTAATAGAGAAGCATGAAAATTATATACTACAGTCCTTTAATCTGGTGTATAACAGTGTGATTCATATTTTGTTAGGCCATAAATTGATACTCTCACAGCTTTGCTATTATTTAAAATATAGTATTAATATTAAAATAGCTGTGCCTGTCCATAACTTTAGGATCAGAAATGTATCTCAAGGGAGCCTGCTCCATCTGGAATAAGTGCTTTTCACTTCAGATTAATATATTTTCATTTGCCCTGTCAACCTATGCAGATGGAGCAAGCTTCAAACCACACTGGGTTAAGTAGAATGCCAATTAGGCAAAGTTATTTTTAAGTTCTGGAGGGCACAGGGTCAGCCCACTGGAGAGATTTAAGCACCTAAAGATGTAGATAGGTGTCTTACATATTTTCAGAAGTGCTATCACACTGCAGTCAAAGGGAGTTAGGCATCTGGCAACTATCTTGGGAAATGCGTTTTGAGATTCCTGCAAAGAGCCTGAACACTTTTGGAAATCCAGCTGGTTTTGCCTTTGGAAGGTTAAGGCTATGTAGTGGAGGCCACTATTGGTTTCATTTTCCCACACTTGCTGTCTCAGGTCTGCTGAGACTTAGCTTCATGGCCAAGATTTGTGCAGTACTGTTTGGACACACATTGCTCAGGAGAACATGCGTACATCAACCATCCTAGAAGGTCCAAGCTCTGGGGTATCAAGAAGCAAGAGAGCCAGTGGCCATGGGTGAGTCAGCTGTAGTCAGGCATGGTGTGGGAATCTACTCACTCAGCACTCTTACACTCTAGGTAAAGGAGAGTCAAAGACCATGAACTCAACCACTTTCTGGCTAGCTCAATCATCGGTAATAACCACAAGCAAATGTGGAGAGAACAGCAAGAGTAAGGAATGTCTCTAGGCTTATACTCTTCATCTTCTGACAATTTCCAGCCATGGTACTTTCTATTTTGATTTTTCAATGAAATAATTTACAAACTTTTTTTTTTCCAAAATACTGTTCAATGTCCTCTTGAATTCAATATAAATTTTCTTTACCTACAGTGTTCTCCTTTGCTAAGGACTTTCCTATATGAGTTGTCCATTGCATAAAGGCCCTGTGTGTGTCCTCGGTGCAGTCTCTTACCTTTGTTTGACCACACTGGATTCTTATACTGGACGTAACAGGAAACAATTTCTTCCCAGTCATATTATCCCTATACCACTTGTGATTTTATAGACTTTAGCATACTCCATGTATTAGTCACCTCTTTTTCACACTAGACTTGCAGCCTAATCTGTGACTGCCCACCCCCAACCTGTTAATCATTCTTGTAATTCTTCTCTGAACCTTTTCTGTTTCTAACATATCCTTTAAAGTTGTAGAGGCTGACATCAATCTTTTCATTGTAGAACAGCCCATCTATTCCTACCTTTAACTTTCTGAGCTTTAGGCAGCTATTTTTCTTATATGTGTTTTTGTGTTGGTGAGTTTCTTTAAAAGGCGTGGCAAAGGTCTCTGTCAAAAACCTTTGGGAAAGCCAAGTAGGCAATATCATAGGAGTGACTTGGTTGAATCGTCTTTTTTGCTATCCTCATTAGTCCACTGGATGTCAAGAGGTTTGTAAGGCACAACTTCTCTTGCCAGAAATGGTACACAAAAGACAAACCATGGTGCTAGGTGTTTGTTCCTCTAACAGCATGTTAGATACCACACCATAAAATTGTCCTCTAACATTTTGCTATTTCATATACATACACTGCAGAGCGAGTAATGTGGGAAGGTTATATAAGTCTTTTCAGTCTACTGGTGATACAGAGATTCATCACTCAATCGCTCCACAGAGCACGCTGAAGTACATTTCCCAGAATTTCAGCATGGTGCAAGGTAGATAAAGGCATATCAGCTGAATCTGTCTGGAGAATAGCAAGAAATCATTCCAGAACAGCTGCTTTCATAACACTCCTGCTATTTTGATAAGAAGTACAATTGGCACCTCACATGAGACTCTGAGCGCAGCAAATCAAACATTGACTGCTCAGATTGCAATCCAGATCTTACATCTAAAGCATTCAGAACCAAGAATTTTAATCCATGGTGTTGTGTTCTCGTATCTACAGTCCTGAAAATTGCTGCAGTTCTCTACCATTTCCAAAAAAGTGTGTTGTCAGACAAGGAACAGGGTTGCAGACTGCAAACCAAGCTCCAACTTTTCTTGCAGACAGATACATGACAACAGCTCAGACACTACTGCTAACTCCAGACAGGATGGTCTGCATGATAATATATTGGTATCTATTGCAGGAAGTGTAGATGAGTCCTCACGTGTTTGACATACATTTCAGTGGCCTTTACACAGGTAGATACTGTCATCCAGTTTTGGCTTGTTCACAATTTCCTTTCAACCACTATAGGAGTTCTATAAGACTCTTATACAGGCAAGTATATAGAGCTAAGTACCCACAGGCCTCCTTTAAAATTATATTAGTATTCATGGGATGCATATGTGGGGAAGAAACATTTCTACCTAGAGGGACCAACTAGGATCTGATCCATTAAATATTTCCAATGCTGAATACAGTATTTTTTTCAAACTGCTTATGCTTCACATATGCTTTTGTTCATCTCTATTTCAGAGATAATATTAAGACTCTGGTATAATGCTTCATCTTGGTTCTCAGAGATAACAGTGCTAAAAATGCAAAACAATACCAAGAAAATCTGGACAAAATGAAAAATAAATAATATAGAAAACGAACAGAGGAGACTTGACAATATTACTGCTGATTGTGACCTAACCTCACTAATGCATCCATTTCATAAAAGCTTAAGTCTTTTGCAGGTGTGTTTGTAATGTGATAGAACATCGGTAAGGAGTTTTTTTAAAAAAGATGAGAAAATTGGATCTGATACAAAATTTAAATGAATACACACTCATTAAAAAGTTTATTGTTACACCTAATTTCTCAGTAAAGTGTATTCATGCCCTTTCTCTTCCTCTTATTTCTAATGTGTGACATATTACATGTAAATCTACTTTTAAAACCGTGTCTATATAAATCTATGTAAGTATGTATACATGCACATGTATATTTAAAACTACATTATAGATTTTCAAACAGTTAAATACATGTTATATTCTCAAAGGCATAAGTAAAATAATTCGTTAAATTCTTCATATGTGCAGAAGCCTGGTTAAAGGCCATTTTTTAAATAAACCAGTGGGGATTAAGGAGTCTCATGAGCATATGCAGAGACTGTGAATGTAGAAGTGGCAACCTGCTGTTGACTGCTGGTCCAGAGTGCTGCCTACCACTGGTCTGTGCCTGTGGCAGGTTTCCTCTCTTGCACCAGAAGCAATAAATTGTACTGCTCTCACCAGTGCAATGAGAAAAACCATCCCTTCTGGCACGTGAGGCACTCTAAGCCACTGGGAAGGAGACCAGAGAGCACATGCTGGTAGAGAGCTGGGTGGTTGCTCTTCAGTTAGTTGAATGACATCTAATAGGTTTTAGGGTGTCTGTTGTGTTTTCTTTCATCACCTTATCTAATTTGTTTTAATACCTGTAAGATAATTTACTGTCTTTCAGCACTTACAGTGCTCCAGACAGGTCCTGCCACTTTCTTTCCTAAAGCAGTAGCACTTGTTCTGGGGCAGTGCCAGCCAAGGGCAACACTTTGGAGCAGCACGGATAGGATTTTCTTTGTATGCATGGTAGCCTCCTTCGGTGTACTTTGTCTCCCACCTCCTAGCCATCTGCTCATCACGTCCATTGAGTGTATGGATCTGTTAAAGCTGTACACACTTTGAGAAGAAGCAAGGTTCAAGGGGATGATAAAAATGTTATGGTGGTCAAGTTTATCTTGTTTTTCTGACTCTTTTTTTCTCACTACTTCAGCTCCACTCTCCTCTCAGCAGGTGAATTGTGCAGATTTACATTCGCTGTGTCAGAGATGCCAACATCCCTAATTAATTCAAATTCACAGTCATGTCAAGGGTATAGAGGTAATTTGGCCCAATGGATCAAACACAGACTAAAAAAACCCATGCTATTCCCACAGAAATTAATGGAATTTTCTTTCACTTAAAGCAGGGCTGACTGTGGTTCAATGACACTGAATTTCAAAGATTTACATTGATTTGCTAATGAGAAATTTACACCACCATTTACTTGTCTCTAAATTTGACCCTTTCACTTCAGCTTGAATTGATGATTACTGTGGGAACATAAGAAACTGGATTCACTTCTCTGGAGTGAACATAATTCAGTGAGCAAACTATAAAAGAATTTGAGGACAGAGTAATCCAAGGATTAAAAAAAGGCACCAAACAAACAGCAGCAGAAATAGTGTCTGTCTGATAGCTTATCGGTGTGACTAGTATGTGGTCACTGGCACTGACAAATGCTGGGGAGCTGCCCCTCACCCTTAAATTTTAATGTGCTATCAATTTGTGTACACAAATCTGATTTTAATGAGCCTTTGAAAGGTAGTCTAAAATCCAGCCTGCTTCCCCTGACTCCTCTGGGCATGTGGACAGCTGAGGGGTTTGCTGCAGGAGTCTAGCTTGGAGCAGAACAGCAGGCTCTGGGGCCACCAGACCCTCGAATGCTGGCTGCAGTGCAGGAAGAGCCCACACGAGTCATGTCCTTCAGACCCAAGTCACAGCACAGGCATCAGGGGTTCGGAAATGGTTCACAATGCGGCACTGAACCTTGCTGCACGGCTGACCTGCTTTAACTAAAGGAAAGAAAGGCCACATTAGCATGTGAGCAAAGGAAGTCAAAATGGTCTCATTCATAGAGCTTTCCTCCATTTATGTAAGGGGAGTTGGCCCCCATAGAATAGCATGTCTTACTCTGGGCCACACAGGACTGCCTGCTCAACTTTCCTCATTCTTAACCTTTGCCTCTCCGTGGGACTGAAGTGCATGACAAAGCTGGGATGCTGCATTCTTCCCTTGTATCTTAGCTACAATAGCAAGGAGGTGGCAGGGTTAAAAATGTTTGCACACCCATAAGACAGCTTGAATGCACAGATCTGTTCTGGCACCACTGAGCTGCAAGGACTGACTGGCTTGAAAATACAGTGTCCACATGTAGCAGGTGACCACAGTCACCTAAGCTTAAGTGTAAGCTTTTGAGTTTAAATTAATGTTAAAAAAATAGTTTCTAAATAATAGAAGTTTCCAAAGCAAAGCTTTCATCTAATGCTACTAATTGCCTTTGAATTAGTTCTTCTCTATAATGCCACATTAGCACAGCAGCACATTAATTATTGAGAAACATTTAAGTCATCCTGAAGTAATATAATCATATACCACTTCCTTTAGATGGGAAATATCTATTATAGCATGTAATACTTTTAAAATCTTTATTATTTAAAATAACATATTTTGTTTGTCTTCTCAATTTACATAGTTGTGGATTTTTGGGAAGACACTGTTGCAACTGAACTGCAGATTCAGAAGAAAAGTATATTGTAAAAGTACATTCTAATCTAATAACTAATCCCTTTTTGAAATTATGCCTCTTAGCAAAGTGTATTCCTGGTATTTTGTTGCTCTCTTATTGGACAGCTTAGTGAATTGCTTTTTAAAAGAGTCTACCTGAACTGAATTTATTATTTATGACACTAATAAATGGAGTATTTATAAAACTGTATTGATTGTGCCAACGTGGGTCTTGAATCTGCCTCATTGTTGAACAGCTAATATTCACATTCCTCTTGAAATGAATGCAGTGTTTTTGTGTCTTTAGGTGCTATCTGTACAGTGCAAAAAAATTTAAATTACTTTATCTAAAAGTAAAGGCAGGGATATACCATGGTAGAAATACATGAGCAATAATTTTATTCCTTCAGTATTATATAATTCTAGAAAACGTATTTCTTTTCTTAGCAAATATTCAAAATAAGATTTTGTTAATTTGTAAGATGTCTTCTGTGAATGTCTGTAAGAAATGCATTCACTTATCTATTCTATTGAATTTATCAAACGAATATTCATCCTATCTCCTGTTTTTTTTGGGGTGTTCCTCAACAAAATGTTCTTAAGATACAAGTAAAAACTTGCTGGCCTTCATGAACAAACACACATAGCCTAACGTATTCACAAACAAAGTTTCTAAAGTATGTGCATATGTTCTCCTTAGAGACCAGGTTAGTGAAGGTATCGATGTTACAGGCACACAGGACCTCAGCATGCATGTGTGCATGGGCAACATGCTATTAGACACACACTGCATGACTGGGAGAAGAGGAAAGGTACTATCATTGATGCTTGTCCTGATATATGCAGTGAAAACATTCTTCACAGTGCAGATGGTGGGATTTTTTTTTTCTTCTTTTCCTCTATGGCTCTCCAGCTGTTTCATGAGCTACACTGTAGGATGTCCTAAGACCTATATGAACCTCTAAAGAACCTCTTAAGGGCTAAATGAGTTATAGCAGCATCTACCTCTGCTGTGCTATTTTGCATAACCTGTCCTTAAGTGCTACACATGAACTTTAGAGTCACTTCTTGTGTTCTTCCTATATATATGGGGTTAAACTGAAAACAGTCTCAGTAAATCACAATTAGATAGGGTAGATACGCATCTAGGATGTTACAAGCTTTACTACTGTCCTTGGGAAAACAGAGGTACAGGTCCTCTTGCAAACTCTTATATCTAGACACGTAATGTACAAGAATGAAACTGTGAAAAGCCATCACAGATTTACGAATAATAAACTATGCATGACTGATCTGTCACCTTCTGTAGTGAAACAACTTCCTCAGTAGTGAGCAGAGCACTGAGAACATCACTTAACATTGATTTTGACAGGGTGTTCAACACAGCCTGCTACAGTGTACTTGCTAATGATCCATTAAGATATGGACTAGACCCATGGACGCAAGGTGAATGGAAAATGACTGAATTAGCTTATGGTGAACAATGTCTCAAAGTTAAACTATCTGTTTCTCACAAGCAGAGATCCCCAGGGTCAATAATGGAATCGGTGGTACCCAATGTCCTTATGACTCACCCAGGTGATGGGACTGAATACACTAGCTGAAACAGGCTGAAAGCAGCAAGGTAAGCCAGTCTTGGACCAGATTAGGACAATTTTTTTTGATAGGAATGGTTGGACTTGGTGATCCGATGGGTCTCTTCCAACCTGGTTGTTCTATGATTCTATGAAATTTTATCCTGGTCTTGACACCAATTTGAAATCTGTATGATCAGACCTATATACCATGCCTGGGAGATGCTTATTTCTGTCCTTACAGATTTGTCCTTTCTAGTTACTTGTTCCTTTCTAGTGCCTCTGACCTTTCTGTTTCAATTCTGGACTTTTGTGGTATCCACTATGTCTTCCTTTGGGTTCTTTATTTCATGCTTTTTGTATCTAGTTCTATGAAAATCTAATTTTATTTTTGACTTGGTGAGATGGTATTTTCCCAAATAAACATCTGACATTTAAATCTTAAGGACAATATTCCCTTTGTGATAAAATCCTTTAACTCTACAACCTCAGCATTTGCTAATATTTGGATTAATGTTAGAACTATGCCCTTTTCCCCAAGCTGTAAGTTTCTCTAGTTGAAGAATGACTGCATAATGTTCAAGTGTCAAATGGACTATGAAACTCTTTAAGCTGACACCCTTTTAGGACACGATTATAAGGAATGTACAGAAGGAAATCTGAATGTTGTGCCTCTAATTCATGATCTTTACATGAATTTGTGTGTCTTCTTATCAGAACTGATGGAAGGCACCACAATGTTGCATAAATGTAAAAGCTTCCATCAGAACTTTCCAACAGGAAGTGAAAAATTCTGCACAGCAATGATGGTTTTTTTGTTTGTTTTTTTTGTTTTTGATGGAAGAACTCAATGAAGCAGACAGAAGAAATCCTCCAGGATAGATCTTATAATTTTAAAGTTAGCAACCTTATTTTCACAATGTGCTTTGTGAGCATAGAATACAGTTTTAGAAATGTCTAAAATTTGTATTTAGTTAAGTTCTAGATTCAAAGATTTTCTAAGAATGCTCACGTTCTTCAGCCACAGGAGGGGTTTCTGTGTAAGCACTACTAGAAATCTTTGCAAACCTTTAAAATCACTGTTTCCAAGTGGAGACTATGGATAGTCATCTGTATTGCACTTGGTGCTGTAGGAAATACACTGCAGCAAACTGCGGTGTGGCCTTGAACATAGTGTGAGGGAGTTATTGCATCTTTCTGAATGCTTGTTTGGTGTTGGCACTATTAAGCAATGAGCAAAAGAGTAGCTGTATCACTGGAGCACTTTGTACACTCTGCAGGAGTGTGAGGAGATCTCTGAGGAGATCACTGTAGATTTTGGGTAGGACAAACAATTTTCAAGTATGTGATATGCTATTTCCAGTGTCTCTACATTAAAGATGAAGTAATGATTGTTTCTCTTCATCCCATTTTGTCAAAACACAATGTATTTCAGACTCACTGTCCATGACACGTTCCTTCAGGATTTTTTATCCCTCCTATGCCATGAAACCAGTTACCTCATTCTTTTTTTCCTGAATGTGAAACTTGAAAGGAGGTCTTTTTTTAACTGTCTTTGCCAGGATCAGTTATACTCAGCTAATGGAAAGCAATTGTCTTAGTCTTTCTTTGAGAGTTCAGTATGAGCCACTTGACCAGGGTATTGAAATTGTGAAAAACCAGACAGGGGTGAGAAAAGTTTTACCAGAAGATGAATATCTTGTCCAGACCTACCTGTTCCCTATTCCTACTTAGGTGATGTACTGGCCTTGGAAAACAAGAGAATAACAAAGAAGTGAAAAGGAGTGTAGCTATCTCAGTCATATAGTGAATCTGCAGAATCGCTAAAAACAGGGTGCTAAACTCTGGTCTGTTTATGGATCTGTGTGGTTTGTGTACAGTCCAAGAATACAGTGTTTTAAAAATTCCTCTGCAGATCTTGTGTGTTATTTTCTTTAATGAAGGTTTCCAAGGGAAAACACTTTTGACCAGAGTGAAAGAAGAGTTCTAGTAAGTCTGTATGAACCTCCAACGATGCTTTAGATGAGGAGCTTTTGCACTGATCTGGCCAAGACCCTCATTGTAAGGGATAAGGAGGCTCCTGACAAAAAATACACACCCACAATACCCCTAGATGGCTCACAGGAAGAAAATAATTAGGATAATTTATGTGGTAAATAATAGAATCTGTACCCTGGCTAGACTGATTCTGAAGCATGGTATAAGATTCAGCTTGTGCTGTAGGGTAAATAAAGGAAGATGTATGTATGTACTGAAGGACAGTAGCATTTTGTACCCTCTGGAGCAGGACAAGAGGAAGGACTCTATGAGGAATGCCAGGGTAAGGAGAGACCATAAGTTAGATAGGAAAAGGTGGAAGATTAGAATGTGGGGAATTCCCATAATAAGAAAGAGATAAAGGGAAGGATTCAGTGGCAAAGAAAATGAGACTTTGGGGACAAAGCGTAAAGAAGGATGAATATAGTAGGGAAAACCAAGAAAGAAACAGTGAAAAGAGACAAAAGAAAAGAAAATAAGAGAAAGTTCATAGGAGGAGGGAGAAAGATCATAGAGGAAGAAATACAGTTTGGGTCAGGAAAAGGTGCTGAGTATGGGTACAGGAAAGAATGGAAAATAAATGTTGCTTTCAGAGAGAAAAGAACAAATAGTTACAGAAGAGAAAAGCAAGAGAACAACATGCAGAATAATAAATATATAAGAGAAAAGGAAGGGAAGGGAAGGGAAGGGAAGGGAAGGGAAGGGAAGGGAAGGGAAGGGAAGGGAAGGGAAGGGAAGGGAAGGGAAGGGAAGGGAAGGGAAGGAGGGAAATCCTGAAGACAATAAAAGGATGAGTCACTAGTCAGTCAGAAAAAATAGACAACTGATTTTATTTAGATTTATATGTTTGTCTATATTTAATAGTCTTTCTGTGAAAGGCACATCTTCCTAGATTTTGTTGTTAAAAGCAGTGGAATTTGTGGGAAAGGATATCCTGCAGAAAAAGAAAAGTGACACCCTAGCATTAATTATTCTAATTATCCTTTCAAAGTGGAATTTAATTCAATTTGACCTCTTTTAATTAAGAGGCCAAAGAAGAGCTCATCTCTTTTTGAATCACAACTGTGCTACAAGCCTATTGATTAAGTCCATCTGAAATCTGAGGGTCCTTGCCCTGCTCTTTTACACACAGCAAACTCAGCAGTTTATTTTTGAGATGTTTTGTTTCTTTTCTGAGTCTCTTGCTAGTGTACTTAGTGGAGAATGATTAAAAACTCTACCCTGTTAGAACTGTTGCAGTGTTTAAACAAGGAAGTCTCTGTTTATTTAAGAGAATGGGGAAATGGTTATCTTGACAGATTAGACTGAAAAAACAAGACAGCCGCAGTCTAGCACAGATGTCCAAATTAGCCAGTTGGCTGGTTTTTTGAGGTCCTCTAAACAAAACTTGCTTGTGTGTTTGTGCCTTTGCTCTGTTTGACACCTGACTGAGGAATGTGATTAAGCACTGCTGCCAGGGATTACATGTCTCTCATGGGCAAGTGTTCACAAAGCTGAAGTTTCCTCATATCTATCTAACTGTGTCATAGCTTGCAAAGGGAATACAAGAGAAACATCACAAAATGGAATAAAGCACTTGTGAAAAGGTTGGTTTGTAATGAAAAGCCTGTTTGAACAGAAAACTTCTGAATTTTTTTAGAGCTGAGTTTTCTCGTGTCTCCAGTCACTTAGTGGCAGAACACATAGAAACAGGAAACATAGAATTTGTCTGTGAAATACTGAAGCCATTTTTAAGACACATTACAGCCTCCCAGATGTAAAGCACATCTTGATGGAAAGAAATGTACATCCTTATTCAGTATGAGATGAAAATTTTCTAATACATTTAAGATGCGTGCTTCACTTGGTAAATCCATACAACTCAATACTCAGACACTTTATCAACTTCCATTAAAACTATCATCTTCAATGAGTGTCCTCACATTACCTCCATGATAGAAAAGGCACTTTTAAATCCATTGCCATTTTAATTTCTTCAAAATCTTCTTATCAGTAAATAAAATTTTGCTCCATTCAATTACCATTAAGCCTAAACACAACAGCAAGGATTTGAAAATAAAGACCATCAACCTATAGGAAGTTGTCACTGCACTGTTCAGGCTTGTGTGCATGTAAGGGCTTGTGTTTGCATAGTGCCATGTGTGAGAAATGCTTTGTTTATCGTGCATATTTTGTGTATTACATACATTCTGGACGTGTACACAGTTTTGGTGTATGCCATAAGGCCTCAGATAACAGTCAGAAATCTGGACCAGATCTCAGAAAAATAGCTGTGTATGGTATTTGAAAATGGGGATGTATAAATATCTTTAGAGTGATTATCTTTGATCCCAGCCTTCACAAGCACTCAGACAAATTTAATCTATATATGTCTGTGCATTTTCAGCTGTTGGTTCTAACTGTGAGTGGTGAACACACAGAATGAGAAATAACCAATAATAAAAAAAAAATAGATCAGTCATTCGGACTCCTATTATCACATTGGTGTTGGATGGGAGTTTATAAAGCTCCTGTGGTAAGAGGATTATTGCTGCTCTTGTGTCTTCTGTCAGATTACTCTAAAGTAGTGTTTTACCAATATAAAAGATGTATATCTACCACAAATATGAGGTACCTAATAAATACATGATACATGATGTAAGCAAAATACATCGTAAAAATAAAAATGAGATTACTTTGCGACTCAGGTTTCAATACAGACAAAAATGACCCCATAAGCAACTGAATTTTACAACTTGTAGAGTCGTTCTAGGGCTTCAATGAGAGATTATGATACTTGCTTAGCTAATAGTTTTACAATGGCATCTGCTGAATATCACACCACTGTTTGAAGCAATAACAACATTGAAACCATAGTCAAGCTTCGACACTGTTTTAACAGTGTTGGATAGCTGCTTGAACTGTCAGTCTGATGTTAGGACCAGCATGAGAGGGACTTATAGGAGAAAGTGTTAATGCCAGGAGACTTACTATATGAGGAGAGATGTATAAACTGCTTGTGTTTGATATTGTGGGCTTGAAACGCCCAATTGCCACAAGGTGCTTAAAAATCTCTGAGTTTTTAGATTGTATCTGTGTACATGAGCAAATCCTGATATTTTGCCATAATTGTCAGACCAGTTGATTTATTTTGTTTGTCACAGGGCAGAAATAATTCTACCAGCTTTTCAAGGGGGAGAAAAATCGGAGTTCAAAATTAGCACAGCTTTTTAGCTGATGTTAGGAGGCTAACTTCAGATTCACAGAGTAGTACTACAACAAATGATAAACCAAAGTGTTCTTGTTCTGTTGTTAGTTACTCAGGTCCTTCTTACAAGTGATTATAAGTGAAGACAAAACTAGAATCTAATTTCTTTCTCTGATAGGAAATTAAGAGAATAACACCAGGTGTTACTTATCTTGACTTCAGTAGATCTTTGTTTATTACATAATGTTATAAACAGTGCAAGTAGTGGCTATGTAGTGAGTCTGTAGAGATTTATTCTGGATCAAAGTCAGAAATATCAACAATGTCATGTTGTTGTGAAAGCATCAACACATCATACTGGGATATGGGAAAGCATTGTCTGTAAAACACGAACCAATAATCATGAATAAGTTAGCTCCATGCCCTCTCTACCTTTTATCCACTACACTTCAAGATGTGAACTGAGTAGAGTTGAGTCTAGAGGAGAAAGAAAATGGCTGGAAATGGGGGGTTTCAGTTTTGAGAAGAATCTTACCAGAGAGGAAAGTTCTTAAAACAGTATAAAAGTAAAAGTAAAAACAGAAATTCACTTTTCTTCCTACCTGTTGTGGATAGATAGAGAATTAAAGGAATGAGGTTTCAGCAAGGCAGATTTACACTACATTATCAGAAAAGTAGACTGTTAAGGGCTGTCCCACAAGGTCCTACCAAAAGTTCTTGTAGCCCCAGGTACTGGCCATCTAACCTACCATCTATAGCTGATTTTCAAACCTTGGTTAGTTGAGGGCTCTGGAGGTTAGTATTTCCTGCTAATGTCTAACTAGCATCCAGTACCTATGATCTACTTTATTTTAATTTCTTTTTTTTTTTTTTTTTTGATAAAATGATTGTGGTGATAGCTAAGTATTCCTAAGAGGGTTTTGTTGTTTTGCATGGTGCAAGCACAGACCTCAGTAGCTTTACTACATTAAATGGTGAAACACTTCTATTACTGGTAGGAGTGTTCATGAGAATGTTATAGATGTATTTGCTGCATTCACAGTAATATTTTGTTATGTCTACAAGTTTCTAGAATTTCATGGGTGGGTGGGGTGGTTCTCCTATGTCTTTTTATGTTTCAATTGAAAAAGTGTTCCTGTTTTTTTTCCATCTGTTTTTCAGTATTTTTATTATTATTTTTTAGATTTATCTGTCACAAAGGTTTTCCCATACTGAGTTCCATGGGTTTTTGTTTGCAGTGCACCCAGATTGCTGGGTTATTCCGCTCTTGCAAAAATGGATGATCTCTTAGGAAAAATATTTTACTGTTAACTTGCCCAATGGTATCTTGCACGACTAATTAATTAAGCCTTGCTAAATTTCTGTAGCATTTAGCGCTCATTGATTTATCATAGATACAATCCTCTTGTCATCCTGGCTCTGGACCCAAATGGGCCTCCAGAAAATGAGGTCAGCTAGAAATATCTGAGATTATTGTTTTTTTCTTGTCATTTTTAAATTTCCAAGTGAACATTAGTTTCAGCAAAAGGAAGAGGCTGTGAAAGGAATATGCTACTTGAGCTGGGAAAATACATGAATAACATTTGACTCGCTCAAATGCGAGTCTAGGGTGACTGTTGACCTTTTAAGACCTGGTTGTATTTCGTTCCATTTTTCTAGGCAAAATAAACACAGAACAAGTAGATTTGCTCCCCAGAAAGAGTCAGGAGCATCCCTTTGGTCTTTCTATACTATCAAATTAAAGAGTGAGAGGGAAGAGAGTTAGGCACCAGGATTACCCCTCCATACCAACACAATGCCAGGGCTGTCTGAGGGTGGTTTTGACCCATACCATCTGCTAGGCTTGGGGGGTGACTGTGCCCAAGTTGTGGGATAATATTTAGCTGCTTTGTTTTGAACAGCCAGATAATTTAAGGGAAAAGATGTGTTGTGTTCTGTGTAACTTTGCCTCATAGCTAGAGAATTGCCTTGAGCACATTAAATTTACTACCATGTCTTAACCCATCTGTCCTAGACAGGCAGGAAGGCATTCATGTCTAACCTCTTGAAAAGAAGTTTTAACCTCAAGGCTGAGGGCAGTGCAAGGTCATAGTGAAAAATGTTGGCCTCTAGTTAATTAAACAGTGACTAACCTTCAGGTTTGTACAAAATCCACTAGATCCCACCATAACCAGTACTTTTTTGGTTCAGAGCATAAATACACACCAATAAGAATTACAGGGAAAAAAAAAAACCATGGACCTTCTCATTCAGTCTTCTTTTACAAAAGCCAGCTTTGACCTACCATGTTTGTTATGCTTGGATGACACTAAAAACAAAGCTTGGAAAACCATAGCTTATCTTATTTCTCAGTAACCACTAATACACTAAAACATCCAAGGAAGAATATTAACCCTAGTTAGAGTTTTACCATCCAGTTATCCCAATAAATAACCATTAAGCAACCACTATCCCCTAGCAAAAATAATAGTCAGGATTGCGCTGTGGGTAAAAGATATTTTTTTTTTCTGATTAGACCATTCTTAGAAACGTTGGCATCTCACAGACAGAATAATATGTTCCCCTGAACACCTGGGATTTAACTTTGAAAGAATCATAGAAATATAGAATCATAAGACAGCTAGGGTTGGAAGGATCCTCAAATATCATCTAGTTCCAAACCCACTGCCATGGGCAAGGACAACTCCCACTAGATCAGGCTGCCCAGCACCCCATCCAACCTGGCCTTGACACCTCCAGGGATGGGACATCCACAGCCTCCCTTGGTAATATGTTCCAGTGTCTCACTACTCTCATGGTGAAGAAATTCTTCCTAATGTCTAGTCTAAATCTACCTCTCTCCAGTTTATATCCATTCCCACTCGTCCTATCACCACAAGCCTTTATGAATAGTCCCTCTTCCTGTAGGTTCATTTCAGGTACTGGATCTCCTCAGAGACTTCTCTTCTCCAGGTTGAACAAGCCCAACTCTCTCAGCCTGTCCTCATATGGAATGTACTCCAGTCCTCAAATCATCTTTGTAGCCTCCTCTGTATCCATTCCAACAGCTTTAAATCCTTCTTACATTCAGGATTCCAGAACTGGACATGATACTCCAGATGAGGTCTAACAGGAGAGGAATAAACAGACAGAATCTCTTCCCTTTAACTCCTGGCCACACTTCTCTTGATGCAGCTCAGGACGTGGTTGACCTTCTGGTCTGTGAGTGCACATTGCCAGCTCACGTCAAACTTCTCATTGACCAGCACCCCCACGTCTTTCTCTACAGGGCTGCTCTCAATCATGCCATCCCTCATCATGTACAGAAATCAGGGACTGCCCCTACCCAGGTTTAGGACCTTGCCCTTGACCATGTTGAACCTCATGAGGTTCTCTGAGCCCCACTTCTCCAGTCTGTCCAGGTTTCTCTGGATGACATCCTGTCCTTCTGGTGTGGCAACTGCACCACCCAGCCTGGTGTCATCTGCAAACTTGCTGAGGGTGCACTCAATCTTCCTGCCAATATCATTGATGAAGAATATACCATAACTAAGGAGAAATCTCTCTGCACATTTCTCTAGGTGAATGCAGAGGAGAAAAAAAAAATTAAATAAAAATTTGACTCATTTCCCTACAAAAATGTAAACAAAGATAGTCACATTCTGGCTTCAATGTTTGCTGACCGTATGTTTATCTAGCTATTTACTTTATGGCAACAACTATGCTATTTAAATTGTCAGTGAATCTGTAAGGAAGTAAGTTAGTAAAATTCATATGGACTTTTGGGGTAACCTCAATCAATTATGCTTTGCATAATGTTCCTGGGTTGATAATAAAAAATATAATACGGTGTTATTTATTTTGTTTAGCATTCTTCAAAAAGTACATGATGAAAACCTCTGAAAAATGGGACTGTAAGATAGCCCTTCACTTCTTTTGACAGCCCCACACTCACTGTAGATTTGAGTTTGCTCTTCTTTTGACCCTAATCCTAATGCTAGCAGTGTGCTGAGCACCACACAAGGCTAACAATCCTTAATAACCATCAGCATAACTCTTCCTTGTTTTTTTGCAAAGAAAGTAGGTTTTGGCTTTGTATATGTTAGGAGTACTTGAAGACTGGGCTGAGGGTTGCCAGGCTGTTGTTGATGGGGTGCACCAATACGAAATGCTGCCCCCAGAAATGCTACTACAGACCTGTTGGAACACCTAGACTCAGAGCATCAATGATGGTGAGAAGCCATAACACCGGTCCCTTTGGCCCCACAGTTTTGTAGCCCTGAGTTAGGGGAGACCCAGGAGTAACCAGAGGACTTAATTGCTGGATTATTCTGAGGGATCAAGGACCTCTGGGTGAAGGACCTGTTGCAGGAGGCTAACAGCCTCTGGGGCAGGTGGGCAGGACCTTCACATGGAGCAAAGCCCAAAGCCTTGTTGCATGGAAGGAGGGATGGCTAGTGGCTCTGCTCCAGCAAGCTGTTCTGTTTCTGAGGTGGAAATTTGTGGTTGCTGGCATTAAAAAGAAAACTCTTTTCCAGTCATTAACCATGTATTTGTAAAATATGAGCAGTGCCCTGGTTTCAAAAAACTCTGCTGGAGGAGGAGGCATCAAGGGGTGTTGTGAGGGCTGCGCATGGGTCCTGCTTAGGGCACTTCCACAATCAGCTCTCCATAACTGGCTAATTTAGACTTAGAAGTCTAAATCTTTTGGCTTGTTTCCAAATCTTCTCAAGCCTATCAGGCTCTGAAGTGCAGCTCAAACATCCATGATATGTGTTTACGTCTGAGTTAGCAGCTCTAACAAAAGATGCATGGAGAGAGTGAAGGAGTTGCCTACTGGAGGAGAGGAAGGAACAGCAAGTGTGAAGACTTAGGTATAATACAACGGAAATATGGAAGGCCTTGGGGAAAATAATAGCAAAATAAAATTTTCCCTATATAATTAATGGTCCATTCATTCTAAATTCTTAAATAAATATGATTCACATTGCTTATATCTGTTAAGAGCTCTGCTTCAGATTGTTTCAGCACACAGGCTGCTTCATATTCCAGTAAAGAAAACTTAAGCCATACGAAAATACTTAAATGGTTGTAGATTTTGGTATGTTATTGCCTTTGTTTTTTGATTGATGATGTAGGAGTGCACATCTCATTGCAAAGTAATGCTTTCAACTTAAATCAAATCAATTCTAAATGAACACATTTTATGTATTTATGCTTATAGTTTCAGAAAAGTGTTCCCTAAAATACAGTGCTGGCCTTAACTGTACAGTGAACGAGTCACTGGAGATGCCCTCATGTCTCAACCAGTGAGCATTTACTTGTATTGTCTTGAAACTGCTACAAGTTTAGGGCTCACAGAGCTGCCATAGTCTTAATGAAGCGGTTAATGATGTGTGAATTATAGATCCTGACAGCCTCTTTAATAAAATCAACAGGACCACATCCACAGTCTACCATAGCTGCTATATAATGACAATACTGTCTGCATAACATAATACAGTATATTTAAGCACAGTAGCATTCTTGCATTCCGTTACTGAAAAATTCTCATCAACACAAACTGGAATGCTGGCAATGAAGAACAAGCCAATACACACGACACTTCATTTCTTTCAGTTTGAGAAAAAAAAAGCACTAGACACAGGGAATTCACAAACGAAGCATCATGTAAAGCAACGTGGTTTTCATTGTTATTGTAACAACATTGCTATGAAATCCTTTATTGATATAAAGAACAACACAAAGTATAATGGTCTTCAGCAGTCAAAAGTTTGTAGGGTTGCTTTGATTTGGTTTGGTTTGTTTTTTTTTTGTTTTTTTTTTGAAAGCATGTGAACTCTATCTTCCCAACAGCTTTTAACGAACAAGTGTCCTCACAGCAGAGCTATTTGGAATGTGATAGTACTGAATAACACTTTCATGTATGGAAATTGGTACTGTATGTGTATATGTCAAGGAATTTTTCCATGCACTCTGTTAATAGAAAAAGAATGATGGTTGTAAGAATGAAAAAGCTTCTTTTGAGTTGCTTTTGGAGATCAGTCTTTTAGCCAGCTCATAACCAGAGAAAGTTTGGTGCATGCCTGCTGTATATATTACCAAAATAATCATAATTATTGTCTGTTAGACTGAAACTAAACACTAAAAGCTTGGGGATAATCCAAAGCTACTTTACTGTGTTTTTTCCAAGTAATTCAGGCAGCTCTCTTTCTCTCACTTGTTCAGCAGATACTGAAGCAAACAAAAGAAAAAAAGAACCAAACTAAATTCACTAGCTCATGTAATCTCTTCACCTCCGATTGTGATTAAGGCAGTATCAGAGAAGCAAAATACCAAAAACCTAGATAGTAATTTGCATGTAAAAGGAAACACCACTACAACCCAGCTACAGAAGAAGGAATTACCTAGCCTGTGTATGAATCACAGAATCACAGAACAACCAGGTTGGAAGGGACCCATCGGATCTTCTAGTCCAACCATAACATGAACTTGTGAATATATTCAAGGTACAATAAACCTGGCCTGATGGACTGAATTTACCTAAATTAAATTTTCTTTACCAGTAAGGGCACTACCAGCTCTAAAGCCTGTTGCAGTTATTGTGTACAGACAATGCAGAATGACTTGCATAGGGGAGCAGAGCCAAACCATTGAATTAGTCCCTCGTATTTCAAAGTCTGTTTTTCTGTATTACTGCGGCAGAGTTTGTACAAGAAACATTAGCTATTCCCATTCCCTTAAGCAAAAAGACTTGGAAGTGCTCCCTGCATCTGCACCTTTGTGCTCCACTTTCCCTTCTTTCCTTTGTCTCTCACCTCAATCTTGTGTGAAAGAACAGATGTTTACACACTTCCATGCAAGCACAGGTGTTTATCCCTTCTTTCCTCTTTGAATCTCTTTGTTTCCAGCATTTCACATCCCATGTATTTTCCACTTACATTTGTTTCATCCATCTCAGTTAATACTTTGTTTAGCCCAATCCTGCATAACATCCCATCTCCTCAGATCCACTCAGCAACTACACAGGAAAACGTAAATGCACTTTCTTGCCTTACAAGTTAAGAGGGTCCCCTCACTCCCCTGCCAGTGGGTCCATTTATTTGTTTGTAGCCCACTCTGAATGCACAGGGCTGGATTTGCTGCTTGGAGCAGATGTTGGAGGAAAGATGGTGAAAAAAAAAAGGGCAGATCAGCTGTTAAGACCATTAGTCTTCTAACAGCTATAGATTTTTGGGTTAAGGGCAGGCCTTTCAATCATTTCTCTCTTTCAAAGAAAACTGTATTTTGTGTGTAAGAAAACCAATGTGGAGAGAGTGTCTGACCTCTTGGAGAAAAATACACATATCCAGTGCTCAGTAGAGTTATACTCTATTCAAGGACTTTTGAAGTCATATATGTGGAACAATTAGCTATATAATACCACTCGCTATTTTTGTTACCACTGCAATAAGGAAAATCCCAATAGTTAAGACTTTTAGTAGACAAAATCTCAGACTACTGGCTGATGTACTTCTTCTTCCACTTATTCAACATTAGCACCAATGTCAGCAAATCCTCAAAAAGAAGTAGCAGTAAACCTGTCATCACAGAGAAGGTGTGAATGTGTGCTGCTTGGGAGCGCGCTCAATGACAACTGAAACAGAGTAAATCTCCTTCCACAATACATCACCCAATTCAGATGTTCTGAGTGGTGCCATATGCTGCCAATATTCCCATTCAAGTCAGTCTTTTCCTTGGGGAATAAAGCACCACACCTCCTAGGGAACATCGAAAGGGGACAGATCTTGAATTAATAGCCTTCAACACAGGGAAATCCCTAACAAACTGAGTCTATGCACAAGATTGAAGTCAGCTTTATCTTTTAGGTGAAAAAGCAAAAAAAGTACTGCTAACATTTTACTTACTTATGGGTTTTGTATTTCACTTATTTAAGATTAAGATAAATATCTCAAACATTATTGGTTTTCTTTCATTTTAGACCACCTGCCTACAAGAGAATAAGAGATCCGATCATATAATGATCCTCTGCTTCATTACCACAAGAAAGAGGTTTAGAAAAGCTTAGGACAAGCAATGGGATTTGTGAGTATGTTTGAGTCAAATCTTAGAGATTTCTGAGGTTTGCTTACAATCCCTTGCCTTTTTAAGCAATCAGATCTTAGAGGACCTTTGAGAAAGATAGGTCATTAAGTGATTCAGTTTTAATCCACAATGGTTACTACTGATATCAACAAAACCTGTGCTTTCCATAAATCATATCACTAAGCAATATTCTCCAATGAGAAAAATACTAGCTTACCCTAATTTTGCAGGATGATTTTTTTTCACCCTGATCCTTTTAATTTTCTTTTATTTCTCAATAGTGTGTGTTTTCTTCTACTGCAACATTCAAGGGACAATCATTGTGGGAGTCTGTCTTGCACTGCAAATTACATGAACTCCTTCAGACCTGGCAGCAGTTTGTATCTGATTACAAAGGTGACAGTATCTTATGATCAAAACAGAAAGAGTGAAATGGTGAAAAACTATAATATGCAATAAGCTTGGAATAAAGTGTAGATGCTCTTATTGTTATTAGTGGGTTTTAGGGGCCTGGGGAAGCCAAACAGGTTTTGTGTGGTTTGGGGATATTTAAAGTGGCGTCTAGGCAGACTGCATCAATGCTTTTGTTTAAGTACAAACCTCATTGAGGCTGCTGGTGTAGCAAGTGTAAACTGGCATGATGCCACCAAAATGAATGCAAATCTGCTGATTTTTTTTTTATTGAGAAGCTTGTCCTCAGATTGTAGGCAAAGCTTTTATTTTGCAGCTTGCAGAAAAAGATAGTGACATGTATTTTCACAGTCAATTACACAATTGTAGCCATACTTCTGACAGTTCTTGGTTTCTAATTTGTGTAGTACTCTTTTTGCAACATGCTTGACCAGATACAGGCAGCTGCGCAGAGCTGCTGTTATTTCATTATCCTGCAAAGAATTGCAGTTACCCTAGGATCCCTCATCCAAAATTAACTTTCTTACTATTTTCTAGGGTATTATCTAATTAGTAACAGTTAATCATTTTAAGAAAATGTTCCATCAATGTACTGATGTCCATATGGGAAAGGAAAGAAAAAAAGGATCGTGATAAGAAATGCTCAACACGCATCAGGGTAGAGTCTGTGTTTGTATTACTGTATAGGTGCACAAAGTGCACTGAAGTGGATTCAGATTAATATTTTATTCTTGTTTCTAGTCTACAGAAATCGTGACTTTGAGTTCAAAGTAATCAATAAATCAAATACAGCATTGCAAGTTGTGAAGCATTCTCTTGGAAATGTGCCTCATTTTTATTACTACAATGTCACTTAAAACAGAAATCTTTGTCTTTGGCTTGATGAGTAGGTAGAAAA
This sequence comes from Coccyzus lansbergi, assembly GCA_033558105.1. NCBI lineage: Eukaryota > Metazoa > Chordata > Aves > Cuculiformes > Coccyzidae > Coccyzus > Coccyzus lansbergi. The sequence goes on along the minus strand of JAUMJK010000021.1, from coordinate 845,825 downwards.
GCAATCCACAGCCAACTGTCAGATAAAGCAAACTCAATTCACGTCCTGTAATGACAAGGTCATGCAACACATAAAACCACTTTTAGATTTGCTTTGAGTAGGTTCAGATGAAGAAAAGCATGTATCAAAATACAAAAAAGAGCCATTGAAGGGTTTGGATGAGTCATTCATTCTCACCTGAGAATACACATAGATAAAAGAATGTACCTTTGATGGAGGCACTAGTGAATTGGTTATGTTTTCATAATGACTTCTTTACATTATTGAATACAATGGGAACTTTAAGGCCAACTGCAATAACATTTTCTCATGAAAAATTAACCAAGAATTTATGGAAATGTAGCAAAAGTCCCAAAGCAATTAGCTTAGATTTCTCTAGAGTCTGAGAAAAGCCTGGATAATTGCAGACAGAAACTGCGTAAAGTAGCTATTTTCATTGTTACAGGATACAGAAAGTCCATTTTCATCACAATGGGACATAATGATGTTAAAGCTAACATGGAGATATGTTTAAAGAGGTTGGAGGCACGGTTCACAAAACAGTTTGATTTACATGGCATGCAGATCCATATTAAAGATCCTTCTTAAAGTGATGAGGTGTTTTTAACCCAATGTCTTCAAAGACTCCTGCAAGGTGGGAGAGAAAAGTAGATTGCAGTTTCAGGAAGCTAATTGTCCCTTACCAATAGGATGCACAGGAACGAGTTTCATTTGTCTTGAATGGAGAAGACTGAAATTGTGATACAAATTGACATATGAAGATACATTTGAAAGTACCCTTTATAGGTATGTTACAAGACAAGCTACTAGTACTGTGTAGCTTGGAAATTAAAGAACTTGTGGCAGACTAAGGTCATGTAAGAATCACCATTAAATTCATGAGAACATTGCTGGGAGCACCTGTAACATCTCCTCAGCCCTGTTTTCTGTTTTGTCTGTAAGTTCTGTTGATGCATTTTATTTTATTTCACTACTCTGTACTTGGTGTGGTCTCACTGATATAATTACTTCTCACATGAACTGTAGAGTCATATTCTAGTTGGATGTCCATGCTCAGATGATTTATATTGCATAACACAAGCAGACTCTCATAATTACAGATGTCCTTTGCAATGTCACACACTTCAATCTGCGGAGTATTTCCACCAAAGACCTCAATAAATAGGTGTTGGTAAAATTTTTCTCTTACAGAACAGTATAATTCCTACACTATTACCATGCAGGTAAAACTAGCAGTGGTCTCCAAGGGGATTTGGCCTGTACAATCAGGCCATATATGTTGTCAAAGATGAGCAAAAAATAGCATCCTGTCTAGCTGTTAGGCTTGATTATAATCTTGTTCATAGCAGTGTATATCAAAGCTGCTTCACAAGTATTTCACATCAGTGCAGGTCTCAAGTACAGATGTGATAGTCATTTTTTTCCACTAGTCTGTCAGCTCTCCTCTCTCTGAACACCAATATATATTGGCATCACTATAACAGTCCATTTTACAAAAGACTAAATGTGATTAACACACTTAAATGCATGATGCTCCCCATGAATTTTCTGATAAAATTAATTTCATATCTGAGCAGGAAGGATAAAGAGTTTCAGAGTTTTAATTAGCAGGCAGTTAACACAATAAATCAGAACTCATGGACAGTTGCTTGTTGTATGTATCTGTGTATCCATACAACTAATTTTATTTGATTTTTACTATATAAAAGTAAATAGGAGTTTTAAAATTATATATGTTATCCTGTCTTAGTGATGCATTAGTTGTTAAATAATTAGTAGTTAGCAATGCGAGGAAGCAATGCTTAAATATTGCAAATGCTGGTGCAGTTTTTTACACTTCTTCATTTTTTTTTCTTTTTCCCAAAAGACTGTTTTGAAAAAAAAGGAATAAATAGAAAACAAAAAAAGAAAAAGGAATTGAAAAAGAAAATACAATCAAATAAAATCTATCCACAAATATATTGCTATAAACCTGCAATAACCAAAAGGCAGTTTGATTCACTGAACCAAAGGCTTTCTTGAAATTCTGCTGAATACAAAACACTGACATTAAACACCCTTGGATCTGAAACTGTTGGATGGTTTAGATACCAGTAAGTCAAATGAAGATATTGCTAAAGGGCTAGTTTAAAACTACTTGTAACGTGTCTTGATTTACAGATTATCAATTCAGCTGAGCAACAGGAATATATTCAGGGAATCACATAAACAAATACATTCAACTATAGTGCGGATTAACCTAAAGTGACACATTTATTTAAAAATCTGCCTACTACTTGTCCTCATTGATTAAATGCCCTTAAGAAAGTGCATCTGATGAAACAGAAGCCATTAAGATTCAGCACACCTCCTCCACTCCTTTTGATGGTTGACACATTCCCTGGAGTGGGAGATTGGACGGCTGATAAGCTAACACTGAATTATAAGCACTTTGTGCAATGTCACCGGCAAATGAAAGACCTACTGTTTTGCTTGCAAAGCAACAATGTGCCTTAACAGCACAAAAATGTACAAGGTGCAGATTTATTTCATCCTCTCTATTGAGAATATAAATGAATGTATATATATGTATAATATATCATGTGTGTATTTGTGTGGCAAAGACCAGATCATAGTGTGATGCAATTTGAATGGAGGTACAGTACTGTTGATCAGGAAAACAGAAACATCTAGGACTGTTCTGCTGTCAGAAAGCCAAACAAGGTTGGTGTAATGTCTCCATTGTTTGTGCCATGGGAAAATTTTTCTCAGGGGAAAAGTCTCCTTAGGCCTAGACTATACTAGGTTAAAGAGATTGCTCTTGGCCTTTAGAAGGACTAGGTGAAGTGATTTTGAAGATATTTAAAAAATCAGTTTTAGTATTTGGTACTAAAATACTAACCTGTATAATCCTCTAAGGTTATTTAGAGCCCTTTCAGCTATTTACCAAATCTTCCAGAAAGGTGATGATCTCCAGGTTATCCCACATGGTCAAATGGTGGAAACTAAAGCTATGATCTTGTAACAAAATCTTCAGTAGCAGTGAAGGCATAGAAAACTGAGTCTTTCCCTTTTACCAGTCACTTCTTTCCATGCCTGCACAGGAGACCACAAGGGTGCAAGATGACCCTGGACTGAGGAGCCAATCTGGCAGAAAAATAAAATCCTGTGAGCCAAATCACCAGACAGGAAACTATATTTTCCATTTTTTTACAGAACTGTGGCTTAACCTTTGTTGTCTTTGTCACCCCACTTGGATAATCTCTAAAAGGTCTTAGCATGTTGTAGTATCAAGCATCACTTGCATTTTAATTGTAGGGAGCTAATTGTTATGTCTAGCACTTGCAGCCAGCCTCTGTGTCGATAACATTTTGTTTTCTCTTGTGATTGGTTATTTGGTTTGATACTCTGCATACCTGTGGTGCTGAGCCAGTTTTGATGGCTCCAAATCAAACTGTCTTACTCATCTGGACTCAAAATCAGTTACATTATACTAAACATTAGACCTAATTTCTGTACCATACTGAGGGACCCTTGCAAATATTAAGAAAATTTGCCAAGACACAAGCTCTGCCTCCAAAAACTTCAGTCTAAATTGGCAGGAAAAGGAAAGGCTAGAGGTGAAGGCATTTAAATAAATGGAGTAATTGAACCCCACATTACAGTTTGTACCGTGAACTTGCTGGTAGGTTGCCACTACTGTTTAAAGTAATGTTTTTACCAAGCAGGGGAATTAATGAAACTAGGTTTTGTACAGAGCAGCATGTTTTATACTTCACAACACTATCCATCTCACCAGTGTTGCATCTCTATGCTCCTCCTGACCTCATTACCCCATAGACTTGTGGGTGTCTAGCTGGGTAAGCAAGGTTCTTACTATCTCTTCATGGATCATGGGAGCCTCATTCTGCTACTCTAGCTCCTGGGTTTGTATACAGAAGGAACAACTTTCTTTACAATTAAAGACTGAGGCAAAAAAAGCATTAAGTGCCTCAGCCTTCTCCTCAACCTCTGTCACTGTTGTTCCTTCTGCATCCAATAGGGACTGTATGGTCTCCCTAGTCCTCCTTTTATTGTTAATATATTTGTAGAAAGATTTTTTATCTTTCATGGACATAGCCAATTTGATTTCTAGTTGAGCCTTAGCCCCTCTTATTTTAAGTCTGCACAATCTCACTTCATTCCTGTAGTCCACACAAGATAATTGTCCCTTCTTCCAAAGCTCATAGACATTCATCTTCTTTTTGATGTCTCTCAAGATATCTCTTCCCAACCAAGCTGGTTTTTTCCCCTGCCGGCTTTTTTTTCTAGAACACGGGGATGGCTGTTTTCCTGAGCTGCTAGGATCTCCTTTTTAAAGAGCTCCCAGCCCTCATGGGCTCCCTTGCCCTTTAGTACTGTCTCCCAGGAGACTTTACCAAGCAGCCTTCTGAAGAGTTCAAAGTCTGCCCTCTGGAAATTTAATGCTACTGTCCTGCTAACTACCCTCTTCACTTCACCTAGAACAGAAAACCCTATCATCTTGTGATCACTTAGTCCTACACATCCTCCTACTGCCACATCTCCCACAAGGCCTTCTCTGTTCACAATCAGCAAGTCCAGGAGGGCACCTTCTCTTGTTGGTTCATTCACGAGCTTCGCAAGGAAGTTGTCTTCCATGCACTCCAGGAACCTCCTAGACTGCTTCCTTTCTGCCCTGTTGTACTTGCAGCAGGCATCTGGAAGACTGAAGTCTCCCACGAGGACAAGAGATGGCAATCTGTTTATAGAAGAGCTCATCAGCTGCTTCTCCTTGGCCAGGTGGTCTGTAACAGACTCCCACCACAATATCCACCTTCTTTGGCTGTCCTAAGACTATGAAACTGTGGTGACTTGACACGCGAAGTCTGAGGAGCAGCCTTTTCTTCACATTTTGTCACTATGAAGTCTTGACTTCAAACATAAACCCACCTCTTTAATGCCTTATCGGTTAGGCTGCTGTATATTTGCAGGGTGGGGTAGGGGCCAGTGTAGTGTCTCTCACTTTGACCATTTCTTATTGATCAGAACTTTGCTTGCCCAACTGGACACCCACAAGTCTACAGGGCCAGACGGGATTCACCCAAGGGTATTGAAGGAGTTGGCGGATGTACTGGCCAAACCCCTTTCCATCATCTTCCAGTAGTCCTGGAAGACTGGGGAAGTTCCATTGGACTGGAGGCTGATGTTGTGCCCATCTACAAGAAGGGTCACATGGAGGACCCAGGGAACTACAGGCTAGTCAATCTTACCTCGGTGCCAGGGAAAGTCATGGAACAGGTGATCTTGAGTGCTATCATGAAGCAATTGCAAGAGAATTGGGTGATCAGGCCCAGCCAAAATGAGTTCATGAAAGACAGGTCTTACCAAACTAACCTGATTGCCTTCTGTAACAAAGTGACTTGGCTGGTGGACGAGGGAAAGGCTGTGCATGTGTTCTTCCTGAACTTCAGTAAAGCCTTTGACACAGTTTCTCACAGCATTCTGCTACGGAAACTGTCACCTCTGGCATGGACAGGCGCACACTCTCCTGGGTGGAAAACTGGTTGGCTGGCCAGGCCCAGAGAGTGGTGGGAAATGCAGTTAACTCCAACTGGAGGCCAGTTACAAGTGGCTCAGTGCTGGGTCCAGCCCTCTTCAATGTCTTCATCAATGACCTGGATGAAGGCATTGAGTATACCCTTAGCAAGTTTGCAGATGACAGTAAGCTGGGTGGAAGTGTTGATCTGCTGGAGGGTAGGGAGGCTCTACGAAGGGATCTGAACAGGCTGGACCGCTGGGCTGAGTCCAAATGCATGAGGTTTAACACGTCCAAATGCCGGGTCCTGCACTTGGGGCACAACAACCCTATGCAGAGCTACAGACTGCGAGAAGTCTGTCTAGAAAGCTACCAGGAGGAGAGGGACCTGGGGGTGTTGGTCGACAGCCGACTGAACATGAGCCAGCAGTGTGCCCAGGTGGCCAAGAAGGCCAATGGCATCTTGGCTTGTATCAGAAACGGTGTGACCAGCAGGTCCAGGGAGGTGATTCTCCCTCTGGACTCAGCACTGGTGAGACAGCTCCTCTAATCCTGTGTTTAGTTCTGGGTCCCTTACCACAAGAAGGATGTTGAGGCTCTGTAGAGAGTCCAGAGAAGAGCAGTGAAACTGGTGAAGAGGCTGGAGAACAGACCCTATGAGAAGCGGCTTTGAGAGCTGGGGTTGTTTATCCTGGAGAAGAGGAGGCTGAGGGGAGACCTCATTGCTCTCTACTACTACCTGAAAGGAGGTTGTAGAGAGGGGGGATCTGGCCTCTTCTCCCAAGTGACAGGGACGGGACAAGAGGGAACGGCCTCAAGCTCCACCAGGGGAGAATTAGGCTGGAGATTAGGAGGAAGTTTTTCACAGAAAGGGTCATTGGGCATTGGAACAGGTTACCGAGGGAGGTGGTTGATTCCCCTTCCCTGGAGGTGTTTTAGGCACAGGTAGATGGGGTCCTGAGGGGCATGGTTTAGTGTTTGATAGGAATGGTTGGACTTGATGATCCGACGGGTCTCTTCCAACCTGCTTTTTCTATGATTCTATGAAAAGAAAAAAGAGGATTGTTATTTAGGTACTTAACATAAAATTCATAGGTGGTACAACCAGAAAATTAAGAAAACTAAAATGAAACAGATATTCAAAGTTAGCCACATGTATTCCACCATGCTTATCATAGAATCATAGAATCATTAGGTTGGAAAAGACCTTTGTGATCATCATCCCAAACATACCTGTCCACCACTAAATTACATCCCTAAACACCTCATCTATCCATGTTTTAAACAAGTACAGGGATGGGAACTCAATCACCTCCTTGGGCAGCGTGTTCCAGTGCTTGATAACTCCTTAGGTGAAGAAATTGTTCCTAGTTCCCAATCTAAACATCCCCTGATGAACTTTAAGTCCATTCCCTCTTGTCCTATCATATGGGAGGACCAGCATCTTCCTCACTACCACCTCCTTTCAGGCAGTGGCAGAGAGCAATAAGGTCTCACCTCAGCCTCTTCTCCTCCAGGCTAAACAACCCCGATTCCCATGTGGGATGTTTGCAAACCTAGTGTTTGACCTGGCCTAAAGCTGGAGAGCGTGATATAACTTCCCAGCTGGATTATGCATGCATTTCAGGAAAATATAGGCAAGGGTTGCAGGAACTGTGCATGCTGTTGTAATCACATAACTCAGATAATACTGTCTCAAAATTACCTTGATGAAGATTGTCTTGATATTAATGAAATGCCTTCCTCCAGCATGTATTTCCATAAATATATATTAATATTTAAAAATGCCAAATGTGACTGAAAAAGAATATTTACTAATTTGTTTAAACATCAGATTATTCCAGTTGAAAACTGAATACCTAAACCACAGAATTAAAGAATGGTTGGTACAGAAGGACAGAAATGGATGAGAAAATGTTTCTACTGAAAAGTACTTTCCAAAATATGCTTGAAAGATAGTATTTAGAAGGAGGATCCTTAAAGAAGAAAAGACTTAACCATAAAACTAGAATAATATTTGAAAGGGCATTTCAATTATCTTTTCAGTTGTGACATTACAGCTCTCACATTTCCTGGCTAACCAGAGATTATCAATAAAACAGACATATATGAAAGACAGTAAATATCTTATTTGTGTTTCAGGGAAAATTTTCCCTTCCATGAAATCAATGGCCACCTCTGTAAGAGGGACAATTTTGAACATCACATAGCCTGATTTGGGAACCTAATGTTATTGAAAATCTGGATACTGTGTGTTCTCTCTGTCATTCATTAGATCATGATAAAGTGAAACTCTTATTTAGTTTAAGTAGTTAAATATCCTGATGTATTCACTGCAAGTGGTATGAAGCTGGGTGAGTGTGGCAATTTTTCCTCCTTTCATCTCCTTTCATCTACCTTTTAGCTTTAACCTTCTTCTCTGTCATCAGCTTTTATTATATCTATCCCTCAGAGGATAAGATTCAAAAGATACAGATGTCAATGGCAGCCTCTCATTGACTTCAAAGGGCTTTGGATCAACCCCCAAATGACTTATTTTAAGCATTGTGTTACATAGTGCTTTTTTGTTTGCTGAGTGAAATTATTTCCTAAACAAAAAGAATTAAAATATTTGCTGCAAGGGTAAAATGAGTAATGAGGAAAAATAAGTCATTCAAAGGTATTTTCTTTAGGCCTTGTTGAAGCTTAATCAGAGCCAGTAAATTCCTGTCAAATAATTTACATCAATATCGATCAGTACATGCCAACTGTGCAAAGGTTACTCCATGAGTTAGCGCTGTGAGTAACACTGGCAGTAATCCTGCATTAGTTTTTGCCATGAACATACCCTGTATTTCCCTCCATAATTTATCTTTTGTAGAAAGTTGTTCTGATAAGGTTTTATTACAGTTGTTTAATTACTGTTGAAGTAGTATTACCTAATATTTTACTCTCACATGCAATGACAATCTTGAAAGCACAAGAAAACAGAGACCACACATATACTAGATTAACTGTGGGCTAAACTGTTTCATATGGATGTCACTGGCTAGAATTTATTGCGTTTTGGCATAAATCAAGGAGCATCTGCTCTGAGTAATTGTGGATAATACAGTGATAAAAACGCAGTCTGTGAAAGGAGCACTATTTCTGCCCCTGCTATGTGGTCAGCAGTGGGAGATCTCCCTAAAACTGGAGAGACATTTTGCCTTAGCTCCACATATTTTGGTAAGATATGCCAGAGGCTTAAAAGCATAACAAAGCTATTTTTACTCACAGTTTATTCAATGCATGGTTTATTGCATGACAGGGATTTTCACAAAGAAAATCTGAAATCTGCTTAACAGCCTGTAATATCTCAGGCATTTCTCTCTGGCCCATCGCTCCTGGAAGACAGGATACATGATGCCACACTATATATTTGCATGCTGCGATAGCCAACAGTTCTCCTCAGCTCATAGTTTAAAAGCAGGTGATGGTACAAATGAGTTCAGCACGTGCTAATGAGAGATCATAAACAGATATTATGTCAATTTGCAAAAATTACACTGGTTCCTCTCTTACAGCTATAAACACTGCCAAGAGGAAACAATATACTGCATTGCATGGTTTGTAGGGTAAGCTCATACACTGCATATAATTCAAATTAGTAACATGAAAAATCTGTGCAGCTGGGCAGGAGTTAAACAATGTGTCTTTCATGTTGGAAATGATTGATAGGACTGGCAAATGTGTATGGCAAAAATCTGAAGACAGATTCCAAATAAACCATGTCATGCAATTAGTTATAACCCAGTTGTCAGTGTATGCTAGTAAGCTACTTAAAAGGAAGGTATACACGGATTTACTGGAGGAAAACAGAAGATCTACATTTGTCAATGATTTCTCAGCCTGAACCAACTAATGACTATCCTATTACATTTTTGCATTATTATTTGAATTTTCTTGGCATGGTCTATTTTTGAAAGCAGTAGTACTTTATCTTTAGAAGAACACCCAGTGCTGAAATTAAGCAGAAAATGACTAACGGTCCACATATAATCTATTATATTTATCTCCTTTTTCTGGGCTGTTGTCAGAGTCCTAACTGATTGAAACTTTATTTTCATTTGACTCTTCTGACTCCTTCCACCTACTTCCATTCATCCTGTGATTACAGAGTTGTAGACCCTCTGTGCATTTGTTCCAAAAAAGATTTTATTGACACTGTAATCTGTGGGAACACTCCCAGTAGCTGATGGAGCTCAGCTGCTCAGGTTCTCCATTTGGCAACACTGAAGTGTCAGGAAGGTGAACACTTCACTCATACAGTCTTTTCCCCCTGCTGTACCTCTGTTGCCAGCATTAACTCAAGACTTCCAAGACAAATCAGATATAAATATTACGAACCACCAAGTGGTCAAAAGGAACAATAGCAGATAAAGAACCAAGAATGAAACAAAGAATGTATTTTTGCTACTGTGCAAATTCCTGACTACACATAAACCCTCTAGTTTTGATTCCTAAATATAGATCAGGTCACCTTATCTGAACAGGTTTTTCAGGAAAACATAGGAAGGGGCACTGAAGGATGCTCAGACATACAGAATGATTTTCAAAAAAGAGAAACTTAATTGTCTTGGAAATTTCTGTTACGTAGAAAACAACTTCACAGAAACAGGATAGATGGACATTTGTAAAATAATGAACAATTCCAAAAGACTGAAAAAGAAATGTTTCCCGGCTCTTTGTAATACCAGGAATAGGGAGTATTTAATGGAATTCCTAGGCAATAACTTTAGAAGAAATAAAAATTACTTACTTTTCCCATATAATTTATATTTAACATTATACTCCTAATTACTACAGAAGAATATGAAGGCCTTAAGTGTAAATAGATTTAGTTAGGGAATCACAGAATTGTACAGGTTAGAAAAGACTTTTAAGGTCATCAAGTCCAGCTATAAACCCAACACCACCAAGTCCACCACTAAATCATATCCCTAGGTACCAAAGCTGCACATCCCTTAAATACACCCATATTCAATCATTTCCCTGGGCAGCCTGCTCCAGTGCTTGACAATCCTTCCTGCGAAGTAGTATTTCCTAATATCTAGTTTAAACCTCCCCTGGAGTAACCTAAGGCCATTTGCTCTTATGTTACCCTTATCCTACACCTGTTACTTGGTAGAAGAGACCACCTTGATACTACCTCCTTTCAGGTAGTTGTAGAAGACAATAAGGTCTCCCCTCAGCCTACTCTTTTCCAGCCTAAACAACCCAAGCTCGCTCAGTCGCTACTCTTAAGACTTGTTCTCCAGCCTCTTCACCAGCTTTGTTGCTCTTCTCTGGACTCGCTCCAGAGCCTCAGTGTCATATAGTGAGGTGCAGCCTCTCTACTGCTGTGTACAAGAACACAGTCACTTCCCTAGTCCTGCTGGTTTCAAGGAGGGTGTTGAAAAATTCACAGAATTAGGCCACTCAGGGTCCACTAAAGACAAGGTTCTTGCCACAACTCCAAACTTGAAGTGTCTCTAGCCCATGAATGGCCAGAAACCAGGACCTGCAGAATTCTTTAGCATTACCTCTTACTAACTCCTACTTGTTACTCGGCTGGACTGATGCTTGATTTGACTTGTTACAATCCTTCTTATTTACCTATATCAGTAAAGATGGAACTTTTTTTAAAGCACAATGACTTACACAGGATAAAATGTGGCACCAAGTTCCAAATTGCTGCATACTCTTGCCGTAATGGACAAACTAGCTTCAATTTAATCTAAAAAAGAAAGGAACAGTGAACATAATTATTGTGCTATTTATAATGAATAACCTTATTCACATTTTAATTGGAACAAATTGGCAAGCAGCCACCCACAGACTCACAGATATTAATCACAGAATTCAGGCATTTCAAACATTTCTGACAACATGTTTATTATCTTTTCTTTCACCATTTTAATATTTAAAAAAACCCTACAGTTAATTATGTTATTAACAGCAATTCAATACTACAACTCATATATTGCTACAGACTGGGTGAGAAAAATGGAAATACAGAGCTGAACATATTTTATATAGATGAAAGACAATCAAACAATAATAAAATGTACATACATTCCAATGTGTATAACTTTTTGCTGATCTAAATTCTCCTTAGAATGTTAATCTAGGTAATGTGATTGGTTTTTTCTTTTTTTGACAGATGGAAAATCATGTAGCAAGTTGTAGCTACTGTTTCCACAGAAGGAAATATGGAAAAATACTCCCTCAATAAATGGATCAAGTGAGGCAAATATAAGAGGGCAGACAAACACATCTAAGAGATGATGAAACAGGCTATGCATTCCCACAGCCTCCAAGATGAATACCTTGTTTTTAGGGGAGCTGCTGAGACCAACTCTATTGTGGGTCAAACCTGGAAATAACATTGACAATAGAGTTCCTTGTCCTGCAAAACAGCTTGGAAACTGGTACAAGGAAATATATCAAAATGTCTTCATGCCAATCAGTGACAGAAGACAACTAAAATAAATGGGACCCCTATCTAATTCACATTTCCTCGGCAGACTCAAATCATTCAGTCATCAAAGTCACATGGATTTTCTGGGAGGTGTCAGGGAGTAATATGTATGCAGCTGAGGCTAGCCCCTGTCCATAGAGGAATTCACCCTTTCTCTGTCTCCACAGGTGAGTTAATAATGCAGAGGCAGAATGGGAGAAGAAAATGTGAGAGTACTATGGACAGTGTTTTTCAGGGCAGTGAAGGAGCTGAAGATTAGGAAGTCTTAAGTGAAACACTGCTGTACTGCAGAAAGCAGATGTGTAGATAAGTCACAGCAGGGCTGAAGTTCCTTTCCTCTCACCTTTGCTGCACATGGCATGTCACAGCTGCCCTGACAAGTCCTGTAGGTGTCTGTGTGTTTTCAGTTTCAAGTTTGAAAAAATGGCAAGGAATTGCACAGGTATAAGTAGAGGTTAGGCAATGTTCATGATCCACAAGAGCTTCATGGATCTTTCTGTAGTGAAGTCTCCTTCACCAAGTCCTTTCCTGAACATGAGAAGTAGCTTATTCCTTTCATCTCTTTTTTTTTTCATCTAGCTTGGAGAACTGGAAAGCAAACACAGCAGACCTGTTTCTCTCCCACTGTAACAGTTTCCATAAAATCTTTGTCCAGAGGAGAGAGCACAGGATTTATGGCTATTTATCAGTTTTAATAACCATACTGTGGAGCTGTTGCAGGTAAATTTTGCCTCCACATTTATTCCTGGGGAATAAGTCTGACAGAAAGCCACTAAACTGAGAATTTTTGGATTAATACATTCACTATTCTCACCAAACTGGATAATCAAGATGGACCAAACTAATTATAAAATACATTCCTTCCCCCAATAAGGATATATATCAGCTGTATAAACGCTAGGTGATTTGAAATTAGGGGCATTGCCCTCAGCCCCAAGTTTTATGCATTTTAGGAAGCATTTGCTGTTTTAAAATAGTGTGAAAAATCCCATCATTTTAAAATGTAGCCTTCACATTCATGGGGCTCAACAGCACACCCGCCTCTTTGCAGAATATGAACGAATACAGTAACAAATAATGAAAAGTCAATAGAAGAAAACAGAATAAAACCACAGAAAAATAGCATTCCTGCCCATCCTCAGCTGAAGATCCATACGCTTGTGAAGGGGTTTCTTTGTGACATAAAATTAGGGAATATTTTAATTTTTCAGTTTTATCATGATATGTAATTGAATTTATCCCTTTGGCAAGAATCCAGCTAAGTAGGTCTTCTAGCAGGAATGAAAGGGAGTATAATATTAAAACCAAATCTTTCAAGGTATATACTGCTTGCTTGGTATCCCTGGATAACCTTTATTTTTGCTATAAGTTACCCCTTTCACTTCGCAAATAGTTACTATTACACAGTGGAGGGGAATTGAGGAATTATGCCCACCCAGCTGCTGTGTTAATTGTGTGTTGTTTGTTCAACAGCAGCATTAAGAATATCAAACACCTCTCACAAGTTCTTGGAAATCCTTTCCAAATAACAACACTTATGTAAAACTTAAGGTCTGAATATTCTGTATTTATGAGTAACTACATATTATCATGAAAATCATTACTCACCCATTGTCTGAATATTTGTTCTGAATCCTGTCAATACTCTAATGGCAGTAGTCTTGGAAACTACACATCTGCCACAGGATTAATTATACACATAAAAGAATATCATAGCCCTACATCTCCAATAAGGTAGAGAGGCTGCCAGAATGATTAATGGCTCTATATGACATATGAAGGAATAAATGTAAATGTTACCCAGTGGACAGAGAGATCTTTTCTTGACTGGTATTAGAACAAGTTCAAGGACTTTACTTGTGCAGCATTATTCTTTCAGGTCTGTAGGCAATGTTACAAAACCCTAACCCACAAATTACATAAAATTTTCTGTACAGTTGAAAGAGCCCCTGTCTGCCAAAGTATTTTGAATTATTTTGAACATAAAGTGTATGTGAGCTCACACGTATATGGGCATATTAAACAGGTTCCATACTTGGAGAGTCACATTTCTTGGTTATTGTAAATACTCATGGTGTTCTTGGTCATAGAAACACTACAAATTTTGACTTAGTCAGTCTTGAGGCCCAACAGGGAGAAAATATTTCCTTTTTGTATTCAGGGAGGAATAGGTCTAGTTGTGACAGAAAAGAAGGAAAACTGGAGGAAATATTTCAAAGACAGTCTATTGTTTACAAGTAAAATTAAGAGAGCAGAGTTCAAAGGTGACATTCCAGCACACAGTTAAGGCCATGGGCAGACCCAAGCAAGCAATTAGGTGAGAATTACAACAAATGTAAACTGGAGCTAATTTATTGATCATGTCACTTCTTCACGGTTCATTATTTCCTTAGACATCCTTTAATAAAGACCCCAAGTGGTCCTCAGTACCTTTGTCATTGAAATCTGAAATACTAAATTACAAAGGCTCAGCCCTTTGTCCCAAACCATTTGTTTCTATTCTTGCTGACTCATACTTCCTTTCTTCTGAGGATGACATCTTACACTTAGAACTGAGAGCTACCACTGGTTATTTGCACTGCAAAGCTATTTGTCTTCAGCCATCTCAGAGCATTTACATTATGTCTCAGACTGATTTTGTAATTTACACTCATGTCAATATAAAATGATATGGCTTTATCCCCCGGCAGGACAGAATTTGTAAGCCAGCAAGTAACAGTTTGCAGGGTGTCTATTACAAAGGTAATCACAGTGAAAATGGAGGCAAATGAGACTGAGATTCTAATGATATGGCAGGAAAAGGTACCAAACATTTCTTCAGGGTAGATGCTGTGACACCCTAACTTCTGGCATTGCCCACATTAAGAATTAAGGCAAAACAACATAAAGGTTGTCAGTGATCATTTGTATTGGGGTACACAGGAATTATTGCCCAGACTACCTGCCAGTGCACATGGAGGTCCACAGGAGAAAGAAAAGGTGCTGGAGATAGTGTCCTTACTTTATATTGATGCAAAAAGGAGCAATGGTGATAGTAAGTTAAGATTCAGTGCCCCTTATATATCCTACAGAGCCCCTTGATACGGCACTGATGCCTACATGCTTCTTTTTTATCCACAGCCACCTATAACATTAGGATGTCCTCCTGAACTCCTGGTTTTCTATTGAGATGTGAAAATAAGACATATGCATTACTCTCTCACATTTAAATGCTCTAATTCTAATGCCATGAATTTTTGGTGTTTGGGTGTGCAATGTAGGAACCTTAACATGATCTAAGTCACTATATGAAGTGCTTTGGTTCCCTGCACTTCAAGGCAGTGGGTTAAGCCTTGCAACAAAAAGGGAAACTGTATTCATTTTCCACAATGTATTAGTCCATAGGAGAATATTTACAGCTAATATCAGAGGTTTACATCCTCATACAAGAGGCTGAAATCCTGGATTCAATTTGCTTGGATATTTTTTTCCAGAGGCTGTGATGCCACAGAGAAGTTGCCACCAGGCTACAGACATCTTTTGGGGAATTTTTGAATGTCTTTCTGCTCTGCTTGTTACCCTGTCAACCTCATACGTCTGATCTATCTTCTATAACAGAACACTGATGTATCAGAAGGTAGGCTAGTGTTTCACGTAGAGTGAGTCATCATATTTCTCATTTATGAGGCTGTTGTTGCTATTACAAAAAGACTGCCTGTATACTTCTGAAGATTATGAACAGACCAAGCACAGAGGTCAGCATTATAGACCTTTGCACACAGACCTATGTCTAGCTTTACATATTGACTGCATCCAGACTTTCAGTATCTGTCAACTTACCTACATCATGGTTAACCCGTATGGTTCAGGTGCCTAGGTTTTGGGAATTATAGAATAACAGATGTGTTGTTGCACTAAAACTCTGGGGGATGAGCCGTACCTTTAAGTGTCTAAATGTCTTTCAACATAGAATCCTGTACAGCAATTATGTCTGCCATCCCCAAAGGTATTACAACGGTGGTCACAGAAAAAGAGATCAATAAATGTCCTGCAGCCCACCTCATAAGGTATCTAGTCAGTTAAACAAAAGAGAGAAAAAAAAGGTTTTAGACAAAGTCCATGTCAATATTTTGGGCACTTTATTTGCTGAAATCTGAAGTCTGACCTACTTTAGGTCACCAAGCTCCCAGAATCTACATAAGAAAAATATTTAGCTATATTGCAGAAAGGTTGCTGTTCAAGGTCTGTGGGCAATATGAAGTGGTATTACATCATAGTAGTGATGAGGTATAGAGAGTATAGATGGAATTTGCAATTAATAACAGCAAACATGACCAAGCCAAGATAAATACGTACTTTGAGATAAGTTTTTTGGTACCAGTGACATGCAATACAAACAAGTCTTGTGATAGTGAATAATGGCCACTATTATCCTAATCAGCACAATCACATTCATTGTTAAAATTTAATTAAGGTTTTCTCTTTGCTCTGTGTCATTAGAGAAGCTTCTAGTGAAGTCTAATTTCTCTATCATAATTGAACAGGAAAGAAAAAAACCCTTTGTCCAACCAACAAGTTTTCCTGTAAAGCAAAAATATTACATAGTAATGAATTTTCAGAAAGAGGTCAGTCTCTGAAAGGTATAATTAAGGTACTGGAAGGGAATGAAAAGCTACTGCAGGCATAACGATTTCTGTAGAAGTTCTACTTTTTTATGTTTTCTATTCTCTTCTTGGCAGGAAAGGCACAAGGAGGGGACAATGACCATCATGAACAAGAGGTACTCTATCCTTCATGAATCTTTGAGAAGTACAATGCCCTAGGTCAACCAGGAAGAAAAGCAGCTCTGTCTCCTGGACTACACAGGGAAGTGGAATCTCTTTTGTATTCCCAAAAGGCTGCTAGGCATTAGGGTGTGGATTCACCTTCCTTATATCCCACTCTGCTTTAGACAAAAAAGACACCACTGGGAAGAGTTTACCAGAGCTGAGTTTAATACCTTTTTTGCTTTACTAATAGTCATTTGAGGATATTTTGGGGTTTTTTCTTTTTTTTTTTTTTTTTTTTTTAATTTTACAGTGGAGGATTTCCAATGCATAATGTTTATTTTTCTGTAAGAACCTAAACGGAGAAAGGTATTTATTTCTCTGAGTTGCCACCGCTCTTAGTTCACCGTCATGTCATTGCTAGTCTTTGATCCTTTTCCATACTACTACATCAGTACAGAAAATCACTTTTGCCCTGCTGTGGTAAATAAGGCATCTTTGTTTTATGAAGAAATATCTTAAAAATTATACTGGTTAATGATATTGATGTCTTGATGCTATTCTACAGTTGGAGAATTATATACTTTCCTACATTCATGGTCCTGCATAACACATGGCGTAGCATTATGAGTGTTTCATTTGCAAGAAACACAGATCCGGGTCCATCAATAGCTGGAATTTTATGGGTTCCAGAATGATTTTTGCTTTTCTTGCTTCTCAAAACAATGTAATCCTATAAGTGCAGGCCACTTTAGGAGAATCATTAGATCAAACAGATTGGATAATTCATGTAATTTAATTCTGTTTACTGTTGAAAGTGGTAAATTAAAGTAAAAGGGCCTTTCTGTATATGGTTTTGGAGGCTCCAGAAAGACTTATATGTGTATACTTTGAAATCTTTAGAAATTCACAAGGATCCTTTTTATTAATAATCAATAACACGCAATCTTTATAAACTAATTACATTTACTTAAAACCCTTAAGCACCTCTCTTTACATTATATGGTGCTTCAAAATGTGCTGAAGATTGAACCTGTGTTTCAATGTAAGATATCAAACAATGTAAAACAACATTATGTGTTTCTGTTCTGACTATTTGGTAGAGGAAATACTGTATAATGGAAAAATGTTGATCTTAGGATGTCTTTTGAATGAGCTGTATACATCCCACTGCTTTAAAATACGTAGGAAAACAATGAAACAATTACTCCTCACCAGATTAAGTTTGATGAAGCAGCCCGAGGAGTTAAAAGAAAAAAGAAATAAAGAAGAAGGATGTGCATTGTAATTGTTGTGCTTTCAAATTCTCTGTGCTATATTTAAAACTCAGCATCTTTAGGGAGTTAAAAAAAATATAATGGACATCTTACTCAGCGGCTTACCCTTCTCCTACAAAACACATAAGTTATATGCAGGTCCCATTGATTTATGTTCCCCTGACTCTGAATAAGTACAAGTGCAACCTAAATTGCCTGCTGAAATCCCATTAAGTGAATGATAAATAAGCACTACTTACAGTTGACCTCACTCAATTTTTTGCTTGTCTATGGCTATACTTAAGCACATGTTTAAATCTTTGCTGAGTCTTTGTTTTCTTGACAAATACAGGCTTTTTGCCCTGTCTGGCTCTGTGATGCACAATGCAGTAAGAATAAGCTAGGGTCCCCCAGAGATAGGTTTGAGCTTAAATTCTGCAAAGCAGGACAACAGCTTTTGGAAAGTCTGCATGTGAGCTGAAGAATGAATTTTTTCAAGAAGGGGTTCAAACTATAAGGCATATGTTGTCTCAAGCAGAAGACAATGAACAGAAAGGAAAAAAACCATGTGGCTTCATCCGTTTGGCAGACTTTCATGATTGTTTTCCTACTCACAGTTTGAATCTGGGGAAATCCCTTAGTCTGAAACACTGATGTTCTTAGCTACCTAACTTTTGCATGTTGTATGACATAATTAATGGTTTAAGAGACATAATAATTAGATGTCTAAGTATTTTTATTTACAAAATATGGAGAATTGTGATTTTAAATACCAGAGGCATAGTGAGGATATCTATGTTAATGCTTGGGAGGAAGTGATGAGATTTCCAGGTGCTGTATAGGCGGCAACCATATGATTAGACAGGAAAATTAGGCTTTCTGAATAAACAATTTGAAGTACACCTTCCTAATTTGAGAAATGCAAATGATAGGTAATAACATCATTACAAATTGTCCATATTTTAACCAAATCATTTCAGGCCAAGATGAAAAAGGTTTAAAATGAGATTTTTTTTCCAGCTATAAAAATACTAGTTGATCTGCTTTGCAAAAATTTATGCTTACACGGTCTCATTAATGTCAAACACTCACGTTGCTGTTTTGCACACAGCAGTGTCATCAGCTGTGTATAGTTGTGGGGGTATCAGCTGTATATCTGTGTGGGTGAACTAACTGGAGATACTGAGATAATTTTAAAGAGAAAGTATTTCCAATGTATGTGTTTGAACAACCAATCAGTCTAGACTGCCTAGCCTTTCCCTACTATTTGGAAGTCTCTTGATTAAAATATTTGGAATAAGTACATCCATTATTTCTATAGATACTAAACTGCGTAAAAATGTTAGGCATGATAGGCTACTGTTGCTTTCCAAGCCACTTTCCCATGACAAACTCAATGGTTATTTTTTTTCTCCAACATTTATTCCCACTATTTTATGTTTCAGAAAAGTCCATTTTTCAAGTTAAACTAAGTACAAGAAACTACATGAGTTTGTGGACCTGTAAAGGTAAGTATTTCAAGCTGTCTTAAATGATGAAAAATTGGTGTGCATGATTGGATAGTGTAAAAATATAAAGGAGATAATCACAGATGAGAACAATTTCTATATAAATGCATCTGAAGTAGACTGAAAAGAACTAGAATTCCTTACCACAAAAACGTGATGACTGTCTGTGAAATGTGACAGAAGCCTCTCTATGATTCTATGATTCTATGAAATGCTGAATAACACAGAGACCATGGGTATGAAGTGATAATTCACATTTTATGCAACATAAAAACTACCTGCTACCCAAAGAATACTATGAAACAGATGGCTTAAAGCTAAAAAAATGGTGTGAGAAAGAGTGTATTCTATGTATTCTATATGAGCGTGAGAAAATAAGATACATTCCCAGAAGAGGGATTCATCAAGATACATATGTATGATTAGTGGTTATACATAAATGGTCCATGTCCCTGCATCAGCAAGCTGACAACAAATACAAGGAGAGAAGAATCATGACAACTTTACTTCTCATACTTTCCTTCTTAGCAAATGTACCTGGCCATGATGGGTAAAAGAAAACAGCTAAACAGATCCTGATGGCATTATCATTCACTCACAATTGAAGAACTATGATATATTCATTTCTCAAACAACTTATAACTTTTGACAGTGAAGCTAAGAATTCCAGTGTACTATACAAACATGTTAATGTCTGTTAACATCTACAAATATGAATGCTTTAACAGAATCAGAAGGTATTGTACGTTGATGGCAAAATATACAAGTAACAGAAGCATTGAATATATAACTTTTCAATGTGGTTTATTTTTGCATCTCCTTCTAGGCTGACTTTTATACTTTCCACATTCTTCTGAGATCCTTCTAGTTCTCATGTACGAATGTTTTGTTCCATAGCAGCTACTGGGAAGACAAATCCATCTGCATCTCTCCTTTGTTACAGAACATTTTGTGTTAGCTGTGCAGGCATACAAGTCCAAAAAACAGTGAACTGCAAATGAGTGAGTCCTGACTCACCTGATCTGAAAATATGAAGATATCTTGCCACTTATTATAGGGAAGATGCATCTTTGATCCTGAGTGCTGTTTCCTAAAATAATTCTTATGACACAGCATAGCTTGTCTTCTGTTATGTTTGTACAATGCCTCACACAATGATGTCCCATTCAGCTTTAATCTTCTAGTCAAAATTGTTCACATACAGTACAATAAGGATATTGCTCATTCTTTGTGAGTGTTACAAAACACATCACGTCTTTAAAAAAAGGCTATATGCTAATCCTTACTAGCATTAGCCAAATATATAGCATTTTAAAAAACAAGGATATCTGTACCCAGCTTTTACGATTCCATTTTCTAATCCCATATATACTTGCAATGGAAATTTATTTTTTTTTAATGCAAACACAGATGTCAACTTATTTTTTAAGTCATGCTACAGCCTAATAGATTTTGCTATAAATTCATTTCCCTTAATTAAAAATAAATTACTATTGACTTTGAAATGACTGTGTACCTACCTTGTAGACAGATTGCACAGACAATTGGAGAGTAATAAGTGAGTGCCATGAAATCTAAAAATAAAAAAAAAAGAAAAGGGAAAAATGAATTCAAATGTCCCTTCCAGGTACCCGATCACATAGGCTGATTTGGGGAAAAATTAAATTACTATATTGAAATAAAAGTTATAAAACAATTCTTCTTTACTACTACATTATGTATGTGTTATATGCATGTACCAAGGATATATAATAACAAATAATTTAGAAAAGTACAAGCTATTCATTGGAAACTGTGAAGATATTTCAGAACTTAATAACCTTTCTCTCCAGGGCTACCAAAGAGAGAAGGGGAAAATATTTCAGACACATAAGAATGAAGCCAAAAGGTCTGTCAGGCATGCCACTAGGCAGCTGAAAGAACACCCAGAGATGACTAAGTAATTTCTCTCTTGTTAAGCAATTTGTAGAAAGATAGTACTTGAGAAACATTACAGAATCACAGCATCTTTTAAGCTGCAAAAGACCTTTAAGACCATAAAGTCCCACTGTTGTTCTTATTATTAAAGACTGAGGAGAAGAATGTGCTAGGTACTTTAGCCTTTTACTCAGCCTTTGTTGCTATGTTCCACCCCCTCATCTCCACTAAAGGCTGGAGATTCTCCTTATACTTTTTTTACCGATCCATTTATAGGTACATTTTTATTGTCCTTTACCTCAGCAGTTAGATTAAGTTCTGGTTGGGCTTTAGGCTTTCAAATTTTCACTCTGTGTAAGCTTACAACATCTTTGTAGACCTCCTGAGTTGCCTGTCCCTTCTTTGAAAGGGTATAAACTCTCCTTTATTTTTTTCCTGAGTTCCAGCCAGAACTCTCAGTTCAGCCAGGCCCATCTTCCTCCCAATAGTTTGTCTTCTGGCACGTGGGGACAAACTGTTCTTTTGCTCTCATGACCTCTTCCTTGAAGAATGCACCTCCTTCCTGAACCCTTTCAGGGCAGCCTACCGAGGAACTTTGCTGAACAGTCTCCTAAACAGTCTAAAGTCTGCTCTCAGGAAATCCAAGGTGGCAGTTCTGCTGTCCCTTCCTCCCCCTTCTCCAAGAATCCAAATCTCAATCATTTCATGATCACTATGCACAACGCAGCTTCCAACCACCACATCACCCACAAGTCTTTCTCTGTTCATAAACAGCAGGTCAAGTGGGGCACCTTCACTGGCTGGATCAGTCACCGGCTTGGTTAGGAAATTATTCTCCACATGCTTCAAGAATCTCCAGAATGTTTCTTCTCCCCACTTTTGTGTTCACAGTGGACAATTATGGCAACAGTGACATACAAGGACTACATACAGTTAATTCAGGTCTCATGAAAACTGTTAGGATTCAATTCTACTAGAGTGGAATTTTATTTCAATTTCTGCATTCATTTCTTGAGGTGTTTTGCAATAGCACAAACAAAAGGTTTTCACTTCTTTTGTCTAATATGTAGCATGCACATGCAACTTGAAGAAAATTCCAAGTAAAAGAAACTGAACAAGTGATTTGATATAAGGATGTGATGGTGCTTCTGGAATAAAGAACAAAGGAAATTTTGTACAGAGGATGATACCAAAAACAAGAGCACAAGTATGTTGCAGATATGCCAATTTGGCCTTTGGTTGTTTTATCCTGACATTAAAACTGTTTAAGGGTATGGATATTCAGGTAAACTCAGAGAATCCTGGTTGAATGGGGTACTTAAAAGTTGTTGCCATGCTAGTTTTTAATGTATATTTCACAAGAATTTTGTAAGCTTGCACTGTTACGCCAACTGTGCCAGATATTGGTAGGACAATAGCTAATGGAAATGAAATATTGTTTTTGCATGAACAGAACATAGGAAGGGTAAGCTCTCCATCACAGCTCAAAGCCTGCTCAAGGCCATGAAGTTTTTCTATAAAATAGTACAGAAAAAGGTGTCATGGGTTAATGTAAAATAGTACATGGTAATTATATAACATTGCATGCCAAAGTTACCAGATAATTACCTTATAATGGAACCATCAATTTATCACATCCCTACAGACAATAGGAATGTTTTAATACATTTTCACAGTCTTCATGAATTGTATCACAATTGTATGTTTTTAAAGGATTTTGTATTTGGATCATTTCTATAGTCTCTAAAACCTTTTTTAAATTTCTGATCTCAAATTCATATTCTAACATTCTTAAGGCAAGGTACAAGTTATGATCATATAATGTAAAATAGAGTTGTCTAACATAATAGTGTGCTCCTCTGTCCTTTTTGTATCTTGGGTAATAATGTTTTTGTACTTTTGTATGTAATAGTGTTTATAGCACTTTTCTTAAGCTTATAATGAAAAAGCAATTGAGACAAGTACTGTAGCATAAGGGAGAGTATCTGAAGTCTGGTGTAATCCTGGTTTACCTGGTCCTTGTGACCTGTATTAACAGAGAGGTCACCGGGTACCTGGAGCACAGGAGAAGAATTAGTTGCAAAAAACCCAAACCAGAACAAAACCAAAAATCTTTATTAAAAAGTTGCAAGGACTTCCTTTTGAAATCTTTAATTGCATAGGTATGTGTGTGTTTCCTGTGTTTACCGTCAAAGTAAGTACAGGTGCTTGATCTAAAACAGCTGCATTTTATTTAGCATACATTTGACAGAGAGAATTCTGGTTTGTGTGTTTCATATATTCTTATTACACTGCAGAATGGCAGAATCCTCACAAGCCAGCATTCCCAGGCACTTGGACACATAATGGAGCTTGAGAACTGTTAACTTGGTAGTATCAGCAAGCACACACTCCTCAGCTACATTGTTTTTTACTCTCACAGTCCTCCTCTAGCTGCCATCTGTTCAATACAGAGTGGAATAAATCCTTTTGATGTGTGTTAACACCATCCCTGGATCAGCATTTTTTTAAAAAAAGAGAATATTAAAGAGGAACTATAACACAGTGTGAACTAAAATTTGTTAATCTGAGTGGTTAGGATTGTGAAATTTTATTGGCAGCACTGATTGAACTCTGAAGGGGAGAATGCGTATGTGTTTGTCACTGAAAACAAATACAATCATTATGTTTTTGTTATTTGAATATATTTTAACAGATTAAATTTGCTTTCTAAAAAAACGATAAAAAATTAAGACTACTCTAAAGTAACTGATGGATAGAAGTAAAAACTTGTTAACTCCAAAAGTAAACAGAGACTTTCAGCTAGTCAGATGGACTGTCATCACTGATGAAACCCAGAATTTTTATTGGCACGCTAGCTCCGTAATATGTACATATATACACACAGATATATAGCCATTTAAAAGAAAGTCAAATACTATTTCAAAGTGCCACATGCCTGACCTGTGCACAGTTATGCTGCCATTAACAAACTCAGTACTATTTTGAACATTCCCTTCTGTATTAGCTCAGTTCAAAACTGATGAAAACATTTTTTTTTCTTATGATTTCTCTGAAAGGCTAAAGGTAAAACTCTCTTTTACTTCAGTGGTAGCAACCTGCCTTAGGTATAACTTTTACAACACATATATTGCAAATAAGTATGGCTGATGTTAGATACAAAATCTCATCCGAATTACTGTTGCATTCCCCAGACATTATTGGAATGAAAACTGTGTGGAAGTAGGGGATAAGGAGACTAAGGAACTTGGTCCTGCAAATAGTAAAAGGAAATAAATTGTACTGAAGTACAGTCAGTTTGACATAGGGGCATAGCTGGTGTTTGTGTTGGAACAGGATGCCACATCTCCAACACTTCAAAATATTGCTTAACAAAGTATGAGAAAATCTAGTTCCCAAGTGAACACTAATGTAATTCCCTGATGAACTTTCTTTGTGATACACCCTCTGACCTGTAACATTCAGAATGCTTCTACAGGCCTTCTCAAGTCTGAAATCTGAAAAAGCCCAGCATGGTTGTTCGTGAGATCACCACATGTGCTGTTACAGAAAGT
This sequence comes from Coccyzus lansbergi, assembly GCA_033558105.1. Lineage (NCBI taxonomy): Eukaryota > Metazoa > Chordata > Aves > Cuculiformes > Coccyzidae > Coccyzus > Coccyzus lansbergi. The sequence goes on along the minus strand of JAUMJK010000021.1, from coordinate 820,849 downwards.
AGAGTAACAATGTGGGGTCAAACCCATACAATAGTTTGAGTTGTTTGCATGTGGAGGAACTGGCTGAGTTTCATGTGCATAGCACAGAGGCCAGCTGTCTATAAGTGACAAGGTCAGAAGCTGACCTTTCCATTTCCTAGGATATTCTGGATTTGGGAGCAGAGTGGTTGAAGGGAGGGAATAGTTCCACCCCGAAACACAAAGGTTACATTTGAGGCTTTCCAGAGAAAGGAAAAAAACCAATGCTTTAAAAATAATCTATGGAATTTCTAGTTGAACCTAACCCTAGAAACTCAAATTCAAGGCTCTTAACTTTTCCTTTTGGCACGTCTGTGATAAACACGGTGTAAAAACCTTTCCTGTAACTGTCAGGCTGAAACTTTCAGCGCTGGATAGCATAACTGTTTCAAAGATCTTAGACCCACAGCAGGATTGCCAAGGCATGGCTTCATCATGGAAAACAATATAATTCACCTGGAATATTTGGGAAACACAAGGATCCTCCACACTGTTCTGTCACAACTATGTAAAAAATGACACATTATCCATCATGAAACATTTTATTTTATGCTTCCCATTCAATTTTTTTTTTTTTAACTTCTTACACAGTCTGTCATTGCTTACATAAATTCACTTTACAGCTATTCCACACCACTACAGCAAGGAATAAATGTAAAGAAAATGTATACAAATCAGTGTCACTAATTCCACAGGAGTGTACTATAAGTTCTGACAATATTAGAAGATGGAAATGAGACCAGGCAAAATGATTATAGAAATACAACTGGTGTAACACAAAACTGGGAATCATTTAGTTGAAGAGATTATGGAAGTAGAAGCATTTTCTAGACTTTACATAATTTTCTGTACTTACCTGAATGTGTTGATGAAGCGCACACACAAACTGCTTGAGAACAAAAAATCCCTTCTATCTATTGCAAGGTGATAAAGCAGACAAGATCTTTCTGTTGTTGATTTTTAACAGAAAATTAATTTCTAAGTAGTAACCAAATTAAACATAAACTACTATATATTCATTTGGTAGACCATATCCAAGTGTTTATCCAGTCAGGCAACAATATCAACACCATGTGTTTTATTTGATCAGTCATAGCCAGGCAACACACAGAGTGGAAATGTTGAGTGCCAAGTATACAGAAGCTTTCATGAAGAACATTTTTAGAATAAATTAGAATAATGAATATGTTAAAGGAGATCATGATCTGCTTAGTAATATTCTATATTCAGGAAAAGAGGCTAAATACATCTGCTAAATTATTCATTGCAAATTATTCGCTTAACTCTTAATTGTGTTGATTAGTACTTATCTGATTGAGAAGAGCAGCAAACAGCCAAGGCATTAAGCAAGGAAGGAGAACAGGAAAATGTTATTGCTATATATTTTATTCACAATACATGACTATCACCTGAAGTCTGTGATGTGCCTTTTGCATACTCTTTGCAGATGTAGGACACCAACTGCCTCTAAACAGCAAGGAATTTTGCTATGGTAAACAATGGAAAAAATCCTCTCCCTGCAGAGGTTCATATTTGACAGTTAATTTCCAAGGCTTGCTTTAGGCTGGAAGTTTTTCTTTTGGCTCATCCTCCTCCCTGTCCTACATGAAAACAGTGTTGGTTAAGAAAGTTTGTCTCTTCAGGCCTTCTATTACTTCTGCCCTTGGGCAGTAAGAAGGAAAAATAGTCTCCGCAGCTGCCTTCTTTCTGTGTCTAAGAAGAAGAGAAAGAGTGAAATATTTTTTTAACTTGTAGGATTTTAATGATCCAATAATTTCCAGAAAGGAAATAACCAGTTCAGGGTTAATTAATGGAAAGAGAATGTCTAAGAGCAAGCGATACTTGAACAGAAAGACAGATACATACATGATTTCCAGTTTAAGTGTTTCTATTCTCCTGCTTGTATAAACAACAACTCAATACACTTTACTCAAACACACATAGCACATTAAATGTATTCTGGATCCCTTCTCTCAGAATGCTTCTTTTCCATTCTCCTTTCCTTCTCTGTCCACCGTGCAAGAAAATATATCACTGCTTTTGTCTCATTCAGTCTTCAAACAAATTAGTTTTTACTTCCTCTATTCTTTCCACCTCCACCAGTCCCTAGGTGACCTCCCGCTTTCTGGACTTACACTCCTTCCCTCTGCATCCAACAACTCCAGCTATGCAGTTGCACTACTGTTACCTGTGGCTCAAACATGAAAAACTTCAAGTACTTAAGAAATTTAGCCTGATGGTGCTCAAGCATAGGTTCCAGCACAAGACCTTTGCAGCATAACCTAGACATACACTCTCAAAATTCAATTTTTAAATTTCTTGGATTCCCAAGCTTATGAGTAGGAACTTCTAGAGAAAAATCTTCAAGAATGAGGGAGTATTTGGCTAGTGAGTTTTTGGCTCCAGAAAGACTAATGACTATCCAGCATACAGGCTGAAGAGCATTTCCAGGCTTTGTTGTCGTGAAACTGTTATCAAATGAGTAAGTGATAAGCCAGAAAGCTTGCTGTGCATTAAAACTATGGTGATGTCTCTAACCCTGTTAATGTATTTCATGTCAGATAGCTAACAGATGCAGAGTGAGATGCTGGACATATTAAAAAGTACTAGTCAACAGGAAGCTTATTTCTATGTTTTAGCACAGTCTACGGGTTTGTGATTTTTAGCTACTTAAGTGGCCTTGAGAAATGTGTAAACTGCAACTTTTTCAAAGATCATGCTTCCCCAGAATAAACAGGACCAAAATTGTTGTTCTCTAGTTTAATGATGTTTATTAAGTCCCAGTTCATTTCCTGTTTTTTTGCACAAATGCCACCCCAAAGCCCTGTTTGATTATATAGTACTCTGTTTAATGATTCTTCTTCTCCAGTTTTGGTTTCAAATAACAAATATTTGCCTGTAGCCAATACTTGAGTCTCCCTTTATGTCTTTGGCATAAATGTATATATAGCATTGTGTGTTCACAAACATATAGCCAACATGTATATATTTGAAATTAATTATTTTCATTTCACTTCTGGAAATCATGTATACATACTACTCTGCAGTAATATTCTCTCGAGAAATCTTCAATGTAGTCATTAATGTGCTTTCATTGGCATTCCAAAAGGGTTTTTTATTGCAAACCCCTCCACTGACACTCTGCTCATGCTTTCTATTATTCCAGCTTTGTCTTCAGCTGAACATATTCCTTTTTTCCTCCTTCAAATGATTATTTGCATGAGGATTTGCATTTAAATGGATGCAGAAAGTGCATTACAACACCTACACTAACAAAGCAAAAGCTGCCTAGTATTTGTTACTGCCAGATATGAATTTAAAAAAAATCAATTAATGATTCATATGGTCATTTTCAGTCATCTGCATTTAGGTAGAAACTCTTCTTTGGATTACAGTTAACACAGATTGTTTATAGAACATTATGCATGTGTCAGTAGCTTGATCAGAAGAAAGAGTGATGTCTAAAATTTAACAGTTATGGATGGTATTTATTTTATGTGCAGTTGGACTGGAATCTTAAAATCTCAAGATTAGAGACTATAATTTGCTGTGAAAGTGCAGATCCTCATTTGTTTTGTAACAAAACCAGTTGAAATGGTTCTAGGGGTTAAAAATCCAAGCCCTCAAACCATTAATGATGTCTGGGTTTTATTGTGCAGATCATGGAAATTATGCAAATGCCTTGAATATGAAAAAAAGACACAACGTGCTTACGAACAGAACTGTTGTGACTCGCATATAAAGTACAAGTATAAGATGTTCTTTCAGTTTTATAAGTGAGAAAAATAAATTGGATGTGGCCACAGCATTCTACTGCAGAAGAATACTTTCTGTTTATTGTTAATTATCTGGTGCTTACAATGGTCTGTTTAAATTTATATTATTTATACAGTAACACATGATTTAACACAAATAATTTACACATAATATGGAATTAATTTCCAATTAAATTTTAGCTCTAGTGGCTTGTAAAGTAGCTCTAGATTAAAAGTTTCTGGTTTTCTATGAGATCCTTGAGGGGTACCAGGCACCATAATTACAAACATTCATTTGCAACACTTTTTTTTTTAAAAAAAATATTTGTATAAATATCATTAATCTAAAAATCTGGCTTGAAAAAGAAATGGAGAAGAAAAGGTAAGCTGAGAGTCCAGAAACATTATTTGTTTTCTAATTTCAGTCTGCAGAAGAAAGGTAGATCAGAGAAATTTACCAGGGTTCTGAACATAACATGGCACTGACACCTCCAAACCCTAAAATGCAATAATTATTTATTCCTAGAAAAAATTTGGTACATTCTGCATGTACTAAAGAGAAATCCTATTGATGTGAAATATGTCTAAATAAAGGAAATTCATTGCTTCAAAAGAGATGTGCAATACAGCAGCAAAAATACATGATTTCATGCATCATAGTGTCTTCCATGTTTATGATTTTACAAATCTAATAAATATGGCAGAAGCTAAAACCAGCCATACACAGTCAGTAGTCAACTTGTAGGTTTCAAGAGAAATTATTTTAAAATGAAATTACGTTAAGTGGAATCAGCAGATTTACAGATAGTCTCTTCAGGGCTGTGTAATGTTGAATCTTTACTTGTAATCTTCCTTCCAGATTTTCATGCTTTCAAGGTAATGTCTAAGAGGGAAAATAATTACAAGAGTGCTTGATTGTGTTACTGTTACTCTAGCAGTGGAAAAAATCAGGGTCCATTTGTTTTGGTAAGAGAATGATTTGCTCTAAACCACTCATCTCCTTTACAGTCACACCACTTCCATTCCCTTCAAAGAACATGCACAGAAAGAAGGGCCATATCTGTCAGCAAGGTACCCTGTGATTTCAGAACGAGTATTGAAGAGTCATTAACACATGGTGGACATGTTGCACTGCTACAATTTAGAAGATAGACTGGTAAACTCTTTTTGGTCAAGTAAAAGCTTCCCTTCTTTCCTTCCCCCTTTGTACCAGTTCACTTTATCTCTGTTAGAGAGTAAAAAACAGTTTAAGCTAAACTAGATTTACTGAAATCAACAATGGTTCAGACTATGGAACGATCTACCTCCACTGTCTTCACTGATATTTTTATGTCTATTTATTTACCCTGATGAGAATTTAATGAACAGAATGCCCAGGTCTCCTGTACTCTTCCATCTTCAGAGCTACCATCGTTCTAGTACATGAATATAGACTGAGAGTAGTTCTGTATATCATTCTTAATATGCATCCACGATGTGCAGTGTACTGGTTCCTTTGGAGCTGATAATTTTTTTTATTGCCTAAAAAGCAATTTGCTGTACTGTGTGGTAATATAATCATTGGTTTCTGTTGTGAATACACGTCATTGTATATAGTACACTAAATTCTCCTATCAGTTAGAATTTGCATCCATGTGCAATAAAAGTAAAGACGCAGAAATAAAGAGACTCTACCTGATATCATGAAGACCAAATTTTTACCTGTGCATCTTACAGACTTTTGCTCTGTAGGAAAAATGCTGAAAGTATGGCATATGTAGAAAAGGTGAGGAAAGCCTGCAAGGAGAATGTATGTGGTAGCCTTAGATACCAGGGAGGTCCAAAGGAGAGAGCAGATGTAGTTTCACAGAGGGAAAAGGAAGACAAAGTCAGTTGCACAGGTCTTTGCAAATCCAGCACCTTTATTTTTTGCAAGCAGAAGCCATGCTCCCAGTATTAAATGTACAGTGTAGGATATGTTTTTCCTTAAAGAAAGCTTGAACATGTCACAGAAATCACTTTGAAAGAAGTAATACTTGCCTAATTATCTACCAGCTAGCATATTCATCAGAAATATAGGAGACTGTTGTTCAAATATTGTCAGACAGGGAAGAGATTGGAAATAACGTGTGCCTCATTTGCAACTGAGTGCACTTATTCCCGGGCCAGAGCTACTGATTGAAGCCCCTCTAGCTGCCTTTTCTGTGGAGTTGGTTAGAGCTTGTTTAGCTCACATCTTACTAGATTGAGGCCTGAGACAGATAGAGGACAGGTCTGACCTTGGGAACAAGTAGGAAGCGAACACCCTTGGGTGCTATTCCTTAAAATTTAGGTGATTGGAGGCTCCAGGATCACATCCAAGAACTACACGTGCCAATGGCATCAGAATGGTGGATGCAGTGCCCGAGGGAGTCTTCTGTGCTTGAGCTTTCCTTCAGAATCTATTTATTGACCAAGTAAGAAATAAGATGAGTATTTTAGAGGAAAATAAAACCAAACAGAATTATGAAGAAGAATATGTTAGCTCATTTGAAGGTCTGAACAGAGGCAGATCGTGAATCACTGGCAAACTATTTGCAGTTTGAAATCAGCAGACCAGAGGATGAATACATTTATATTTGACAATGATGTGGGGATTATACATTCAAAGCAAAGAGCTCTGTTCAGGCCTAGCAATGAGATGTAGATTATTGAATAGATATGGGAATCTTCATAGCTCCTCAGTTTCTACTACAAAGCAAGATATTTTTTTGAGAAGTCTATTATCTTTTTTCTGTTATTAGAGGAAACAAAAAGCCATGACAGGAAAACTACCCATTTCCAACAGAATTTTTAAAATACTGTATTTATTAGGGAAAATGATGTGTTTTATTTTGTTTATTTATAAATGTAGCTTGTCCTTGATTGTGATTTATTATCTGCTCAGAATACAGCATTTTACCACAGCCAGTCAGCTCTATCACACTACCCAACAAAGATATCCAAGGAATAAGCAGCTTTTGTAAACCTAGAATAAATAAACACCAGTAGAATGCCCAAGGCACATGCCTTTACTAATTTTGGTTTGTTGTTTTTCATGTCAGTTAGGTTCAATAAACTAGCTTTTTTGTAATGCCTTGCTTTCTTGTGTGAACTCCTCAAGAACCAGCTGACAGTTTCCTGCATTGTCATTAGATTTTCTAGTTCCATATGGGTAAGGTCCAACTTGCCTAATCCTTTTAGATGTCTTACAGCTAGTTTCAAGTGAAGCTTGGAACCAGACCAGTAGCAGAACCTCCTGCATGTAGGTGTTACTTCTGTGTTTTGTCTCACAAAATGTTCAGAAGGAATGTGAAAATATTGCCTGTTTCACCAGTTTGCAAAAATATGTTAATTAGAGCTTGTTAAAATGTGACAAAACTATCAGACAGTCAAAAAAAAAGAAAGAGAGAGAGAAAAAAAAAATTGTGATTGCATTCCTATGGGTTTTTACTTGGGGATAAAAAATACCATTAGTGTATTTCATTCCAAGAAGAGAAGGCTGTCCCCATTTCTTTGAGAATCCTCTTCCTTGAAGACAACTGTACAAAGCTTATTTCATACTTAAATGAGTTCCTCTTCCAGACAGTCTATGCCAACCACTTTCTTTTACCTGGATCAAAAGTGGACACTATAAAGTCTACAGGATTATTTCAGACTTTTCAGTGGGGCCATTAAAGACCGGTTGACTGTAAGAGCAAGCAACTGGATAGCCAGGAATTGTATAGATGCTCTGAATATGTCTATGTGGTTCACCCAAAAAGCATACTTTTACCTCTACTACTTCTGGGCACAAATTTTCACCAGAATAGATTTTAATTCTTTTCCTCAACTCTGGAATGATACTTGCATTTATCTGTGAAGAGCTGCAGGATAATTTTACAAAACTTAGTGTTTGGGTTATAAAACACCATATGAAACTCAGTATCTATTAATGCAAAGTAATGCACATGCAGAAAAAAAATACTAATTTTGAATATATAGTTCTAATTTTCTAACTAGGTCAGGAAAGGGGACTTATCATCACCGTGGAGAGTCCTATAAAAAGTAATTTCAATGACAAATATGAGTATAATGTTAAGAGTTGTCAGGAAAGGCCACAAAAATAAAACGGAATACTATACTTTGTCAATGCATAAATCCACAATATAGGCCCTTTTGGAACACTGCAGAAAGCATTTTTTTTTTCCCTCTCAGAAAGGAAGTAGTCAAACTTTGTATATACATTGAAAAGTGACAAGAGTTATTAGGACTGACAGTTTCTCTCCAAAGAGACTACACAACAAGAAATTTCAGCTTGGGAAAGACATGAGTTGGAAGGGAAAAGAGGAAAATAAAGGTCTATGAAATCATCGAAGGATCAAGGACATAAGCAGGGGATGTCTATTCACTGCCTCACAATATGTGAACTGGGGTGTTCAATGAATTTACCAAGCAGCAGGTTTAACAAAAGCCATTCACACAGCACATGGTTAGAGAGTGAAATTCTCTGACACAGGACACTAGATGACAGGTTAAAAAAAAGGAATCAATTTAGATAAGGTCATAGTGGATAGGTTCATTAATGACAGTCACACACAATACTTCTGCTGAGGAAGTCATTGGCCTGCTGTTGGGTGGACACAAGAGGAAAAAATGTTACAGTTTTTCAAATTATTCAAAATTTATTAGATCAGGCAAGATCAGTACCATGAGAAATCTTAAAGATCCTCTCAGAAGAATCAATAGGGAAATGCAATTGGATGAAAGAGGACATTAACTCTTGTAATGGAAATAAATCATCCAGCATCTCACAAGTGAATTGCTAATTCAGGGAAAAAGAGTATGATGTAATTCATGCTTTTTTAAAATATAAATCTGCAGCAAAGAGGAGATCAAATCCAGCAGAAAGCAAGATATTATGTTTTCTTGGAAAAAGTAAAAGAAACACTGAAATTTCTCTAATATTATATCAGTGCACAGGATGCTTTGGATACGGTGTTCAGTTCTGGCCAGCCTCTCTCAGATGATAAAATATGAAAAAGTCTAGGAAAGGACAATGAAAATGTCTACAGCATAGAATCACTGAACAGTTATTGGAAAAGACTGTTCAGCTCACTAAGAAAAGGCATAAGAAAGGACATAACAGAGTTATGTCATGAAAGAAATGCGGAAGACCATCTCACAACTCCAATTCAACAGAAAATTAATCAGAATACACAGCAAATTATTAGTGCTATATTCAAATGAATTGTCAAGAAGAGCTATTTTTCCTTCCAGTGTTGCTTAACCCACCTGATTTAAACTCACCATATGTTCAGAAAGAGGAAGGAAAAGGATTAGAATTAAGTACTGATTGAATCAGGAAAATATTATCGAACTAACATGTGCTTTCTTTTTTCTCATGTGTCCTCTCTCCAGTACTGCAGTGATATCAATAGAAGAAAGTCCTTTAAAAATCTGAGGGTACAGTATGCAAAGGAACAATCTTTTTTAGGTTGTTCTCCCTCCTTTTCTGTTTTATAGAGAATGAGATTTTGAATGACAACAGAAGTCAACTTCACAGCTTTGAAGCTGTTTTTCTAGAAGTACACTCTGGTGGTGTCCAAGTAGGCTGAAAAGGGTGATCAACAGAGGTAGTTCTTAAATTAGGATTGTATGGATAGTATACTCAACATTTCATTGGTTTACACTTTTGTCAGCTTCTCTTTTTAAGGTCTATAGAAGAAAGTCCAACTTGTATCCTATCATTTCCCCATACACTATGACAGAAGTGTTTCATTATTCAATTTTCATAGAAAGTTCTCTACTTTTCCCTTTTACAAATTTTGCTTATTAATAAACCCTCTGAAAAGATCAAAATAATTTATCTCAGACGTAAATACCTTGATTTCCCTCCTCAAAAATACAACTGATGGCTTGCTTTTGGCTTGGAAATAACCCACCATTTGATAACATTTAATTTGGCTGCTTCCCTTTTGTACGTTATTTTACATAATCTAATCTTTAGAAATTTAGGTTTTAGAGTTGTGAATAATAACAGATGATTAATTCGAGCAGATCCTCATTAGTAATACTATTCATTTCTGATCCTCATTAACCCGTCAGATAGGAGTGCTGGAATCACCACTGTAAGAATCAAAGTAGGTTCTAATAGGCTCTAATTAAGGTGAATGAGGTGTCACATGCTGTATTTCAGTGTATTTCTATGTTAGTGGATTTATAACTTTCTGCTCAGATTCATTTGCAGATGCGTTTTTTTTTTGGACTTGGTTGTATCATACTTTTGTTCACAGAAGTGGTAGGGATAAAGCTATAGTCAGACATGAGCAAATTTATTATGAAATAAAGTGCCATGCACACTGCTTAGCAGAGAAGCCGTCACTGGGGAGAGACACACGTATTTGGAGCAGTCCTCCTGTAAACATCTTTACTCATCTTTATTTACATCAACAGTTTGGTGTATTCGTCCTACAGGAGATTTCAAATTTAAAATAAGTAGTTGAGAGGTCAGGGTTATATACAAGGATGCATGAAGAGTTGAACTTGATGTACAGCAATCTGACAGAGTCAGATTTAATACTCCTAATGACAGCATCTGGTTTTGATCAGCACCGCTGCACTGAAACATTCTTAAGGGTCTGTCAGAGAGCTCACTGGTTACTTTAGGATAAACTCGACTGAGTTCACCAAAGTGGGTCATTTAATGTTCCTGGAGTAGCTACAGATAGAACTGCCTCTAAAGTACAATTGTCAAGCTCAGTCACCATGTCTATTCACACAGAAAACGAGCACACTGTAAAGACCCTTTCTGAAACAATTTATGTCTGACAAAAAAAAAAAAAAAAGAAAAATGAGGGTGGACTATGGCTATTAGAGTCATTTGTGTCTCAGTTCATTACCAAAGATTCATCCAGTTAGTTCAGTGGAAGGGGTTGTAAAGGAAGAGGAGGAGTAAATAGATTTGCATGATGAATTAGTGGTGTGTAACTGGCAAGTTAATTGCAGATAAGAATTTCTGAAAATATCTAGTTCATGGTAATAACATAATCATGCCCACAAATCACAGTTTTTTAGGATGTGCTAAGCACAGCTAGAACTTGTTGCTCACCACTTTGCCATGTTCTCTTTTCTCCTTCCTTAGCTTTAATGTTGTCTTCCTCAACTTCATCACAAACTGCTGAAAGATTGACTCAAACTATGTCCTTAAATATTTTGATTTCTGGGCATTAGGTACATCTGGGCAACTCTAGTGCACCTAATTCAGTGAAATCCACACATTCACTTCAAAGATATTAAATTCATGTTACTACTAGCACCTTTCAAGCCATACAGTTATTAATGAGTTTATTGCTTTCTGAGTATCAATAGACAGCCACAGAATCAACAAAAATTGGACAAAATGGTGAGGGATGAAGGAAGGCTGCTAACTTAGAAAGTGGGCAAAGACAGAGCGGTAACTATCCTAAGCAACAGAAGTAAAGGGAGAGAGAAAGACCAGAAAGACATCGGGGAGGAACTGAGACTGGAGAGGAGAGATGGAGATGTGAGTAAGACTGAAAACTTGTGCTGCTGAAAGTACCTGTTTGCAAAGGCTCATTGTAACGAAATTATCACCTTTCTGCCTCATTATTATATATAACTGGTCTCTGCTCAAAGGTGATTTTTCCCCCTTTAGCAGTTGTAGAATATGTATTCAGCTGTCTCTGATTTTTGCCTGAGTAAAAACACTACAATTTTCTTTTTAGAAAGAAAGAGGAAAGTTGGTGTAACTGGATTTTTTCTCCTTAAAAATGACAAAACTTTGATATACGAAACTCAGTATGTAACTAGTCCCCAGTGAATAGTACATATTTCGCTACACTGTATAAGAGTTGATTATGAAGTAATGGAGTTATGAACATTTTTAAGTGTGCCCCAGAGCAAATGCAGTAGAAAATTCCATCGATGTTTAAATGGAGTTGTTAACCATAGACATGCACATGTGCATAATGCTGATTCTCAATGTAACACAAGACTTGAGCTACAACAAAAGTAACTTTAAAATAAATAACCAAGTCTTAATTTGGAATAATAATTTTTTTTTCTGTCTCATTATATACCTACACCTTAATAAGTTATTGACCAAAATTGTATGAAATTAAGATCTTTTTGCATTGTTTGCCATACAAGATACAATGAGCTGCTCTGGAATGTGTAGTTAGTCACTGTCTACTGAGTCCAGACACATGAACCTTGTCCAAACTGTCTAGGAAGTTCAAGTTATAGTTTTCTCCATTTGGCTTAGTGGAGGCAAGCCTCAAATATACATAAAGGTGAAAAAATCCATTACTGTTCTTGTATAAATAAAGCAAAAATATTTGATTTTGGCTAATGATTTTAGCAGAATTATATTGCTGAATGCTGCTTTTTATTTTCTACAGGATTGATCTCATTTTCTTTGAAATCAAGAATGAAATTGAGGCCCAAAATGATATGATGAAAATAGTGACAAGATTGTAAATATTTCATGAGACAAATAAACTGTAGTTTCCTTCTAACAATTTGTCTTACTGTGAATGAAAAGACATTGTGAAAAAAACCTCAAATGAAGAAGTCTATTTTTCTGGCACAAAACTTCTTTTGCTCATTCGTGTGTGACTGAGCTACCTCAGACTGCAAGCTATTCAAGATTTAAAACCTGATCAACTTTGGGCCTTTTATTAACAAGATGGACAATTTCCAAAGAAAACTCAGGTGGTGTAGGACATGATGTTGATGAAACAGTAGGTGGCACATTTCTCTGCAGTATGCTATAGGCCCTTGTCAGCCTTAAATCTATGTTTAGGTTCAAGTGCTAAGTATTCCCTCTGAAGCAAATGGGTTTATTCACACGTGTAGATCGAAATAGGTGCAGAGATTATTTTCTAGATTGGAGTCTGAATCCTTAGGAAGGTGTCCGTTGCAGGATATGTCCATTAGGAGGTGATGAAATAGTAGCCTTGAAACTAGACTTTAGTCTCTTGTGTTCTGTGGCATGCTTTCTAACAACAGGATAAGTAGTAATACATGAGTAGTCACTTTGTTATTTAGTTATTTACTACATTATTAGCTGTTATAAACCTGGTGTATATTGTTCCTACCAATAAACTGTAGCATAAATGTCGAGCCTATGAGATTCTCATGCAGGAACAAAATGTTTCTGTTAATATATTCAGAGTTAAATTCAAGCAGATATTTCCTCTCTAGGTTTTTGCAGACTTCTTGAACGTTGCACTATGGATTGGCCAAGCTCCAAAAATCATTCTTGTATCTTCACCTGGACAAACTGGTTTTGGTTTTCTGGGTTTTTTTTTCAGTTTCTGGTGAAGTAAAGTTCTACGTATGGATAAAAAAGTGATCATGGCTTTTGAGTTTAAGGGGTCATGAAACTCTGGACAGATAGTATGGGCAAGTGTGTTTGTGGAGTAAGCAGTAATTGGTATTAAGATTTGTAGAACAATCCTACAAGGTACTTGATGATTGGAAGTACTATACATATGTTAGTGATTACTGATGTTGACATGTTTCAAACAGTGTAAACTTCTACTACCATACCGGGAGAATAAATTGCAACAAATATTTCTATTGATTTTTCCAAATAAATATTTTTCTACTATCCTGGCACAGCATCTGAATTCAGCTAAGAAGTGGATTTTTTTATTTTCTTCTGTTGTTCTGTGTGCTTTTGATTATAACGTAATTTTACTTGGCAACAGTCATAGCCTAAAATTGTATTCTATGCATGCAATTTTGAGTTAGAAGAAGACCTAGGAGTATACATTTCAGTGCACCTGGTTTGGTTGTTTTTTGAGATATGTCTAACAGGAGAACATCTAGCATATGAAAAGATGTAACTGAAAGACTAAGCTTTAATTATAAATTACATAGGAAAACTCAGAATGCGGAGTATTTGGGAAAGGGAATACACTTCCATTTAACATTGTTGCAAAACATAGCATTCATTGATTGTCTGTATTTAATATACTAGAGCGTACAGAATGCTGTTTGAAGAGAGACAACACAGAAACATCCAGCATTTTGACTTTGGCTTTAATAGGGTTGTCTTGATTACATAGCACAGGCAATGATAAGCTTGATTAAATGACTTTTATTTCATTGAGGCCTTTAAATAGCCGAGTGCGTAATTTGTAGCTTAACCTACTCAGTTACCTTTGTGTTACCATGGCAATAAAATACACACTGCAATGACATTTGACATTCTTTTAATTTTTGTAATTTGCAATCAAGACAGCTCTATGAGTATGCTTTATATTAAGATGGCTTGGGAATAACAGAAATGTAAATAACATCTTCCCAGTAGCCATAAATCAAAGCAAACTGTATGTATTGGTTACATTTGCTTTTGAAAACAAGTATATGACTTGGAATTACTTGAATAGGTCCCTGTAGACATGAGTTTAATGGTCAGTATCAGTCTGAAATGCAAGTAGAATATTTGCACTTAATTGAAAAAGAGACTGAAAAAAGAAATCACCATCTTGGTCTTTGTCTAAATCTCATTTCTTGAATACCTCAATTAACTTTGCATTGCTTTTCTCATTAAAGATACAGAAACACAACCAGGAAGGGCCACAGGTGTGATCAGATATGTGGGATGGGTTTCATGTGCATGCGAAATAGTAAAAAATAAGACTGACTGAAGGAGAGGTGGCATAACTATGTGGTGAATGGCAGTGAGATTATTCATGGCTTCTCAAAAGAAAGAGGGCTGCAAGTTTAAAATAAATAAAAGAAAATATACTTTCAAGGAACACATACAAATGAAGACTATGGAAGTATTCTCACAGAAGACTGAATGCATAAATAGGTTTTAAAAGGAACTAGAAACAGTTTTTCTGGTGACTATTAAACGTAACTATAAAAATACAATCTCTAGTGTGGAAAGTCAATAAATCACTGTGTGAAAGAAGCTGGAAGAAGATGAGAGGGGACTAATCATTTCTTATGCGATGCACTCCTCTTACTGAAGTGCACCTTTCATCCAACCGAGTTTGGAAATTGTTAGGTATCTCATCTGGTAATAAAATCATACATTTGAAAGGTCAGTCCCATCAAAGTAAATCTGCTCTAGATACTACCATTACTTCAGCATTTAAGGACAACTAGTTTTAGACAGGTAAATCTCCTCCACTGAATTACCATGTTAACTTTGATGGCCTGAAAAGAGATCCTGGGAACTTGCAAGGTTCGGAATCTGAATCACTAAGATCAAATGTGATTTGCAGGGACAGTTTTCTAGTTTCTGGCTGCTGTCTTCTGCCAGGATAATGCTTAAATCTTAAAGTACTTTTGAGGGTACATTTTCCTCAAGTACTCAATTATTCTTTTGGAAGAATGCCAGTAATAATTGCTGCAAAACACTGTCAACAACATAAAGGAATGGAGCATATTGAATAGATTTTTCCAGTCCCAAGGTGAAAGACTAGCTAGAGTTTCTGACTGTACCTAACCATTTGGAGTATTTTAACTTCCTGGTCATAAGTGGCAGTCTACTCAGCCTTTTATTCTGTAGACAGAAGAATGGTCCCCTATGTAAAAAACAAACCATGGCAGTTGATATACTCAGAAGTCTGGTAAGCTGATTTCCCAGCACAAAGTAAACCAGCAAGGCCCTCTACCTTCCAAAGTATATAACCTGAACTTGAGATCTAAGGAAGATATAACATCACAGAAATGCTTTGAAATCCACTTGCACTGTTCAAATGCAGAAATCATGATGAGTGACAATAATGAAATGAAACAGAATGGGATTCCTAACTTCAAGTTTTATGGTTCCAGCTTGCCTCAAGGCATGACTTCTATCTTTATTTGTATTAGCCACTTAACAACATTTAATTGGTTCATTTGGTTACATTAGTTAAGTGTGTTACTGAACATTTATTCCTTAATTCTCACGAGCAACCTATTAGGCAGGTAAATAAACGTTAGATTCCCTGTGCTACAGATGTAAGAAATGAATGTTTGAGTAATGTATGCTGGGCCACACAATGAGACAAATGGTGAAACATCATTTAAAAGTCAAGACCGCTTGACTTGTTTCTCTTCTGGGCTGTTCTCTGTAGCTTAGAGCTTCTAATTTCGATTCGACTTTGCTAAACAGTTTTACCAGGACTGCTAATTTGACCTGTTTGTCTTTGATTGCTTCTCTTTCTCATTGAGGTCCTCCTTCAGAAAGCTACATCCTAGTTCTGTCCTCAGTGGAGGAAGGTACAGTGATGCATCAGATGTGGTGTTTGAGAGCCTGTGTGAATCTTGGAAACAATCATATATAGGTCATCTGGTGTTCATACAATCAGAATTTGTTCTGGGGTCTACTTCTGGAGTAAACCTGCTGTGGCTGGTGTCTGGAAAGCTAAGAGTTCATTGAAGAGAGAAAGAGTTCCCTAGTTCATTGATGACTTTCTGGAAAACCATGACAAATCTGAAGAACATTATCATACAATAGGGCAGTCTTGAACAACATAGAATATAGGAAAACCAATGCTGTTCTTTTAAGGATTATTTGAAAGGTGTTCATAAAGCAAAGGTTTTTATGGTTTTCTGAGGATGGCACAGCCTAGGGAAAGATTCTAGGCTGTGGGAGCCATCATCTTCATCCTTGGGGATGGATTCCACCTGCAGCGCTTTGTATTTGTTCTTCAGGGGAATCCGGGATTTCGTTGTCTGGGTGGGGGAAGCAGGTTTCCTTTGCGGGGCAGGAACTTGCTGCCACTCCCCATCACTTATTTCCCCAACCTTGAGGTTTGCAGGTGGATGGTGTTCAGACACACCAGCTCCAGCAGCCGCTGAATTAGTGAGCGGGTCCTGCTCCACTGACTTATCTCTCCCTCACATTCCCTGATGGTCCTTGTGGTGTTGTCCATTGATATCCCATAGAACTAGAATAAGAAGGGAGGGACTGCTGGCTGCTATCACTCTGACACTGTCATATTGTGGAGCCAAGGAAGAGAAACAGACACATTAATCCTCTCCACAAGAATAGTTATGTAATTCATTGTCTCCAAAGTCCTGGCAGTCTTTTTCAAGTATTTAAAAGGTAAATTTGATAGTTACAAAGGTGGATTTTTGCTCCTGCATGTGTCCCAATATTATAAAAAGTGCCCCCAGTGGTTTCTGAACTGAGTAGCTACACTGGTAGGCACAGTCATATTCACCTTTTATAGGCACTTTTATAAGGCAAATATATTGAAATTCAGAGAAACCGAGTATGGAGCTCCCTGCTCACGTCTACGTTGTGATTACCTGAAAATAAGTTACAGTATCATCAGAGTTGTAAATTCTGCAGTTTTCCCAAATAATTGTGAGACAGCTAAACTCTTTCAGGGCTGAGAGGGAGGGGTAGGAGACAGGAAAACAGGAAAGGCTAGCAGGTCTGTCGAACAGAGCAGAAATGGGATGTTGTTAGGTTGCTGCTAAGATTCCCAGGCTTTCCTTGTACTATTTTTTTGTTTCTTTGACTGTAGATACATCTTCACTCTTTTGCTAATTTTTCATATTTTTCTTATTAATTGAATATGAACTAATAAACATAGCAAAACCCAAACTCAAACAACCAAGTTAATAAGCTGTAAAGAACAGTCTTGTTGATCTTCACTCCTGTTCCAGATCAGGCCATAGGAAGGAGCATATAGTATCTGCCACACCTTTTCCAAGATGATTCCCAAGTATTTTAATAACACCAGTGAAAATAATGCAATAAGCTTTCATGCTGCCATGAAAAAATGAAGACTGGTGTAGAGGAACATTGTAGTTATAAAACAAAATTTTTTATAGGCTGCTCTTTAACACAGAACAAGAGGGATGCAATGTCTTCCTGATCAGGGCTATGATTTGGAACCTCTTAATCATGCATCATAGTTAATAATTTGTTCCTGTGACAACCACAGCAGACTTATCTACGTCTGTGGCTGCAGTTGTACATTTTATTCAGTGTTAGCTTAGGTGATATTATTGGCTTCTAGTAAACTACAGATGGTTAAAATGAATTAATGTGGTAGGTGTACAAAATATTGTTGGCATCTGCTTAGAAACAAGGCTCAGCAAGAGTGACACAGTGTTCTCAGAAGCTATAACCAGGATGTTGGCAGAGTTTAATAGGATGAAGAAGATAAACACAAACATGCCCTTCATTGCCAGGATAGACCAAACCCCTGACCAGAACCTTGATTCATGGTCAATTGAAAAACCCCAACAAAATTTATTATGGTAGAAACAATATGTGTGAATATGAATAAGGAAAGTTAGTCAGAAGTTTGACACTGGACTACAATGTTATAATAGAACATGTTTTCAAGCTTTGACACTTTCTGTTAAAGATTACATGAAGTGGCAAAACAAAAGATTGAGAACTTCATAGTAACTGCTTAATCCTGATTTCCCAGCCTCCCCAATTCCATATTCTTCCCACAGATAGTCAAAGACCCAATGAACATATTCTGTCATCTCCACTTACTGTATATATATTCATCTAGTCAGGGAATAATGAAATATGTAATTACATTCAGTTAATTTTTATTAACTATGAGCTTGACATCAGCAAAGATATTAAAGCTGTTGCTGAGAGGAAGATGTCTAGACTTTTTGGACCCGGACCATGGAATCATCCTTTTGTGTGAAGTGGAAGGGAGTGATGTGTAGAAAAAAAAATGATAGAATGGTTAAGGTTGGGAAGGACCTTTGAGATCATCTAGTATAACCCTTCTTCCATGGGTAGAGACATCTTTCATTAAACCATGTTGTTTAAAGCAATATTCAACCTGACTTTGAACATTTCCAATGGTGGAGCATCTACAAGTTCTAAATCTAATAGTCTGTCCTGTAAGTACAAGATTTGGAGTTAGGTGGTCTGAACACTGCCTATTGTTGCAATTGTAATACTGCTCTAAGATACATTTTCTTAAATGGCCAGTCAGACACCCACAAGTCCATGGGGCCAAATGGGATCCACCAAAGAGTATGGTAAGAAGCTAGTGGATGTGCTGGCCAAATCCCTTCCCATCATCTTCCAACAGTCCTGGATGACTGTGGAAGTTCCACTGGCAGGACCCAGAGAGTGGAGGGAAACGGAGTTAACTCCAGCTGGAGGCCAATTACAAGTGGTGTCCCCAGGCCTCAGTGCTGGGTCCAGCCCTGTTCAACGTCTTTATCAAGGACCTGGATGAAGGCATTGAGTGCTCCCTCAGCAAGTTTGCAAATGACACTAAGCTGGGTGGAATTGTCAGTCTACTGGAGGGTAGAAAGGCTCTGCAAAGGGATCTGAATAGGCTGGACAGCTGGGCTGAGTCCAATGGCATGAGGTTTAACACAGCCAAATGCCGGGTCCTGCACTTGGGGCACAACAACTCTGGGCAGCTCCGGACTAGGAGAAGTCTGGCTGGAAAGCTCTCTGGAGGGGAAAAACCTGGCAGGTGTTCATTGACAGCAACTGAACATGAGCCAGCAGTGTGCCACGTGGCCAAGAAGGCCAATGACATCTTCGCTTGGATCAGAAACAGTGTGGCCAGCATGTCCAGGGAGGTTATTCTCCCTCTGTACTCAGCACTGGTGAGACTGCTCATCTCACAAGAAGGATGCTGAGGCTCTGGAGCGAGTCCAGAGAAGAGCAACAAAGCTGGTAAAGGGGTTGAAGAACAGGCCTTATGAGGAACAGCTGAGAGAGCTGGGGTTGTTTATCCTGGTGAAGAGGAGGCTGAGGGGAGACCTCATTGCTCTCTACAACTACCTGAAAGGAGGTTGTGGAAAGGAGGGAGCTGGACTCTTCTCCCAAGTGACAGGGGACAGGACAAGAGGAAATGGTCTGAAGCTGTACCATAAGAAGTTCAGGCTTGACATTAGGAAAATTTTTTCCACAAAAAGGGTCATTGGGCACTGGTAGAGGCTGCCCAGGGAGGTGGTTGAGTCATCTTCCCTGGAGGTGTTTAAAAGATGTGTGGATGAGGTGCTCAGTGGCATGCTTTTGTTATTAATAGGAATGGTTGGTCTTGATGATCCTGTGTGTCTTTTCCAACCCAGTGATTCTGTGATTCTGTGGTCTCAGTTACAGCTTCTGATGTTAATTAAATGTCAGGTAAGGAACTATGCTGCTGTATAAATATATGGAGAAGAAATAATATTTTGGAGTCTAGGTTTGTTATGTCAGTATCAATTGCAGACTTGCCAGTGTCTTCAAGGTTGTAACATCATGTTTACAATAAATATATACAGTATTCTTGAGAGGGGAAATTAAAAAAACAATTAAATCCTTCAAACAGGAAAGGCAATGTCCAAATTATAGCTTCTAAATTGGACTGTAAAGGATGGGAATTTCCTCAGTGGAAATTTAATTAGTTGTAGAAGAAGATTCTCTGTAGAAATGTTATTAATTCCAGTTGTTTTACTGTGCTGTAAGAAACAATTTTAAGAAGGATAATAAATTATTTTATTTGAGTATTATAAGACATTTACAGCAACATTTCTAGTTCTGGAAGAGTTGATTCTGGAGACACTGAGCAGATAAACTGAATATCAGGTTGTATGACTTTCCTTATGAAGGCATTTATTGGAAATCTGATACTTTAGCCTTTGTGTATTTATGTCTTTTGTCAGGTAATAATCAGATTGATTAATTTTCTAGTTAACAGAAATTGTATTTTGGTGAACTGTAAACTATTGAGAAAAAAATTGCCAGTCATTGGATAAAGAATGTTATTAGAGGTAGAAAAAGACAATACATCCATGAGCTAATGGAAATAAAACCAATAAGCCCATAAAACAGCAAAGGAAACATTAATTCAGTGAGTGCCCTTTCAGTTCGCCTTAGGAATCATGAGTAGCAATTTGAAATCCTGTTTTTCTCCTGGGAAGATGTGATGCCTGGAATATGATATAAACTATACTGATCAAATAACAAGGGAAGCTGCAGGCTAAAACAGAGAGAAAGAAGTTACAACAAAGAAAACCAGCTAGTTGTATGAAATGACACATTTATACACCAGCAAAGTGAAATTAGAATCCATTCCATTTACTTTATATCAGCTACAGAAGAAAAATAGCAGTATTTCAGAGAAGAGAAAATGGATTAACATAAAATAAAGGGCTATTTTAAATCTTCCCAGAGGATACCTTCCAAAATATATGCTTAGGATCTGCAGATATAATGGTATTATTGTCTAGGCTTTGGATATCAGAAATGCTTGCAATAATATTGAGCATATTAAAGAGATTCAAAAAGTAAGTGTAAGTAAAAATCTGTAAATAAAATTAATGAACAAACAATATTCTCCATTAAAAAACCTATAAAAATGAGCAAAAAAAATACAGCTGAAGCGTTACAGAGTGAGGGTTCTCTGACAGCCTGAAATCTCAGTCTAGTTTGAAGGATACACAGTCTTTAGGCCAACATTGTCTAAAGAAAGAAGAAAGGTATACTTAATAATTAATAATGTTGTAAGAAATCACTGTCAGTTCCAGGATCTGAGACACAACAGTAAAGTAAGAGATATGGGAAAGTAATGAATCTGTTTTTACAAATAAAGTCTGTGAAATCCTCTGTGTGCTAAAATCATTCTTGTTTTGTCTTCAGTCTGGCATCATACTTCCAATAGTGAAGAAATAGTGTCTTAGAGATACTCTAGGTATTTGCATTTACTATTGCAAAATAATAGCTTATACTATTGTATGTGATAACTTAAAAACATACCATGTAGCACTTTGTAGAAGTTTCACAGCCAATATCTGCTCTCAGTTGAAAACTTTTAGTGAAATGCATCAGCCCATAGTTTTTGTTCTGAAAGTGATATCTCCACTAATTAAGGAGTAGCATATAATTGGTAAGTTTGGAGGACTCATAGCATAGTAGTTTAGATGAGATCAAGCCTGCAGATCAACTGGCAAAACCAAGGTCAAGTTCTATATGAAAATTTACGAAGGAATTTTAATTACAGATACCTTACGCAAATCATCAAAAAGTCTAATAGAGGTCAACTTAAACTACTGTTCCCATCCTTGGCAGCTGTGAAAATATACATCAAGGCAGATGGCAAAAGAAATAGTCCACATCCATGTTATGTTTTTAATAAGGAAGATTGTAGTAAAACTGGGTTTTTCTCAAACCGCAAAGGACACACGGGAGCTAAAAAGGTGTAGGAGGTGATACAGGTGAGCCAGGCACTTCTGGATATTTTTTTAGGTAGTAGAAAGGTAGAAATATTTAATGTTGATATATACTACATAATTTTCTAGTCTTCATATCTGTAATATAAGAAAAACACAGGTTTTGTTTCTCGTTTATTTCTTGTGTAAGAATCCTTTTGTGTGAAGTGGAAGGGAGTGATGTGTAGAAAAAAAAATGATAGAATGGTTAAGGTTGGGAAGGACCTTTGAGATCATCTAGTATAACCCTTCTTCCATGGGTAGAGACATCTTTCATTAAACCATGTTGTTTAAAGCAATATTCAACCTGACTTTGAACATTTCCAATGGTGGAGCATCTACAAGTTCTAAATCTAATAGTCTGTCCTGTAAGTACAAGATTTGGAGTTAGGTGGTCTGAACACTGCCTATTGTTGCAATTGTAATACTGCTCTAAGATACATTTTCTTAAATGGCCAGTCAGACACCCACAAGTCCATGGGGCCAAATGGGATCCACCAAAGAGTATGGTAAGAAGCTAGTGGATGTGCTGGCCAAATCCCTTCCCATCATCTTCCAACAGTCCTGGATGACTGTGGAAGTTCCACTGGCAGGACCCAGAGAGTGGAGGGAAACGGAGTTAACTCCAGCTGGAGGCCAATTACAAGTGGTGTCCCCAGGCCTCAGTGCTGGGTCCAGCCCTGTTCAACGTCTTTATCAAGAATCCATGTTCCACAACAATGTCCAAAACTTAGTAAGAGTTATACCTTAAAAATAATCTTTTAAAATTAGTTTCTAAAGTGATCTGGGCTCTCCTAGGCAAAAAAAAAATTTCTAAAGAACATATAATTAGAATGATGTAAAGTATAATTGCAATAATGCAATTTCACATTGAAGTAACAAATGCAGTCCTTGGGCAAGTAAGTGCTATTGGTCATTTCATTCCATCATCATACGAGTTTTCGTCCTCTTTGGATTGGAAGGGAAATGAAAGTTTTAACAAAATTGGAGATGATATGAATTTAGGGACTGTTTCCACAGGTCACCCATCTACTCATGACCACAAACGAGTGGTCCTCTGTGAAATAAACATTTAAACAGTTAATATGATGCTTTTGCTAAAATATTGTTTTCTTCTAGTTAAACTACAACGTTGCTCTTTGCACACTCTTTAAAGTTTCCCCTCAATGCAGAACTGCAAATTTTCTCATGGCATTCTGTATCCCTTGTGGCTGTGTTTAAGTAGAATGACTCTCAGCCTCACACGTTCTCTGGATGGAGATTGATTATCACTGAGGCATTATGGCTGAATCCTGAAGTGTACCTACTTTTTTTTGGGTGCCTAGCCTGGAACTTCTCCAGTCTGCTTTCTGAGATTATTAAAGATTTCTATGTCACTTGGTAAATTAAAAAATAAGACTTCCATGTCAGAAGTATCACTAAGCTCTGAAATCTGCAAATCACCAATGCCTCCGGTGAGTGCTTATAAAACTAGGAACTTTGGTGGACTTCAGGTATAAAATCAGTTTAAACAACTAGCTCCAATTCACTAGGAAGGCTTGGTAACTAGCTTCAATTTTAGACAGTTAAGTAAAGATATTATCTATTAGTTTTACTATTCTTTACCTCATTCACTACAAGGATTCCAAATTAGAATTTACAGGACTATCATTGTAGAGATACCTGCAAGCTAAGGAAGTATATCAAACCAGCAAATTTTACTGGGAGATTTAATAGGCACTGTAAGTATTAATTAATTGCATTTGAATAAAAAATTATTTTGTCACAGAAAAAAGTTTATTATCAATCTCTTTCTGTAAATTTGCATATGTGACACAACGTGTTTATGTTTATGTTTGTTGCAGTACCATGTTTACATACGTATATATATAATTATAGAATCATAGAATCACTAGGTTGGAAAAGACCTCTTTGATCATCGATTTCAACCATTCCCATCCCATGTCCCTGAGCACCTAATCTACCCATCTTTTAAATACTTCCAGGGATGGTGACTCAACCACCTCCGGGGGCAGCCTATTGCAGTTTTTCTGATGTCAAGTCTGAACTTCTTATGGCAGAGCTTGAGACTATTCCCTTTTGACCTGTCCCCAGACACTTGGGAGAAGAAACCATCACCCTCCTCTCTACAACCTCCTTTCAGGTAGTTATAGAGAGCAATGAGGTCTCCCCTCAGCCTCCTCTTCTCCAGGATAAACAACCCCAGCTCTCTCAGCCATTCCTCATAGAGCCTGTTCTCCAACCCCTTTACCAACTTTGTTGCTCTTCTCTGGACTCCCTCCAGAGGCTCAGCATCCTTCTTGTGGTGAGGGGCCCACAACTGAACACAGGAGTCAAGGAGTGGTCTCACCAGTGCTGAGTACAGAGGGAGAAGAACCTCCCTAGACATGCTGGTCACACCGTTTCTGATACAAGCCAGGATGCCATTGGCCTTCTTGGACACCTGGGCACAGTGTTGGCTCATGTTCAGTAGGCTGTCGACCAACACCCTCAGGTCCCTCTCCTCCAGAGAGCTTTCTAGACAGAGTTCTCCTAGTCTGTAGCAGTGCAAAGGGTTGTTGTGCCCCAAGTGCAGGACTCGGCATCTGGCCTTGTTAAACCTCCTGCCATTGGACTCAGCCCAGCTGTCCAGCCTGTTTAGATCCCTTTGCAGAGCCTCCCTACCCTCCAGCAGGTTGACACTTCTACCCAGTTTAATGTCATTTGCAAACGTGCTGAGGAAGCACTCAATGCCTTCATCCAGGTCATTGATAAAGACATTGAACAGGACTGGACCCAGCACTGAGCCCTGGGGACATCACTTGTAACTGGTCTCCAGCTGGACTTAACACCATTTACTACCACTCTCTGGGCCCTCCATTCATCCAGTTTTCCACCCAGGAGAGTGTGCGTCTGTCCAGGCCAGAGGCTGACAGTTTCCATAGCAGAATGCTGTGAGAAAATGTGTCAAAGGTTTTACTGAAGTCCAGGAAGATACATCCACAGCCTTTCTCTCATTCAGCAGCACAGTCACTTTGTCATAGAAGGTGATCAGGTTAGTTTGGCAAGACCTGCCCTTTGTAAACTCGTATTGACTGGGCCAGATCACCCAATTCTCTTGCAACTGCTTCATGATAGCACTCAAGAGCACCTGTTCCATGACTTTCCCTGGCACTGAACTAAGACTGACTGGAGTTCCCTGGATCCTCCCTGTGACCCTTCTTGTAGATGGGAAAAATATCAGCCTCCAGTCCAGTGGAACTTCCCCAGTCATCCAGGACTGTTGGAAGATGATGGAAAGGGGTTTGGCCAGCACATCCTCTAGCTTCTTCCATACTCTTGGGTGGATCCCATCTGGCCTCATGGACTTGTAAGTGTCTGATTGGCCAAGAAAGTCTCTAATAGCCTCTTTTTGGATCATGCGAGCTTTGTTCTGCTCTTCTAACTCCTGAGTTTGCACACACAGGGAACAACTTTCCTTACTATTAAAGAGTGAGGCAAAGTAGGCATTAAGTACCCCAGCTTTGTCCTCATCCTTTGTCACAATTGTTACCTTTGCATCCAATAATGACTGGATATTGTCCCAGGTCCTCCTTTTACTACTGATGTATTTGCATGAAGATTTTTTATTATCTTTCACAGAACTGACCAGTCTGAACTCTAGTTGATAACAACCTCACTGTCTGCAGAGGAGCTGATTTTTCTCCAGCACTACATTGTGTATCTCCAGCAGAACGACTACTGGAGCCTCAAAGTAGATTATGGGGCAGCAACAGATAGACCTATCTGACTAGAAAACAGGATCTTCTGATCCAGCTGGCAAAGTAGGACTTGGAGGATGATTAACAATTGTTTCATGTATCTGCCAAACAACACAAGAAAGGCATCAGAGAACCCTCCCAAGATTAGATTGGGTCAGAGAGAAGCTATTTTTCAGAGTACCTGAAGATGAAAATGTATTTCTAAGTTGTCGAAACTTACAGCTGAAACAGGGAAAAGTAACTGACCGCTATAGGTAGAGTTCAACATTTAAAACTGAAAACTCTCTAGGGCTGCTCTGTTAATCATCTTCTCTAGAGAACTGAAAATAAGGGGCTACAAATGAAATAAAAGAATCCCTGCTTGCTTAACCTTCTCACTGAAGTCAGAACCATGACAGGAAAGACCTAAAAAAACCCCAAAGACACCACATTCAGCTGTTTGAAAGCAGCTGTAATGAGGGCTTGTAACATCTCATTAGGAAACTGTCAAACCCCAGGTTGCTTTATAAATGGACAATCATGAGCTGCAATTACAAAAGACTGGGAAATACAGTGACAGAACCAAAGACTGCAGCAGGAGACGGTAAGGTGCACAGCACGTGCAGGGAATTAAACCTGAGTTTCTTCCTTTAAGTTCTTTAGAAAAATCTTTTAAAGGAAACACTGGAATAACTTTCACGGGCAGAAGAAGAACAGCATTTCAACTACTTTCCCATTGAGACTGGAGTCTCTGAATGATCACACTAGTGCAGAATAGGTCTCAGATGAGGAGCTTCAAGTATTTGACCCCAGAAAAGTACCCAATGAGATGTTTACAGTTTGTCTGTAATGGAGATGGGCATATGTACCAATCCTACATAAAAGAAAGCTTACTAGGTCTTTCTAAATTACAAAAGTTAACTAAATCAGTGATCATCGAAAAACTGAAAGGTGGCAAAATGCAGTGAATATTTAGGAAGGAAAGAAGACTTAGTTTATGTCTAAAATAACCTTTTGTCTCTATTTTACCCACCTAAGTTGTAATTAGCAGAAGTATTTTTCCAACAAGTAAATAGTTAAGAAAAGAAGAAATACTACTCCTCTCACAAGAGATAACTCATCATACATGGCCAGACTTCAGAGTAAGCCCACATGCAATCCATAGTCTCCATACATGGTATGAATGATTGGACTAGAAGATCTGATGGGTCCCTTCCAACCTGGTTATTCTGTGATTCTGTGATTCTGTGACAGAAACAACTTCCTAGGCAAAGCCAAAACATACCTGGGCTGTCAGTTCCAGGGCAACAACTTCCTCTGCAACTTCAGTAGTAAATATATCTATCAAAGAACGATTCATGAGATGTCCAGGTTACCCATAAAGAACTGTCTTAAAAAGAACAATTTCAAGAGTTCACTGAAATGTGAACAGAGGTGTTACTCTGTAAATAAATACATACTGTAAAGGTCCCCTTGGGAAAACCTGACCCCAGGCAATCCTCATGCTGGTAGCAGCATACAGGTCTATCTGCTGTCAAAAAAATGACCTTCCCATTTCTCAAATACATTTATGTTATGCTGCTTATGATGGAGACATAACCATGGATGTTGGCTGAAAGCCACTTTTTCTGTTAGAAGAGTGACATCCATCTCTTGAGGGTCCACTGAGGCAACTAGCCAGACAGTGGGTTACAACACCACCAGCTGAAATCTCCAAAGCCCTGTCCAAGCTCTGTGCACCTCGGAACAGAAATGAGCAAGTAAGCCTGTCAACATAGAAAAGTACAGACAGCAGTACACACCCAAAATGAGAGAAAGGCACTTTTCCCCCTTTGGAAATGCACAGCAACAGGCTTCAATAAATTTCTCATTACACGTGTTGAAGTTCCAGAACTGGAAGAGAAGTGCAAGGAGATAACAGAAAGGAGTGAACATTTTTGCTGTTCTTGTGAGGTTGCTATACTTTACTTACTAATGCTCAGTACAATGGGGAATACCCCTTTATAAACAAGCAAAAAATGACAAAATCTTCCACTTCACTTGATTCAACTACTACATATGACATGCACTTGTTCACTCCTTATGTTGTAGCTAATTTTTGGTTTGTTTCACGGTTAAATTCTCTGATTTACGTGCAGATTTTCTGATTAGGACAAGTTATTAGAATTCTCTCCCTACATACAGAAAAATTAATGTCATAAAATCAAAGCACAAATGACACCATCTTAGTGTTTGGTACAGTTTTTCATACACCTTTATCCTTGATAATTACAACTGCACTCTTTGGAGAGTTGTTGGGTTTTGACAAGCTGCTTCCTCTGTGCATAGTTTCTCTAATGTATTAGTTTGCCCTCTGGACACATACAGTGTCAACCAAAAGATGTTAGGGCTTATTTCTATAAGTACCCACTGTATTACTACTCTCCAGCTGAAATTAAATATCTTAAATTTCCCTTAAATAAGATATCTGTTCTCTGGAGGACCTTTACATCTATTCCTAGCTGAGTTGTAAATAATATTTCTTTTATTTTTGTGCATAGCAGTCTACACAGAAAAAGATATAAACTGACAGCCAGAAAGTCCTCTCTAAAAAAATGTGCAGAGAATAATTCCTTGAAAATTTCTTTGCACTTTGCCACCTCAGCAGATACATCATACAGTGTTCATTGTCCTTCTTTCCTTTACAACCTGTTACTAGATATATTAGAAATCATGTATTGAACAACATATAACTCCAGAACTACAAAACTAGTCTGTATGACCAGCCACCAAAATTTCTGCATACATTTGAAGCAACTTAGTTTCCCAGCAATGAAAGATGAAAGAAGGGCATGTACTTGCTAATAATTTTCATGTGTAAGACCCCATAATAAACTAAATGAAAATTGCAAGTATATTTTTTTTCTGGAACACAAACTCCTGATACCTTAATTTAGAGGCCAGTACGAAATCCAGATTTCCCTCTTTCATCATTTGAGGCTAAAGAGTTAGCAGTTAAATAGAACTTGGATTTCTTTATTCTAAGAAGACAAGATCAGTCTTTGTGGATTACTCTCTGTCAGTCAGTAAAAACTTCAAAAGGTTTGTGCAAACTTTTGAATTTCTGGAAAGGTAAAGTCCTCCTACACCAGTAGTAATTGTTGGATTTCATATGATTCTTTTGATGTATATCTAGTAGGCATATATTTCTACTGAAACAAGAACATGAGACCACATTTATCTTAATTCTGCTAGTGAACCTTAAGAGAGTTCTAATGCTGGTTCAAGGTTTTTCAATCATGTAGGCAAAACACAGAGTCACTGCCCTCAGAACAATGTGGTTTCTCTGTAGGAGGGAAGGGGATCTGGAGTGGGTCCCAGTGGACAGTATTGTCAAGACACAACTTGGGAAATATGAACAGCAGAGGAATTGCTCATGATTCTTCCATGTGCATTTTGTTATGTTAACTGCCTACTTTGTTAACACTTCAGACCATTGGTTGTAGTAATGTAAGCTGATACTACTAGTGGCAAACTGAAAAGAAAGCAGAAAGTAGTTAAGTATTAGGGAGAAGTAGAAGGATCACAGCAGTGTAACCATACTATAAATCCTTATTATTTTTAAATAAATGCATAGTTATTGATGTTTGTGGTGATTACAAAATTACAAAATACTTTTTCAGAGTGAATATAATGCTAACAAAGGCAGGACAGACCTTCTTACTCAAAATTAATTTCTGACTATGTTCAGCTCATCCTAGATTGTTTATTAGCAGAGACTGTCAATCATATTATGGAAAATTTGTTACAAGAATATATTTCTATGATTTGTATAAATGACAAGGTAAATCAAAATTAAAGACCAGTGTTCCTACATAGCCTGGTTGAGAAAAACTGAAACACTGATCACCTAATATGCACCAACTATCTTTCAGCTTGGATCTACCAGTTAAACTCAGTATATTTTTAGACTATTCAAATCCAGTGCAAAAATATAATTTTTCTACATTACAAGGATGTTCCACTTCCCTAAGCATTGTTATTTTATGTAGTACAAGGAGAATAAAGGTTCTGTCATGCCTGCGATCAATATGAATATAAATTATTAACAGATTTCTTTTCACGATTTACATTTTATCCCACTAAGCCATGCTCCTGAAGCCTTGTCTGGTGTACTGTGCTCAGTTCTAGGGTCCTTGGCTCAGGAAGGATACGGAAGTGTTCAAGCAAATCCAGACAAAGTCCAGAAAGACGATTCAAGGACTGAAGCATCTCCTGTATGTGGACAGACTGATAGAATTGGACTTGTTCAGCCTGAAGAAGAAAAGGTTCAGGAGAGAGTTTATAGTGACCTTCCAGTACAGAAAGATGGTCCATATAAGGGAACTATATAATCTTCAAGGTCCCTTCCAATCCAAACCATTCTATGACCCTATAATTCTGTGATTCTATGATTTTATTGCCCTACCTACACTACTAGATTCTATCTAAGGAAATACCATTCAATACGGGTGGTCAAAACACTGTTTTTATTTGAGCTATTCTTGACATATGGCCTATGTATTAAATTCAAATCTATATTCATAACAGATGTGGAACACTGATGTCTCAAAGTTTAAAGGTGGTCAGATTCACAATTTTTGTTTAGTTCTTCTACATTGAGATGCAAATAAAATTGAAAAAAATACAGTCTAGACATGAAAATAATTTTCTTAGCACACAATGTGGTATGTTTTACATGATTTATATGTCAGATTTCATAGGCAAAGTCATTGCAATACTAAGGTTGTTAAAAACTAACAAAACTCTGAGCTGGTTTCATTTGAATCAGAGACTTTCACAGCTTCACCGTTTTCTTGGTGGTCTGGACCCAATATTTTGTTTCTGCCAACTCTAAAGGGAGAACTTGACCAAGCATCTGGACTTAAATCCAGGTTTACCAACTTGAGGTTCCAGGATTCATTTTGGTATATCTAAAGATTTGTTTGGTCATATTATCTCCATAGTGGTAACACAGTTTACAATAGTCATTTTGCTGCCAAACCAACTAGCATCACACCTAGGGATGCTAGACTTAAGTCCACTTTACCCCATTTTCTCTTACATATGATTAATCCAACCAAGCCAAAAATAACAAAGAGAGCCTCTTTACATTTCCTACTTAACAGCTCACCTATAATGTTTTAGGTAATGAACACCTGGTATAAGCCTTAATGGAAACACCAATATTTAAAACATATTTGAACAATACTTGTTAAACTTGAATTACATAATATAATTTTAATTTCTTGTAATGATACTGATGTCATCTGAACAAGCATATAAAACATAGCCTTTTGGGAAGCTTGGAGGTTTCGGGTATTGGAGAAGACTGCAACAGTAATAAAATAGATGTTTGAATAGTAATAAGCAATGGAAAGCCTATGTTTTCAATAGTCTTTAGAAATTTGCATGGCAAGCAGAGGCATTTAGGATAGGAAAATTAGGACTATGGTACATAATTGTAATACCACCAAGAAAAGCAATGGAGAGAGCAAATAAATTTCTATGATTAAAAACAAACAAAAAAGCCCTAAGAGACGTACTTTGTGAAATGCATGGTTTTCAGTTTCAAATCATGCATGTTATTCATACAGATATAGCACAAGAGAGGTCAAGGAACAATAAATAATGAATAATGAACACAGAAGATCTGTGCCATGATGTATTAACCGTCCAGTTGGGAAGAAAAATATAGTATTGCTACTTCTCTGGAAACTTCGTTACCTTTCTGCACACCATAAACTCTGTTTCTAGTCATGGTTCTGCTTAGTTGCTCTCCTGAGACTCACAAAGATTTCTGGTCATTTATTGGTGTAAGTGAGAGAATGGGCCCCTTTCTAGTAGGTGCAATATAGTGACATTAGAGTGGGTACAATATAATAGGGTAGTAAACATTAGATAACGCTGAATAATATAACCATTAATACTCCTATTTAGATCCATCTCCAAACCTTCAGGCTATTGACCACTGAATTAATTAGAAGTCATTAATTCAAGTGCCAGAAACCCTAACAAAACCATCAGGACTAGTTCAGATCTTTAACTTTCACTTGATGGCCACACAAGTTTTGTTTAAATTTTACTGAATATCTTAGCTACAAAAAAATTGCAGTATGTGTAACTCCTTCAGACAACCAGGAACAGTTATCTGAATATTAGCAGCTGAGAAGTTCATTGGAGTTTTTCCCTTCCCATCAGAAATCAGATAATTTTGCTGTGATTAAAGTTTAACTGATAAAAATTTTGTAGATCACAGCAAAAGTAAGGAAACACAAGCGTGGTAAGTTTGACCATTAATTAACAGTATCAACAATCAGAATAGAAGGAAGGGGGAAAATGAAGAGGTAAATATTTCTTTCTTCTGCAGAGGCTTCTCTGTAAAGTATGGAAAGCAATAACTTTTTTTTTCTCAGAATACCATCATGAAAACAACTTCTTGAGAAGATTGAATTCCTGTCTTCTGACCACCTGAAGCACTAGTGATATAACCATGAACCTGTCTTCTGCAGAGGTCAGTGCGTGTGAGCTGCTTTTTGATGGAGTTAAAGGTCTCCTCTTCTGCGTTGTTGTTCCTGGGCTTGTTCTTACTCACCTGGTTCTCCTGGAGATCCTGGTAGGGGCGTATGTGAAACCAGGAATAGGTCTTGGCAACTTCTGCTGAAAGCCAGAAAAATTTCCAAAGCAAAAAGCAAATCTTGTGGACCCTGCTTCTCCAAATGCAGTAGGTTTAGTGTGAAGCCCATGGATGTTCAACCCCATGCAGTGCTCCTGGCTTAGGGCAGAACAGCTGGAAAGCTGCCCAGTGCAAACGGACCCGAGGGTCTTGATCAAGAGTGGCTGAACACAAGGCAGCAGTGGCCAAGAAGGCCACCAGCATCCTGGCTTGGATCAGCCATGGGGTTTGATGGGAATGGTTGGACTCAATGATCTGATGGGTCTCTTCCAACCTGGTTGTTCTGTGATTCTATGATTCTTTTGCACCATTTCAAGTACAGACTCCAACTCATATCTTAGACCTTGAGTCAAACCACAGATACTAAAGAAAGTTTGATTCTCATTAAAATTTCTTTTCTCCTTTGTTTTAAGTTAATTCAAAGAACAATATTAAATTGCATCAGACATCTGATTTGTACTTTGCAACAGAAGAGCACTCATTTGAAGAAATTTACTTTGTCCAGTTTAATTACTTAAACTGTTGTGAGCTTTTTACATAAATATTACTAGCCAAAAGGATTCATGATAAACATTTTAGGCTATATTAAATTAGATTCACAGGTAGCAACATTTGCTTCCTCCCAGCGTCATGAATAGTACCCTTGTTCGCTTCAGGATTTAAAGATTTAAGTAGAAGATTTATCACTTCATTTCAGCAGGTAATCCTGCCGCATATCAAAGTTACAGTGACTGGAATTTTTCCCCATACTTTACATTTCTGATGCATAAATACAGATGTAGAGACATAAACATAGCACTTTACACTTCAGTGGTATCTGTTAGGTACTTTATTACAACTGAAACATCTTAAAAGTGTTTAAGCTTGTGTAATCTTGATGTGAATGGTTAGCATTTTTAAAATTACAGTGGGATGCACATGTGAGAATGTGACAAAAGAAGCATTTTAGAAATTAATAAGTATGGGACTGGTGTATTGTACACTTAGTGATACTTTTCTTTCTTGTTACACCTATGTTTTTCCCAACTTCAAAGCTGTGGGAAAAGGCCAAGGAAAGCACAATGTCCCCACTGGGACAGCAGTTGCACTAGTTACTCCAATTCATAATACTTAAACTTTATCACTATTTTCCACTAACTTTGGAAACTTTTCCACTAGTTTAATTTGGATTTTGATGGAAAATTTTTAGTTCAGAAAATAAACTCTAGGACTTGTTGGTCTTATTCAGCACCAGTTGTGATGACAACAGAATCTGTTATTCAGTTGTATGCATAGTCCAGCCTGCAATAAGACCTTGTGCGTTATGAAAATACTATTTATATTTGCTGTTTCCTACATGCACTCAAGTTTGGCTATGAGATTTTCCACTTCTTAGACCTGAACAGAACTTACACTATCAAAAACTTCTGGATTCACCCGCTGTACAAAGTTCTAAATATTGTCCCGTACTGTGAGAGCATCCCACTGAATTTTTCTAGCAACAAATCAAGCAGTAATAGCCAAACTAAGGCATGTTGGTGACTTCCAGTCAGCAGATGTGAGTAGAGATAACAGGTGTGAGTAGAGACTGCTGAAAACAAAAAAATCCTTCTGCATATGATATTTAAATTTTAATACCTGTCATCCGTGTAATACTTTAATCACCAACAGTCAAGAACTGGATCAATTTTTGCTGTGCAACAGCAATACTTTTCACCCTGGCTGTGAAAGTGAGTTCTACTGTTACCCTAAGGGCTAGATACAAGGTCATCTGACTCTGTCCTGTTTCAGTGAAAACATACTTAAAATGTAAAAGATACTGTTTTCATTTTATTCCCAAGTATTTAAGTAATGCTTTTTGGGTGATAAAAGTGTTGACATGATATGTATTGAGCATACCTTTCATTTTTACAAAATTATATTTATGCCATTTTTTTTCAGCTGACAATCATTCCTCTTTATTAAATCTTCTTTCAGTAAAAGAAGAGACGTTATTGCTCTCTACAACTACCTGAAAGTAGGTTGTAGAGAGGAGGGAGCTGGGCTCTTCTGCCAAGTGACAGGGGACAGGACAAGAGGGAATGGCCTCAAACTCCACCAAAGGAGGTTCAGGCTTGACATCAGGAAAAACTTTTCCACAGAAAGAGTCAATGGGTACTGGAACAGGCTGCCCAGAGATGGGGTTGGGTCACCTTCCCTGGAGGTATTGAAGGCAGAGGTGGAGGAGGTGCTGAGGGACATGATTTAGTGTTTGATAGGAATGGTTGGACTCGATGATCTGGTGGGTCCTTTCCAATCTAGTGATTCTATGATTCTATAAAAATTGGTAGAATGTTGGTGGGGTGAAGAGTGGTATAATTTCATAACCCTTCTCCTTCTATGTTTTTAAAAAATGTTATTTTGGGAAGCCAGTAATTTTTTTTTCATAAACTATTCTGCATTTTATCACCTTATGAGAAGGCAACACAACTTATCTCTATTTTTGCTTTTCTGGTTCCATTTATAAACATTATAGGTATGACTAGTGATGTCACTTACTATAGCTACCCCCTGAATAAACATAAAGTTGCTGAGTTTTTAGTAGTTTAATGTGGAGCAACTGGTGCACCAAACTGCAGAGTGAAGGATATCTCCACAACACACTTCACTCTCTTAGGTTACAAAATGGGATAGGTCTTGACAAAAAGCCTTCCTTATGCAATCCCAAAGAGAAGATATCACAAAAAAAGTACTATGGATTAAAATTCAAAGGATTTCTTCTGCTAATTATGGATTGACCCATACAAAAGGGTCTGAATGATGGCCAAAGTATTTGTTCTGGTATGACCAGTAGCTGTAACACTGAGATTAAACAGAGGAAAAAATATTGCCCTGTATGTCAGCATGTTTTCTTGCTGCAAGCTGCAGTGAGAAAATGCGTTAAAAATGAGAAGAGGATTTGATAAGAACAGAAATTTACACCATTGCTATCTGCTAACCTGCTCTTGACTCCAAAGGTATAGACTACATCCTTCAAGAAAGAACTTCAATAAGATGTTATTCATGGCCAGGCCCACAGACTGGTGGTAAATGGTGTTAACTCCAGCTGGAGGCCAGTTACAAGTGGTGTTCCCCAGGGCTCAGTGCTGGGTCCAGCCCTATTCAATGTCTTCATCAAAAACCTAGCAGGAGGTTTAACACAATCAAATGCTGGGTCCTGCACTTGGGGCACAACAACCCTTTGCACTGCTACAGACTAGGAGAAGTCTGTCTAGAAAGCTGCCTGGAGGAGAAGGACCTAGGGGTGTTGGTTGACAGCCGACTGAACATGAGCCAGTAGTGTGCCCAGGTGGCCAAGAAGGCCAATGGCATCTTGGCTTGTATCAGAAACGGTGTGACCAGAGGTCCAGGGTGGTTCTTCTCCCTCTATACTCAGCACTGGTGAGACCACTCCTTGACTCCTGTGTTCAGTTGTGGACCCTTCACCACAAGAAGGATGTTGAAGCTCTGGAGTGAGTCCAGAGAAGAGCAATAAAGCTGATGAAGGGGCTGGAGAACAGGCCTCATGAGGAACAGCTGAGAGAGCTGGGGTTGTTTATCCTGGAGAAGAGGAGGCTGAGGGGAGACCTCATTGCTCTCTACTACTACCTGAAAGGAGGTAGTAGAGAGGAGGGAGCTGGGCTCTTCTTCCAAGTGACAGGGGACAGGACAAGAGGGAATGACTTCAAGTTCCACCAGTGGAGATTTAGGCTGGACATTAGGAGGAAGTTTTTCACACAGAGGGTCATTGGGCATTGGAACAGGCTGCCCAGGGAGGTGCTTGATTCACCTTCCCTGGAGGTGTTTAAGGCACGGGTGGAGGAGGTACTGAGGGGTATGGTTTAGTGTTTGATAGGAATGGTTGGACTCGATGATCCGGTGGGTCTCTTCCAACCTGGTGATTCTATGATTCTATGATTCTAAGATTGTGTCTGACAACTAGACTTTGCATTCACAATTATTTTGACAAGAAAACAGCAACATACCTAATTTTTGCAGTTTCTAGTGTTCCTAAGTATGTGCAAAAGATTTATTACTTTTATAGAGAAAGTCAGTTGAGCATGACAGTAATGTATTATTCCAAGGAAAGTTTAACTCAACCAAGACTCAGTAGGAAATTTAAAAAGAAGCAATTCTTGTTATCAGTTTTAATGAATGCTATTAAGTGATAGCGAAAATGAAAGGGGAAAAAAGATTAGTGATTGCTCAGAAAACATCCTTCCCATTCCTCTAAATTATTGTGACACCACAGTCTTTAGCTGTGAAGTTAATTTCGTCAATAATTACATTCTGCTTAGAAGTCCAAGCACTCAGAAACACCCACTTGGTATGCCTTCTCCAAGGAATGGCAAAAATCAGATCTTTGGTGCCACGGTGGAACTACAGGGAATGAAAGATCTCGTTACCCCTTTTTTCAGGTCCTTTATCATATATCCACATACATCCACAATATATTTAGACACTGCACACAGTGTGTGCCTCTACTGCAATGTGCTTGACAAAACTCTTCTCAGACTCTGTCAGTGACACTCAGTCAATTGAAAGAGTTATCATGGGAATACTCAGAAGACCTTCTAAATTTCCCTGAATAAAATAAGCTCTTTTATGCTCTAGGGAATATAATAATGCTCTTCAGCTTTTACTATTTGAATTTCTTTTCAGCTTGATGCTCAGAATATAGGCTATAATTCCAAATTGATTCTTAGATGTAATTTACCATCATGAGCTCACACTCTGGATCTATGTGAACATTGTCTTTGTGAAAGAAAAAATAAATTCCTAGTTACTTACCATAGTAACCACTGTAATCATGGCTGATTGACAGTGTTGGTTTTCCACAACAGCACTTGTAGGGTACATCTTCAGCATTGATCTCTGTCATAGAGGTTTAGGCACCCTCTAAAGGGCAGTATGTTAGGGCAAGGAAGATTCCTTTTGCAACACTACACAAGAATTTAAGGTGAAACACAGCTCTGTAGATACTATTTCCCCTTGTTCCTTCCTATGAGTCCTACCTTAAGAAGGTGTTTCAAAGGCAGGCAGGTAGTTTCATACTGTTAACATACAGAGATGACATTCCTAAGAAACTATAAAGTACCTTCTATTTTATGTAAACTCAGTGAAAATTACAGGCCGAAGTCATTGGATTTTGGAGTGAGGAGCAAAGACCAATAAAACCCCAGCAGAACCATGTATATACATAAATGAAGAAAAGCCAGCAGCCTTATAGATTTCTAAGAAGGTAAATACTACAGCAGTGTCACTGATGCCACATTGAATGCTAAAGTATATCATCGGGGAATATTCATATCTTGTCCCAAATAAACACGCCAGGACTCATCTAATCACTCTATCTAGACATCTGATCTCATGCGCTGTCTTATTCAAAAGTCACACAAACTCGGCATTATCTACAGTGCTCTCCACAGAGCTCAGTGTACAGTCATGAAAAGGAACTTTTGCATTGTAGCTGACAGAAAGGCAAAAAATAAAGTTTCTTTAATTTACTCCCCACACCATCTACCTCTATGCCCCCTGAGAAAAAATAAGTATATTCAGAAGCTTGTGGGGTAACACTACAGGAAAATATTTGTCACGTGGGTTTTCCATGGATATTTGCAACTTCCATTTGGGGAAGATCAGATTCTCAAAATTTCCAGCTATTTTAATGTGATTGTTATTTGGACAAACACATTCTGAAAGTGGAGATTTTTAATAGAAATTACATTCCTTAAGGCTGAACTAAAATTCCAAAACTGCCAACTTCTAAGCAGAGAAAGCTCGAAAGGCCTGTAGAAAATGAATTAATATCTGGCTAGAAAAGTCATTGAAATGAAGGAAATCCTTGAAATACTGTTTGGAAATGCAAGCCTTGTCTTCTTGTATACTCAGGCAGTGAGGTAACATCCTGGGGCCCAACATTAATACCAAAAAAGAATATGCTTTTTAAGCTGGCTGTACAAAGGCTCCAGTAATGCAGTAGTCCTAAGCCTAGATTCCAACCCTCGAGCCTGTAACATAAATCTCAGTAAGTAATTTGCTCCATAAGTTTCTAGTTACTTAGCAATCAAGTAACAGGTCCATGCTTGTCTAAGCATAGAATGAAGGTTACCACATCTCACAGCAAGGAAAGAGATCCCTTCTAACACCAAGAAGTTAATTTGTGTCTATTACACTATCTATAAATTCAATTTAAAAAAATCGAAGTGAGGAAATACTGAGTCTCTACATGAGGCTTATAGTTACATTTAGGGTATTTATTTTTCATGTATATTCTTCTTGGTTTGTATTACTAGGTATATAAGGTTATGCAAGCTAAAAAACTATCACCTGTTGTGTTTTCTGTTGACTACATGTAGTCAGAAGAGTAATCTAAAGTTTTGAAGGACAAGAACTGAAAGCAGCCACAGAAAAAACCATCTAATTTAGAATCTCTATCATTTAGACTGTGTCTTTGATACATACAACTTCAGTATATTTCTGTCACAGCCTACACTTACTTGTATAGCTAGTGAAGAATTTAAGTGTTCTGAAGGTTTGTTAGCTTTACTAGTCATTTTAACACATTGATATTGTCACTGTAATTCTTAGTATCTTCTCTGTTACCTTTTCCCTTAATTTTATTTTATTCACATTCTTAACTATTTACATAATATTCATCTTATGCTTTCTCATAAGATGTTTCTTAGTATAAGTCAATCACTTTAGTATATTCTGTGTTGGTAATGCTATCAGAAATATTTCAAAAATGTATAATTTCATAACAACAAAAATACACCTTTCTGCAAAATATATTTAACAACTTTTTGAAATTAATATTGCTTTTTTAATAGAAGAATGTATTTTTTCTACTGATTTTAAACATTAATTGATCTAGTTTGACAAATAGTATGTGTACTTTGGAAGAAAGTGAAGAGGAATAAGGTAGGAGGCTGGAAGTGGCAACTGCAAGTAACCAGAGAAGCTATAAGATTTTTTTCTCTCAAAGGAGAACAGTAGCCTTTGGATATGAAGCATACATAAACACTGCAAGAAAGTTTGTATAAAGAACAATCCAGAAATCATACAAAATAAACAAAGGAATCTGCAATCCCCGTTATCATCTTTACATAGTAAGGCTCCAACATGTCCCTTCTTATTGTGTCATAAGATAACAGATAAGTACCTCAAAAGACAATTTCCTCTTGGATATCCAAAGTTCAGTAATACAAAATGATTGTATCCTACAGTGGAAACAGACAGCATCCACTTTATGCAATGATAGGATCTTATTCTTTGCAATCTGATAGGTTAAATTTATGTATGTGTATTTTTTTCTACATGGCTTTATCCCTTTAAGAGTGACAGAAGAGTTTTCAAAGTACTTTTCTTAGTGAGTAAACCCATGGTTTACCAGTGGAGCTGTATCTGAATCTAGCCAAAACTGAAATTCCCTGATTGAAACCTAATACGGAAAGAGTAGTATGGTTTTCTGGTTGTCATTACTCACCAGGATTTTCTTGCTGATACTCAAGAATAAGTCCAATCCCAATTACCAATGGCTTTGCAAGTCTCCTTGTCCAGTGCTTCATCAAGGTTGAAGTTATACCATGTTCAGAAGGACCAAATTTCACCTGTGGCTATAAATATTCCTCTTTTGTTTTTAATTTACATTGCTTTGACATTACTGTCAAAGGATAGGTAACGCATACTCTACCTTTTTCATACTTGCTCTTAGCTTGCCCTACAATGGAGATCTTTTGGTTTACAATAAAATTTGAGAGGGAGATACAGACACTTTTGATGGGTAAAGGTTAGCACAAACAAACTGAAAGGATCTGCCTATATTTTTCTTGTTTATAATGATCTGAATTACTGCCATATATTTCATTGAACCTCTAATTCTATTAATACCTTACACAGGCTGTTTATATTTGCTCATTAATGAAACACTATCATGACTGAAAGTGTGGCAGCCACAGTAATTAGCAAAGCATCTCCTTCCATTCTTTAAAATGTCGTCAAAACACTTGTCAGGAAACAAACTAGTGTCTAGTGCCATTTACTGGGTTTCAGGCACTGATGATAGCTTGTCTGCTTAGTTTAAAAGAGCTCTTGATGTAACAGAACCTGACACTGTTTACTTCAGCCTATTATGCCTGCTGCATTCACTGAATGCTTCAGTGCAAAAGAAAAATCGAAAGAAAGCTATTCATTGTAATGCCAGCTGCTTTTTAAAAAAAGGAAATCAATTTTTCCTTGAGCTCAGAATGTACTCAGCAGGCCCAGCATGACCTCCTCTCCTGATGTCAACAACAAAAGAATCTGCCTGCATTTTCTACGATCACAAAACATCTAAAGAACATTAAAAGTGTAAGATTAGTTTCATTGTAGTTTATGTTCAAATTGTTACCTACTAATGCAGACAGCATCAAAATAAGATGACTGCTATGTCACAGGTTGCATGTCAAAACACAATGAGAAATATGGGTATTTTGTTGACATAATGAATCCTTAAACATTACTTGGCAGGACCATTTTAAGGCTGAAGTAATTATTTCAACCTTATAATTGTCCTGTCAAATAATTTTATTATTAGAGGTTTATTTCAGTTTTATTATTTATAATTCATTATTCATTGTTTATTGTTTAATATTTATTATCTATTATATGTTATCTATTATTTATTACTTTTCAGCATTATTATTTTGGTTTGGTATTTACTGTAGGTATCAAGATTTTCTTTTATTATTTTATAATTTCAAATGCATTTATCTAAGTAAGACAATGATCACAATGCTTTACATATTCATGGCAACCCCACATGTATGTCATTCAAAACTCCTTCATAAACTGAGTGTCACACACATCTTTAACTTAATATTAATTTTCATATAAACCTGTTTGCAAAATACACATGAAGCTGTATAAGCCTAACCATTATAATAATAATAATTATTATTATTTTTACTCTAGTAGTGTTATGTGTAGATCAAAATCAGTACTTTATTGTGGTAGGTTGTGTAGAAACGCAGATTACAAAAGTAGTTTTTACACTAGAGACTTTATGAAGCAGATAGCTAGAAGTCAACAAATCAAACAGAGCTCCTGGATCAGCAGGTAGCATACTAGGTGACTCTGTTCCATGGTGTTGACTAAACTTATAACCATAGTGACATCAAGGTGGACCTCATCACTGAATAATTTGTCTTCTTAATTTTTTGCCTTGTGTTTGTGGTTAGATTAGAGAGATATAAAACAGTTTCAAATCTAAAGACTGTCACATAGAAAGGAGAGGGGGAAAAATGTAAACAAGTGATATTTTTCTCTCAGAAAATAATGATTCTAGAACTTTATATCATTAAAGCACTCTACAGTCTTTCCAGATATTCAGTCCGGTTTACTAGGTACAGAACTTGTGTTGAAT
The DNA here is from genome assembly GCA_033558105.1 of Coccyzus lansbergi. Lineage (NCBI taxonomy): Eukaryota > Metazoa > Chordata > Aves > Cuculiformes > Coccyzidae > Coccyzus > Coccyzus lansbergi. Next base: position 779,113 of record JAUMJK010000021.1, on the reverse strand, counting down.
TTGATGATCTGCGCCACTGCTGATATATTTAGTTTTGTAACAGGGTTTGCATTACTCCCTTTAGGTGGAATTCTCACCTTTAGATAGCTACAGTATACATTTGTCTAAGTCAGTCTATGCTCCATTACTGTCAGCTGAGAGAAACAAATCAGATCTATAGCACCCTAAAAGCAGTTATTTTAGATGTCTACTTTAGTTGAAGATGAATAGTACCCTAGAAGGACCTATTTTTCCATGTTAACTATGAAGTTAGTTAGAATGAACGTTCTCTCCCATATTTTTGTTTTGACAGAATTTAGTTTTTTAACTCAGGTTGAGCTGTTCACTGAGTTTAAGGTAAAACTGCTTTTTTTAAATGTATATGGCATGAAGTTTAACAAGGCCAAATGCCAGGTCCTGCACTTGGGCCACAGCAAACCTATGCAGCTACAGACCAGGTGAAGTCTGTCTAGAAAGCTGCCTGGAGGAGAAGGACCTAGGGGTGTTGGTTGACAGCTGACTGAACATGAGCCAACAGTGTACCCAGGTGTCCAAGAAGGCCAAAGGTGTCCTGGCTTGTATCAGAAGCAGTGTGACCAGAGGTCCAGGGAGGTGATTCTCCCTCTGGACTCAGCACTGGTGAGACCACTCCTTGACTCCTGTGTTCAGTTCTGGGCCCCTCACCACAAGAAGGATGTTGAAGCTCTGGAGTGAGTCCAGAGAAGAGCAGTGAAGCTGGTGAAGGGGTTGGAGAACAGGCCTTATGAGAAACGGCTGAGAGTGCTGGGGTTGTTTATCCTGTAGAAGAGGAGGCTGAGGGGAGACCTCATTGCTCTCTAGAACTACCTGAAAGGAGGTTGTGGAGAGGAGGGAGCTGGGCTCTTCTCCCAAGTGACAGGGGACAGGACAAGAGGGAATGGTCTCAAGTTCCACCAGTGGAGATTTAGGTTGGACATTAGGAGGAAGTTTTTCACAGAAAGAGTTATTGGGCATTGGAACAGGCTGCCCAGGGAGGTGGTTGATTCACCTTCCGCGGAAGTGTTTAAGGCATGGGTAGATGATGTCCTGAGGGGCATGGTTTAGTGTTTGATAGGAATGGTTGAACTCAATGATCCGGTGTGTCTCTTCCAACCTGGAGATTCTGTGATTCTATGGTTCTATGATTCTATGATTCTATATGGTTGTTGGAAATGCCCTGAATATTTTGCCCACAATTTTCTTCCTAATAAAGAATAGTTTTTTAACTCCAAAAAGGTAAGTGTTTGAACTTTAGGTTAAAAACTATAATATCTTTTCAACTTGATGTTCAGAGCTGGTAAAAAAAATACCTCAAATATTTGTGTATTCATTTTTTTTTCTTTTCTCATATCTCACTACTTTTGCTGCATCATTAATAAAAGAGAGAGACAACAGAATCAAAGGCCAAAACCCAAAGACAGAAAAATAATGGTTTTGATTTTTATGAGCCTCTTTTCTCCCCACTTTCTCTATTAGAAATGTGCAGTTTTCCTGGATCGAACTCTAGGTACTGGGGCATATGTTGTAAATACAAAGTATAGCCTGAAGAGTCCTGTGAGAGTTAGAGACTTCTTGTTCTGTGATTCTACTTTCTTGGGGAGAACTAAGGAGAAGGAGCACTTTTTTGTCATGTTTGGAATTAAGAAAGGAAAATATTTGAGATGTAATCTTGAAGAGCTAAGGAAGTAGAAAAAAAATCAGAGAAAAGGAATTATGTGGGCACAATGCACAGGCAAGAACCTTGGTTGTAGGAGAAGAAACTTATCTGAGGGGATTCATAGTTAGATTTCTTGACAATTGTCCATTAAATTCAGATACTCTCCTGCACAGTATATGGAATGGTAAGAAATAATTAGAAAGAGAGACTATTCGATACCTTTTAATGAAGAAGACTCAATTCCAAATTAAGGACAGTAAAGTCCTAAGAAACTAGTAACAATATGCAGAGGTTCATAATATTTGCTCACTTAGTTTGTAGTTAAGATAAACATCTGTGCTCAGCTGCCCTCAAATGTCTCTTTCTATTTATTCATTTTAAGTTAAAAGAATTGGACCATCTTCCATAGTTCCTCCACAAAATATTTGAGAAAGTTGGTTGAGGAATTGGAAAGGATTTTTTAGTGAGGAGGTGAAACATCTGCTGGGGTTTTCTGGTTGAGCCTGGACATTTTAAATATTTTAAACACTGTAAACGGTTCTATTGCATTTCCACAAAACAAGTGCTTGTAGTGCTTGAAAATCTGTTAATCTTGTGCAAATATGCTTATCTTACCTAAAGAACAAAGTAACCCAAAACACAGGATGAACAAGGAAAGAAGCAAAAGGTGTAAGGGGAGCTCCACTACCTACTGCATGAGTTAATTCTCAGGATGCTTCCTATCCCCGTCACTCATAAATCCTCAAATTATTGTTATCACTTCTGATCAAACAGCTGTGAACAGAAATTACTGCCTCTAACACTGTCAAATACCAAGAGATCTGTTGAAGATTCAGACTAATTTCATTCCCGTCTCTTGGTGAACAGTCACTGCTGCTGTTTAGGAGCTATCACATCACCCTGTGCAGAGCACACAAAAGCCTAACAAGGCTGTAGTGGCTGCATGGATTTCTGCTGAGCTATCTAGTTATATTACAAATATTAGTTTTAGTTGTCTCATGAAGTTAGTTTCTGCTTGTGAGTTTGCCTGTCAGTTAAAAAGTCACAGGAGTTATGCTCAGGATGACAGTCCTTGAGCATTTACATATTGTAGAGAAAACTGGATAAAGAAGGAAGCCAGTAATTCTGTATTTGTCTTTCCCTAGTACTTCAATCTGTAATAAAATATTGACAACTGAGAGAACTTTCCTGCTAAACAGAAATGGGAGGGCAGGAGGGAAGAATAAGGTTGCAATTTTTGTATTTTTTTTTTAAAATTTACCTTTTTGCTGCTTTACAGAAATAATTGAGATGATAATTTCTGCCCAGAGGTGTTATCAACCTTCAAAAGACAACTTAAATATATGATGACTCTAAGAAAGGTTTCTTTATTCTATTCATTTGACCAGCTGCTTTTTAAGACACAACAGTCACCTAGTGAGAGCAGTTTTACAGTATAATTGTATATTATGTGAGAAGCACTTCCTCTGATTTGGTTTGAATCTGATATTTTTCTTTAACATCCATCATATTACAAGACCATATTCTGTATTACAAGAAAGAGAAACTAATAACATCCTATTCACCTTTTATTGTCGCACATGTAATTTAATGAATCCTTAGAATTTTCCAGCCTTGTTACCCCATTTGCTCCTGTTTTTCAGGGTGGAAGCCAATATAGTCTACCTCTCACATCAGAAAAATGTCTTACCTTAGCTTGATCTGCTCATTTCAAACAGGTGCCATTTAGAATCTAGATATTAATGCCTACGTTGACCTTTCTGACCAATCTCCTTGTGCTTTAGAAATGGACACCTCTACAGAGAAGAAGACAAGTTTTCAGAGGAATTTTGCAGGGGGAAAAAGTAAAAGAAAGAGTGTTTCTAAGCCAGATACACCAGATATTTTAGCTGCACCATAAGAAATGGAAAAATAAACAGTCAAGACAAGAGGAGAGATTAGAGGGAAGAGGAAAAATATTATATAAAATAAATTATTTGGTAGTTAGCAATTATAACTCTGTTGTGGATTACAGATACTAATTTAAGCTTCAAATCATGATGAACACATTTCAATAGCACTTTTCTTCGGTAATGTTTTAAGTATATTAAACCAACAATGAAATATGTAATCATAATGATTACTTGAATTTTGTAAATGAGAAATAAAGGATATCATACAGGTGCTCCCAGTCTTTGTTTGATGTACTTGAGTCTAGTTGTTTCTCTTTGTCTTCAAAGAACAGAGATAAGCTCCTCCCCAGTGTAGCTCAGTGATGCTCAATGCAGCTCTTGCTACATATTGCTCCCACATGAAATCTGACTCTCAATCAGTCATATGGGGAGCCTAGGGAGGTTAGTCCTAAAATTAGATCTCCAGGAAAGCAAGTGAATATTCTTCAAACAATAATGTCATTTATGATTATCTATAATATACTTACTGATGCTCACACTGTGTTGCATTCAGAGATCTGACCCTGTTCACTGGGTTTTTGTGCATATAGAGTAGAAACAAGCCATTTCTGCACTCTTACACTACTGCAAGCATCCTTTGAAAAAAAAAGACTCTTACTTCTTTCTCTGCCAGGCAAACTTCCAGTCACACTTCCCGAAGCCTGTGGTACTGCATGGGGTTGTTGTACTCCAAGTGCAGGACTTGACACTTGGCCTTGTCGAACCTCGTCCCATTGGCCTCAGCCCACTGATCTAGCCTGTTTAGTTCCTTTTGCAGAGCCCTGCTACCTTCCAGCAGATCTACACTTACTCCCAGCTTAGTGTAATTCACAAACTTACCAAGGTAACATTCAAGGTAACCCTTCATCCGGATCATCAATAAAAATGTTGAACAGCCCTAAGCCCAGCACTAAGCCCTGTGGGACACCACTTGTGACTGCCAAGTGATGTATTGTTAAAATTTTTGAAGTTCAAATTTATGTCCATATTTACAAAACATGAGTATTACTCTCATTTTTTATTCTCTTTGATTAGAATTGCTGGGTATATAGACATGGTGTAGCCTGGAAAATAATGCACACCATCTGTGAGAAGATCCTGTTTTCTTCAGGCAAAAGCACAGAAAAAATATTTTTAATTTAAGAGTATCCATAAGTCAAGCTAGACTTATATGTTGTGTGTGCATGTGTGTACTGGATGGCAATTTTATCACCATCTGATTTCTTGTAACTTTATAGAAGTTACAAATGTATGTCTGATTGATTTGTGGAAGCCTTGCGTGAAGACCTGGCACTCTTACGCAGATGCAAATGCCTAGGAGGAAAATATATAATAGTGACAGTTTATAGAAATAACAGTTCACATCATGTAGCTATGCCCATTTGGATATTAACTATCACAATGAGTGCCCTGATAAGTAAGACTTATAATTTTGAACACAGAATCATCACAACAAAGAGACTTGAAGACTAACAGGACAAATATCTAGAATAACCTTACCAGTACAGTCCTTCACTAACCTTTGAAAAAGCTATATCATTGGTTTCAAATATTTTTCCCAGAACTGGAGGAGGTTCTCTGAGTGCTCTTCTGAGTCTTTCATTGAATTCATAGATTCCACTTTATTATATTTTCACTCATGAAAGAGGGTTTGCAATTGTTAGCTAGGAAGTCTCTAGCAAAAAAGAAAAATGACCTATATAGTATTTATCATACCTGCAAGAAATCAGTGTATTTCGTATTGTTCACCTTAGTACACTGATGTTTAAATTAATGATTTCAAATTCCTTTCTAGAAAAGGGGTTCTTCTTTCTGATTTAGCATAAATGAGATGCTGGTGGATGAAAGAGTGGTAAAGATATAATCTCCAGTAGGACAGGGGAATACTGTTCTGCTTGAAGTTGAATTTAAATATAGTTCTAGAGGGTTATATGGCTTTCTTTTTGTAATTTCAAATCTTGTAGGCAAATATGGAAATAAATAGGAGGTAGAAATTTTGCAGTACCATAATTATGAAGAGAAAATAACATTTTTGATATTGTTTCAAGTTGTTTTTCCAATTTCTTTCCTCTTGTGGACTTTTACGAATTATGAGTGTGAACACAAAAGATATTTCAGAACCAGTATAGAATAAACTGCAGAAATGGTTCATTTTTTTGTTTGGTTAATTTTCTGCTGGACCAGTTCAGGGTAGAGTGAGGTCTCTGGAGGTGGGTGAGGTGAGATGTTTAAGCCAATGTCTGGGAGAAGAAGCAGGAAGGCACAGACTGTCATCTGTTAGCTATGAAGATCTTCAAGGTGTCCTTGAAGGCATAGTGCTTATTTCTATTCCCAGGCACTTGGTCTTCCCCTGAAGAAGTGTTGTCAGAGGGTTTCAGTGATGTGGCAGGATGACATTGCATGGAGGAACAGTTTTCTCTGCAAATGTAAATTAGACCTGTTCATGCTTAACTGCAGTTTAAGGAACTGTGTTAGAACAACCCTTTAAGATACATCAGAAGCCAGTGTAGAGAAGCTGTATGACTACTGACTTTCTATACAAATACAGGAGAATTCAGTGTGCCAGTCTTCCAAAATGGCCTTCACTCAGAAAAAACCTAAATCTCTATTACGACATTCAGAGTTATCAGAACAAAAACAATCAGAAATTTTCATATAATACCACATAAAAATAACAGAGGAAAGTAATTAATATATTTAAGATGAGAGGTAAGAAAGTGAGCATAGGAGGCAATAAAGATGAAAAAAAGTAAACTGAGAGAAGAAACAAAGTTGGACCTTAATATTTTAAAGATGTTCTCACCAAAAGAGCTCAGCTTCTCCTTGCTAAGAATTTGAACTGAATGCAAAGAGAGAGAAAAAACTGTTAAGTGATGAATATCTTATATTTTAATACCATAGAGTATCAACTGTTCTGTGGAATAATACAAAGTAATATTTATTTGTACCCAAGAACTTTCCTCTTATTCACCATAGTAAAAGTCTGAACTTAAGTAGATTTTCTTGGTATTGACATGAGTGTCATTAGACTGTAGAAATCTCATAGTAATGCAGCATTAACCACTAAAATATGTGTTAATACTCAAACTAAGTAGGAAGAATTTTACATCTTCCAGCAAACTCTAATTTTTCTTTCAGGCAAAAATGTAATACTTTCTTTTCAGTGGTTTTTAGTTTTTCTTAAACAATTCAGTGAAACAGAGCAGTCATTGGAGGAAACAGATTGCCTGTATTTGTTAATACTCCTGTTCTCCCAACTGAATTTGAAGAGCATACTTCTGCACATCATTTACGTATTTAAAAAATACTATAGCAGGCATATGACTTGCTTGATGATATCACTGTAGGACAAATACAGAAACATGTGGTCCACTAGAGCACAAGAGAAAATCTCAGCAGTGATTAGCTGTTACTTTTCTTTCTTTAACCTGATGGGAAAGATGGGTCTTGGTATGACAAACAGCCTGATAAATATTTGTATGAACAAGGATGGAATAAAAACATTTTATTATCTTGTACTACTTTAATTTTTTTTTGTCTGTCTCACTACTCATTCCAATAGACTTTTTCTTCTTTCTTTTCTGCTTTTGGCATTTACAATAACACTACCAGACTAAAGTGAACTTACTTCAAGACATACTGAAGTTAAAACTTCTCTATGGATCATTAAACTTTCAGATTCAAGACTACATCAATTAGATGTTAGGATAGAATGTCTCAGACACTTACTATCCTTCTACGTTTGTAACTAGTTGCTTTCTAAAAGATAGGCATCCATATCACATTATTAGATCTCATTAAATTTTATTTGACATTAGCTAATTATTTCCCGGGGCTAAAAAGACTGGTAGAATTTGGTACAATTTTAAAGTTAAAAATACGTATGATGAGCTGTTATTTCTATAATGTGGAAATGACAGTACTTCCTTTGCCAACAACCAAGAAATTTTCTCAGTGTTAACTCATAGGAAAATTTCAGAGGGAATTTTATCTCAACCACAGATTTGCTGGAGGACCCATTACAAACACATATATGTAGTTTAACTCTGAGTTTTTCTAATGTTTTACCTTTGAGAGTGTGTACTACTCCTGAACTAAAACTCCTCTGTTTTTCAGATCCATTGAAGACAATCTTTAAATCTGCTTTACTCCAACACCTGTGTTTTATATAGAATTTGTTTTTGTATCTGCAGACACTTCTATTTAACCTATAGGTGTTTACGTTTTTTAATTTTTTTCTCCAGGGCAGGTGGAGTCCAGCAATAAAGGCAAATAGAAAAACAGGGAAAAACCCTGTTCAGTTGTAACACAAGATCTGAGGACTATACAGGTAACTCACAATATGATGTGAAGAAAAATTGGAGAGGATTAAGCCTCCTTGGAAAAACCCTGTACTTATGCTATATTTCTGTTTCAGCTGAGTTTCTGCAGCCAGATTAGAGGGATACTGGTTCTGGCACAGTGACCTTGCCTAGTCTAAGACAATCCAGTTGCTGTTATTTGAAATAAACAAATCCCCCTGTTTTTTAAATGTCTACAGCACTGAACATTAGGGATTTGGGGACAAACTACAATTAAATGCTGCACTTTGGGCTGTGGTTTGTTGTCTAAGTAGGTACTGAGCTATCTTGAAAACCAACAGCATTTGACTTTATGTCGTTAGGCTACATAATGGTAAAAATAGATAAGTACAAGCTTCCTGTGAGAACCAGGCATGTTTACAATATATTTGAAAATATATAAAGTATCCAAATGTTAAGTGGAAGAACCAATAGAAAGTAACATTTTTATTGCAGTAAAATGGCACAAACTGCTCTTTTTGGCAGACTCCAAGGGTCTGTTTCATTCAAAGGTTTACATTGATACCAAGCCGTGTTGCTTTTATTCAGTGGTTTCTCCTGAATTCCTGAGGCATCACACTTCATAGTTCTTTTACGAGACTGCATTTCCAAAACACACAGTGTGCTTTCCATACATAGCTATTCTGACAGCCAGCATAAACATCTCATCATGAATTAAAAAGTGTTGAATTCTGCTTTTGTAACAGTGAGCAGACTTATCTCTAACAAAAGTTATTGGGGTATGAAAGGTATAGTACCCAGCAAGGTCAGGCCTTCTAATGTCCATTTGCTAGAATGTCCGTTATAATTTTTTTACATCAGAACTCTTTTTGTGCCACTTTGTTGTTTTACATAGCCTCCTTTTCTTTTCCCAAAAGACCATTTTTTTAATTTAAAATTTCAATTCTACAGAAAATCTTGTAGACCTTTTGAAAAGGTTGGCAGTAATCTCCATGGGAAACACATTAGAGAAAATAAAGAGGCTGTAAAACTGTTGGTCTTCCCCTTAGACAGTTAAAAATTTTTTAAAGTCCTATTTGGTGATTGACAGCAGGGTAAGGAAGGTTTTGGTTGATAATATTTACATTGTAATCCTGTGTCCTACAGGAAATTCACAGGTATGCCAGCCTGCACCTCCTTAGTATTTCACTGAAATGAAGGGCTCTCTGCAGAGCTATACACCATGATATTAAAGAGTTTGAAGGTAGGACAGGAATCAAAGAAGGCTAGTATAAATTTACCAGGCAGAGGGAAGGAAAGTTAAACATGTGTGTTGTACCATGGAGAAAAATCATCTTGTGATCTGGCAGCTTGTATAAGTTTCTCCCTCAAAGACTCATGTTAGCTTCCCTTGAATGTTTGCATGTGCTGTGTAAGCATTTTATTTGATTTCTTTTCAATAAAAAATCAAGCTAAGGTTGAGTCTGTCATATTAGTAGAAATCCATAGTGAAATCCACTAAAACGATGTGGAATTAAACTACAGTAAGTTACATTGGAGGCTACCCCCGACCTTGTCTTGTGAAAGCTTTTTTTTCCATGAGTGACAATTTGATGGAAAATTAGTCATCTTAGACTTCACTGATGCAAAGGAAGTTTTATCATCACAATATGTGTACATTTGGTTATTCTTAGAAATGTGATATTGATGAGAGATTTTTATAAGTCCAAAATGTTTCCAGGCAACTTTAGGACCTGTGGGCTCAGAGAAACTGTTTTATAATCTTAATCAAGTAGAGACCATACCCTTATGATCCCTTTCCTGTTCAAATATGCCAAGAAATGAAATAATTGTCTGGTTTTATTCTAGGATACAGGATCTAACAACTTGTTTCAGCAACACAACCAAGTTACACTTTATGAAAGGTTGCCTATGGGGAAAATTTCAACATTGACATAAATTATCTTTTTTTACAACTCCTTCCTTCTCAAGGGAAGTAAGAAGAGCCCATTTATGAGTCTATATAATACACTGAATTCAGCAGCCATTCCAGTAACTATTTCATGATAAGAATCCACATATGAAGTCATGATATGAGACCATGACAATGTGAAAATGAAGAACAATAAATAATTGATCAGAAAAATCTTTCTTTTTGATCCTTATTGCAGTGATCACAATACTCCTGCATTGCTATGCTTAGGACAAAGCCTTTGTCTTTTGCAAACTGAACAATGTCAAAGGCAAATTAACAATGAATTTGCTTTGTAGCAGGTAGTGATAACACACAACTTGCTTGGCTTTAGCTACAATTAAGCAATTTGCCATTAAGCAATTACTCCACTATGTAAACAAATAGTAAAGTCTCAAAAATACTTGCTTGTATTTAAATGTGTCTTCAAACTGAAAATCTCAGAATATTTCAGAAGCATAGCAGAGTAAATAATTCCCTTGTTAGGTAAAAACATAACTAACAGGCAGTGTGGCTATTACTCTTGCTACCTCATAAGAAATTTTATGACATCTACCCCAAAGTCAAAAATAGAAGAGGAAAAAATCTCATGTTACAAAATTTCAGCAGTTGTTTCAAGAAAAATGAAATAAACTTTTCATAGCTTAACTGCTTAAAATAAAAAGGAGAAATGTAAAAATGTCTATTAATTTTAAATACTGGAACTAAAAAAAGATTTAATCAATAACATTATGTAACTCAAAATAGGACAATACCTAATCTCTATACTTTCTTGTTACATTTGAAACTAACAACTTAAATTCAACAAAAACATTTTTTCATCACACACCCTCAAAACTACATATTCTGATCATCTGTAATTATTACATTGAACAGTCATCTAGTGGATAGTAAAAACAATGAGACAAGACTAATCCTTACTCCCCATCTCTGTTTTTCATCAAGCTAAGCTTTCACCTGCTAGCATAGAAAACTTTGTCAAGAATAAGGTTATCAGAATAGTCCAATTTAACTTGCTTTCCAATAAGATTAACTCTAGAAAAAAAGAAATAAAATACATTGGACATAATCTGTCACAGTTTATTCGGTTGCTGCAAAAGCAAACCATGATTGTAATCAACAGAACCAACTTTAATAACCCCCTCATTGTCGATCTGTACTTTAAACCAAAAACTATATAGCTACTGTGTACATGTCTGCCTTACATGTGGACACACACACACAAAGTAGACTGGTGTTGCCTTCTACAAATCAAAGAGTTTCCTTCTCTGCTAAAGAACTTTTTTTCAGTTTGCTCATACCGAGAGGTCATAATCCCTAGTAGCTTTAGGTATAATCTGTTGCTATGGGAATGACTGTGATGCTACAAAGGGAGGATTATGACCTTTCACTATATAAAAATGTTAGGTTTCCATTACTTTCCTGAATAGCTATTCAGGAATTTCCATTACAGTGTTGGGAGTTATCTTCCTAAATGGATATAGGGCTAACTATCCTTGTAGGTGATAAGGGTTATCCCTAGTCATTACTGATTGTTCTAATGCTTTGATTTCCAAAAGATAATGAATAACTTCATAAAGAACTGTCAATGGATGAACTGAAACCTTTAACCAAGCAGTGAAAGGATTTGGCTGCTTAAAAAAGATTTATCAGTACACGATAGAGGTTGAAGAATTACTGTTAAATTCTGATAAAAATACTAGAAAACATAGTGGGGAAAAAACAAGACTGAGTTTTACACGTTATTTTAATTAATGCAAATTTTCATATTGCTTCATTTTCTTTCATTATATGATTTAGGATTGAAGAAAGAAACAAGTCATTGCTTGATTGCTTATTGCAAGGCGTTTCTGGTCTTGACTGATAATAAAATGGAGTGAGTAGTATGAAGCCTAAGGAACAAGGCTCAATCACTCCCAGCAATTACTGTGTCTTATTGATAACTTGCAGCTCTATCCTGCAAATGCCATCTCTGGAACAAAGCCTGTCACAGATCAGACTGAATCCATTAAAAAGCTTTGATTAACATGTCCCTAGGGTGTGCTTGGGAAACTTTTTATGCCAAAAGACAGCCTATTGCTACTGCTTCTGAATTGTCCTGCAATACTCTTGTGTTTTAATCTAGCACACAGTTTATATTAAAAAACAGCAATGACTTTGTGTGACCTAAATATGGGCCACTATTATTCATTGTGGGATTTATCAGCTGCTTGGAGATCAAGTGTTCAGAGAAGCAACAATTAACCTTACTGTGTGTTAGCTAATATTAATTATATATCTCCTGTGTTTTCTCATGCTGGCGTACATGTGCCCAGAGAAAGGGTCATATTTAATGTCCTCTGTTTAGTGGGCAAGATTTGTACTTGTCTTCCCTTGAAAACAAATTGTTGGTATTTGACAAGCATAACATCAACAATGTTGGCTTTCTTTAGCAGCAGTTGACATTGATGTTTAAATGGATTTCAGTCCTTTTAAAACAGACACACAAAAGCTCCATCTTTCTGGGCCTCAAATTTCAGGAGGGCAAGGAATTGCCCTCTACACACCCAATCATTTTCCCATCATCCACTGGGGAAAACAGCCCTTATCTATTGTGGATATTATTTTTCTTTGTTATCTTGCAGTCTCTTGTAAGACATATGCTGAATGGTATGTGTCAGGGCCAGTAGGGAACAATACGTTACGAAAAAAAAATTGATTCCTTTATACTCCATTAAAATACACATTTAGAACCATCTGCAGGTATAAAAAGCCCTAGCCAGAAGCCTGCTTGACATGATGTGCTAGAATCTAGGAAAGAGACATAAAAGAAAAACATGATCCTCTTCACATTCAGTGTTAAAACCACATTAAAATAATGTTAAAACAGAGGCAAATGCACAGAGAATCAAGTGTCATAATGCTGAACCATTTGGCACAGTGGTCGTTTATTAACAGGAATTCAAATTCTCCACGTGCTTAATCTTTAATGAGGGCTCATGTTTTTAAGCAGTACCTGGGCTCAAGCTCATAAGGACGATTTCTATACCAGAAGGGAGCAACTAGGCAAGATTGGGAGACCAGCTGGGGTGAACAGTAGGGAGGCATACCACAGACTCTACCCTTCTCCCAGGCATGGCTTGTGTCTGAGGTGGATGAAGGGAAGGGAGGGAGGCAGGCAGATGCATGGTGAGTAAGGTGACAACTCTCTGCCATACAAAAAGAGGAAATTCAGAAGAGAAAGAGGAAATCCAGAAGACAGGCATGTGCATTATTTCAACTGTTTTGAATACCCTTCAGTATCCTCAGAACTGCAATACAAAATCAAATGCCATAAAAAGCAGCTCTGTTTTCCAGTAAGGCACTGATGACTGTATTGGGAAGATGGTAGGGAGGAGCTAGCTACCTTCTACACCATTAAAAAATGCTGGAGAGCAATAATCCTCTATGAAGTACTATTTAAATCTGAAGACAATGGTAGAGAAACAAACATAGTCCCATAAAAGACCCTTCAGGCAGTACTAGGGTAAATACTGTGCCAGAAGAGCAGCATGTTCTTCTGGGCTTGTGTCATTCAGAACAGCAGTTTTCCACATCCCAAACAGGATTAATTTTCCTAGAATTAGGACAGTCAGTGTAAGGACTTAGCCACCTGCCTCTAGGTTTCCTTTGAATCTCTCCTTGTTTATAGCTATGTATTTCTAAAGGGTATGCATGCAGATGTTGACTGAAGCATGTTTTAGTCTACAGGAATTGACACCTTAAATCTAACAAAAGGCAGAGCAGAAGCCTAGATGCTTAGCTGCTAAGGACAAGTTTGAATAAATACGCAGAGCTCTCAGAACATCTGTGCTATTGCTGTCACTGATTTTCACTATTAATATAAAATGATAGGGCCATACATTTTAACATTCTTGACAAAGTTATTTGTTGATTTTGTAGCCTGACCACCTATGTCTTCTTGACAGCAATTGACAAAAGCCCTTCTGTACAGGGTAATTGTGGCTACAAATGTGCTTTCAGAGCCTCTATTACCTTCTCTTCAGCAGGTGTAGCATTTTATTGCTTGATACTACTCCCCCTTTTAGAAGTCTGGCTCCAAGCCTCCTTTGTTTCAACCCAGATGCCAGCCTCTATTTAACTATTCATTGAAAAAAAAGAAAAAAAAAAAAAAAAGAACACCCCCCCACCTCCAACCATCTGGAGTAGAACTGATAGGGGAGGGGACTAATTTCTGTACCTTTTTTAACTGTCTTAAAGGTAAAAGGATTTGTCAAATCCGTTAATGACCTATCTTAGATCTAATAGACACTTCACATTCAAAAAGGCTTGTTCAGAAGCTGGTTCAAACAAAGGCAACAGAAATAAAGAAGAACATGCAAAAGAGACAAAATGGTTTGGGAAATATAAATCTACCCAATTATAATTTGAACAAAAACTAGTGAGAAACCATACTCTGCTGAGGCACTATTTGCCAAGCATCTGGGCTTTGCATTCATGCATAATTAAGCTTTAGACAGCTGCAGGCTTCTCCAATGCAGTGTAGTACAGGATATCACAACACAAAGTAAGATGAACGTCAGTGCCTAAAAAAAGTTGGGTCTATATTCAGATACTAAAAAATATATTCAGTACTTAAAAAAAAGCCATTAAAATAATAAAATGAACAGACAAACAAAACTCAACACAGATAAAATGCTGTTCAAGGTGTTAGTAAAATATGTGCTGGTATTTGCTGAATTTCCGTCCTGCCCTCACTATGTTCTAAGTAATTTTGTGTTTCCACAATGTATTAAACTAAAGCAAGCTATAAACAATAAAGAAGTTTCTGGATGCAGTTTTGACAATTAAAGTGATATTTAAAAAATCCACACCTATCTGTTAGGGTATTGTGATGTGCAGATGGTGGCTTGCAAGGAGATTAAATATGCTAGAAAGATAAAGTCTCTCAGTGGAATTTTTAACAAGTGCTTTAAACAAAACATTGTGTTGCTTATAGAAGCTGGTCTCTTTCTCCATTACAAATCACGTTTGGCATTTAGACAGCATATTGCAATGCCAACCACTGGCAGTCTTCAGTTAAGAATTGCCCCAGCTGTGATGATCTCAGAAAATATTGCCATGTGTAGGGAATTTGACTGCTTTTTTCACTTTTGTTTGCTTTGAGGCTGCTTTGGTTCAGAAAGACTGCAGAGCTGTGTCCCACTAATTGTGTTCAACCTCCAAAAATACTGTCTACTTTCTCCCTGAGTGTAAATCTTGGTTATTACAGGAAAGGGAATAGGTGGCTTAAATTCCACTTTACTGGCTCAGTATTTTTGTAAAGATATAATTTTTTCTATTTGACATGGGATCACAACTGCTTGTTGGAAAATATTAATATGATTAATCACATATGGATGAGACATGTAAAGTTCCTGTAGCCTGTGGACAGGACAAGTGGAAGTCAGTTAGCATTTAGTTCACCCTCCTAAGTGAAACAATGTAAATGCAAAACAAAGATGTAAAGATCTACATTTCTGTAGAAGGCAATGTGAACGGTTCTGTTAGCTGTGCAATAAAGTCTGAAGGCTCAACTAGTGAGTGAAACTGAAGACATAAGCATTTGATAAATACATAGGCTTTACCTATAAGATAGCAAACTTGCGAATTTAATTTTTACAGAGATCTAGGTTGCTATCAATGGCAATAAGTTTGATTTTTTTTTAAATAACTTTAGTGAGAGAAAACCTAAAAGATACCACCCTCTGTGTCTTTCTCTCTTTCTTTCTCTCTTTCTTTCTCTCTTTCTCTCTTTCTCTCTCTCTTTCTCTCTTTCTCTTTCTCTCTTTCTCTCTCTCTTTCTCTCTTTCTTTCTCTCTTTCTCTTTTTCTCTCTTTCTCTCTTTCTCTCTCTCTTTCTCTCTCTTTCTCTCTTTCTTTCTCTCTTTCTTTCTTTTTCTCTTTCTTTCTTTCTGCAGAACCACAAAGCTGACTCCACTTATTTTTTCCCTGATACACAATAAATTGCATATTTATGACAAAATATTATAAAGATGTTTATTTGTTTTCCTATTTGAAGAAGATCTAAATGTGAGGCAAGCAATTAAAGAATAACCAAGACAGTAACAGCAGCACAGGGTGAAATTAAGGTTAATTGCATTTGCACATATGATAATTGTTTTATCAGTTCTGCATGTGCTGGCCAGTCATATTCCTCTTTGTCTCATCTTTATCCTTTTTGTGCATGATTTTCCAAAGTGCTCACTTTCCAATTAAATTTAAGTGAGCAGAGAACTTCATAATATTGTGCATCTTTAGATCTCCGAATATCTGATAATCTAGGGTCCCAGTTTGCTGTGGAGTAAACAGATAGCAGTTTCCAAATTAACCATCTGAAGAACTGTGGAATTAGAACACTTTTTGCATTAGGAGTTTTAATACCATTTAAATCATTTGAACACTTGAGCTAATTTCTTAGGTGCTAGAATTATGTTCTAAGTTGTTTGTGTGTCCGTATGTGTGTGATGGCTGAGTTGAGAACTGACAAAGCTACTACAGATCTGTAGAAAGAATCTTAGAACATGATCTCTGCTATAAAGAACTTACTACTCACTTTTAATATCACTTATACTGAAGTAAATGTGCACTAACTTTACTGCAATAATCTGGAATAGCTACCAAAATAAATGAAATTATTCCAGATACACATACTTACACCTTATATGACAGCTCTACTCGTCTTCTGCAGGTTGCTTGGCAGGACCCTCAGGGCCTTTTTGATGATGTTGTTATGTAGACAGCCAGTCTGCCTGCAGCAATGCATGGGATTGTTTTACCTCATCTTTTCATTTGTCTCTGTGGTACTCTGTAAGTTTCCTGTTGATCCCCAGCACTGGTGAGCCTGTCCTCCAGCTGCTTACCCAGCCCCCAGCTTGGTGTCCTTCAAATGTGCTGAGGGTCCATTTCATTCCACTGGCTGGCTAGTTTACAAAGTAGTTGACTATTTTGCCTAACAGTTTCAACTGTAAATTATGCCACTCATAACTGGCTTCTGTTTTAGCTACAAACTGTTGAACACTATTACAGAATCACAGAATGACATGAGTTGGAAGGGACCTACACAGATCATCAAGTAAAAGTCCTGTCCCTGCAAATCTACACCATGTGGCTGAGTGCATTATCCAAATGCTTCTTGAATAATTTTCACAGAATCTCCAGGTTGGTGAAGACCCACAGGATCATCAAGTCCAACCAGCCCTATCAGTCACTAAAACATGACCCTCAGCACCACGTCCACCCGTGCCTTAAAGACCTCCAGGGAAGATGAATCAATCCCCTGCTGGGGTAACCTGTTTCAGTACCCAGTGACCCTTTCTGTGCAAGTTGTTTTACTGATGCCCATCCTGAACCTCTCCTGGTGGAGCTTGAGGCCATTCCCTCTTGTCCTGTCCCCTGTCACTTGGGAGAAGAGACCAACAACCTCCTCTCCACAATCTCCTTTCAGGTAGTTGTAGAGAGCAATGAGGTCTCCCCTCAGCCTCCTTTTCTCCAGGCTGAACACCCCCAGCTCTCTCAGCTGTTCCTCATAAGGCCTGTTCTCCAGACCCTTCACCAGCTTCATCACTCTTCTCTGGACATGCTCCTTTAAGTACCCTTGGATGGGTCCCATCAGACCCCTTTGACTTCTAGGGATCCAGCTGGAGCAGAAAGTCCTGAACAAGTGTGGAGTTGATTGGGAGTTTATAATTTCACAGTCTTGGTCCTGTAGCCCAGGACGCTTGGGAGGCCTGAGCCTACCATCAGCATTGAAGACAGAGGCAAAAAAAGCATTAAATATCTCTGCTATGACTATATTCCTGTTTATAAGGTATCCATGTTCATCAAGTTGTGGGCCAATGTTATTTCTGACCTGACTTTTGTTGCTAACACATTTTAAAAAGGTGTTTTAATTGCCTTTCACAGTGCTGTCCGGTTTCATAGAATCATAGAACAATCAAATTGGAAGAGACCCACCGGATCATTGAGTCCAACCATTCCTATCAAACACTAAACCATGCTCCTCAGCACCGTGTCCACTCGTGCCTTAAACACCTCCAGGGAAGGTGAATCAACCACCTCCCTAGGCAGCCTGTTCCAGTGTCCAATGATCCTTTCTGTGAAAACTTTTTTCCTAATGTCTAGCCTAAATCTCCCCTGGCAGAGCTTGAGGTCATTCCCTCTTGTCCTGTCCCCTGTCACTTGGGAGAAGAGGACAGCTCCCTCCTCTCCACAACCTCCTTTCAGGTAGTTATAGAGAGCAATAAGGTCTCCCCTCAGCCTCATCTTCTCCAGGCTAAACAACCCCAGCTCTCTCAGCTGTTCTTCGTAAGGCCTGTTCTCCAGCCCCTTCAACCCTAACGGAACTTTGACTGCATAAATTTCTGCCCTACAGTGGTAAACAGCATCCCTGTAGTTCTCCCATGTCACCTGTCCTTGTTTCCACTGGCCAAACACCATCCTCTTAAGCCTCAGTTCAAGTAGAAGGTCCCTACTCAGCTAGACTGGCCTTCTGCCTCACCTGCTTGACTTCTAGCATTTTGCAATTGCCTGGTTCTTTGCTCTTACTTAAAGCGTGACGAGCATCAAAGGCACCTAGTACTTTCAAAAACTTTTTCCCAAGGAAACTTACTAAGCAGTTCCTTGAGCAACCTGAAGTTAGCCTTTTTCTTATTCAGAGCTGAGATCTTGCTGTCAGTTTTCCTTCTACTATCTTGCAAGCCTAAGTGTCCAACTGGGATTTTTTTCACCTTCACATATATTCTGCGGGAATTTGGTCCTACTTTGGCAAGATATTTAAGGGAGAGGCACAATTTTATAGGACTACTCTACTCATGTGTTAATATACACACACAGCCAACAGGAACAGACCCACGCAGATGAATTTGTTTCAAATCTGTGGTAGTTAACAAGATGATAAACTACACAGATCAATAGTTCTTGTCTAAACTGCAGGAATGGCATTAATTTGATTGTTATTTATGTCATTACCTGCACAAAGAGAAAAGCACAAATATGTAGGGCACTGCACTTGGGCAAACCATCCCACTGTATTTCTTCTAGACAGTTCTTGACTTTTCCCATTGGACAGAGTTAACCAAATGATGCGACTGAGAAATCACCGAACCAGTGCAGTCTGCTAAGCAGAACTGGCCACAACTGGTGTGGTCGTGTTACTGTGTAAGATCTACAGGAAACTAGACCCTTAACAGAATTAACTCCAGATGCACGTCTCAGTCAGGAACTATTCACTTTAGGTTATATTTAAATCCCCTAATGACTAAATGTATGAAACATCCCTGAACTTCTACTGACAATCTTTTCTCTTTGCTGCCTCAGTATTTTCAGCCATGCAGCATTTACCTTGTTAAAATAAATAGCAATTAAAAAGCCTTGTTTCCTTCTATATGTATTTCTGATCTGTTATTTTCTCACAAATACTCGCAATTAAGGGCATAAACTAGAGAGTTCTCTTTTAGAAAAAAGCAGAACTTTCTATTTTTCCCTCAAAGAAAATAATTTCAGTCATGCCAATTGACCAAGAAATGGCTCTGATATGTGTCAAGTAACATCTTTGACAATAATGGATAAATTAAAATATCTTACTTAAAATAGCTTTATAAAACTCCTTTTCTGTGGTCTCATAGATGAAATACAACAATATTATGAACAAAATCAGAATCCCACAGTCCAAGGGGTTTCCCTGGATACTAGACAAGAAAAAAATTGAAGAGACCCCCATGTGCTGGAGCTGCACTTGTCTGATGGTCTTGGACACAAGAAGAAAGATAGGGAAATGTAAAACAGTGACAGAGGCATGCTTCTGAAAGCAAAAGTCTAGAAGGATACACCTTTTGGACAGGATGTTGGCTGAATGAGGACACATCCTGTTAGATTCCTCCTATATTAAAAGAAGCAAGACGAGACATTATCTCTCAATACAAAAGATTACATAACAGATATGTAACTCTGGTGTCAAGTTCTCCTCTTACAGAAACAGCCTTTCAAGTTCAGACTTTGCAAACTCCTACAAATATAATAAATGTCAAAACCATTGTATGACCTTTTGCTATTTTCTTTCACTTGTAGAAGACAATAGAGCCTTCCTTTGATGTCTCTAAACACATTTAAGTATTGCAACATAGATTAAATTTTATGGGTTTGTGTATGCATTTGGGAAAGACTGTTTATATGTATTATGTGGTGAATAATTCATGACAAATATTACTTAATATAATTATTTACTATTATTTATGTTTCTATTACTCCACAAGTCCCTAGGCTGCAAATTGTTGGAGAATGGGAAAATAATTTGTGAATGGAATGTATGGTCTCCTTATACTCCTCTTTACATTTTCTATTGAATGTGGTATACTGGTAGAAAGAATTCCGAAATGCGATTCACACACATTCTGTTGCATTCAGGTTCCCATGTAGATATGACTTTTGATCTTCTTTGTTTTATTTAGATTACATCCATTTATTTAAAATCAACATATTTGACTGTTTTAGTGGTTAAAATAAACCTGCTCATGACCACCCAAGCACACTGATTAAATTAAAGTCTTTTGGAACAGTTTTATACAGAGTTCATGTAATATGTTTTCTCATACATTGTTGATAAGCCTTCTTGCAGTAGTGATATCTACCTCAATTACTTTTCCCCCTCTTTGATTTATTCTTTTTATACTTCCTGGGAAAGTTCTATGTGGAGAGTGTTACCAGAGAGGGCTACTGCTTATTTCATTTACAGAAGCTTCAGAGTTGCTCTGTGGGCCAAACACAAAATCTCAGTGGGATCATGAAGGAGTTCTTCAAAAGTTATGTTCTGCAAATATAGAATGAACAGATGGTTCTGTTCATCAGATATGAACCTTTTCACTGCCTCAATAGGCATTTCTCGGTATTATAAAAGGGATTAAAAAGGAACAGTAGGGAGATACCTTTTATTTTTAATTTATTTTCCCTATACATCGAGCACACGTACTCAGTAGAAAACACTAATGTGATTGTTAACTGACACAATGTTAACTACAAACGACTGCCCAGTGTTGCATGCACTAGACTACATTCAGCATCATGTCAAATAACTACCTGAATTTACACTGAGAACAAGTGCTAAGTGTAAATGGAACTGTTTTTATTTGTGCACAGCTGATGATTATTTGGGCTATGTATTTGGTATTTTGGACCTGTCTTTTTCCCCTCTAAGGTACATGCAATAAAATTATTTTGCCTATTAAATGGAAATGAGAGTTACTGAGTGATCCTTATCTTGTGAACTTCCACTTTTTTTACTTCATAGATTGCTTCTTCAATAAAGTACCAGAAAATCATAAGGGATTTAATCCTACCAAAGTAAACAAATGTTCTGTTTTGAACCAAAATTATTTCCTCTTTTAAGTAATTTAAATAATTCAAATTAATTTTTATTCAGTTTTTCATTTTTATTTGCTACCATTCTTCAGAAAATTAATGAAAGGGATTAAAACTACTATTTACTGAAAAAAAAATCCTGGAATAGGAACATCTTGACCTAGTCAGTATCTCAGCAAGTTGAACTATTACAACTACTGAGTTCATTAGGAGAGATATAAAGACAAGGGTAAAGATGTGATTTTTATATGTTTGATTACATCAGAGCTTTTAATAACTTCATGACTTTATCGTAGAACCCTGTCATCTTCCTTTCCAGAAGATAATCTAAATCATATTGGAACGATTCGTATTTCCTGTATTACAGTACCATATATGAGACAATTTGATATGCTGTTATGAAATACAGCAGTTCTGGGATGGTTCATGTACATGTGGTAGAGATGACATGATACATTCTTTCTGCAGAAGTGCAACTTTAACAAACATGTTCTTATTTTCTGCTAAGCTGTATTTCACATATCAGGAATTGTAATCTTGGAGTTAGACCAAAACTATTCCCTGTATGTTACAGATTAAAACAAATCTACAGGCATTTTCTCGTCATACTTGTTTTTGCTACAAACTCTACAATCAACAAAAAGTCATATTCTAAGAGAAGCCTTGTGGAAAATGGAAAATGATTGTAAAGACACAGATTTATGCTAAACTCTAAAGATGGAAAACTGTAAATGAATATGCAAATCTTTGGTCAACACCTTGTCGTAGCAAGTGTATCACTGTAGCAAAACTCTACAAGAATATAGCTTTTTAGAAACCAGTGTCCTCGATTAGTACAATCTTGAGGTAATACTAAAAATATAAGGCAAAATTATTATTGACACAAAAGGGACTTTTGCATGCATATTTGAGTGTCACTTTTAGTCAACAGTGTCATGGCCCTGTTAACCCTACTGATGAAGTTTAAGAAGGCTCCCACCAAATCCTTTAGTCATTACTGCAATTAGACTTGTAAGACTGATTGGCACTTCTGTTAACAATGGTGATGAAAGGGCCTTTGCCATCAAATGAACTGAAAATTGGTGACTTGCAGGGATTAAGTTCTATGTCTCCTCTTTTACCCTATGCCAATATTAAATCTAAGGTTTTCTACTGAAACTAAGTATGACATGTAGTTACAGGCTGAGCTAGGTTCGATAGACACTGTGGCTGTGCTTATGATTCCAGGTTTCAGAATGGTGGAGTGAAACCAGAATAGTGGGTCTTATATTTAAAAAAATACAATTTTAAACTTTCTTCCTACAAGTGTATTGAGAAGAATAGAAAAAGTGAGCACAAGCTGGCTTTAACAGATCTGATTGCTTACACTTTTCACTTATTGATTGTGTGAATGCTTTAAAAAACATGCTGCTGTGGCACAGCTCATAAAACCTAGTTCTCAGAAGTAATAGATTTTTCTAAAGTATTAGGGACATTAATAAAGATTTTATTTCAGAGCCTGACATCTTTCAGTTAGAATTCCTGTAGTTACTCTGCACTGGCAACAGACTTGGTTTACATTTTCAAGACCACTATACACTCTCTCTTTCATTGACCTCATCCATATAGCCAATGCTAGCAACAATTTTATACCTAGATGACAAGAATAACACTTTATTGAGCTTTGCATTAAATGTTACATTTGCCTACAGTGAGAAAATGGTCAATTATATTCTATCAATTCCCCTAAATCCTTCAAGCAATTTATCCTGAAGGCTTCTTGATTCATTTTACATCAGATGCATTTCTCATTGTGGGTATCACACTATTTCTCCTCTTATATTGTCAGTGATGCCAGAGTGTTCTCCTACACAAGTAAAATATGCCCCTGGTAGACACATCAGGAAGTCAGTGAGAGCAGGATCTGTGTTTCCCTCCCAGGAACAGTTACTGAAAGACACTAGACATGAGAAATCAGTTTTCAAAGCAGCTGAGGTGTCAGCATGGGCATCACTAGCATAGTCAGGGAAAGATTTGTTTGATCAACACAGAAGATGGGAGGCAACCTGAATCAAGCACCAAGTGGCAACAGGGGAGATCTGTACCTGAAAAGCACTATTTACTCAGTCTTTTGTATCACTTCGAAATTTCCTTATTGTTTTTTTACTATGACTGTTGAGGGTCCAAACTGTAAGTGCTTAGGTTACAGCAGCTTTTCAGAAAATTATGTATTGTACTCTTCCCTCTTATGAATTTCATTTATGAATATAATATTATGTCCATGGAACTGTGGTTGTAGTCTTTTCACATTTATTAAAGAGGCCTTTGTTTTTCTAACAAGAAAAAGAGTATTTGCCTTTTGCATATTGTCACAACAGATATGAAAACAAGATTTTTAACATCAATGGCCCAAATTCATTATTACTGTAATGCACTGAAGTTCATATTGCTCCCAGGATTAAGGCAACTCAATGTAATTATAATGGGGAGAATTTGCTAGTGGGATTTTACTTCAGTCTGCATAAAGGCACAGTAACTATTGTCTTTGTTTCTATCTTTGCTGTTTTAAAAAAGAAAACAAGCTTTCATGGATGACCAGAATTCATCCTTCTTTGCCAAAGAAAAGAATAGAACCTGAGATTTAACTGAATATCAGTGAAATTATTTGTAAACTTCTCTAGGCACACTGCAGTTGAGACTCAGACTGAGCAGCTGAGCAGAATGGTAAAAAAAAAAAAAAGAAATCAATAATAATACTGAAAAGAGCATCTGATTGCAATAAGGTAATAAGAGACTGGAGCTTCCATGGTAAGGAGATGAATTTGACTTGCATAAAAGAAAAAACAAATTAATTGAAATAACAAGTGTTTTCATTTGTTCTTGGGTTTTGTTTGCACTTTTCAAAACCTAAGTTGTTACAGAATCAAGATCTTATTGAAAGTTAGTTAAACAGCACTGTCTTTCTAAGTAAATATTTAACTCCTGACAGAAAGTTTAATGAAGACTAGTGGAATTAACTTAAGAAAATACCCATGATTGGAGTGATTACTACAATTAAACCCTTTCATGTCAGAGTTCTGTGGTTATATTAGCTAGTTCTACCAAAGCTAGTGGGATTAATGCAAAAGAAATGCCCAAATTTGAGGTCATTATTGCAATTAGACTTGTACATGTTGACATTTCACGGTTTTATTAGAGATTGATTAATGTTTTTATGCTAGATCAAGGAGTTTATTGTCTGCTTTAGGCCACATGTCATCAAATCAGAATCTAGATGTAATGCAATAATATTCCGCTAATTGTTGCAATCAGTTATGCTAAAGCAGATCTTATCACCTTAAAATATGGAAAGGTTTGTTTCCAGTTGCACCAAGCTACAGGTTTGCATCTTGCCAAAAGTACACTAACTAACAAGAATTGTCAGCCAGACATGTTAAGTCTAAATGAGGGACTAAAAACCAGAATCCAGAATGAACATACATAGGTATATATGGACTGATCAATCCAATCTTCCACAGAGAGTGGTAAAGGAAGGGGTAATGAGAGGAAACACATTTTTATCTTACAGACTGTAGGCTCCATTACCATTTACGTATACCCAGACATGAAAAGGAAAAGAGATCAATCGTGTATTCTAGAGCAGATCTAACTACCGCACAGTATAATCATCTCTGACATACTACTAAAGAAAAGTACTTGTATAAAATAAATAAATAAAACAAACCAGACAGATTACCAAGCTTCTTTTGTGTCTCCTGACAGGAAGAATGTGATTATGACTGAGATGAAGATCTCCAAAAGAATCATTTCAGTTTATGAAGCTTTTCAAGATCCAACAGATTGGCAATATGTCTGTTCCTCTTCTCCACCCCTCCCTTGGTAACCTTATATAAAAGACAAAGTCATGGAAAACCACACTTTTTTATTTATAGTTTATTCCTGAACTGATGGACAGAGTAGGGAGGAATGAATACCAGTCAATCCTGGAGGCTGCATCTGTGTTATTTTTATGAAGACTTCCTAGTATTTACACAGAACTAAGGATTTTTTTCCTGCTTTTACAAATTATCGTCCTTCTTTTGCACATGTGCTTCTTGATATCAGGTAGAAAGGGTGCTCAGATGAGTAACATAAAAACTGAATAGACCTTGGCTGAGGTCAAAACACAAGCTAGCAGACCATATAAGTCAAAGCTTTGAGTTTAAACTACCTGTAGTAACATAATTTATAACATTTAGAAAAAAGAAAAAGGATCACACCATTATTTTGGTTATTGCTTATTCCGTGCTTTTATCATAATTCTGGCCTTCAACAAATAATACATATTTTGTTAAGTTTTGTTATATTTTTAGTGCAGATGTAACAGTATTATTTTTAATAAACAGATGAGAACAACATTCCAACTCTCTACTTTAAAGCATTCTTGAAAACAGATGATGAATGATCTGGTGGCTATCTTCCAACCTGGTTATTCTATGATTCTATGATTCTACAGACAGTTACTTGAAAAGCAGTTCACAATGAAATATTGAAATTTTGCAGTATGAAGCACATAATCTGGAGTAAATCTTAAATTATGCAATTGAAACTGTAGGAGGGAAACTATCCACCTTGGGTTATTTTGTCACTTGGTTTAAATGTGAGTCAACACAAAGATGAAATGGAATGAACACTCATATTCTTTTTACCATCGGGACTTGTTGATGCTACCAGTTTAGTGTTAGACAGCTCCAGTGCAACCTGATTTCTAAATAATTTGTGCTGATAATCAATCACTTGCTATTACTTTTGATTTTGAGTAGGTTTTTTTTGCTCATTTTTGATTCTTTTTAAAGACTTTAAACCCACTGATTTGGTCAGGGAAAACAATCAGTGAATGATGATGTGCCAGATTGCATCAAGTCTTCCAAATTTGTACGATGGGACTTAACTTGGCATTGCTCTGCATTATGAAAGCCTTACAGCGCAGACTGTGTTGTACAGTATAGTCATAATGACTGGTAGGAGTGGTTGGACATGATGATCCTGTGGGTCTTTTCCAATCTAGTAATTCTGTGGTTCTGTATAGCAATGGTAATGAAAATGGTTTTCTGAAAAATTGCATTGACTTTAAAACGCAATGAAAACTATGAAAAGGTGGTTGGTTTTCTTAAGTGGCATTATTAACCCTTCTCCATAGAAAGTGCTGAAATGATTAAAAAAATATAATTGGTTTTATATCCTCTGTGTGTAGAACTCACAAATAAAGCCCCCATAAAAATAATGACTGTTTGTAAAAAATATCACAAGATATAGTAAAAGTATCTTTGTTGTTATTTTTTCTGCCTTCCAATTTTTGAAACTCTTATGTATCGCTATGCATCACATTTCCAACTCTGATACAAATTATGATTCAGTTCTTTCACTGTACATTAACTCCCCCAGCCACTGGTGCAATACAGTTGAATTTCTTCCTTTCCTATCCATCAAAACTGCTTCTTTATCAGGTCTAGTCTATTCAGGTCCCTGTGCAAAGGTACATAATCTCTTCTACTCTTCACATTAGCTTTAATCTCTTTTCTCCTGCCTGCTTCAAGATGCTGTATTCTTCTTTTTTCACACCTTGTATTCCCTCACACTGTTTCAAATGTCTCTTTACAGTTTCACAGCCCCAGCATTCCCAAACCTGAGTCTTGCTTCTGAAGCTACATTTCTTTAGCCTCCTTTTTGTCCACATAGTCCATTTTTTCCAGTGCAAGTGTCTCCTTGCACAGCCTGTACACCCCGTCAGGGGTGGTTTCTCATGTCTTGCTTATCCTTTATTACACTGCTTTCTTTCATGCTTTGAGCTCAGATATTTGCAGCACCATTTAACTCTCACTTCCTTTTTATATACCCTGGTGGCTTCTTTTATACCTCCCACACTGAGATGCTTTTTATATTTCCAGACACCACTTTGCTGCTTTGTTTTCCTCTCCTCTATTTTAGTTTGCTCTTTTTGTTGCTTTTTGTCTTCATTTTTTGTTCTTTCACATGACTCCTCCTGAATGTTGTAAGCCTCCCTTCCCTGTGTCACACACCCTTTCTCTCATGGGTATCCTTTCTCAAAATGAATATGTAGCTGGGAATGAGTGAGCAGAGATCTCATTGACCGTGTTGGCAGAACACTTCCAATTTATATGTCTTTATTAAGAGATTTATGGTATCTCCTGCTTAACTTTAAAATGTGGTTCCAGGAAATATATGTGACAACTCTATTTACTTTTTTTTTAAGCACCTCCAGAGCTTCAGCCAAATGAGGGGGAGTGCAAAGCCACTGTGCTCTGAAGGGTTAATATCCCAAAGTCAAATTAAAATTATGAAGCACCAATTTTTATTCTGACATTCTTGCAAGTTTTTTGAGGATGACTCGTAATCTGTGATGGTTCAGGTTGGCAACAACACAATGTTCACAACTGCTTATAGGTAGCTTGAGATTTCTCAGAATCAGCACTATGCTTGGAACCACTATCCTGCTATAAAGGGACCTGCAGCTTTAATATTTCTCCAGCCTTCATACTGGCTGGAACTCTGTGATTTCTCTTTGTGAGGCCAATTTGATTTGTTACCTAATAGATACGAATCTATTTATTTCAGTGTCTCTCTTCCCCTTTCCCTTCCTTCTACATAGTGAAGACATTTCTTATGAAATGGGGTTGAAGTCTTTTAGTCTGTTTTTTGCTGCTCTTCATACAAGTAATCACACAAAAGCTACCTGGGCTTCTTTGCTTTCCCTCTCACGTTCCCAATCAATATTTCTGTGATCTACTTCAAAAACTCCTGAAGTGTGAAAGTGAAGCACTACATTTAAAAAAGGAGCTGTTTCTGCAGGATTACATTCTCCATGTGGTGAGTTTTCCTGAAGTAGTCATCTCTAGTAATCTAACTACACAGAAATATTGTTATATCTTCTCCTTCATAATGTGATAAAAACCTAATTAATACAGTATTGACAGCATAAACTGCTGCATTCCTCTGTTTACATACTCATAACTTGTGGTTGTTTCAAATTAAACTCCTTCTGAGTGGTATAAATTTATCTGGAAATATTTCAGGTAACAGAATAAAACTGTCATGAGGCTAGAAGTGACAGTTACAAACTAGGCAGTCTCAGTTTGTGGATTACTTTATAGTAGGTGCAGTCATCTGAAATGGAAATAAATAAGATGATATATATCTCACAGAAATCATTAGCAAACATCTTCATGGAGGTAACTGCAGATATTTCATCTGCAGGAAGCAGTGAAGAAAAAAATAAAAGTGAGCATCATTTGCAACAATTCAGTCTCAAGACCAAGTTCAACTATTCTTGTCCAGGAGTTGTTAGCTATTCACCCATCACTTCTTAAGTAACAGCATATCTTTGAAGAGGACAAATTTAGGAGGTTCCAAAATAGATTGGGGTAGAGCTGAGTGTCTAGTAGACTATGAAGACACATACCTGGTTAAAACTGCCCTAGATGATCACAGTTGACTGCTACAGTCATCACTGTCACAGCCATCATGTGCACACCTCTCACCTCCAATGCAAAGCCAGGTGGCAAACTGCAAACTTGCAGTGACTATGAGCTGAAACTAATGCTGCAGAATAGGCATGGACTTGCTAAGATATCACTCCATTTTCTGAACTGCTGAATGTGATGGATTAGTAGCAGAGTGAAGCAGAAGAGTTGTAATACATCCAAAAAGTTAAGCTGCTCCTTTTAGATCAGTCAGATTTGGTCAATTCTTATAGGAAGTAATATACAGGTCAAAAACTCAGAGAAGAACAAAATAACGGCATTTATATTGGATTCTTTTTAAAATGCATAGAAGAACTTTTATTCAGGTGAAGTTTTATAAATACTGTTTTCACTGATAGTGGTAAATGGAAGTCAGTTACTGTGCTGCCATTCTGAGGAAAACTGTGTTCCAGTGGCTAGATCACTTGTCTATTTCTTAGCAATATAATTACTGTTGTGTAAATCTATAATTAATTATGGGAACAAAATTGGGGTGGTTGTCAGTCTCAAACAGTTAATATTCCTGCCTTAATTTTCCCTATATTGTCCCTTAATTTTCCCTATCTTGCCAAAACAGTTCATGCATCTTTGCAAATGAAGGAAAAAAATTAATGAGAAGTAACTCTTGCTGATAAGATGACATCTGTCAAATGTAATTTCTAGTAGTAAGGAAAATCATCCTTTGGGAATCATTTTAGTATTATTTTTATGTCAGAATTTATCAGCTTTTTTCCAGCTTACATATATATTTTTGTTAATATTGGCTTCATTTAGAAATATAACATTTTATAATGCAGCTATGCAACAATTAATGTGTTAAACCAGGAGCTTCCAATATTGGACTACTGTCTTCTTTTTCCTTTTCCTTCAGTCCCTTGCTAGGTATTTTCTAGGGAGAAAGAGTTAAGTCTTTCCAAGGCTATCAGTGAACCCTCAATCCTGCTGCACTGGCCAGTTGATATGGTTTCAAGTGCGTATAAATGGAACATTACTTCCTATAGGTTTACTTATCATCATTGGAACCTGAGAGAGGATTTGGCCATATGTCTTAATATAGACATTTCAAAAATTTTAGTTTAAATCTTAGTGTAAATACAAATGACAGTCTACGGTCGTGTTATGTGGAGCTCAGTTATAGATCATGCGTTTCACCACTGTGCTTATTTACCTAAAGGAAAAAAACCCAATGTTTAACATTTATTTTATTTTAAATTTTCATGTTCAACTTTTCAGTCACACTGTTATGCTATGAAACATTGTGATGGATGGATCTCATGGAATAATCTTTGATTACTCTCTTTGTTCTTGCTGTAGATGTCAAAAAATAAAAAATAGAAATCCTTTTCTGTGCCATGTTTCCTACGAGCAGATGAAGATGGAAAGTTAGATAAGTGCAAAATATAAATGTTATATCAGGCTTAAAATAACTTTTCCTTGATGTTTGATTTTATTCAGTCTGTAGTTTATTTGATGGAACATGAGTATTGCACTGATTTTAACACTTAAAATACTTTAAAATGTCCAAAACATAAAATAATATCATAAACCTTAAGCTGGTAAAACCACAAGGAAACACATCACAAATTAGGATTGTTTTCTGTACATTTCATTGAATTAATCTAAACTCATTTCGTTTAGGTAGAGTTTAGCAATACAAAAAATCCACAGAATTCTAAAATAGTGCATAAGTATAGTGATGCAAAAAGGAAAGGAAAGAAAGTAATTACACCACATCCATCTTCCATTTCTAACAAATTTCAAGAAATGGAAAGTTCTAGATTTTCTTCCTTTAGTATGTTTTTGTTCTTCAGTCTGCAGAGTAGATAAAAACTTAGTATCAAATCTCTATAATTTTAATAGATATACATTTAATAGTTTCAAAATTCACTTACAGGTTTTTAATTATTTAGAAGTATTCCAACAAGATTAAAATAACAGCACAGAACAATGCAGGTCCTATACCCAGTCTCTGTTAAAATCTCACATTTAACAAAATAGCCTCTAGAGCCATGGTGCAGATGCTCAACTACTGGAGTGTGTCTGAAAGCCATTATGCTTATATTTAGTTACAGACACACAGTTGCAGCACGAAGACTGGAGGCTGGGCTGAGTTCAGATAAAACTTATTTCCATTATTTTTAATCAAGGACCATGTAACTGGTTCTACCTGGCTAAATTATCTTTCAAAGGTAAAGGTTTTGGCTTAGTTGCACTTAAGCACAAAAATCATTAACCTTAACAACACTGAGAGATGTAAAGTACCCTTAATGCCCAGAGGCCAAAGCCCTCTTGAATTACTCAGAGAAAACAGTAAATTTTGTTTGGATGCATTATTACTGAATGGAAAGACAGATTTTTTTTCTGCAGTACTTTCATTTGAAGCAAGACAAAACAAATCAGAACAAAAAGACTCATCTCCTTGATTGTTGTATATTCCTTTGTTTTAAAATTTTGATGAATCAAAATTTATTTCTTGGAACTCTCACTGCAAGGCACCAGGTTGTTGCAGTGCAGAATAATCTTCATAATAATTTATCTGTGATAGTAGTAAGTCCTATGGACAAGTACGATGGTTACATTCTAAATTGCATTATTGAAGTTGTGGTAGAGAAATATTTAAAAAGAGACAACTTCTTTGAACTACTAGTTCCCCTTTCTGGCTAACCAATTCTTGAAAGCCAGTTTTTTATTATCCTTTGGCACTGTGACAGAAAGATGTACCTACTCTGCAACATTGTCAACTGGTATTCTAAGGCTGAATTTTTCTAAAAAAGGCTTTACAATCCCAATATTTTTAGTGTAATAAACAAGAATTATCATTACTATGATCATTAGTAAAATCAATCACTTCTGAGTCGTTTTAAGAATCATTAAAGAAAGCTTCTGTACTCCCGCACTTCCTGATCATACTTAGTTCTTTTCGTATCTGAACAGGAAATACCTTCCAAATTATTTTGAGTAATTCCTTTCTTTTGCAAGTGATTTTTAAAGGAATTTGACCATACATACTCTAATGTACCCATGCAGTCATCTTGTCAAGAATATGAAGTATAATAATAAAGTGCATTGAAGAACCACATGTTCTGTCCTGTTCTGTTCTGTTTTGTACTGTTCTCAGACCAGTGCTGAAGAGCACAGGAAGCCCATTGCAGACTCCGTGTTGCACTTGGCACCACCAGGTTTTCTCTCCCTGCCAGCACACTGTAATTAAAGGAAAGTGACATCAACATGACATCAGACATGAGATAATGTCCAGTGGAAAATGTTGCTGCAGCAAATAAGCTATTAGTGCACCCTGATGCAATGACTGTTTCAGGTTCAGAAAGGACTCAAACAAAACACAACAGCTGAATAAACTAGCTTTGTAATCTATTTGTTGGAAGTCCTGCAGTCACTGCTATACAATGAGTTGGCAGAATATATTCTTCAAGGATGACATGAAGCCTATTGCCCTCAAGCTCATCAGGCTTATGCTATGTTTTTGCCTACAGCAGAGGGCCTCTTCAGAAACAAATGTATAAGCACTCATTCGCATTGACCAAAGAGTTGTGAAACTATTAAGTGACAAAGACCACTCTGCTTGTAGTAGAACATACAGAGAACTGAGCTCACAGCACACCTTCCCTTGTACAACTTGTCTTGATGAGGAGTTCTTCTGCACAAAGCTACAAACTCACAAGAAAGTGGCTGAAAATGTTGATACCTGCATGAATTATGTCCCACTCTAAAATAACAATACCCTTGTATACCTCAGAAGGAAAAATAAGACTCAACAGCTAGTGGCAGTTCCATCAAAGTAATATATTTATCAACTTAATCAGATACTTACTGCCTGGTCTATCATTTATTTCAGAACAAGGTTACTAGGAAAGCTTTCTGTAGCAAAGGGTGATCTTGTTTAGCTTGAACATTTTTTTTCAAGCCTCGGTTTGACAACATTGTATTAGTATGACTCTATCAATAGAAATGAAGTTTAAAAGCTCATAATTGCTATTTAATTTTTAATATTTACATGGTGCTTTACAAATCTCAAAACACTATGGGAAAAATTACATGAAGCAGCAATAGTCAAGAGGGGGAGAATAGCTAGTGCAGTGGAAGAGTAACATAAAACCAGAAGAAATATGAAATACAAAGTGGATTAATCACTTAAGTAAGATTTACAATGACAGGAAATCTAGGTACCGGAATTTGCAGTTTGTCATGAATCTGTAATGAATGTATATTTTTATCAGTGTGAAAGGTGCTCTCAAACCTGAACATCTTTCCCTGTGATAAACAAAGAGAGGCATTTTTGAAAGGAAACAGACAATTTGGGGTGAACTTTTCACACACACAAAGGTGGAGCTGGCAGTAGAACAGATTGTCACCTGCCCAAAAAGAAGGCTTATATGTTTAAATCACTGAACTAACTTCCTCCTCCTCCTCTCACTCCATCCTCCTAAAGGCTTGGTAAACACTAAAGGATGTAAAGGAAAGTCTTTCAAGTAAGCAGAGGGAGAAGGTTTAAAGGAACAAGGGAACATGATAGTGTTAGTTAACAGGTTCAAAACTGTCTTAATCTGGTTTGAGGCAGAACTGCAGCCAAAAGGGAAAACCTTACCCTCCCATCTGCTTCCCTCGGCCAGTTTTCATGGTTGTCCTCTTGCTCAGCTCCCATACACGTGGCTGCAAGGTGAGGCAGATTAATTTGCTGGTAAAGAAAAAAGCAGACCAAAACACAGACAAACAAAAATAAACCCCATAGCTTTCCATCAGGACAGGAAGCCAGTGGGGGCTATTTGAAAAGGGGACAGCTAAGAGATTTGTGTTAGGACGCAGCGTGATCACTCTGGAGGCTGTAAGGCAGCTCCAATGAGAGACCTCTTCACTAGCATGGTACATACAGAGTATCAAAAGCTTCGAGTAATGCATTCAAAAGAGATATATTTGTTTCCCAAGTGCTAAAAAGCCATATGTTAAAAATAAGCCAATTTGAAGAAAAAAAAAAATTCTTGCTTGTGCTTTTTAATAAGCGCAATTTCCACTAAAAATTATGGGAGAAACACAGTTACTATTCAGTTCAATTGACGGAGGAAATGGGACATCACACAGAGACCATTATGATCCAAGTGAGCCAGTTTATTGAAGTTCACAACAGATTCTTATAATTTACGAGATTAATACAGGCTATTGTTTAGCAAGCTGATTCGACAATCCTCCTTTAGCAACAAGTGATCAATTTGTTATATTAATCTTATGCTTTCCCAAGAGAAACAGCTATGTGAGTATTCTAGCTCACAACTGGATAGACTACAAAGTAACAACTCAAGGTCTAACAAAGAAAAGTTACAAGAGAAACAAGAGAAGCCTTACAGCAGAACAATCCTTAATGTTGTAAAAGAAACTTTGAGCCTGTATAAGCGTTTGTATTGGTGGTGAGTGAGTGCAAAACTGTGCATACAAAGATGCAAGGCTGTGTTTGCAAAGCTGAGAAACTTTATGCTAAGATGCCTTTATTTCATATAGCATAAGCTGTTCAGTGCTGGGAGATGCTCACTAAATGGCCTCTGGTCTGTAGTCGCCTATCATTAAATTGCTTGAAAAGTATGAGTATTTAATATTTGGCTTTCATACCTTGAAAAGTGTGCTTGGAAAATGTAGATTAGATCTTTGTCCATCAGTTATTGTTTGCCAATATTTGTGATACTGTTTACATTGCTAGATGAGGTAACTGACAGCAGAGATGACTAAAATAATCATAAGTGATGTTAGTGAAGGAAGGTGCTCTCTGGAAATTCCCTTAGGTGTTGTTAAAAGAAATTGAATCAAAGCAAACCCCCAAGGACCTTTTAGAAACAGGTTTTGTATTTGTCTTTTGATATCTCCAAGTAAGAGACAAAAGCAACCCTGACTTATCAAAGGACAAAAGATAGCACAGAAGTTGCTGTTGAAAGGTCATAAGTTCATTCTAGTAAACCACTGTGTAACATGGATCTTGGGGAATGGTCATTCTAATTTAGGAATCATGAGCAGAACAGCAGATAGATACATTATCCAGGGCTTGGTGATAGTAATTAAGAACTCACTCACTAATGACACTTTAGATATAATTATGAAATGAGAAATGGAAAAAATCAAATGCAATACAAACAAGAACAACACAGCTAGGGCAGAAGTCATTACAATAATTGGCTGTAACTTAGATAGGAGATGTAAATTTCAGATTGTTTTAATTTGAATAATATCTTTCAGAGTGCAGAACAATAACTAGTATTGCCTATAAGACAGACTTCCTAATTTTAAATCTCTATTTTGGTGGCGTATACACTTATGGCATTGCAATTTCTGTCTGATAGTGATACATCCTTTTTTTATCTAATGTGCTGTACAAATAGGATCATGTTTTTAACAGTTCTTTCAAAGATTATATTCATTTTTTTCTCTTTACTGAACTGAGGAAGGTAAGAACAACAGCTTTCAAGAATATAAACGGTTTCATTTTTACCACTAAATTATGCTAAACCATCTGTAATTCGATGTCCATTTTCTAGATTGTCAGTAATCCAAATACCAAAGGGATCTAAGTCAACTTTCTTCTTTGTCTCAATGACTCAATTACATTTTTTTATTTTTTTTTATAAGGGATGGGGGAAAACCCTCTCATATTCTGTTGTACACACAAAGAATCTGAAACTCAAAGCACAAAACCCAACAAATCCATTATCAATTCACTGGAAAGCCAGAGAACATGATTAAGAATAACTTCAGTATGTGTCAGATTTTGCAAGGGTTTTTTTGTTCAAAGAACAGTACTCTCTGGTAAAATCAAGATTTTTAATTCTTGTTTTTTCTCCTTTTATCCCTACACTACCACTGTTATGGATCTGAACATGAACTTTGTATGATACTATACCAAACATGCACATGGATTGTTAAACATATGTCATTTTATAACTCATAGGGTGATTATGAGGCTGTAACAATAATATACAAAGAAGAAGAAAATTAAAATGTTCACAGAAACTATCATATTATGATTTTGGGGGGGAAGAAGATAATGTGCATCCAGAATTCATTCAAATGAACATATTAAGCAGCAGAAAACCTCAAATCTAATTAAGTGGGGAATGACAGATATCTACACAGAAATTTAGGGTTCAGACTAAGTAATAAAGCAGGTGCACCCTGAACCACCTACCATCATCCAATGAAAGATTTTCCCCTCAGTTATCTTCTAACTTGAGGCCTTATATGCATATTTTTATACACAGGTCTTCTTTACCTAAAAGTCTCAAATATAAATATCTTAATGTGTTATTGAAACATTCTTGCTTACTTTCTCATCTCTGTGTCCCCCAGAATTAAAATATTATTTAAAGGTGGAGGGCTAGTCCCTGCACACTACATTTTAGAAGTTTTTAGATAGAGATGTGGGCACAATAGGCCTCAATATCCTTTTGCCCTAAAAAAAAAAAAATCTAAAAATCTAATTTATATTTACAAAACAACCCTTTTTCATGAAATGGTAAAATTTTGTGGTTGGAAATCAAACTTGCATTGTGTTACACAAATTAAGGCTGCTTCACAATGCTAGCACAGAATAATAACATTATTGGAAATGAGAGTAAATTCTCATTATGTTCTGTTTGCATTAGCACATCTTAACTGCTACTAGTTCCCTCTCTGTTCAAATGGCTCCTCACCCTCAGTGCATTATCAATTCTTCTGCAGTTCTCCTTCCTCCTTTGTAGGCCCTCTGCTCTTTCATTTCCAGAATTATGATATAAAGCAGTAAGCCCTACCTTTTGCTTTATCCCTTTTGACTTTAGAGGCACTTCCCTTCCAGAAAGACTGAGTGAACAGTTCATATATATAGATAAAAAGTCAGCAAAGAGCAAAATTACACAATAAAGTTAGAGTTAATAATTTCTGTACAAAAATAGGCAATTTTGTATTTGGAGGAATTTGGTAGAGACCTCAGTTCTTAATTCCCCCATTCTTCTCCTTTATGATATTTCCAAGATTCCATTTCAAAAGTCTTAAGATTATTGATCTTTATTCTTCCAACCCCATGTTCCAGTCCCCCTTTTTGTTTTTGCCTCCCTCACTCCTTAACTTATTTGAAGCTTAAATAATTTGATTGCAGTTGAAGATATTTTCTCCTTCATCTGTCTTAGGACAAGTTCCTGTCAAAAAGCAGAGAGGAGGACCAAACCAGCAGTGTGGAAAGTAGCACTAGGTTGGACATTGCTCAGCTTTGGACACTGAAGTTGCACATTTATGATTCAAGCCTAAAAACAGCCTGGACATCTGAAAATCCAATTTTCAACAGCATTGTATTTGTTCTAAATTCAGGAATATTCTCACAAAACCATAAAAAGGCACATCCACAAAGCAGGGACTAGTCAGATCTTTTAAGATTTAGTGCTCCAAATGGCACCATTTTAAAGAATCATAGAATCATAGAATAATCAGGTTGGAAGAGAACCACCGGATCATTAAGTCCAACCATTCCTAACAAATACTAAACCATACCCCTCAGCACCTCATCCACCCATGCCTTAAACACCTCCAGGGAAGGTGAATCAACCACCTCCCTGAGGTTTTCCCAACTCCATCCCCAAAATGAAAGAACCACGTGACAGCGAACGTTTGGAAAACTGAGCCAGAATGGAAAAAGGCTTGGACAGTTTTAAGCAAATTACAAGAAAGTTTTTGAGCAGAAGTACATTGCAATGGAGGCTCTACATCATCTTATTATTAATACCCTTTCCTCCAAATGAAACGCACACTGCTTTATAGTGTTCACATATTTTCACTACATCCAAAGTTCAGATTACCGTCTCTTGCACCCTAGGAATATCATAGAACAGATTCAGAGGATAACTTTAGTTGAGGGGGGCTCAGGAGGTGTGTGATCTGACAAAGTGCTCACAGCAACACCAACCGTCAGATCAGACGAGGCTCCTTGGAGAAGGAGGGTACCTCTGCCACTGCTCACCTGTCATTCAGGGGAGTTTTCCTTATGGTTAGTCCCAGTTTCCTATGTCCCTCACCCTCCCTCTGTGCACTGGTGAGAATTGCTTCACTCCCCATTAGCTCCTTCTGGGCACTGGGGGCTGCTGTTAGGTGCTCCTGTATCTGCTCCCTCTACAGACGGTCCTTGTCCTGGTCTTTAAGCCTCTCTTCACAGGGCAGCTTTCCTAGCCTGAAACAACCTTAGTAGCGTTCTGTTAAGCTCATTCTGGTTTATTAATGTCTTCATTGAACTGAGGGGTCCAAAACAGAATGCAGTATACAGATGTGATCTAATGAGTGCTGAGTAGAGCGGGGAATCCCATCCAGTGATTGACTAGCTGTATTCCTGTTTTAAACAGCCCTGGGTATGATTGATCGTACCTGCCAGAGCACACTGCTGGTTTGTGCTCAGCTTGCTGCTACATGAAACCTCAGACCTTCCCCCCAGAGCTGCTCCCCAATCAGGCAGTCTGCAGCCTGTATTACAGCAATGGGTTTTTCCAATCTATGGCAGGCATTCAACCTG
The DNA here is from genome assembly GCA_033558105.1 of Coccyzus lansbergi. Taxonomy (NCBI): domain Eukaryota; kingdom Metazoa; phylum Chordata; class Aves; order Cuculiformes; family Coccyzidae; genus Coccyzus; species Coccyzus lansbergi. The sequence goes on along the minus strand of JAUMJK010000021.1, from coordinate 740,879 downwards.
TCCTTGTTCAATTTCATTAGTTTCCTGTTGGTCTGTTCCTCAATCCTGTTTATATCCCTCTGAAAATTCTTCACAGGCATTCTCAAAAGTTCTGCCCTAAGCTATTACCAGTTTCAAAAAGGATTTTATTCTCATTTGTCATCAGGAAAAATTAAAGGCAAGTCTCATTGGAAAGACATTTTTAAAAGGATAATACAACAGGCAGGAAAAGGAAGAGGTCAGAGTGGCTGAGTTGAGACCAGCTGGTTAAACTAAAGGAGAAGAGGGAACTATACAAGTAGTGCAAGGAGGGACAGGGAATCTGAGACGTGTATAGGGACGCTGCCCACTTGTGTAGGGATGAGGTCAGGAAAGCCAAGGCACAGCTGGAGTAAAACTTGGCAGGAGAAGTAAAGATTAACAAGAAGGGCTTCTACGGGTACATCAATCAATAGAGGAAGGGCAGAGAGAACGTATCCCACAGATGGTTGGGAATGGTGATCACATATTGACAGAAGAGGAGAAGGCTGAGGTACTTAATTTTTTTTTGCTTCAGTCTTCAGCAATAACCACTCTCCTCACACCCTGTGGGTCATGGGACAGCAAGTTGCTGACCAGGGGGATAAACTTCTTCCCACATTAGAGGAGGATCAGATTTGTTATCACCTGAGGAACCTGAATATATAGAACTCTATGGGACCTGATGAGATGCACCCCAGAGTCCTGAGGGAATTAGCCGATGCGGTTGTCATGTCATTCTCCATGATATTTGAAGGGTCATGGCAGTCAGGAGAAATCCTTGATGACTGGAAGAAGGGTAATATTGTGCCCATTTTCAAAAAGCATAGAAAAGATGACCCTGGAAACTATTGACCTGTCAGCCTCACCTCTGTGCCTGGGAAGATCAAGGAACAGATCCTCCTAGAAGCTATGCCAAAGGACAGGGAGGTGATTGATGGCAGCAAGCATGGTTTCACCAGGGCAAATCCCCTATGGCCAACTTAGTGGCTTTTTATGATGAGGTAACTGCAGCAGCGGACACAGGTAAAACTGTGGATGTGATCTATCTGGAATTCTGTAAAGCCTTTGACACAGTCGTCCACAACATCCTCCACTCGAAATTGGAGACGTGTGGATTTGATGGATGGATGGATGGTATGGTGGATAAAAAACTGTTTGGAAGGTGATGTTCAGAGAGTAGTGGTCAATGTCTCAAAGTCCAGATGGAGATCCTTGACTAGTGGTGTCCCACAGGGATCCATACTGGGACTGGTGCTGTTTAACGTCTTCATCAATTATATTGACAGTGAGATGGAGGGCACCATCAGCAAGTTTACAGATGACACCAAGGCGAGTGGTGCAGTTGCCATGCTGGAATGATGAGATACCATCTGGGGGGACCTGGAAAAGACCAAGTGCAAGGTCTTATACCTGGGTCTGGGCAATCTGTGTTTTCAGAAAATGATGGGTATTGACAAGATTGAGAGCTGTCCTGCAGAGAAGGACTTGGGGGTTCTGACTGATGAGAAGCTTGACATGAGCCAGCAATGTGTGCTTGCCTCCCAGAAGGCCAAATGTGTCCTGGGCTGCAATAAAAAAGCATGGCCAGCAGGGTAAGGGAAGTGATTCTGCTGTTTATTCCTCTCTTGTGAGATCTCATCTGGAGTATTGTGTCCAGTTCTGGAATCCTTAGCATAAGAAGGATATGGAGGTGTTGGGAGGGGTCCAGAGGAGAGGTACAAAGATGAGCCAAGAGCTGGAGCTCCTCCTTATATGAGGGCAGGCTGAGAGAATTGGGCTTGTTCAGCCTGGAGAAGAGAAGCCTCCAAGGAGATCTTATAGCGACCTTCCATCACCTGAAAGGGGCTTCAGAAAATCTGGAGAGGGACTATTCATAAAGGGTTGTGATGATAGGATGAGGGGGAATGGATATAAACTGAAGAGGGACATATTTAGGCTAGACATTAGGAAGCATTTCTTTATCATGAGAGTGGTGAAACACTGCTACAGGTTGCCAGGGGAAGTTGTGGATGCCCCATCCCTAGAGATGTTCAAGGCCAGGTAGGATGGGGCCTTGGGCAACCTGATGTAGTGGGATGTCCTTGCCCACAGCAGGGGGGGTTGAAATTAGTTGATCTTTAAGCTTCCTTCCAACCCTATCTATTCTATGATTCTACGATTCTATGGTTCCTTGATTCTAACTTATAAATGCTGCATGGTGACAGTGGCTGAAGTGGTCAAAGTGGAGAATAGGGTGTGAAATGATACATTGCCATTAGCATTGTTTTCATTTCCATTAGTGTTATACAGTGTTCTTTCAGGTAGAATGTTATGTTCAGGAAACAGCTGCATTCTGGATGCCTCAATGTGATGGGACTTGTAGCCTGGTAAACCAAACGTAAGGGGTTTGCCCTCAGAGATTTACAATGGATTCTTAGGTGGAAGGGCCTAGATATGATAACTTGATGACCAGTACTAATTGTGTATTGTGTGGGACTGACAGCTTCTCTTTGGTGCAGGTTGCTGAGAGCTCTCCTGTTTCAAGTCATCTCAGTCTGCCCTGCAGTAGTAGCTCTGGGCTGCAGGTACATTTGAATAATTCTACTTCCCTATCCCTCACCCTATCTTAGATGATAGACATTCAGTTATTTACAGTGGTGTTAATAGTCATTGTCATGAAAAATGAAGACGCAGGACTTCTGACAACTACAAAGTCAAAGGGTTTGCCTCAGGAATTCTGCAGCAGAGTAGATGAGAGTTTGTTTTGAAAATCAAGAACATGACAGTGATTAAGGTTGCTGACAGAAAACTGCTTTGAACTCTTTCCTTCCAAAACATTTCAGAATTTAGTCAAGGCTGTGCCTAAGAACCCTAAATACTGCAGCATGTCAACCTCTTCAGAAATCTCCTCAGGCTATTTTAAAACGTTTGTTCAGCTATGCTGACCAATAAAAGCAAGTAACAGTTTTAAGTTGTCTCAACTATTTGGCAGGTTTTATCAAAAAGAACCCATTAGACTGAGTTTTTAGTATCTAGCCAGTGTGTTTTATTTTGCAATGAATTGAATCATTAAAGAAAAGAATCTTCACTCAATAGTTGAGCAGGTAAGAACGAGCCCAGGAGCAATCATACGTATTTGTGATTCTGCTATAACCTCTCTCTGCCAGCATCCCAACCCCAAAAGAGTCTAACAGTATGCACTAGAGTAGTGCTGAAAAACAAGATCATGGTCCAGCTCCTAGTGAAGTTAACAGCTATGTCTTCGTTTCTACTAGATAGAGCCAAATTTAAAGACCCTGAACCTGACTGTGAGCCGTACTGTGGCAGCATAGCTATAGAGTCTGTTGAACCAGAAAGTGGGTAATTTTCCCTTCTGTCTGTGAGACCCAGTGGGATGGCAAAATAGGCTACTGTGTTTGTAAATGATCTTCTCCTCTAGATACAGGCAAAAAAACCACACAAGGAAGAGAGGATAATGAGTGAGACACAGATATGCCTGTGTCAGCTGACCTACAGAAATCTCACCTCAGGTCATGCATTGTTCTAAGAAGCCTAAGGATGCATTTCTAAGCACCCCAGAATCAAAGAGATGGGAACTGCCTCCACAGCCTTAGGATCTGCCAAGTATAATTCAGATTTTAAAAATACGTCACTAGTATTTCATGCCATTTTACTGAGAAGAAATTATTTCTCAGTAGAAAACTACAGTTAGTGGCATATGTACTACATAAATCCAAAGATAAAATAATTCCTGCATTTAGCAGAAACTTCCTCTTCTTTAAAAATCAGTAAGAGTGGGTAATTATGTTTAACAGAAGCTGTAGATTATAGATGTAGGCATATAGTATGAAAATATCTGGGAAGATAGAGAATATTTATCAGAATTTCAAGGACTGTTTGTAGCAGCAGAAAAACAATATTTGATATTGGAGAAAAAAACCCCAGAATCCTATTGTTAAGGCCAAATTTTCTTTTTCCCTCTCTTACTGCAGAGTGGGTTGGTATAGACACCTCCAAGAGCTCTGACAGTGCTTATACTGTGAGCACTCCTTCCCCACTTCACTACACGATGATCCTCAGCCACGTTGCCAAAGACAATTATTTCTCTGGGTAATAGTGTGAAAGGCGGCTGCAGTGAGCATGGAGGTCAAGCAAAGCAGGTCAGGGATGCAATAGCACCTGCCTTTTGCACACAAATACAGAGCAAATTACAACATTTGTCATCAAGGAACTGAGCAGCAGTACCATGTGTGATGGCCTCACAAGCACCATTTTCATCATGTGCTTGGGTATATCTTTTCAAATCTAGAGCAAGGAACAGATGTTTCATCAAAAGGCACATTTAAAATAAAGATAATTATGCAGTAAGAAGCTTAATTACATAGGCTTATTCAGGTCCACTTAATTGCTGACAGTCTGAGAGCCTCCCACATATTTGTGACAGAAGCATCTAATCCTTACTGCTTTTCCAAACTCTGTGATGGCTTCAGGACAAATGTAATTGTTTTATTAATTGAACTAATATTAATTTCTGATTTTCAGCTACAAAGAATAAACATAAGCAATCTTATCGAGCAATAAAACATTGTTTTGTTCCTATAGGCATTGTTTTTCTTCCATAAAATATTAATAGCCTGAACTGCAAAAATACAAGTAGAACAGAATGTTATCATCACACTATACTCAATAGAACATTAATCATACTTGGACATTATTTAGATTAAATAATAGAATTTTTCTCTGGTCTAGCTGCTCAGAGACGCTTACATATCACCAGTTTTTAGAAGGTTTTTATGAGTTTTAATGTGGACAAATAAAAATAGCCTTCTACCACTCCTATATCCCCAAGTAGGTGATCCTCTTTTCTCACAGGCAAAAATACTAATACACTAAAAATATGTGTATATATATATTTACCCTAAGAAACAAATTATTATCTATATCTTTGTTTAAACAACATAGTATGCATTATGTGGCTATGGTGCAGCTATTCTGAGACTGCATTATTGTAGGACTTACTGTACTGATCATAGTAATATATTTTACAGACAAATATTGATTTCTGAAAAACTTTGCTGAAGGCTTTCCATGTGACTCTGTCAAGTCCTGAGAGCTTACCAGCTGCTGAACTTGGATTCAGCACCACCACAAAATACAAAACTGCAAAGGTGGTTCTGCCACATGAATCGTGCTGAAGGGGGACCCCGGTATTACAGGGTCCCTATCATGCAGCTGGGGGATTTAAAGAACACCCAACATAATCCCAGATATTTTTTACTCTATATAGGTTCCAGGAAACATTTCAAAGGAATTTGTGTAGGGAGCTTTGCAGTTAAATTGCATCCTTCCTTCCAGTCCTACATGCATTAGTTTCCCATGCTCAACACGTTTCTTGATCATATACAATAGAGTACTAGCAAAGCCAAACACAGAGTTTATATTTAAGGAGTGTAAATGTGATACTGAAGGCCTGAGCTCTAAAATGATCTCCTACTTTTCATGAAAGGGAGCACTACAATATTAGCATTTGTCAAGCTATTGTGGACTTTTCTTAAACAGAAAAACTGGAAATAGTTTCATTGCACATGACTGGAAAAAGAAATGTGCAGAAGAATTAATTTTATAAGGAGTTAAAGCTTATCATTTAGAAAAAAAATATTGTAGTTCTGTCTAAGACTCTAAATGTAACTTAAAGCTTGGGAAAGACTATTACCCTATAATAGCTCCATTCACACTGACAAAGCTGAGGTCATTTTAAACTGCTGCTATGTTTTGGAAGGGTGCCCAGAAAACTTTGGTGTGAAAAATCTGCTGAATGCTTTTGCACTATATTAGCTAAAATTATTTAAGGTCAATAATGCAGGTGGGGGCTTTCTCCCATTCAAGTTGCATAATAAAAACTTAAAAAATACAGGCAGACTTCTTCCTAAAACTCTGTTCAAAAGCAGCTTTTGTTCAAAACTTTAAAATAAGAAGTAATGTGGGGAGAATGGGGAGAGGATGACATTTTGCAGTTATCAGGAGAGAACAAGAGAGGTGTGAAAAAATCACAAACCAAGACCACGGGTTTTGCATTAGTTTCAGTGCAGCAATTTAACTTTTATAAACAAGTAACAGCACTATGAGCAACTTGCCAAGCCAATCACTAAGACTTATGCTACTTTCCATACTAAAGGTGTCAAGGTGCACTGAATGTTTCCTCCCTACTGCTAAGGAGTAATGTTAGAGGTTTTTGTTGAAGCATATGCCGAAGTTCCTAGCTCTGCAGCAGTTATGGTTTGCTAGTGTGACACTATGACTGATCACACTCCTGCATTGCTCCTGCCTCTGTAAATGTGCTTTCACTTATAATGGAAATGTTTAGTTCAAAGAAGTGTATACATTATATGTTATTAATGGCTGAAACAGATGCTTCCATCTAGTGAACAGGTTTGTTCAAATCCTCCTGTAAATCTGAATCTTTTATTTGGTTGCATATCAATTTGAAGGATAATAATATGAAAAGCCCTTTCTACTTTGTCTTATATCACAGAAACATTTAAATTTTTAATTTGTGTTTCATATAAACAAATTTATATACATCTACACACATTTTATTACCCTTTTTACGTGGCTCCATTTGTTTCTGTTGTAAATTGCACAGTTTCTTAACCACTGCTAAGCAAAAGCTACCCTATCAGTAAATTATTCATACAATAAAATACATGATGTGGTCTACAAATGACGGTTATTAATTTCAGGGCAGAATTGTTGCATTTATGTTATAGTTACGTTCAATTAACACATCGCTGCATCAATGCAAGTGTCAGCATGGCAATGAACCAGAGACTAGGTGAAAATGAAGTACCCTAGGAAGAAATTACTGCCTGTCCTAAATAGATTAAAACCCAATTTATATTGGAATTTGCTTGTACAATACCACCTGAGATATTCATGAGCAATTCCAAGAGCATAGATCTTGTTTCCAAAAGGAAATTATCTGTTTGCTTTACCTTCTCATGTGTTTTCTGTCAAAAGAACTGTGTCTCTATGTGCAGGATTGATCAATGATTCTAAAGCTGGAGCAGCTGCAGTTCATGTAAACCAGATTATTAGCAAGGAGAAGACATCTTTAAAAATAAGTCACCCGTGTCTTTCTTTAAGTATAAACGAGCTTGTTTCCTACTACACAGGCAGATCACAAGCATGGCCATGGTGATCTTTTAGATGTAAGACATAATAATAGTTTTATTTGTCAGATACAATATTTCTGAATGTGTGAAACTCTGTAAGTAACTAAAGGGAGCAGACAGTAATGGTTCAAAATCAAAAAGATGAATTAGCCTCTTTTGAGAACAGCAAGGCCTTGTATGACAAAATTCTTATACGTTATGAATCTGACTGCTCTCAGGGTTAAAACTAGTCCTGACTGCAAACCAAGAGGACTAGAATTAACTTCTTTGAACATATGATGTGTCTTACTTCTGATTCCTTCTCTCAACCTGTACCAATTGCAATACTTATTTGCCCTTGAATAGATACATGGGTTGCTGTAAAATATTTGCATCAGAAAGTAGGTTAGCATCATTAAAGAGATCCTGGATTTTAGTGTTAGTGAAATCCACGTACTGTCAGGAGAATGTGTTTTGAATTAAATGTCCTCCTTTTTGCAAGACATGGAGTTGTATGAGTTTGGGAATAACCCCACAGAGATTGCTTGGCAAACCTCCCATAATCTTTCTGAGCCACTATATTTCATGCCATGGATTCTACATTAGGACTTGTGTATTTGTAAAGCAACTTAAAAAGTCCAGCTGGCACAAAATCACTTTATAAATCTGGCACCACAGACCTGAATAAACAGTGTAAACTCCCTCTGAGATTTACATTTCATTCATGCGGATTACACTGTTTAATCATATTACTCCAAAGCATCTGAGCTCTCCCTCATCTCAAGGGAGGTCTGGAGGGGAATATCATTATAAGGCTTCCTTCGTGTGGTTTCTTCTATTTTGCCCCATGCCAGCAGCAAGGGAAGAGTTGAATTTGCTCCCTAACAAAACAGTTTTCAGGACACAAGTCTGTACCTGGGGGCCCAGCAGTGTAGAACTCACAAAATAGGCACTACTGCTGACTTAGCTCTTGCTAATTTCTCTCAGCTGGACTCTGTTACTCTCTCTCCATTTGAAACCCCTGTGTGAAGAAAGAAGTGATAGAGATAGGGAAGAAAATGACACCTGCTTCCTTCAGAAAGCAGGCAAGCCTTCGCCAACAAAGTAATATACATCTTTAGTTTGGGCAAGTCTTTATTCCTAAAATATTTACATTGTTCATGAGTAAAGATTGGAAGTTGTAGTAGAATTAGAAAAAAATTTCCCCACATTTTTGGTTTTTGCCTTTTGAGCTTTGTGACTGTGTTTGAAGTTAATTTGTGTACTTTGTTGCGTTGCTAAACCAAACATTTTGTTTAAACCCAACTTTGCAAGTCTGCCTTATTGAAGAAGCATGATCATGCACTATTATGCAATTACAAAACACTGAGCAGTATCTGCTCTTATTATAAAGTCAGTGGACAACACAGTTGTTTTGGTTTCCTAATACTAAAAGCGTATTTTCTGCAGTGTTCGACTTTCACGTATAAAAGTGAGTGGAGATGAGGCAACACCTGCAAGCCACAGTACAAGAGTATGAATGTTTCTGTTGTTTGGATTAAGTTTTTTATTAGCCTCTGCCTTAACCTAGGCCCTACCACACAGGATATACCCTGCACCTGCAACCTTGCAAATGTGTATACTGCCCTATAATTCACTGATTTGCCACTGCACATATCAACTTACACAAAACTGCCCCAAGAGATACATCTCAGTAAAAGAATTTAGAAATCTGTCCTTTTCCTTTTATTTCTAGTTCTAAAGCATGTTTCTTCTTCTGCTTCCAGATCTATAACAGAACAGATCAAGTTTTAAAAAAAAAATCTTTTAAAATAAGGCAAATAAAACCCCCAAAACAACAGAAAAAGAAGGTATAAGAGAAACTGCCATCAAATTACTAATCCAAATCTTATGAAAGAAATTGTGGCATAGCATCTACTGGAATGAACCTTCAGGTTCTGATTGGGCCCTGCAACTGATACTGCAATTCAAATAATAATTATGTGTGCACAGTAATCTGAGAAGATAAAAATCTTACAGAAAACATAGAGTAATAGTGACCTATAGATAAAGCAAAAATGGGAACAAAGACAATTTTGTGTTCTGCAGCTACAGGAAGACAATTATCCTTTCTCTGACTCCAAGTCTTCAGTGAATAACATGAGCTTTTGTCAAATTCTCTTAATTTTTTAAATGATTTTTTTCTTTCCTCTCTGAGGTTATTTTCATTTTTTAAGTATCCTTGTGTTATGACTGTAGTTTAGAAGTAACTTGGTGTAAAACTGATGAAAGGAAATGCCTTGAAATGAGTTAAGTATTCTTTACATGGCAAATATATTTTGTAAGATGAAAATTTACTATTTCATAAAAAATAATGATGTTTCATTACCACATAGTACACGCTTCACTGTTAATTTTCTATATGATATACATTCATATTCTTAGACTATAAGAGCTGAATTAATATACCTAAAACTACCTAAAACTAAACTGTATGACTAGAAGTGTAATCTAGACACTCCTTGAACTCTGACAGACTTGATTGCATGACCATTTCCCTAGGCACCCTGTTCCAGTGATCGAGCATGTTCTCAGTGAAGAATATTCTCCTAGTATCCAATCTGATCTTCCCTTGATGCAGCTTCATTCCATTTCCTTATGTCTTGCTGCTGATCACCAGAGAGAGGAGATAGGCACTTCAATATCCACCTTGCCCCTCGGCAAAATCCAGGAAGCTACTGACCTCTCAGCCTAACCTCAGTGGGGAAGGTTATGGAGAAGATCGTCTTGCATAGCACTTAGAGGATAGGCGATCAGACCCAGTCAGCATAAGTTTAGAAACGTCAGATACTACCTGACTAAACTGATCTTCTTTTGTCACAAGGTGACTCGCTTAGTGGATGAGGGAATAGCTGTGGATGTTGTCTACCTTGACATTAGCAAAGCATTTGACACCATTTCCCATGGAATTTGCTTGGAAACACTGTATGCCAATTGCTCAGAAGTGCATACTCTCTGCTGTGTGAAAAAAGTGGCTGGATGGCTGGACCTGGAGACCTGTGGTGAATGGGGTCAAATTCAGCTGGCAGTTCATCGCAACTGGCATTCCTCAGGGCTCAGTGTTGGGGCTTACTCTGTTTAATTTCATTGTCAATGATCTGGATGAGAGGATGAAGGCAATGAGTGCTCCCTTAGCAAGTTTGCAGACCACACTAAGCTGGGTGGAAGTGTCGATCTGCAGGAGGGTAGTGAGGCTCTACAAAGGGATCTGAAAAAACTGGACCTCTGGGCTGAGACTAATGGCATGAGATTTAATAAGGCTAAATGCTGGGTCCTGCACTTCGGGCACAACGACCCTTTGCACTACTACAGACTAGGAGAAGTCTGGCTGGAAAGTTGCCAGGAGGAGAGGGACCTGGAGGTGTTGGTTGACAATGACTGAACATGAGCCAACAGTGTGCCCAGGTGGCCAAGAAGGCCAATGGCATCCTGGCTTGGATCAGAAATGGTGCAACCAGCAGGTCCAGGGAGGTGATTCTCCCTCTGTACTCAGCACTGGTGAGGCCACTCCTTGAATCCTGTGTTCAGGTGTGGGCCCCTCACCACAAGGATGCTGAGGCTCTGTAGAGAGTCCAGAGAAGAGTAACAAAGCTGGTGAAGGGGCTGGAGAACAGGCCTTATGAGGAATGGCTGAGAGAGCTGGGGGTGTTTAGCCTGGAGAAGAGGAGGCCAAGGGGAGACCTCATTGCTCTCTACAGCTACCTTAAGGGAGGTTGTGGAGAGGGGAGAGCTGTCCTCTTCTCCCAAGAGAAAGGGGACAGGATAAGAGGGAATGGCCTCAAGCTCCACCAGGGGAGATTTAGGTTTGACATTAGGAAAAAGTTCTTCACAGAAAGGGTCATTGGACACTGGTAGAGGCTGCCCAGGTTGGTGGTTGAATCACCTTCCCTGAAGGTGTTTAAGGGATGGGTGGACGAGGTGCTAAGTGTCATGGTTTGATAGGAATGATTGGACTTGATGATCTGATGGGTCTTTTCCAACCTGGTGAGTCTATGATTCTATGATTCTATGCATGTACCCTCAGTAAGTTTACAGATGACACCATATCAGGCAGAAGCGTTGACCTGCTTGAGGGAATGAAGGCTCTGCAAAGGCACCTAGGCAGGCTGGATCAATGGACCAAGGTGAACTGTACAGTGTTCAACAGGCTAAGTGTAAGGTCCTCCACTTGGCCCATGTAATGCTACAGGCTTCAGGATAAATGGCTGCAAAGCAGCCCAGCAGAAAACGATCCAGTGGGTTTGTTTAATATCAGGTTGAATATGAGCCAGGAGTGTGTACAGATGGCCAAGAATGCCAATGCCTTCCTGGCTTGTATCAGACCTGGTGTAATCAGCAGAATTAAGGAAGGTCACACTTCGAATGTTGTGTTCTGATTTTGGCCCTTCAGTAGAAGAAAGACATTGAGATGATGGAGTGTGTCCAGAGGAGGGCAATGAAGCTCGTGAAGGATCTAGAGAACCTAATTTATCAAGATCAGGTGAGGGAACTGGAGTTTTACAGTCCAGAGAAAAAGAGGGTAGGTGGAGACCTTATTGCTCTCTACAACTACCTGCAAGGAGGTTGTAGCAAGGTGAGGGTTGGTCTCTTCTTCCAAGTAATATGACAAGAGGAGTTTTAAATTAGATATCAGGAAAATTTTCTGCACTGAAGGGGTTGTCAAGCACTGGAGCAGGCAGCAAAGGGAAGGGATTGAGTCACGATACCTCTGAATATGACCAGCCAACCAGCTTCTTACCCACTGAGCAGTGCACCCAACAAATAATCTCTTTCCTATATAAAGATAGTTATGGGGGACCTTGTCAAAGTCTTTCCAGAAATCCAGATAAATTACATCCATTGCTTTTCCCTTGTCAACTGATATGGTCATCCCATCATAGAGAGCCACTAGGTTGGTGAAGCAGGGCTTTGCTGAAACCATGCTGGCTGCCTCTAATTATCTAGCTGTCCTCTGTGTACTTTACCATAGTTTCTAGGAGGACCTGTTCACCTGTTCCATTATCTTCCCAGGCACCAAAGTAAGCTCGACAGGTTCGTAGTTCCACAAGTCATTCTTTCTAACTTTTTAAAAACCAGGCACAGTGTTGCTCTCATGATCCTTGGGTGGTGGTGAACCTGATCTTCCCCTGTAGTGGGAGAGACTTTACCCAGCTTGTCCTCATCTTGTTGTCCATTGACCCAGGAGGAATGAGGAGAGGGGTTGTCAGTGAAGAGTGAGGCAAAAAAGTTGTTAAGTACCTCAGTCATCTCCTCCATCTCTTGATATGAGGTCACCATTTTTGTCCATCATTAGGTTTACTCTATCTTTAACCTTTCTCTTCTAGCTGACATACCTGTAGATAGTATCTGAGTCATTTTCCACAAAGAAATTAATTGGAAATTGTAGCCCTTTCCCTTACTCAATTTTGTTGTGATGCAGGCCTCATTTTTATGTTTGGTTTATTTATAAGGATCAGATGAGCAATCTGTATGAATAATTTTAAATCAATGGATTATTTAGACACTGTTTACTTGCTGTTCACTATTTGTGATCCGTGATTAATTACTTGAGTGTTTAAGCATTGTTTCTGCATTCTGATTGGACAACTGAAACTTCTGAGAAGAGGAGAAGAATCAATCAGAAACAGTAATTAGTATGCAGTCAAAGTAAATGCTCCTGTTAACACATGAATGATTTGGTGTTAATATGAAAACAGATGTTAATATAAAAAAAATCTCTTGATAATTAGCGCAATTAAAAACCTGCTTGTGTTACATCTTAAAACAGTGGTTTTATCATATTCATCCTCCTCTATCTAGTATTGTATATCCATTATCAAATTACTGGAAAATAGTAGAAGTGTCACACTAATGAAATGAGAAAATTCTAATTCTTCAAGTGACAAAGGTTATTGAGCATTTTATGGTGAAGGAATAGCATGGTACAAATCCTTAAGATGTAGTTTATGTTACTGACAGAGGATTTCACTCAACGCTTTCAGAAAGTACCATTACAATTATAATATGTAGTTTATACAGGCCTCTGTCTCTTACCTACATGAAAAGACATAGGAAAAATGACAAAAATGTAAGATTAATAGCAATTGACTGCCCTTAAAATACAAATAGTGAAAGACTTTGAATAATGCCTCAAATGAGGAGGCTAGCTATGTGCAACCAGCATCTGGGCATGAGGGCAGCAGAACTGTGAACATTTAGTTCTGTTCAGCAGGATAACCATGGAACATATAGGAGCTCGAGGAGGGAAACCAAGTCCTTCAGGTGGAAACAGATGACATAGGAAAAAAAACCTCTGAGATGGCAGAGCTTTGACTGAGAGGACACAGCAATGAATAAAGCCACAGAAACATAGTATTTTTATATTACATTATCTCTTTCCAAAATTACTTTAATCCAATATTTCTGTTACACTACAATGATGAGTCCTTATGCTTACATGTACAAAATTGCATTATCTTATGACTTGTAACAAAGTACAGCTCCTTAATCAATAGAGAGGACTCAATCCTAATCTGCATGCCAGGCAGAGGATGTGAAATACCAGGGGGGTCTGTAAATTCTGCAGTTGAAGTTAAAAAGTGAAATAAGACTCAGCCCTCACAATGAAAAAATTCTAGGAGAAACATTCTCTTTCCTCTATCAGAATTCTAGAACACAAAGAAACATTACATAGCTATACAAAACCACAGTGTGATCAAGCACAAGGAAGAAAATAGATATTTAAGCCACAGACTTATATAAATTCAGTAGTGTGCCTCTTTCATTGACAGACTTCCATCAAATGCATTAATGTACACCTCTGTATAACCTCAAAATGTTGCACAGCTACTACTACCAGGTGGTCTGCCAATTCCTAAAGGCTATGGTACCTGGGAAAGATTACATAAAACAGAGATGGAAGACATGAAACATTTGGTGTCCTAACAGTTACAGAGTTAATCTTTCAGTCAAGAAGGGACAGTAGTCTAGTGGCAACCGTGGTGCTAAATTTATTCTCACTTCTCTGAAACTGACACACTCAGAGAATATCTAGGTTTTGGCTTAAAGAGTTATGCTGAGAACTTCCTCACTGAAAGAAAACTATGGAAACTTTCAGTCTTAAGTCCTATGTGATAATTTTTTCAATGTTATATCTTTGATACAATACATCATCAAAATCTTTTGTATTGAAATGGGAATTAATGAAAAAAAGCTATGCATTCAATATAGATTTTTCTCACAATGCCAAAAGAAAGAAGCAGATACGGTGGAAAGTGAGCTACATTACTGAGAAAACAGCTCATGGTAATGTTAAATGTGAGGACTATGTTCCCTGTCAAGTGCACAAACTCTGAGATTAACTTTGATCATAACTGAGAGAAGAATTTGAAGTTGGCAATTTACTGCTGAAGTGCTGCTATTATTTAAGAGGACATTTGTTTTGTCTATCTGTAGTTTATGCAAATTTGAGAACAGGATCGGGGGTTCAACATATGCAAATAGTCCTTCAGCTGCTGGAAAACTAAGTATTTTTTTGCTACACATTAGAGGCAGTTTTAAAAAATGTATACTCAGAAAAGAACACCTAATGTATACGGAATACTAACGAATGGGGAAGTATAAAAACCTAATTCCTCTGCATAGTCTTAAAAATGCAGCTTTCAACATAGGCTGATGTCATTTTGAAAACAGCTTCTCACTATGCTAGAGAAATTGTTGGTTCTTTAGATGATTCACTGTTTCGGCATTTTCATTGTTTAGAAGGCTTTGTTCAACAGAGGTGGACGGTACTTTAAATGAAAGCATCTATGACTAATGAGCTTGATAGGAAACTGATTTTTCCCTTGAAGTAAAAATAGAACATCATTTTGGAGCCACTAAATTGTATGACAAAAGTCTGCAACTTAATTGTTTTATGGGCAACAAATTAAAATGGATTTTAATACCTGGTGATTTTTTTCTAGTTAATGTTTCATGTTTTTTCTAGGACTATTCTTTTTATACTTCTAGTTGAGAATAATTATTTCTTCATCTGAAAAGTTCTCTAACATTTAGCTCATAAATAGTTAAGGTATTTGAAAGTGTCTTGGACTTTGTTTTGGAGCTCTAACATAGCCTGAAAATGTTCTATCATTCATTGCACAGCAGGATTTCAATGGCAAGTGCATGGTAAACAATTAAGCTTCATTTAAATTTTACCATTACATTTCACTTACATTTTCCTGGGATATTGGCATGCATCAAATGCTTTATTTTGCATCTTTACTAATTCCACAAGTCTGGAATTCCAGAGTCCCACATTTTTGACATGTTATTTCACATGCTAAGTGTCAGTAGTCCACATCTGGTTAAACAAAACCTGGGAATTATACAAAAGTGAGATGAAATTAAAATGAAATTATTCTTAAATGTAAAGCCTAATTAAATCATTTGCAGCAGCTTTGTAAAAGGCTGAGAGATGAAATGCAAATTCCGTCTGGCATTAAATAAAATACATTTAAACCATGTCATACATTATAAAGACTTCTGTTTGTAGATTTTTGAAAGACTCACTTCATTAGAACATAGATGATACCTATCAATAGGATGTCAGTATGTACTTCTCTATTCTAATTTTATTTTTTTGCCCAAATTAAGATGGTAATTAAATAGAGAATCTCATGATTATACCCTTTAACAGAAATTGTGCTATTTTAACCATACAGTATAAAGTAATATTTCTTAATCTTTAATTATATTCTAAGATTCTAATAGTTCATAACAGATTATCTAAGGAAGGATTACTGTCAGTTGTTTACCTCTTAAACTCTGGAAAACAATGCTCTGTTGAATATACATCAAGTTTTATTGTTCCAAAATAAGATTTTCCCATATTCAGTTTATTTTCATTTTGTAATCATCTAAGAAAACAGTGCTACAGCTGCTGTAGTTTTATTGTTCATCTCTTTATATAAAATTTTTCATTTGCTCAGAGTACTTCCGTCTTTCCAAGTCTCTGATTCTTTCTTTCTCAACATGGAAATAATGCTCATCCATAAAACACACTTCTGCTCAGCAAGGTAATCTGAGAATTTATATGGTGAAAGTCACTTGTTAGTTACAGTGTCACATGCAGACTTGTGATGCTGTGACAAAGTCCTTCTTGACAAAGCCAGTTTTGTGTCATGACTTTCTATTGTAAACATTTAATAGAATCTATTGAGAAGAATGGAAATCCAATAGTAGGAGCCAGTGCATCTTATTCTGATCTGTGCCATTGCAAAATCTAAGACTAATCACTGAAGATTTTTTTCTGGTATAATTGGCTTTTCATCAAATGGGAAATATAGTTTAATTTCAGGTGTACTGTAGTTGCATCTCCAGGTTTCTTCAGTGCTCAGGAAATGGCATTATCAAGAATGTCATCATCATGGTGTTTCACTAGTGCTAGCAACTCGTGTCAAGAGACAGGATTTAGTAGCAGACATGGTGCAGTGGTAATTCAGGATTATTGCACCATATCTAAGCCATTACCTCTGAATTGGTTGCTTAGCCTCTCATAGGTATGTCTGCTCTCGCTAATGTGTCCTTGGATGTTCTCAAACTAAACTATTCACTATCATCTGTTTTATTTTTGGTACAGGTCTCCCAAGCTGAAATTTGATTGCAGATGACATAAATTTGCGAAACTAGGTTTATATAACATCCTGTATTGCCTAAGACATTATTTCTGAAGTATAATGATGAACATTGTATTTGACTATTCCCAAACCTGTCACAGAAACTGACTTCAGATACTCTGCTTCCAAACCTTGGGCAGTTTTCAAACCTGTTATTGAGAGAGTTGGTTTTTAAAGGATTTTTTTGTAGAAATATCTTGAACTTAACTATTACTCTATGCTCAGTTTTTTCTTTATTAAGGCAATTCTAATACACACAACACAAAACAACTGGATGGACTTTAAGCATGCGTTTGCACATACCATGGCATTTTTTTATACCACATCCAGTTTAAAGGCTTTATTGCAGTAGTCAGATTTTTGTTGTCCAGTAATCAAAATGCCACACAACATTTTACTAAAATAAAATAGTATTATAATCTTGTTCCATTGATTGATGGAAGTAAACATTTGACTCCTTATCATGATACAGAGACTAAATGGAGAGATGTCTAACCTCTTCTGGGAAAGCTCAGCACACTCAGAGACCCAGTGACACTCACTATAGCACAAAGGAATTCTACCTCTACCACTCAGACGAAAAGCTGTTGTAGCGCTGGTCCAGGGTTTGGATTACTTCTGCAAGAAGTCCTGGACTGCAGTAGCTTTACTGGGTAACCTGAAGCATGTTAGTTATATTTTTATTTTTAAGAAACAGTTCCCTGTTATTATAATATGGAAAATGGTGTTTCCATCTTGCTCACACTATTGATGAGAATAGCTATAACAGGGACCATGAAGAACTCATATTCTATAGCAATAAGGATTGTAATAATGTCATGGGAATGCATCCTCACAATGTCAACAACACACTGAATTACCCTGTGCAAAGTAGGGAGATTCTTTTCTTACATAGCTTCATCTACTGTTTTTCTTTTAAAAAACAATGATTGTGGGTTTTGCTACAATAATTTGGTCTGCACATCTGCAAACATTTTGTCAGAAATCTGGACTTTTATTCTGAAAAGAGCAGTAGCAATCTTGGTAATGCAGAACAAGTCAAATAGAGTTTGCTACTTGGTACATAAGTAAAAATTCACAGAGAAATTTGCATCAGTATTTATATGTGTATAATTTAAGATCATTATAGTGAGCCTATTGCCTTGCCAGCCTGGATACCAGGCTTCTGAAAGACACAGCAGCTGTAGGGAGTTTCATTCTTTTCGATCAAAAATGTACATCTAATTAATTGCAGCTGCTTGTGCTTTCATTTTACCTCAAGCCTCCACTAGCAGGCAGGAATGAAATATAAGGTCTTGTACCATGACAGTCCTTTGCGCCACAAGCTGAATTTTTTTTCTATTTCAACCCAATCAACAGTTTTGGTGTTTATAGGCATTATTCCCCAGGATATCCAGCTGAAAATATATATTCATGGTTCATAAAATGAGACAATTTAGTGATAATTTTTTGCAGTTGTATCGGTCAGCCAGAAGTTCTGAAAGAATAATAAGAGTTTACAGACAGTATAACATCTTTCAGTTCAAAACACACTCTTGCATTCTAGTGAGATCTCAAGTCCTTACATATAAAGCTTATTTCCTGATGTGGCTGCAAGTTACTTTTTCATAGTGTTAGCAGATTTCCAACTGTGATTTTCTATACCTGTGGCAAATGTTCAAAAATTTACAGGATAAATTTTAGGTCACAGGGTTTTCAAATTTTAAACATATAAAGATTAAAGAATGAGCATGCAATCAGAATACAAAGAAACCACACTTTTCAAGAATGAAATAAGTGGTTCAGTTTCTTAAACCCCAAAGGATTCCGTAACATCTACAATCACTGTTGCCTCTTTCTTGTGTATTTCCTTCTACTAGATAGTTTTCCTAGAGAGACAGTTTAGTAAACTAGAAAGTACAGTGCTAAGGCATTAATTTCCTTTCTGGAAATGACATGGATAATAATCAAGCACTTGTTTCCAATAAGAAATTTAACAAGTTCTTTTATGGCTAATTTTTTCCTCCTTATTCATAAACTCTTACCTTTTAGGTTTAAAACAGCAGGCACGTTTAACCTCTCCTACAGAGGATGGAGGTGTTACCTTAGCTGGACTTTTTAGATTCTGACTAGAAGTCAAGGAATGGATGTTTCCAAGTTTCTGAATCCCTCTGCATTTACATTTCATTACACTAGTATCCTAAGATAAACAAGCCCTTACTTGACAGTAAATAAATGCTCTACATGAGAGGGGAACACACACAGAGGTGCAGACATTTGTTCTTGGCCTGCTAAATGCCCACGGAGTCTTTTAGGGACTTCTTGCCTCATTGGACACTGGAACAGGTTGCCCAGGGAGGTGGTTGAGTCACCTTCCCTGGAGGTGTTTAAGGCACAGATAGACAAGGTGCTAAGGAACATGGTTTAGTGTTTGATGGGAATGGCTGGACTCGATGATCTGATAGGTCTTTTACAACCTGGTGATTCTACGTTCTATGATTCTCTTCCTGGACCGATGAAAAATGTCCATTTTGTGTTTTCAATTGTGGTTTTGAGACTTGTCCATGATTATATTGATAGATAGACTGAACAACAGATTGAACTTGATGAGTTCCTTCATAACAGTATCTTTTAGAATCTGAATGTTATCTGACCATGACTTATAGCCTTGCCCCAGTGGCTCCCTCTGTATCACACGGCTGCAACTTTGCAAACACATAACCCTCTTCCCTTCCCATCCTTAAATCCTTCAACAGGAGAAGTCACTGTCATCGAGTGTGCTTACAGGCCAAGTGCTGAATAGTACCCAATACTCATTAAGTAGTGAAAAAAAAAACCCAATACAATTACTTCGGTTTGATGTCTTTTGTGTTTGTCTGTCCTATAGTTATACAACAACCTAGTTGGTTTAGTCTATTTTAATTATGGTTAAATATAAATCTTTTATTAGAAGAACTGTGAAAAACACCTGTGTTTAGGATTTTATACAAACAGTAATTTTAATATTATGATGTGGCAAAAGGGCTAAATTTTATTTTCCAAATCTTGAATTAAGAAATGTGTTATAACATTTCAAATTCATGCATGTGTATGATTATGCTTATGGGTCCCTTTCTTCCCTTTTTATGAGTTATAAGATGCACATATTACAATCACATAAAAACCATTCAAAGTTTATTTATCAATGAGATTTATTCATATTATGTAAAATCTTAGCTACACATATATGTGAATAATGCTCGTAATCTGTATTTATTACCTCTGCACTTCATGTACATTACTTAAAATTATACAGTCTCTAAACCAACATAACAATACCAAGAGAATACCTATAAAGCTATTGCTAAAAAAAAGAAATTCTGCAGTAAAAGATATCATGAATTGCTGATCCACTTAAAAGAAACCATCCTGTTGATTTATCAGACATTTTAATAATCATATAGAAAGAAAATTAAATCATAGAATCATAGAATCACCAAGTTGGAAGAGACCCACTCCATCATCAAGTCCAACCATTTCCACCAATCTCTCAACCATGCCCCTCAGTATCTCATCCACCTGCACCTTAAACACCTCCAAGGAAGGTGAGTCAAACACGTCCCTGGGCAGACCATTCCTAATGACCCTTTCAGTAGAGAATGCCATAGAGTTTCATGCTATAGAGTTTCAAAAATATAGTTAATGGAATAGAAAAAAGAAGTTGATTAACTTCTGTCAGTCATACAGACATTAAGAGAGAGTAGTAGTTACAGCAGGATGTAACCCATATTGAAATAATTAATATAATCTTGTAACACTATGTGATTGCATTAGGCCAGTTTTTGCAAGAACAGGGTAGCAGATAAATAAATATATGTTTGGAGTTGGAGACACTCTAATGAACTATCTCGAGTTCAAATGATAAACGTCATTTTTTTCTGTAATGTTCTTGTGCTTGTGGATGTCAACATTATAAAGCATGCTCAAGAACAAGCAGAGAGAATAAGGAAAGGGTCACCAACTGCTGACAAAGCAGGCCCTTCTATCTAGGACACGCACACTTGCACTGCAATACCATCTCATGAGGGAACCAATTGCATCCAGGAGCTTTTTGGAAGAAAGATGTAGGAACATGTTTCCTCTTATTTGAGGAATGATACAAGAGGTTATTTTTGAATGATTAATTAAAAGGAATCAATCTTCATTGCATTGCCACTGACATGAAAAGCACCATAGCTGTGCAATAATCACATGCAATTATTCAACTACCCCTTTGGCAAGGACAACGTAATTAGTCCCAGTGGTGTTGAGAGGTTTTCTTTAGAACCAACAAACCGGCAGTTTTAATCAAGTGTTACTGAAAATTTATCATAACACGGGGAAACAATAGGTGAAGGTACAAGGCTCCAAGCAGTGTGATTCCTATCTATGACAGCACAAATTTACAACACTAATAACATGATGAATGCTACCGGTCGCTGAATAAGCTGGTTATAATTGTGTATCAGTTTCACACATTATAGTGCTTGTTTGTTTAAAATTATGGACATAACTCTTTTAATGCCTCATTACTAGGGCTACTTCAGGCCTTCATACCTGTTACCATGGTCACCTGTTATCTCAGCTATTATGGAAGTACCTCTAGTGAATGGGTCTCTCAAAGTTGCTGAGTTTTTTGGCAATGGTAGATAGGTCTAAACTTCAGACCTGCTGACAACAAATACATGTGAAAAAGAAATCACCCAAGTTTTTCATGCCTGAGCTCTGAACCGCCACAAGTTATGGCCTTTAAAAAGCAACAGAGAGGCAGAAACTCTTGGACTGTGCAGCAAAGTGAAGCCAGTGTGCTATGAACTTATGAACTGTGCCTAGATTCTTGGTGGACGTTTAAAGGAGCCTATGTCTTCAGTATTCTTGAACTCCTGCAGTATGCCACATTTTGTCAGATTGGCTTGTTTGTGCTGATTGCACGCTTGTACTCATATTCAACTACGAAGTCAGTCATGCTCCCACTAGCTACTGAGGATTTATGCCAGTGATGGAATTTGGAAGCATCTCTTTCATTAGCATAGCTGGAGGAAATGTCTTTCAAATTGCTACTTTACAGATAGTGAGTTGAACATATGCAGAGTGTTGACATGAGAGAAATCAGGCT
This sequence comes from Coccyzus lansbergi, assembly GCA_033558105.1. NCBI lineage: Eukaryota > Metazoa > Chordata > Aves > Cuculiformes > Coccyzidae > Coccyzus > Coccyzus lansbergi. The sequence continues at coordinate 718,959 of JAUMJK010000021.1, read as the reverse complement.
CACAGAGGTAGACACTGGAAAAGACAAAACATTGTAAAAATGATTGCACATCTGAGATAGTATCTGTTCACAGTACAGAAAAATTCAGCTGTATCTCACACACTGTTGCATGCTGTAAATGTGCATGCTGGTTTCTTTGCTGAATTTTTAATAGATATTCTATATTTATTTTTGTATTACAGTCAATATAAATATTTCACTGGTAGGAATTAGACTGCCAACAAGAGAGGCAATATGCACAATCCTCACAGGAAATCTGTGGGATACATGATTGTTTTTATTGTAACTTATTACTCTTACTGTTACATTCAAGTGGCTGTTTGAATACAAATCTTTAACATGCTATGTGAAAGGAAATAAAAATCTAGAAAGGGTTTACAGTATAGAAAACCAGTCCTATTTGGCAAGCCAAAATCTAGTAGAGTAGTATTTAGCCAACAGTTAAGAAACATTCATTTTAAGCTGGAAAACATAAAAGGAGCTATAATCCCTTCCCCACAGGCCACATTTCTAACACTGTTAGTTCAGTCTACAGAAATGTTTATTTCTCAGTCCCAGAGTAAGGAAAGGAAAAGTGCACTTTTCACCATACCTGCAGAATAAGGAGGACAAAAAAGATCTTTTCAGTCCTCTATTTTTTTTTTTTTTTGTTACAGCTCTAAACAGAACTATAATAAATGCTTTTGGCCTGTATTGCGACACAAAAAAATCAGTAAGTTAATGGCAGCTGCATTGCTCTTTCTGCCTTCGAGCATTGTGTTCAGCTTTTTAACCTACTTATTTCTGCTAGACAGGTTGCCCAGTGACTTCATGCCTACTACTTTTTCTTGTCATTTTCTAAAGGAAGAAGTAGTATGTTGTCTTTTTAATATCCACTGTCTCTGAAATTACTTTTGAGCTTAGAATGCAAAACTTTTCCTTAGGCTACATTTCCATTTTCGGTGTTTTATAACCCCATGAGTAGAACTGCACTGCACAGTGACAGAAGCATGTATTACTTGTGGCAATGTGTTTGTTTGCTGCATTGTATTGTGTTTACGTGAAGGAACAACTCCTTGACTCCTCCACAGTCCTTTTCCTCCACAAGAAAAAGGAGTTGAGGGAAAGAAAGGAAGGAAGAATAGAGAGAGAAGAGAAGAGAAAAATTGTTGTACACATGTATAAGAGATTTTGTCTATAATCTGAAAAACTCTTACCCCTGTAGAGGTCTTAATGATTTTGCTAAAGAAGTTGTCCTGTCAAACATTTCAAAAAAATTTTGCCTTCTATGAGTAAGATAGAAATGGAAGCAATTTGGTAACAGCATAACATAAGATAAAGAATGTCCTTGGTATGGCAGAAACATGCAAATGTTGAACAACTATAAAGTTACCATTGAAGAATTTTGATTCTTTGGTATTACATTTCCTTGAGAACGGTTCTTTCTAAAACACACTGCAACCACTATATCACTAATGAATCCTGATGAGAGTGTGCTATTCTCTTCTGCATTCCTATGTGATAAAAACACTGCAACGACAATAGTGAAAAAATGACATTTTTTGTACAGAACAATAGAAATCATACAAGTTAAATCTGTCTTACAATGCATTATAAAGAAGTAGACATTTTCAGTGTAGAGGTAGAAAGGACAGAGAAATGGAAGGAGTAGATGGAACACCTAAAATAGTCAAAATTTGAAGTAAAGGTATTACATATGTTATTTACATTTTTTTTTGTTTTTTCTTGTTTTTTTTTTAAGATGTGAGTTGAAGGCCTGTAGTGAAATTGCAAGTCTAAGGTAATATAGAATTCCACAGGATTTGTTTGGTAAGGTGATAGTACCAAAGAGTGAAAAGTGCCATGCATTGACGGAAACAGAAAATGGATAAAGCTCTAGCTACATAAACGGTAAAAGTGACATAACATAGAAACTTGTGAAATCAAAATTGGGTCTATAATGCTTGGGTTATCTTTTGGTCAGTTTTCTACTACATTTATCTTCTTAACAACAACAATGTTAATACTATCATTATCATTATTACTCATGAGACCTTAGAAATCTTTTATTTAGTCCATGTGATATAAGTGCACAAGGAAGAATATTAACCATGAACTTCATCTTTATGAGACAACAAGTGCAGAGATGCTGAAAATGCCTACCTGACCATCCTATATTTAGCATGGCCAATTACTCATTGGAAATGTGACAAGGGAAAATTGAAAGTAAATTATGCTAGACATCCAATAAATCAGGCTTATATCTTTCTCTCTCCTCTAGGCTGTAAGGAGCTCAGGTATTTTAAAACTAGATTCCAGGAAACTAGACAACAGGAAAACATGAAAAGAGTACAGGAAAATATTTTCTTACCATTTTTTTCCACCTTCATTTTTTAAATGTTTCTCTCTTTTTGTTAAACAGTCCTAATCTTCTAATCAGGAAATGCAGATCCTAGTGAATTCTACTGGAACTTGGTCCCTTTTCAAAGATTTCAAAAAAGCCTTACCACAGAAATGAGGTCACTAAGCATAGATGTTAGCAAGTTAGACTCTCAAAGGTACATACAAATTTTTCATAACACACCATCCTATTTCATCACTATTAAATACATCGTCTGTCAATAAATTATGAAAAGTAAACAAACAAATAAATGCAAAATTTTGCAATCGAGTGCTGCTTTGAATTGAGAAACAAGATGGTGTGAATATATAGATCCTATTTCTAAGTATGACATTTAGAAACAAGAGTCACAAGGTTCTGAACTAGATGTTTGGGTAAATGTTTAGGTCACTTTTAGAAATTGCTTTCTGGTTTCTTAATCACTGAACTTTTCTGATAGAAAAAACCCTCAGCAGGTCTGATAAACTGCTTGTGATGGGTAGTTCAGTCAGCTCCAGATATGACTGCAGGAGCAGGTACGAAAAGAGACATTAAAGAGCATGAGTGCATTCCTGAATTGAAGTCAGGAGAAACAGGGAACATGATTATATAGGAATGAAGGCTGTTACCATAACTGTTTATATGCTTTCTCTATCTCACCTCCTGTATCAATGTGTGTTTTGAAATTCTTGCTCTTAATATGGGACATCTGCCTTTAAAATATTGAACTACATTTCACTAAAAACCCTGGGTTCATGTTCTCATTTTCTTCTCTCACATCCCACAAAAGACCATCCTACATCAAGTAAAAATGCTCATTTAATAATCAATTAAACTGCATTTTGTCCACAGTTATATTTTAACATTGGTTTTACTGATGGAATTTGACTTCACTGTATTCTGCTTTTTCCTTTTTTATTATTCTGGAGTCACTCGCTGGACCTCAAGCAATGCACTGTGAAGAGACAAACACCAAAGCTTGCTGCTGTGCAATTTAGCTAAGGGCATATGGTAAAATCCACTGGGGTCCTCTGAAAATTTTGTACTCAGGCTATCATTAAAAGCAAAACAACGAGTTGCAGCCCATTCCTGCTAACATTCAAGGTAATCAAAAGTTCCACAATGACATCAGCTGGAGCAGGTTTAGATAGTTTTTAAAAGATTAATCCCAGTTGCATTATGGCAGGTGGTTTATCCACCACCTCAGTGCTGATTCTGTAGAAAAACCAGCGACAAAGCCAGAATGTGTAGATGTCATTTTATCATTCACCGTGGGGTTTATTATTATGTGTCAATGCTACAAAGAAGTGCCTCTAGGAAAGGCAAAATTTCATCTTCTCTCAAGATCTTAATATTTACAAATATTTGCTTCAGTCCTTTAGAGATGATAAAATTCTTCAGCTGTTATCTTTTGACAAGTTACAGATATTGGAAAAACATTAATGGTCTGATCTCTTCCCGCTTGCATTGCTATGAATTAGGAGTAACTCCAAGAAGCCAAAGCAGTTACATGAGAGCAAAACTGATTAACAGGAGCAGAACTGAGCCCAGAGTTATACTGCAAGATTCACACATAAGTGTAGTCTGCAACTAAGAATAAATGTTTTTAATGTAACCTTTACAGGTCATCAACACAGATTACTTTCATTTTGTTTTCTGTTTATTTGATTACAAAATGCCTTTGTTTAAATGTATCACTGGCCCAGTTTAGCAAAAGCACATATCAATAATGCATATCCCAACAAGTGAGTTGATTTGTTATATTTATAAATAGTGGAAGGTTTTAAAAAATTGAACTACATGGGCAAATTTAAGTGCTTTATTTCCTCAACAGGAAAACTAAGTTAATGCTATATATTTTTATTATTTAAATTTATATTTACCTCTTTCAATTTACCTCTCTCTTTCCTCTCTTTCTTTATTTTGTGCAGCCCACAAAATACTGCATTTGCTGGTTTTGTTTTCTCAGAGGGTTTAAAGAAAATTTGATCCTGTCAGTTATCTAGGCAGATAATTTTTGAATGATCTTCATTATTTTTATTCCTAAAAAGAAATAATCAGGGTTTCACAGAAAGGGCGATTCATCATCTATCTTATGGTCCATTTTTTTGTAGTAACACAAGGGAACACCAAAGTAAATAGCTGTTCATTATACTCATCATTATATAGACCCAAATTAAGGAACAGCATCTGATCAGAAGAGCTTGCCACCTAACCAGGGAAGACAGATGGAAGGCCTTGAAAGTAATGAATGTTTGTTTTCATAATATCTTATTGCTTTTAGATATGAGAAGCTGTACTCCATAGTTAAGATATCTTAAACCTAAAAACCTTACAGTTTTAAACTTTACTTAAAAGGGAATTTGTAAAATTTTTTCTTGGCAATATCCTAGCATTCACTTTATTTGCTTACCTGGAAAGTATTTATACCTGAGGTTCTCAGAGATTCTATGTAACTACTTTTAGTTTTGAAAATTGTCCCTAGGCTTCAAGGGAAACAAAACCAATGAACAGTATATCTGTACTGGTGTTTTATTTAATCAACTCAGATTACTTAAAATATATCCTTAATCAATGTCCTCTAAAATAATTGGCATTGACTACATGGTGGGTTTTGCCCCTCCCTTCTTCCCAGTCCAAAGGTATTTCATAAGGCCAAGAAGCAGTCCTTTCACACTTTTTTTCACAGCCAGTCATAGATTCAAAGTCTGGACTGGTATTTAGTCTGTAGTTATTACATTACACATCATTACTCATTAATTAAAATTAATAGAGCTATTTGCTTTAATATGCTACAAATTAGCTCTAGAAACGGGATTATATTAGAGAGATAGCTTCTCACTCAATTCCAAGCTGACTGTCTAAAGAAGGCAAGGGATTTTCAGAGCGTTCTGCATTGGCTCAAATCAATGTAGAAGAGGGCTAGAGAAATGTACTCCTTCTCATTTTGCTATGGAGAAAAAAGGAAATTCTCACCTAAATTTTTTATTGCAAGTCATTAGTGGAGTCAAATTAAGGACCTGAGATCATCACAAGTCACTTGTGACCTTAGAATCATAGAATAACCAGGTTGGAAGGGACCCGTCGGATCATTGAGTCCAAGCATTCCTATCAAACACTAAACCAAGTCCCTCAAGACCTCATCCACCCGTGCCTTAAACACCTCCAGGGAAGGTGAATCAACCACCTCCCTGGGCAGCCTATTCCAATGACCAATGACCCTCTGTGTGAAAAACTTCCTCCTAATCTCCAGCCTAAATCTCCCCTGGCACAGCTTGAGGCCATTCCCTCTTGTCTTGTCCCCTGTCACTTGGGAGAAGAGCCCAGCTCCCTCCTCTCCACAACCTCCTTTCAGGTACTTGTAGAGAGTAATGAGGTCTCCTCTCAGCCTCCTCTTCCCCAGGCTAACAACCCCAGCTCTCTCAGCCGCTCCTCATAGGGTCTGTTCTCCAGCCCCTTCACCAGCTTTGTTGCTCTTCTCTGGACTCACTCCAGAGCCTCAACATCCTTCTTGTGCTGAGAGGCCCAGAACTGAACACAGGATTCAAGGAGTGGCCTCACCAGTGCTGAGTACAGAGGGAGAATCACCTCCCTGGACCTGCTGGTCACACCATTTCTGATTCAAGCCAGGATGCCATTGGCCTTCTTGGCCACCTGGGCACACTGTTGGCTCATGTTCAGTCGGCTGTCGACCAACACCCCCAGGTCGTTCTCCTCCTGGCAGTTTTCCAGCCAGGCTTCTCCCAGTTTGTAGTTCTGCATAGGGTTGTTGTGCCCCAAGTGCAGGACCTGGCATTTGGCCTTGTTAAACCTCATGCCATTGGACACTGCCCAGCGGTCCAGCTTGTTTAGGTCCCTTTGCAGAGCCTCCCTACCCTCCAGCAGATCGACACTTCCTCCTTCTAGCTTCTAGGCTTATTAAAAAAGCACCAGTTACAGATCACCGCAAATTGATGAAATTAGTTTCTTAAGGCTGTTTTAGTACAGGGTTTTTTGTTTGTTAAAAACAGGTTTAGCATCAATTTTTTTGTTCATGAGAAATAACACAGTTTAAACAAAGTCTATACAGTTGGAAAATATTCCATGTAGTCTAAAAATAAATGTCTTTTTATAAAAGTCAGCTGGCTTCAATGATCTTATGCCAGAAGATGATTTGGCCATTTCCTAGCATTCCCTTAAAATCTACGGAATCAAGACTTGACTGCCCAGTAAAATCTAATACAGAGCATGACTTAGACAGTCCCACCAAATTCTACTTATTTTAGCAATTTTCTTTGTTCCTGTGAAATATTAAAAATTAAAATTTGAGTGCTGATAAGGGGTCCCTTTGAAAAGAAAGCAACCTAACTGGTTCAATATATAAAGGCATAAGAACAAGCAGTAGGAAGCTGACACCATAGCTGGTATATTTTTAGAACATTGTCTGCTAAATGTGTTGGAAAAGCAAGCTCATTCTCTCTGGCCTTTGTATGGAGCTCTGTCTGGAAACTAGCATTGTTACTGAAGAGTATCAAAGGGTCTCTCACAGGCTGTGGATTCCTGAATCCAGAACAAGTGCAGCCACACCCTCTCTAGAAACAAAGTTAGTTTGTTTGAATAAGCTCAGCAGAGAAGAATAGGATGTATTAATAGCTAAATAGTGTCTTTATTAGCAGTGGAACAGCTGGCAGTTCTGTATGACAGCACTCATTCCAATCTATTTTATCCAATTGCAAAACCATAAGCACACCACATCAGGGAACCTAGGGGACCACACACAAGTAATCAGCCATTGAGAAGCATTATAATTGCTTCACAGTTGGAAGTTTGTTCTGCTCAGCCACTGTTATTCTTCTAGTCTGAATTGTTGATGCACTGTAACTATCTAGAATCATGTGTTGTTAATGCAGATAAGCTTGCTCAGAGAAACCACTTTTGTTTTACAAGCTGCATGAGCTACCCTGCTGCAGGAACTGCTACAGAGCCTCTGAGAACTGCAGATGCCTAAAGTACTGGGTACCAGGACTGAGCAAGAGACAGACAGTTTCAAGATCTTGGCTATACATTCCACAAAATAGTATCCCTGAAAATGGAAGACTTAAACACTCGATAAACTCTTTAAGAGACTGCTAGAGTCTGTATGGGAACCTTTCCTGATTGCTTGTTACTGGTTAGAAGAGTAAGTTCTGTGGTCCATATGAGATGTATGAACGATTGAAATGTATTAGTAGCCACAATGCAGCAGGAAAGTTGTTCTAGTAGGAACTGGTTTCAAATACAGTCATGTATTATAGGTAGATATCAGTATATGTACAAACACATTCTAGTGTGAGTGTAGAAAAGATACAGTAAGGGAAAGGGTATTAGGCAGATTTATTAGACCTATTTGTCATTCAGATTTATACATTTATACTCCTAAAAATCTAAGATCTAGTGGAGACCTGGGCTGTAGTTCCCAGTGTTACTGATGATTACTGTCCCATTTTCTAGTTTGCAATATACACAGTACTGTTAATTGCGGCTTGACAGTGCAATTTCTTTCTTCTTCCTATCCACCCTCTACCCCCTCCATACACCTACACTTTACTCCCTTCTACTGTACCCTACTGCTTATTTGGTAAGTTTCCAAAGTATCATTCAGGGAGAAGATTAAAAAACTGTTGACTGCAACTAGACTAGCAGAATTATAAAATCTTTCTAATTTGCAGCGGTTTTTACATTTTGCTTTCTATTATCATTCAAGATTAAACACTCAGAGGACTAATTTTATTATTCAAGGTTTACTATTCAGTAGTTCTCTCTCAAAGTCTATGCTGAATGACACTTCAACATATTGTTGCAATTTCTTTGTTACTCCTTGACATATGGCTCTAGGTAATAAAATAATGGGCTGTCCCAAATTGTTATCTGTTGCTGCTGTTTCAGAATGACTTTCAGGATGTCCTTTTTTTCCTCCAACTCTACTGATAGCACCTTATGAATAAATGAATATTTCTTACAGACAAGACAATAGGTTTGTATGAAATGAGAATTACTGTTAAAACTAAAGGAGAGCTTGAAAAATTATGAGCAGTGAAGAAAATGGCATTTAAAGAAGTCACCAACCATGAGTGAAAAGAATTTTTAATGAAAATTGAGTTGTGAATTAGGATATGTATGTGAAGGGTCAATACATGTTAAAAAAACCCCACTGCAAACCACAAAAAGAGAATAAGTAATCAACTAGGGTCATCTTTTTTTAAAAAAATATTCCCAAATCTAGGCATAACATGAAGACACAAGCTATAATTTTGTATGCAAAATTAATTGGAAAGAAAGCTATTAATACACAGCATGATTTTATATGTCATTGTCAGCATTATTACTTTAATAGCCAAGAATGTAATTAACCACTGAATATTTAAGGGCAATTAACCTTAAACATTACAGAAATTAAGTTGTCCTATTGCTCCCAATATACATTTTGTAGAGTCTTGTGTGTTAAATGTGAACTGTCCCCAAAAATCATAGAATCATAGAATCACCAGGTTGGAAGAGACCCACCGCATCATCGAGTCCAACCATTCCCACCAAATTGTGCTGCAATATTCTATTTCCTTCCAGTCTCTCCAAATCAGCCACTAAGAGAGTGACAATTTAGTTTGAATGTTTTGCAGGTAATGCTACAAGTAAAAAAAATAAAGCTAAACATTTAATTTGAATGTCAGAGTTGAAGAGCATTTGCAGTATTTGGTTGTTTTAGGTACCTGCACCTAAGCCTAAGATTTGAGAAGGTAGTTCATTCAAATTGCTTAATTCATACTTTAAGATAAGTAATATCTCTGTGATTTTAACAGCCTCAGCAGATGCAGTGAAATTTTCCTTTGAATTTTTCACCACTACCACATCACAAATTCAGGGAAAGCCAGAAAATTATTGTAAGACAAAAAATAAACAATATCAGGAAGAAAAGGACAGGTTTTTGCTTAATTAATTTTGCTAAGGATAGACTTAGTGATGATAATCCCAAGAATATCCCTGTAGAAAACTGCATAGTTAGAATAGCTAAACATTATCTCCACAAGAACTCTGAGAATTATGATACACAAATTCTGTGTATCTCTATGTCTGCTTAAGGAACATATATAGAGTGCACAGAGACAATCTCTTCTAGTGCACTTAGTGTTCAGGCAAAATTGTTTGATAAAGTATTTCAAAATCATACTCTCTTCTTATTTTTCATTCTTATCTCTGCTCTTGGTTTTCTAATAGTTCACAGAGTAAAAGAAATGTGCAGGGAGCTGATGCCTCTTGAAAGGGAATCATTGCCTTTGGCAGACAGCAGCGTATTGATGTGGATACACTCCTTATGGAGGGCACCCAGTATAAATGTGCACTTGTGAGTGACAGTCTTCTTACAGGTTCAATTTAGGTAGTAAGATGGATAAAAGAAAGTATCTCCTCATAAGAGAGAAAAAAATAAGAAACACCTCATTTTCCCATTTTCTGACTGTACTGTGTAAATTTGCTTCTGTTTCAAGGATGGGAATAGGTTTAATGGAGTGAGTTCAATGTTGTCTTCTAATTAACTTAATTAATTAACATAAAATCTAGGCTCAGAATAGTTGAATGCAGTATAAACTGTTGGAGCATCACAGGACACTGAAGCATGGTTTACAATATATACCTCTGATTTTGAAGAGAGAGTGATTGAGACACATAAGCACATTTTGTGGGCTCTTGAACTTTCCCCTTCTTTACGATTATAATGGAAAATGGTTATCAGTTGTTTTAATGACCTCCAACTTTCTGAAACCTCCAGAAAACTGTTCTGTCCCTTGCCTTTGGATTTGTCAGGCTAAAAGGCAGCTTTCAGGTGTACATGTGGGATTTAAGCAGTACAACTGAATTATCAGTGGCCTCTAGAGCTCCTTATGCTGCTGTCACTATTGATATTGTATTTGGTATTATATCCAGATGTCTTGGACTGATTGCAACTAAAAATTATGACCTCATATGTGAGGTTTTGCTACAGAATATTAATAAAGAATTCCCATTTAATTGCTAAATCAGAGGAATAAATATAGTTAATAACACTCATCTGTGTGCCTCACCAGCATATTTTTCCTATTTTCTTTTCTTTTTCCGCTTCACTTTACCTAAGATGGATTTTTAGAAAGAACTTTTAGCAACTGGTATCTTCTGACAACAGGTAAATGGCCTGGAGCTACTGTCAGGAATAGGGTGCAAGCTACCCATGTTGCAAGAAAACAGATAAGAAATTGAAAAGACAAGTGAATTGTGCTTTGTACAGTAGTAGATTTTCTTCAAGTAATACTGCATCTTTTGCAGCCTTTGCATCATCCCATTTCCTGGGATGTACTAGATTCAGAGCCCCATATTCAGACCTCAGCTCTGCAAAAAACCCCACTACATAAAGCAAATCAGTTTTTGTTCTTGATTACATGGGTGTAATCCCACGATAACTCTCATTAGTGTATCAGTTCACATGTTTTAATTCAGAGAATTTCTCACACCAGATAGGATGAAACAGTAATTTAATAATTAAACTTCTTGAAACTGTTCATGATGAAACTATTCTGGGGGAAAAAAAAATCCCAAATCAGCAGACTGATAGCTCTTTTGCCAAGAAAAAGAAAGGGAATTATTTTGACTGTAGCACTTTGTATATGGCATGTGGTAACATAAGTGAAAAATACCAAGTTTTCATGAACTTCAAAGAGTATGAACACTATGTGACAATTAAACACAACGACAAGTTCAGAATACTGAGGAGGAGCCTAGGTCTGAACAGAAACTACTCCCATCTTGCAAAGAAAAGGCCAAACTACCTTGTTAGTCTTCAGAATCTCAGGACACAGAGATGGGAAAGAGCTGTTGTTATTGATCTTTCTGACACCTAACTAATTATCTGGGTGTTTTTTTTTTTTTCAAACCATCTTCTCCTGAACACAGCATATAAAGAAAACCATGCCTTCTGAAATACTTGTAGTTATTTCTTCTACACTAGATAGCCTGTCTTCAAGCCTGTTAGAGTACAGCAGCAATACTGCGTTGGTAAACATTTGCTTGGCCTGAAGAAAGACCTAGTATCTGCTGTGATTTCTTTTGGATTTATCAACTGCTCTAAGTGCTGTTGATGATGTGGTATTAAATCAATGGCATTAGACCAAGACGAACTTGGTCCACTTTCCTGAGGATAATAACATCCAGAGTCAGCTTTACTTCTGGAACAGTTACATCTGAAAATTAGTCAGCTTTCCTACAGTAATTTGAATTGTGGTAAACTGTTTTTCACTTCTTTGACTTGGAATCTTTGCTGGGCTGTAGGCTGTGTTTCATTAGCACGTAAGAAAGTTTCAGGGATCTTTGTGGAAACCCATAACTCTGACAAAGGAAGTTCTGGTGAAGCCTTGAGAGTTCATTTATTGCACTGAATCTGGCCTTCACTGAAGGATGCTATGTTCTGTGTAGTATCTCTTCCTGAACTCTAAGAATGTATTCATACAAAGATAAAGCCAAATCCATATTACAAAAATGTTAGAGTTTAGGAAGAAATAAACAAAGCCCCATTGCTCAAAACTTGCTTGGCATGGAGGAAGTCTGATAGAAGAAATGTGCAAGCTATGTTGTAGCTGTTTGCAAACTGAAAAAAAAAAAAAACAAAACCCAAAAAACCCCTATCCTCTTTAGAAGACTTGGGTTTGATATTTAAAAAAATAAAAATATACATATTTTATAAAGGATGATGATGATAGCTGCCTTAAAAATCAGCAGCTGGAAAAGGAGAGCTAGGTCTGATGCAAATTTCAATGTGCTATCCAGACATTTCCTAGATGTATGCATATAATATTGGAATTGGTTTTATTTTAATACTGCATTTGGCATCCAGGTACAGAATACACCAACTATTTTAAGCTGCATAAATATAGATCATATGTGCTGGAGAAACAGCTATGAAAAAAAGGCATAGCCTTTTCAAACAAGGCCAGAAATAGTAGGCAAAACCTGTGGTTTTAGGCATATGACCTTTGTCTCATTAGGTGTACCTTTAACTGTGATAAACATCCATTTAAATGAATATCATTTCCTTACAATTACAGAAGGGTCAGAAATAATATACTAAGTTCCCCTGGAAGTGTATGTGTTAGTCATGCCTCTTTCATGAGTAGTTTTTATTCCCCCAGTCAGCTTCAAGCAATCATCAAGCTCATGGTTTTGGTGTGTAGGAAATCAAGGTCTTGCCCATAAAAAGATTCCAAGATTCCAAGACAAAGACTGTAACTCTTGAGCAACAAGAGCAACTCAAGAGCAACAGAATAACCTCCTTGTGGCATCTGATGGACACTGGTATTGATTTTCTTTGTAATATACCTTAATTATCCTTATTTGTTGGTTGGAAAACAAGTAATTTCCACACACTCTTGTATGAAAAAAATGTAAGTCATACTCTGGATTGAAGGACAATAAGGGATATTGTAGTTTCTTGCATGAGAAGCTCTAAAAGAAACAAAACAAATGTGTGGAAGGACTTAATATAAAGGTTAGATATACTACATGCTAAACTTCCATGGAGCAGGTGCAAAACATTTGATATGATTTAATGTGTGTCCTGGGTAGGTACCACAATGTCTGTTTATGCACTGTGATGGCTTTTACTGATGCAAAACGGGAAACATACAAAGAGCAGGAGGGGTAACAAGAATAAAAAAAGACTGCAGTAGTGAAACTTAAAATTATTTAGAAATTATCAGTACCACCAGCAGCAATTTTCCACTTTTTGCTTTCCCAGAAAATAATTTTATCAAGGTAACAGTTGATATTTTTCACCATGGTAAAGATGCTGTTTTGAGGAGCATAAATCACATATGTAAACTCATCCAGTGAACCTATTCTGCTTTTGCAGCAAAACAGTTTGGTCCCAACTCAAATGGAAATGTCAGTCCCTGCTAATCTTTAAAACAGTGTAGGACCATGCAAAATCTAATCTGGCAGAAGTCCCCCTTCAAATTGTGGTAAATGCTCAAAGATTATGATACCATATTTGATGCCCTGTGTTTTTGGGAGACGTTTTGTTCTGGGGATTGCAGTGAAGAAAGCTTGTTTTCCTTGATGTGCTAAATTAATATTTATGTTGTTAAAATATCAGAGAGGCCACAGAAAAAAATATTAATATAAAAAGGTTATAATTATCTTTAAAAATGTGGCAGCAATTGAAATGTAAATCCTAGTGAGCTGGGAGAGACTTGTTTGCATTGTGCCTGGGGCACCCTGCCTGCCTGCTGCAGCTGCCATTGATCATTTCAAATCAAAGGAAGCTGGAGATGTCTCTGGTGGCTCGACTGGGGAAAAAAACAAGCAGAGAACGATGCTCTGTTCTGCTGGACTGTTATCAAAAAATGAGCTGGAATGTGTTTCACATCTTCTGTTGAATACGGAGCTCTTCAAAGCTTTGCCACAATAAATAAAGTTTTCAAAACACATAGAATCTGATATATACATTTAAAGTCTCTGTGAACTAAACAATTTCCTCTTTCTTGTCATTATTAGAAAACAACAGTATGAAACTAATGCAGTACATGCAGTGATGAAATCAGAAGACTATGCGAACAATCAGAAGCCACCATTTTAAAATGGATTTTTTTGTTTTATATTCCTAAAGGCAGAAAAAATTATTTTCAGAGGAAAGGGCACACAACACAGGAAAAAAAAGTGATGGTATATTACTTTTATTTCCAACTACAATTTCTCTCTATTGTACTGGGCAAATGCAAGCAATATGCCTTTAACTGTCTACGTTTCAATAATAGGAGATAAAATGCATCTTCACTAAATCCTGAATATTACTGACTATGTAGACATTTCTTGAGGTCCATTAAATTCTATTTGACATACATTAAAAAGATTTAATCACAGATGCCAGTCAGCTAACCAAGCCATTAATCTAGCTGTTTTTCCTATGAAAATTGTATTTTAAAAGGTCTTTTTTCCCCTCTCAATTTAATTTAGTCATCCATTTAAATTTCATGTATTTATCATGTAAATGTGCCTTATTTGCAAAAGAAAAGCTCAAGACTCAGTGAAATAAATAGTTATTTCATTAAAACAGATACAAAACCCCCTGTGATTAGGGTAATTAATTTGCACACTAAAAGCCATCTTCCTAGTTCAGATCATTAATATTGATGGTGTTCGATTTTGTTCTCAGTAATGTTCCTTGAAATACACTCAGCACTGGCAAGCAAGAATGAAGAAGCTACCGCTCAAACTGGAAATGAGGATTCAGTAAGAACTTGGCTACTTTCCCTCTTCCACCATTCAGAATTAATAACATACAATCATGATGCTTGTGTCCCAAAGTGAACTGGATTACTTGGATTGCATGGGATTATGTGGTTCGTCTCTTATTTACATATGTGGTTCTCACTGCGTTTCTCTGATTCTATTTTCTTTTAATTGTGAAATAACATTAGAAGAGATTATGTCTAGGTACCCCATGCTGCTATACACATCACTGCCAGATAACAAAGCAGAGTTTGCCAATATACTCTTTTGTCACAAGGTTTTCATCTGCATAATATGCGAATTGTGTTGAACAGTTTCCCAGTTTGAGTCATTTCTGTTGCAAGATTCAGTCAAGAACATTTTGTTTTCCAACTGTAGAGCAGATGTTTTCCACAAAAGAACTTGCTGGAAAGGTGTCACATCACTGCAGTGCGTTATCAATTACAGCTGTAGGCAAAATGCTATGAAAAGTTAGTTACGGAAGAATTTCAGACACATTATGCTGTGTCTACACAGTCAGATGTACTTCGTGGTGGTACGGGTGTGTCAGATTTCAGTGTGGGTGCTGTACATTTTAGTTGTACAGACAAATTATGTCGATTCTTGATATGTGGCTAGCCAATATCTATGTGAAATATTTACTTACCTTTCAGCTTGGCTGCATGATTTGCTCTTTGCTCATTAACCTTTTCCAGTATCTATTTGAAACCTCCAAGAAAGATCAGAAAGTTTCCAAGTTTTGAAAATCAACAAAGCCAATATTTTCCTTTTTTTTTCCCCCTCAAATGCAGAATGTTTTGTAGCCTCTTATCTACCTCCAAGATCCCCTTTGGATAACTTTTATCCTAGTTCAAACACAGTTGGAAGTGATGGCAACTTAAATATCAACACTTTTCACTCATGGAGGATTAGAAACATATACCTTACCTTCTTACAGAAAATGTTTGATTCACATCTGGTAACTTTAGACATTATATGTATTATGTATATTTCACATATATTCCATATAAATATCCATATCCATGTCATTTTTACAGGAAATATCATGTAGGATTTTAAGTAATTTCAATTTTACTTTGCAGTTATTAATTCACAATACAATTGCATAATTTAACAATTTCCTGTTTCCTAGTTCTTTCTCAGGCACCATATTTGAATTCTTGATTTTCCAGACAATCAGATACAAAATACTATGAAATAGTTTTAATGTCATAAGATGAGTAATTTTTCTGCAACTTACCTACTGTATACAAATAATACTTGAAAATATAAAAGGATTTGGAACCATTTTATTATTCACAGTTTGTAAATTCAACCATGGCTTCACTACCAAGGAGTTACCGATCAGTTCTTAAATGAAATGTTTGAACAAGGTATCTAAAAGTTATGTATGATTTGGTGATGTGAATGTTGCACTGCAAGTGATCAGAGTAGTGCCACCTGAAAATCAAGTCCCTTTAAAACAAACCATGCAGAAGTACTAACTAACTTGGAAAAAAGTCTCTATCTGCAAACAAAAATAAGTACGTATAATTTTATATGTATAAAAATATATAAACATATGCAATACACATCATGGTTTTGCACTCATACTATATAGAACTGAGGTGCATCCACTCTGACTGCACATCTATATGTCTCAAAAAAACACTATGAACTTCCATAGTATAATTTGGAAAATATCTCAATTAGGAAAAAATTTCTTGTTAGGAGTTTGGTATTTGCCTGACTGTTCATCCTACTAATCTGATGATTTTTGAATATGTATTCCTATGTCTCTCATTAAAAAAGGAAAATATTTTTTTTAAAAAAAAAAAGAAAGAAAAATCTGACTCAATAATACAGCACATACTTCCTGACTTTTCTGCTGTGGAACTTGTTGCAACAATACCTATAAGTCACTTCAAATACAGGAACACCAGAGGACAGTACATTTCTCTAATATCGCTCTGTATTATTTATAGACAAAAGTATTTGTTAACATTTAACCATGATTTAGAGAGAACAGACCATGAGACAGCCTGATTTCTGTTCCCCTTGGACATTATTCAGCACACAGTAGATATTTGAACAGTCCTGGTATTTTCACAGGAATTTGTTTTAGAAACCTGGTATTCATCTCAGATACTTTGGTGTCAATCATAATTCAGGAGCTCACATTCTGTGTGCAATAACAGAGACGCTTTATAAACTTTTGTAGTGAGGATCCACTACCAGCTTTGCAGAAATGCAAAACTAGTAATGCCTGCTTACGTGTCTCTTTTCCTGGATTTATTGAATCCTATATGGACACACACCTACCTACACTTACCTTTCACAGGACATGGTAGAGAGGAATCCTCCGGCAAATTGCCTTAGAGGTGAAGATGTCCTCTAGCCTCCATGATATTTGAGCAGTCATGTCAATCAGGAGAAGTGCCTGGTGACTGAAAGAAGTGTAATATTGCACTCATTTTTGATAAGAGTAGAAAACATGACACTGGGAACTACTGACCTTTCAGGCTCACCTCTGAGCCTGAGAAGATCACGAAAGACATGCCAAAGCACATGGAGGACAGGGAGGTGATTCAAGACAGTCAGCACGGCTTTATGAAAGGCAAGGCCTGCCTGACCAGCATAGTGGCTTTCTATGACATACTAAGCTCAATAATGGACACAGGAAAATCCTTTGAAGCAGTCCCCAACAATATCCTTCTCTCTAAATTGGAGAGATATAGATTTGTTAGGCGGACCATTTGGTAAATAAGAAACTGGTTGGATGGCTGTATTCAGAGAGTAGTGGTGAATGGCTTGAATTCCAGATGGGGATCTGTGACAAATAGAGTCCCTCAAGGGTCTGTACTGGGACCAGTGCTGTTTAACATCTTCATCAATGATATTGACAGCGAGACTGAGTGCACGCTCAGCAAGTCTGCAGATGATACCAAGATGAGTAGTGCTGTTGCCACACCAGAAGGATGGGATGTCATTCAGAGGGACCTGGACAGGATGGAGAAGTGGAGCTGTGAAAACTTCATGAGGTTCAACAAGGACAAGTGCACGGTCCTACACCTGGACTGGGGCAATCTGCAGTTTCAGTGGAGGATGATGGATGATGTGATTGAGAGCTGCTCTGCAGAGAAGGACTTAGGGTGGTGGTCAATGAGAAACTCGACATGAGCCAGCAACATGTACTCGCGCCCCAGAAGCCCAACTGTACCCTGGACTACATCAAAAGAAGCATGACCATCAGGCCAAGGGAAGTGATTCTGCCTGTTTATTCCTCTCTTGTGAGACCTCACCTGGAATATCGTGTCCAGTTCTGGAATCCTCAATGTAAGAAAGATATGAAACTTCAGAAATACATCCAGAAGAGGCTACAAAGATGGTGAGAGGGCTGGAGCACCTTCCATGTGAGGACAAACTGAGAGGGTTGGGGTTATTCAACCCGCAGAAAAGAAGGTTCTGAGGAGATTTTATAGCAACCTTCCAGTACCTGAAAGGGGCCCTCAAGAAAGCTGAAGAGGGACTATGATGAAATCTTATGGTGATAGGAGGAGGGGGCATAGATATAAGCTGGGGAAGGGCAGATGATCTGAGCACCTCTCTTATGAGGACAGGCTGAGAGAGTTGAACTTGTTCAGTCTGGATAAGAGTTTGTACAATCTGGCTCTGAGGAGACCTTATAGTGACTTTCCAGTACCTGAAGGGATTACAAGAAAGCCAGGGCGGGACTGTTTACAAAGGTTTGTAGTGAATAGGACTAGAGGAAATGGGTATGAACTAGAGAGGGGCAGATTTAGACCAGATATAAGGATGAATTTCTTCACCAAGAGAGTGGTGAGACACAGGAACATGTTGCCCAGGGAAGCTGTGGCTGCCCCATCCCTGCAGGTGTTCAAGGGTAGGTTGGATGGGCCATCAACAACCTGATCCAATGGGAGGTGTTCTTGCCAATGGCAGGGGGGTTGGAGCTAGATGATCTTTAAGGTTACTTCCAAGTCAAACCATTCTATGACTCTATGATTCTATGACTCTATGATTCTCCTCCCATGTGGAAAAACCCTACGAAGTAATTTTGAATTTTCCACAAGTGTGAAGAATTCATGAACAAATTGGTGTAGAAGTATCCAAATGAAATATTTCTGAAATCTGCAACAACAGAAGAAATTTACAATTGGTTTGACCACTTTCCAATATGTTTTGCTCTCTTTTTATGATTTCTTTATAAAGTATGTATGGTATGTATTATCTTGGGGAACATTATTTTGATGAATTGACAGAAGCTTTCATTAAAAGTGCAGCTGTGATCTTGAAATACAGGTTCCCTTTTGCCAATGCTTGCTTTCTTATATTCTTTCATTGACTAAAAATTCTGACAAAATTTCATCTCCTCCCTTTCTCCCTTTCATTCAGATATAGCCACTGTTTTTTCTACTTTAATGTTACTATTGCAAAATTCAGCTCTATCTAGAACATCTGTAAGAAATTCAAGAAAAGTTTAAAATAGTACATCTGATAAAATTATCAAAAATGTGATTTTAAAAAACTACCTTTTCAAACTTATGAAATTATAGAACCCTAAAGTTTCAACATATTTTGGCATAAGATATGGTTTGTAACAAGAGAATTCCATTTAAAAATACTTTGTTTTTAAAACAGAGATAAACTTACATATATTTTGTCTCTGAAAAATAACTCCCAAATATATATACAAAAATCTATTTTAAAGTTATTTTTATACAAAACAATGCCTACAACTGGATTTACTAACAGCTTTAACAGCTAATTCTTTCCATTACTGAAATGAGTAAAAGATTGAAGTGTTTTAAACCAATCTCCAGAATACTCTGTGGTATTTTTTTCTAACTTGTTTCATGAACTGCTTCAAGTGGTATCCTCTAGACACATTGAAATAAGACAGTACTCATCCATACAGCAACAACAGCAGTCAGATTATAGCAACGTCCTAATTAAAAGGAGGAACACACCACAAATCTACTCATTATTATTCAGAACAAGTGTACAGCAAATCACTTAGCCATTTGCTTTTAAAATAAAAGCTTTTTTTCTATTTAGAAAGGCATTGCTGGGCTAAAAAGACTTTTACTAAAACATGACATTGAAAAGACATTGCCCTAAGGTTTGATAGAGCAAAAGGCTGGAACATTTATATTGTTTAAAATTAGACTTCATTTTTTTCCCCTAGCTGTTCACCTTTCACAATATGCTTCCTTTAATTCACTCCAAATCAACAGCTACATGAGCAGTGTAAGAAATCTTCCAGGATATATTTGTTCCAAGGAAAGTGATGGAAAAGCACCCTTGCTAATTAAAATAAAGAGATCTCCGATGCCTGGCAGTTAAATACTGTTCATCTTTATTAAGGCACTAGGAGAATGGCACTGCAAATAGTCAGAAAAACCCATTACTCTCTTGGGTTGCACTGTAAACAACTGATGCATTGAAAACAATACATTAAATAAAGAATGGGTGAGTTTGTTCCTAGAAATGCACAATACAAAGTGTTTCTTATTATTTAAAAAGTAAAAGAGGCACTTAGCTGAAGCGAGGGAAGACTAGGAAAAAGCAAGCCACACCAAAATGCTTCACTAATCCATATTTTATTGTACAAATAATAACAAAAGACTACAAGAATACTGTTCCTCTTGGAATTTATTTTTCGAGAAGAACAACAAGCAGATGTTATTATCGTCCCAGGATATGAACAAAATCAAACACTTAAGAGGGGCAAAGATAAGAGTTTCACCATTCTCAAAACTGGTCTAATTTCTTGACACTGTCAGATGCAGATGTTTTGCTACTGCCTTTGATGGGCGCAGGTTTAGGATAATCCTTGCCACACCCGAAAAACTCCCATTCCAACTGTATACACTTTGTGGAAAAGATTGTGTTCACTGGCAAATAGTAACAGAGTGGAAAAGCCTATGTCTTTTTGTGAGAGGATACTATGGATTATGTATCTTTTTCTTCATAGAAGTTAGCAGCTTTTTCCATTTGTTTTTGTAGACTGTCATTGGTTTATAGGAAAGAAGAGAGCTAAAAAATCTTCAGCCTCTCTATTTGTTCTTCACTCTCAGCCCCACAAAGGCAGTGGCTAGTATCATTATCTCTCAGTCATACAAGAGAGCAGCAGACAAAAGGCTAGCATCTTTCTTCGTAAAGGAGGACCACAGAGTAAGTCTTGCCATTCCCCCCAAGGTGTTCAAAGGGATGCTTCATTCCAGCAAACTGAACCAAGAGTCTCACTCCCATAATATGTCCAATGCTGAGTGGGCTCAGCACAACATTAAGGTTGCACCTGCTCAAACGTACACTCTAACAGAATATTTCAGCTTTAAATCTGTTTTTCACTTATCAGACAGTATGTAAATACTAAGGAGACATTGATTAAAAGCCAGGAGAAAAGTGGAACAGTGCAGATAAGATGTGGAAACAGCTGAGCAAAGGATATTTTTAGGCTATGGTAAATGCTCTTAGTGAATAAGTCACACTTAAAAGGATTGGACGGACTACTCTGCAGTGACTAAGAGGAGAGCAAGAGCAAAGCATTTAAAAATAGCCAACAGGATAGACATAAATCATTTAGCAATGGGTAGAAAAATTCACTTAAAAATTAATTACATTCTGCTTTTTTTTTCTTCCTCCTTCTTGGCTTTTCAGGAGAAAGTATGTAACTAGTGGAAGTAGAGATCATCGAGAGCAAAAAATATTATTATTTCTCTAGGCTGGCAGTTTAACAGCACTTGGCATAGTAGGGGAAAGGGCAGTCATTGTATCATTAACAACACAGGACATTGAGTCTTGGCACCAAGAACCATATATTATTGTACATGTCTCCTTCCTTTTGTTTTAACATGATCACAAGAGGTGAACAAAAGGTCTTTAAACAAAGGACAAATCAATACAGGGGTGGGAAGCAGGCTACAAATCGCTGTTTGCAGTGGGAAAGAATTTTTTGGAGGACAGCAAAGACAGTGTACTGCCTTATGCAACTTACTACAGTATTCTTGTTAGAAAAGACTAAGACACAGGCAAGATGAAAGGTTTAGAGCAGGGAATTCTATCATCTTAACATTTAGTGCTTTCCACAGAAACTTTAAATAATAAAATTAATCCAAGAAATGACCTCCTGTGATATGAATCCGTCACTGGCTATATCCAGGACCTGTGTTACACAAAATGCCAAGAGGTTTAGAAACCAGCTACAGTGCTACATCATATGGTAATAAATATGAACAGAAATAAGCAAGTTGGCTGCCTGCCTGCTGTCTATGTGTCACTGTAAATAAAATAATATACTTCTCACTCATATTTTGCAATCCTGTCTCTGAACCTATGTAAAGGTTTTGTTATTCACAACCATGAATACATATATTACTGTAGCCACTTCACCCCACAAAAGCACACCTTTGTGTTGTGATAAGAAAGCAAAAATATCAACACTATTTGAAAGAGAAAGGAAACTTAGAACAGGCAGAATTTGTTGAAAACACTGATGTTATGACAGCATTGGGTAAAAGTTCCAAAAACTCCTAACTGGTCCAGAGTGTTTCAATTTAATTTTAAGAAATTCTACCAGCTATTGTTTGTACAATAAATAGGAACATAAACTAAGTTACCAATGTATTACCCTGTCCCTTGGATCACCTAATATCAAACAATACATGAGCAACCACAAAGCAAGATTGCGGATCATACTGCAAGATATCTATAAAAAGTGAAGAAAAAAATTTATTCAGTTCTGCACAAACAAAAAGACAGGGGAGTGGTATTTAGATCACAGTGAATGACAAGTAAAGAATTAAAGTGAAACAGATACTGGACAGCTGACCAACAATTTGATAGTCTCACAGAAGGAGGGAATGTCTTAATAAAACAGCATTTTCCATCAAATACAAGCTATGAAACAACACTGGCAAAAATACACTTTACCATTACCTTCAAGAGATCTGATAAGAAGATGTCATCCTAATTTTCCTTCACATGAAAAAACTTTTCCATAAATTACATAAGGCATGAAGCCCATTTGCAATATATTACATTTATTCCCAGCTTGATTTTATAGCAGTCTCAACCATTGCACACTCAATGGAAAGGTGTATGAGCTGGATCTGTGTATGAAGAAATGTAAGAAAATACCTCACAGAGCTGCAATAGAATTTTTTTATGTATTTAAGTACCTGTATCTATGCAGGAACTGTCTATGTACCTATATCACTATAGTTATCTATGTGAGATGCAATTTTAAAAAAGAATGTTTTTCGCTAGACTACAACTGATTAGGAGCTGCTGCAAGGTTAGCAGTTATGAAGAACTACCTAACTAGAATGGCAGAATATATAGAAGTTGTTTCAAATTACCTGAAAGCTGCAGATAGTTTTGCTAGATATGGAAAAAATAAGGCCATACAACATCAAAAGTTCCTTTCTGTAAATTTTTATTTCTGCAATTATTTTCTATTCCTATTCTATGTCAGGCTAATCTATTTACTTAATAAGGATCACTTACTGCAACATTCACACAGACTCTCTAAATTCCAGATAAAAATTAATCTCACTCACTACACAGCAAAACCACAGCTCTAAGTTGAGAAAGAGTTAATGTAAAGACAACATGTCTTACTGTCACTCCCAATAGGACTCTTTGCAGAGGCATCTTGCTTAAAGGGAGCATATGTTCCATGTGACAGTACATTTTTCATTTCAATTTAAATTGTAAAAACTCAGTAAAGCTATAGAAATGAGATTGATTATGTGTTCAGATGATTATTCAGAATCCACACCTCTCTGACACCCACAGAAGCAGGAGAGTTAATCTAGAGTGCAACAAAGCAGGCATTGCACTGTTGTGAACTCAATTCCCTAACTATATTGATGACTCACTTCCAGAAAAAGGATAGGTTAGGTAGTAGTTTCTTATCAGAGAGCAAGAGAAACAGAAGGAACGCTACATCAGAAGGAAATGGAAAAGTCTCTTCTTTTTTTTTTTTTTCATTCTGCCCTTTGGTTGCAGTGAGGAAACAGATGTCCTTTGGATTCCCTGGAATTCCAAAACACATCCATAAGCAATGCTCAACATCTTTTCAGTAGTACTATTCTGTTTACAAAAATAATACCAAGGCACAGAAATATCGTGATGTGATATTTATCTGGTTTCAAAGCAACTGGGCATAAACATATCCTGCATTTCACCATATATACTGACAAAATTAAATAGCATCTTATATTTGAGATGTAAAATGGGCAGACATGTAATTACTGGAAGGTAACAGATGGAAGCATTCCAGATTCTCAACATGAAAGAAAATTTATTTCAGAAATTACCACCTATATGTTAAGAGGAAGTAAACATAACTTTAAAGCTACTTTTGAACTCTCCCAGACCTCTGATGCTCTGGGTAAGGAAATGATGTGTTACATTAGTTAGACAAGTTTTATAGATTTACACTCTATGCCAAGATCAAGTATGTGAGTAAAGATTTATTTGGCTTGAGAAGAAAAAAATAGAGGGCAGTACCCATTGACAGGACAAAACAGCTCCACAAACTTCATCTCCTATACATGATCTTGAACCACTCTGTTCTTGAACCATTCAGTTCTAGTAGGTTCTTCTTGAGAACTCTTATGGTTAGCTGGATAGGTTTAATTGTTTGTCATGATCTGGGAAAGTATGAAAAAGGTATGAAGTTACAAATGTTGATAGCTTGCAGTATGCAGGGAAATAGATATGTCTGGGGAATTAAGCAACAATGGTTCAAAATCCTGTCAGAAAACAAAAAAAAAAAAAAAAAATTAGGATTAAGCTGCAGAGTAAACCGGATGGACCGGAATTTCTGGAACTGCATGTGGTGGACTTAGATTTCTGAAACATCAGGCAAAATCATAAATTTTGACTGCAGCAAGGGAAAATGGTCTTGAAAAAAAAAAAAACAAGCATGCTGTCAGTATGCTGTTGTTGTTCTATGATTCTATGATAACTTCACAAAATAGCTCACAAAATAACAAGGTAAAGAACTTGTAAAATTTTTCATCACAGTAAAGAGAAGTGGTTGATATGGCTGTTCAGAAGAAAAAGAGTAAGCAGCTGACACTTAAGTTTCAATTCCCATTCATAAAAATCTAATTTTAAGTAGTAGTTTATAGTTTCAGTTGATCCTAGATGCTACAGTTTAGTCCTAGTCTATGGCACAGCATTTTTGATTCTATATCTTTTTCTTGTGCTTTTTCTCATGATGTGATTTTAGATGTTACAAATATTTTAATAACATTTTTTCGCCATTCATATATCTACACATTGTACGAAGTTTGACAGAGAGTTAATGTCTTTGGTGACACGTATTAATGTTCTGCATTTCCTCATGTGCACTCTCACTTGGTTAACTAAAAGTCCAAGATAATCACAATCTGCAAGGCAAGGGAGTGCAAATAATAAAAGAATGACTCAGATTGCATACTTAGAACAGTTTGTACATATTTTTATAAATGACAAAAATCCTCAAACCAGTGTTTTGGAAAATGGAAACTGAAAAAGGGCTAGGAACATATGAAATCATGTATTGCATCTTGTCAGAAAATCCAACAGGGCATGTGGGATTATGTGTGTGTATGGGGGATAAATGTACATGGGAAGGAGTGTAAGTATGAGATAATTGCTCAAATACCAATAAACTACTACAAAATGTTTATTCTAAAATTCCCCTGTAATTTTGTTTGACTTCCTTTTCTCAGATTTTTTCCATACATCTGTATTTATAAGACGATCTGGTAGCATTATTCTTATAAACGAGTTTTATTGTCACAGGAAACTTATGTTAGGGATGTACATGAGGAGTGTGTTAGTAGTATTTGTTTCTTCTGTGGCTATGTGGTATCTTCATTTACATTTTATCTCTCAATATTTCCCTGGTTGTTCTCCTAATTAATTGCTAAAGGTGTGATTTAAATTTTATTGTCAGAGAAGAGTAAACTCTGGTAACTATATCGAGGCTGTGTTTAACTTGATGAGAACCCAAAAGTATCTTATGGCATTTGACCTTTATAATACAACTAAATTAATAGAGTTAATATTAATGAGACAATCACTTTTGACAAGATAGCAAGCATTTAAAATTGTTTGCCTCACGTTTCTTTTTCATATGACTAACAAATGACTAATGTTTCCGCCACAGATTGGCGTTTATATCCATAATCTGTTCCAAATGAATTAATATCTTGAGATATTCATCTAAATTCTAGGGTCAGAATATGTGCTGTAAAGCTCTCCCTAACATGGATGATCCATTGTGCATTTTTTCATAGAAATTACTCTAAGAAAATGTTTTTAATCAACCAAAGGAAAAGCCAGGGCTCCAAGGTATCTGGAAGGAAGGAAGGAACAGGTAAAACTGCAGGAGGTGCTCGGAAGCAGAAATGCGTTGTCATGGTCCAATAGGAAATGTTTGATTCGATGATCCAGTGGGTCTCTTCCAACCTGGTTATGCTATGATTCTATGATTCTGTGTATACAGCCCTCCTCCAGCTTGCACATAGTGCTAGGGACTGGTGTGCTTGATGATATTTCTCCTACAGTACATCAACCCTCTGGGTCACATCTCCTGAAAGAGGGCAGGGGGAGGAGGCAGTGGGTCAACCTAAGGGTTTCATGTGTGTTTCAAATTCAGTATGGGGTGCTGTCCTTTGCTTCTTGCTTGCTAACAGACGTTACCCCAAACACTCCTCTGCATAACGATGCTGTAAAAATCTACCAATGATGACCTGCAAAAGAGTGTGCTCCACTAACTCTAACAATAGAGATGAGTAACAGAAAAAATTGTGCAGGAATGTGAAAATAAATGTGATGTCTGCAAAGGCGCTACTGTATCTAGCTTTGCAAATTTACGTTTACTGAAGACTACAAACTGGAGGAGAAAGGAGAGAAATCTTTGTAGGCAAAGGCAGGATATTTGCAGGGGTTTGGAACAAGAGAGCCATACTGAAGTAATCTTGACTCCACTTAACATCATTAATACCATTCAACATCAGTTTCAACTTGAAAGGATACCCACAGTCTTGCCATTAAAAACTGTCTCAGACTAAGTTGAGACAGGTAAATCTACATCAGGATGGATTTCAAAGCTATAGATATTAGAGTTTCTTAAACATGTTGAAACTGCTTCATGGAAAATAATATCAAATCATTTAAGAGGGGAAAACAACAGTTTTTGAAAGTACAATTATTTGGGGCATGAAATGCCAGGCAGTTTAATAAAAGGACAGTAAATGTCACAAAGTGAAGACGAATGCCATGATGGCATTTTCTCAGGCTAGAATTATTTGTTTCTCCCTCTCATTGCTGTGCAACATATCAGGTATTTAATGAATAATTGGAAGAGAAAAAAAATGTGGAAAAAATCTGTCCAGATCTACAAGTTACACCTTTGCATTTGATACACTTCATGAACATGAAAATGAAAGTCACATAGTGTACTGCATAAGAAGCTCATAAATAATTAACTAGCAGTTTCAACTTCACTAACTAGCAGTAGCTTGTGAATTGTGGACAGTTCCAACACATTTTTGTACGACTTGCACTATTTATTTATTTATTTTCCTCAAATAAGTACAGTCATCCAAACAAACCTGTCAGCAAATTTTCTCAGCACCCAAACAACTGCAGGCAAAAATTATTGTCTTTGAATTGTGCTCAATTTTATGCACCTTACACTTAGAGAAATAAAAAATGCTGAATTAATCTATAAACAACATGTTCAGTGATTCTACCACTTCAGAGCATGATCAAGCAAGCTAAGAAATCATACAATGCTGTAGGTTTATCAGGAATTGTTCTGGTGACTCAGAACCAAATTTCTGGGGAAAAAAATAAAACAAGCATGAGGTAGGGAAAAATGTAATTTCATTAGATCCTTTTTAACATATTCAAACATATGTGAGGTACTGGAACAGTTTGCCCAGGGTAGCTGCAGATGCCCCATCCCTGAAGGTGTTCAAAGCCAGGCTGGATGAGGCTTGAAGCAACCGGATCCAGTGGAAGGTGTCCCTGCCCGTGTCAGAGTCTGCAACAGGATGATCTTTAATATCCCTCCCAACTCAAATCGTTCTATGATTCTATGACAGTTTTTTGCATTTACAGCTTTCAAACACCTTTTCACACGAGGCTAAGTTTATAATTCCAAATAAAAACCTTTCAGTGCCCTGAGAAATCCTTTTTGTTCAAAACTAATATTATTTTTTACTTTATGCACAGAAATAGAATAGTTTGCCAAACTCTCTACAAAAACTTTTTTTTGCTGTCTCAAAAAGTGTATTTAGTATAGACTCACTTAATATTCCATAAATAAAAAAAAACCTTTGCCAAACTGTATTCTTCAAAAAGGTCTTCCAGCTGAGTTAAATATCCATTTTGTGCAAAACAATGATCAGGAATCAGCTTGGAGTCATTGCACAGTAGTTACTTAGCCTGTCAAATGGCAGCAAAATGTCAGCTGAAATGAAAGCCACACAGCCCTGGGCTTATCACAGGAAGTGCAGATGATTCATGTAACATCGTAAATAAATAACACAGACTTTGTGTTAAGGTAGGTTTAACAGTAGAGGTTCTCTTTTCACCACCGGCTTGTTTCAAAGCACCCGTAATAGAAGCTTTATTTGGTGACAATGACAGGCAGTAAGATAAGGTATGCTGTTTTTAATGCTCATATTTCAAGGTCACAGAGTGTTACCTTCCAACTGAACAAGCAGAAGACTCAATCACATAGGACCTGCATTAATGGATCATCAAAATATTGATAGCAGATTCTTTTCTTTTCCCTGCCTGAAGGGAATGTTTAGCCTAGTTGGTAATTATGCATGGCAGGCGAGAGAGAGAAAGATAAAGAGAGGTATGGAAAACTGCATCAATCATGATTTGTCTGCACTTGTCACAAAAATTATGAGCAATTATTTGTCAATGAGGTTTGAACCCTGGATTTGTAGATAAGGAGGAGCTTTTACTGAATGATGTCCACGTCTCTGAGTATACATTATAGTGTATAGCAAAAAAATAAACTATTTTCTCTTCATACAAGGGATGAGACAGGCATCCACTTCTGTTCTTAACAGTCCCTGTATTTTTTTGCCTAACAGATGCAAACTTTAAGTATGCTTATTCTCTTCTAACTCTGATACGACACCTCAGATTTTAACAATAAGTATATGTTGGTTGCTAAATTGGCCAAATGAAAAAGAAGTGACAAAATTCTGAGAGAAACAAAAGCATAGGCTGGTGAAAACACCATGAGTAATGCTAGAAGAGAAAGGCTTTCTTAGCAGCTTATGGATAATACTATTTCCCAAGCTCAAAAAAATCTAAAAGCGGGTTAACTTTCTACAAAATCCCACTGATAATCAAAATGATTGCACCAGAGCTGTTTCCACTATTTATTATTTACTGCATGATTTGCTCTGGTGAAAGAATACAACACAGTCCAAACATGCTAACAAATTATTTTTTCACCATTTCCTACAGTTTGGCAACAACCTTTGTAAAACCTGATCATCCCTTAGACAGCTAGTTTAGGAAGCTGTATTCTGTCCATCTTCCAGGTTTCTAAACAGAAACAAAACAGACTATGTCCAAGTAGAAATTTCCTTTTAGGTTTCCAGAAAATATCTGTTACGTAAGACCAAAAGACTTCAGAAACTTTCCACTGTGACACAGAAGAATATAGTAAGCCAGATTTTGTTCATTTTTCCAAAAGTCTTGAATCTCTTTTAAATTTAACCAAGGAAACCAGGTTTAACTATGTAAAAACTCTAAACCACCAGAAGTAACATGTAGCTGTTTTTCTGCAGTCACCTGTCTCAAGTGAAGTTTTCCTTCCTTAGTTCATAAAGTTGTAACTTTTCATCACCTATGAAACTTCTATAAAAATCAATTACTGTTTTCAGGTATGATAACATCACCAGCTTATTCTTTTTTCAGTACTGTTTGTCTTCCAGTAATCTCTTTCATTCTATCATGAAAACAAGCAGGACACTGGGATATTAAACTCAAAACTTTATCATTAATCTCCTATATTCTAGTAATAGAACCTTATGAGGACTTCATTAGTTGTGAGGTTGTCTCCAGCTTATGAGTTGTTGACTTCTTTTTATCAGAAAGTAAAATTTCCCCTAAAAACTTGTATCACTAAGTATCTATATAGAATGGCCATCCTGAAATTAAGTCTTTTTTAAAATCTTGAATTGTAGACTCCGTTGGTTATTGTTTTGCAATTATCTTGAAAATTCAGTCTGACACTGAGTTAGAAGCCTGCAGATGATTAGCAGGCCCTTGTGTTCTGACATTACAGTTCCTTGCTGATGTGAGAAACAAATTCCAGAAGACTGAAGGCACCGAAGATATTACGGACAGTTAGCAATAAAACTACAGTCAACACAAAAAAGTGCTGGTTTGGGTTTTAGTCTCAGAATAAAAACAAAAATGAAATGCCCATGACTACTGGGGACAGGAGTGTCTAAAGACAAATCTCAAGGTCTGTAACTATATCCTTATTTGTGGAAAGAAACTGAGTGAGTGAAAACAGGAGTAAATTGACAACTGAGCTATATCAAAAAAGTGATTCTAAGAAGGGAACAAAAAGCACAGCCATCGTGCAAGGAAAATAAGTCTTGAATGAAAGACCTTATCACAAATGTTGTAGAAAGATAAGGGTAGTTTAAGGTAAGGATGCAAAAGCCATATTAAAGCAGTTACTCTGTACTCTTAAAAGTGGAAAACTAAAGCGATGTGACATTGAAATCCTGTGATGTGAGACTATCTCAGCAAGATCTTACTATCTTTCACCAAATTCACTCAAAGTTATTGACACTCCACAGAACTGGAATCAAACTCAGGAGCCATAATATGTTCAGTATTGCCTTAAATATGAGTTACTTGAATCATACGCCGGCATATTCAGGTCAGAGCTATATTTGGTGAAAGTGTCTGAAAATACTGTAAGAGTTGGTCAAAGGATCAATTACTGTCTCGACATTTTTTCCTCATTTTTAGTCTCAGAACTTGACTGTATAAATCAGAAACGCAGATCTCAGAAAACTGGTCTCAGAAACTCAGCCAGAACTGGTATAGAACAAATGCTTTATACCTAACCATCTGTACCTGCTCCCTTATCTCAAAAATATTTTGTATCTGTCTTCAAGCCTCCTTGCTCCCAACCATTGTGAAAGCTCCATGAAGCAAGGAGGAAAAGACAGGAAGATTAATGACCACAGACCCACAGCCAACAGAGCATGCGCGCAAGGTGACGATGACTACTGGCCTTCATCATGAGACCCCCAGGTCGACCACCTCCACCAGAAGGAGCGCGTGAGCAAGGGGAGGAGACCCACAGACACTCCACTCTTGGCATGTGGGGCCTGCTAGGTGGAGATTGGCACATCTCCACAGGCAAGGCAGGTTACAGGTGCATTGACTAGCATAAAAGAGAGAAACACAGAAGGGCAAGAGAGGGGCAATGGAAGACCAAGACAGAAGACCCCCCTCCACCGTGGGATCACCTCCAACAAAGACTGAAACCATGGAACGCCTTCTGCACCAGGACTCCCAGAGACTCTGGACATCTGTGGACCCATTGGTGGCAGCTATGAACCTCTTTTCCTTCCCTCTTCTCCCTATCTCTTTCCTTGTTCTCTCTCTTTTTCTATCGTAAGTCGCTTTATGGACGTAATTAATAAAGTGCCTGTTAAGATCGAAAATTAACTCCCTTGACTCTCTCTCTCTTTGAATTATTATTTTGCACTCTGAAATCAGAAATGAAATGAACCATCACGAGTCCGCTTATGAGTGGACCGTGACAAATACTGAGGATTGAAAGGTCTTTGAAATCTCCCTTTGTCTCTTCTGCACCATATGAATCATTTCAATAAGGTAGAAGAAGTAATGTAATTTCTTTCATTATCTGTCTTTCAAAAACATATTTTTTCACGACATACCAAAATAAACACCACTTCATAAACTATCCAATGGGCTTTTCTAGTGTCTTAAACACCTTACTCTTTTCCATATGCAACAGCTGTGTAAAACCTAGAGGAGATCATTAGCTGATACAAATTCTTGTAGCTTCAACAACTTGACTAATGGTAAATATAGAGATTATATAGATTATATAAATGCTTTGGTTTTGCCACAAATCAAAGACAAATGCACTCAGTGCCTTTATTTTGCTAGACAATTTACTCACACCTTTCTGTTTTCCATATTCTTGTAAGATGTCCTATTTGCCTTTGTTCATGACATTCACAACCACAAGAGATTTATGACACTGCATATAACTATTATTTAATTCTTAAAAAATATTTGAGATTCTTAAACCTAAGTTCTTCAAACCTAAAACAAAGTGTCCGACTTCTTTAATCCACTGCAGTTCATTGTTCCACATGATATATATGTTAAAGTCAAAGTCAAACCATATCCCTAACCCTGGCCTTTTTTTTTAAATCTCATTGTTTTAGATACACATTTCACTATTTTGAACTTTTCTCTCAGTCCTTTCATAGGAGATACGGTAATCAAGAAATATCAGCAGCAGTACCACTAAAAGATTAAAATACATGACTTAATGAAGCAAAGTTTAGTTTGGCAAAGTTTGTTTTTACATAGTTTTATGCAAGACAGGGAACAGTATTTCTATCATACTGGTACTCCTAACCCAGAACTGAACAGAAATTGGGATTAGTAGTATTTGAGTATATCAGATGTTGAAGCTTAAAAAACCTTGAGGTGAAAAAAATTAAAAATAACCTCCAGCTAGGACTGAATGGCCACTTTGCAAGCAAGTTCAGTGAATAAAATATTCTCGAGCACAAGGTCAAGCAAATAAGTGGACAGAAAAAACTCTTAGGAAAGCACTCCCTGAACTCATTCCAAATACTTAGCAATTGCAATCTACACTTCTAAATGCCCTGCACAATTTTGACTTGCTTTTCACTAGAGAAATAAGTATGGGATTTGTAAAAACAAAAATATTTTGTAAATATATATGGCAATAGGGAAAGAGTGTTTCAAGCTAAAATGTGACTGTCTTTTTTTCTTGGCTAAGAATTCTTCTGGTCCACACTTCTATTGTAGTGCCACAATGTTATGTTTTCTTTTGCTGAAATGTTATGTACACAGTAGGAAGGAAAAGACCTTGGGGCTTGGACAATTTGCCTACATCTAGCTCTATTAATATCATTAGGCATGAGAATCAATGACACTGCACCTAAATGCTAGCTATGAACTAACCAGCACTTTAACTTCTGTTGCCATGGACTACATGATGAACTCGGCAGTGACCTAAATTTATTACAGAATAGTACTCGTTGCTGCTGTACCAAGCACTCTGTTGCAATTACAGCACATTAGGCAGAGGAGCGAGTCTCAAGGGGAAATGTCTAGTCTTTTAATCAAGCAGTAGAAAAGTCAGAGTGGACAAAAAAATGTGCTACAGTATATATCTGAGTCAATCTCTACATATACATCTAACAACAGTCCTAAATTTGCCCAGAAAACATTTTTATTATACACAGAGGTCATGATTACACAGTTTGCTCACTTAATCTTTCCTGTACTTCACTACATTTTTTCCTGTATTATATTCTCAACCTTCTTGAACTTTGTTGGGAACATGAGAGAGGTAAAATAATAAGTCATAGGATTCCACTATTATTAGACTGACCTATTTCAAGTTAGGATAATTCTTTTTCTGTATTTTGTTGGTATACCTCCAAATCTGAAGATCTGGGGAAAGCACACTGTCAGCTGGACAGCTTTTAACACTTAATGAGACCTGTAAATCTCACCTTACAAGTATTCTGAAATCTGATAAGTCATTCATTTGTTACAATGGATAAGAGGAAAGCTTTTGTAAACAGACTGTTTGAAAACATAATTAATGAGTTTTCAAAATGAAACACTGTCATTTCTGTAGCAATACCTGAAAATGCTGAGGTTTAAAAAAGGCTAAATTGAATTCCAGAAAAAAAATATAGGTCATGAAATTCAAGATATGTCTTAAACTGCTTATGGACTGGTTAAAGGAGAGAGAGAACCTGAACTCCTTTTATTTCTGTTCAAATGAACAAAAGGATTCCTGAGGCTTTCAGGGAAGGCAGGAGAAGACCCAAAGAGGTGATTCACATAACAAGACTTAAACATCTGTTTAAGACACAAAAGCCAGGGAACTCACTCACTGTGGATTACCTGTAAAGTGACTGCAGAGGGTTGCTCACCTCCTATTGGTTAATCAGCACGGTGCAGGTCTGAATGTGCCTCCTTTTCTCTTCTAAATGAGCAAGCATTTAAATTGGGTGTATAGACATCTGTAGGTGACTGGTGCAAAGCACCCTGTGCCCAATGAACAAAAGGGAAGTCAAAATAATGAATGACTCACAACAACACAAGAATGTGATACCTAAAACTTTGTTGAAAGTCAGGTTTCTTGATCATTCAGTGGACCATGGGGATGTAGGTCACCCTGCTGAGCAAGAATTTGAAAACTAGCAAAATCAGGGTACTTGTTCTTTTTTTCTCATTTTCCTCTTAAGGTGTCCATGACAACATGCCAGAACCACAATATTAAAACAGTGAATATGCAGAACAAAATAATTCAGCTCCCAACACCACTGATATTTTTGCTTTCATCATGATTTCAGAATTATGGCCATTACCCTGGGAAGAGCCAAGTTACCCTTGTAACTCCAGCAAATCAATGATTTACATTCTCTGAAAACACTCAGTTCCACTGCAGTAATGGAACTATAATACATATTTATAACAACAACGCCTTTTTTAAACTGTCAGTACTGTTGACAAAATAAAAATTAAGGGTGAGACATGGTACTCTTACACTGTTCATTTACTTTTTCTCCACCCCACTGTTTCTAAAATGGCTGCTTAATGCTCTATCATAATGTTTCAGAGTAAGCACTCTGTACTATACTTTGTAAAATCTACAGCTCACCAATGCACCCTCTAAGAGGTGGGAACAGTTATGTAAACATGCATTATAGTGAAGTGTAGATATTACAGGCTCATGTCTTTAAGATATGTTTGCTCTTAAGCACCAAACAGACCACACGGAGCTTAGAGGGAATGCCAGAAATAGGTCTGAAAAGTGCAGAGGGGATTGTCCCTATATCTGTAGGCTGACTAATATGCAAATACCAAATCATTCAATACTGACAATGGATAACACTGTTTGAAACCTAATGTATCTGAAGTCCGTGTGTTTTCATAGTAGCTTAGCATAAATACTATCTACATCAGGAGCTTTTAAAGCGTAGCTCACTTTTTACATAATAGTTCTATTTCCCCAGGACATACTTTCCGTCTGTGTGGAATAAGAAAAATGGAGGACTTGAGGAAATCAACCAGAGGTAAACCTGAAACACTATTGTCCGTGGGACAAGGGAAGATCTGAAGAACCAGAATAGCTTTAGATGCAAAATATTTCCTGAAGTGTGAGAAGAGTGTTGGAGAAAGAAATCGGGCAGTCTGGAGGTAGACCTTAAAAAAAAGTGAAAACGTAGATAAAAGGGGAAACTCTCCAAGACAGAATTGGCAGGGGGGAGTGGGGAAGATAAAGAGAGAAAAAGTTTACTGGAAAATTACAACCACAAATGTAGTTTTCTTAAAGCAGAAATCAAAAAAATGAAACAACTTCTCAGGAAAAGATTGGCAAGTGCCGCTATGACTCCAAAAAACATTAAGAATCAGAGGTCAAAGACAGATTAAACTGTTTTAAGACCACGTAATTCTTGGCACATTTAGGTGCACGTTGTCCTTCTTTAAGGAGATTGAATATTACATTTTCAGTCTTACTGCATGTCTGTGAGGTAGGATCATATAATTCCATTTTACAAATGGTTGCAACAAGGCATAAAACAGGAAGAAAATTTGCTACACTAATCCAGTTAACTACAAATATCACCTGGAACATTTAACATCCTCTACTAAATTAAGCATTGAACATTGCTATGTAGAAATGTACTTGGAGGAGCAGTTGAAATTAAGGAGAAAGGGCAAAGCAGACATCTCTTTATTTTTACATGCCACATTTTCACCTTGACATGTCACCAAAACCATGAATTAGAAGAAAGAAAACATTGAAATATATAAATGTTTAAAAAATACCTGCTTCATTGCTGTCGAGCTGTACACACACACACATATATATATGTATATATGCATGCAGTGACACAATTTTTTTTTCTGGTACAGTTTACTGATCCTTATTTATAGTTGGAAACTCCTTACCTCTTACAGGAAAAACTTCAGAGAATTCAGAGGAGCTGAACTAGCTGGTTTAACCACATTCAACATCTCAAAATTATTATAATGATGACTCCACTCTAGCTGCTTGATAGGAACCTTTTGGCAGCATAGTAATTTCCCTGCTGTTATTATTTAATGTGCTTTCATGATTATTTGTATCAGGACAAAGCACTATAAAAGGGTTAGACATAAGCAGGCACCTACATCAGCCCACACAGGAAAAAATTCCTCTTAAGATGCTAGCAAAAGAAAGGGAATATGTAAAGATTTTTATAGCTTCTCAGTTTAATCTATTTTTTTTGTCTTTATTATGGCATGTAAAACAGAAATCTGGAGTGAGATGGAGGCAAATATATAGAAAATAATTGTGTATTTTGCACTCTTTTTCAACTACATCTAAATATTGTGGGATTACTGTACGTCTGCAATGATATTTCAGAGCTAATTTACAAGGAAACTACCACCATGTATCAGTAATACTAACAAGTACCAGATTTGTTGTGTGGGTTCCTCCTCTTTGACTCCCCATTTAGAGTTATTATCATTATTCTGTCTTAAGGAAATAGGAAGATCACCTGTACCTGTGTTGGCCATTTTCTCCCCTCTTGCAATTATACACGGCAGTCTAGGTAACTAGAGACCTTGGAGAACTTGTCAGGAGAACCTTGAAAATTTTCTTTCTAGCCAATTCAAATTCTGGCCATTGCTACTTTTGTCAGGAGGGTTAAGATAATCCAGACTTGCTTATATTATTTCAACTAATATAGCTGAAACTGTGATCTGTGCCCCTGAAAGAGACATGAAAGCATGGCATCAAGTCTGTGTACACCAGTATTCAGGGAGCAAGGTCTCCACCAATGCTGGTTTAAGGATCACAGCTATGTAATTAATGAAGTCTAGTTAAGAACAACTGCTGGATGTCAAGCCCAGCTGGGATAGTACAGCCCACATCTTCCTGAGTGAACTCTCCTTTTTGCCAAAGAAGGAAGAGAAAGGAAACTGCTTTCCTGAGTGGTCCACAGGACAACTTAATTACTCAAATCTACTCAGGGTTTCTTTGGCAGGCTGTTATTTTCCATGACTTAAAAGCATGGTAACAGCTAAATATTTTCAACAGTGCTGTATTAAGACCTCCTGACGCTCCCAGGCACCATTCAGAGGAGTTGTATGCCATGGTTTTGGAGGATTATTACAAAGCCTGAAGTTACTGTATGTACTGAAGTATATAGAAATCTGAGACATAATCAAATTATTTCTACAAAGCTGCAATCTATAATAGGACTGAGAATTGGGCCATAGTTTCCTGCAAAACTGAATCTTTATGTTACATCCTATCCACCAGACAATCCCTCATTGTCTCATGGTTTTGTCCTCTGTGGGACTGATCAAGAGCTTGAAGATGCCTAGGTTCTGTAAATGAAATACTGCAAGATAGAATCTCGCAGGACTACTTAGTATGTGAGAGAACCAAAACTTAAGTAAATCCCAGAATGACTTTTTTCTCTTGGTATTTTAAAATTTTGTTTATAAACCACTACTTAATAATCACAGATCTTTCTCTGCCACACTGCTTTCCATACCAACTGACCAATACTTCATTTTTTCATACAACTATCACAGTATCCAGTCAAGTTACTCCAGCTTTTATTCCTAACTACTCTCATACTTCCAGAACACAGCAACTCACTCTATACCTTATTGGCATTTGCAGACCACAAAAAGGGAGAAGTTACATACAGGTTATGGAAAGAATGACCATACTTTGTTTTCCAGCCAAACAAAGTTCATTCCTGTAACTGGTCTGTAATGCATTAGAAAAGTAAAATTTTTACACAACATTCAGACAGTTGTTGAAGTATCTGAACTACCATGAGTTTAAGTTGGACCAAGTATCTTTTCCTAGCAGTGATTGAAATTAATGTTTCCT
This sequence comes from Coccyzus lansbergi, assembly GCA_033558105.1. Classification (NCBI taxonomy): domain Eukaryota; kingdom Metazoa; phylum Chordata; class Aves; order Cuculiformes; family Coccyzidae; genus Coccyzus; species Coccyzus lansbergi. The sequence continues at coordinate 681,115 of JAUMJK010000021.1, read as the reverse complement.
ACCTGTTTTATGAAAACAGACTGCATAGCAAAATTTTTGATGACTGCCTGTTTTTTTTTCTATTTTGGTATTTTTTTATTGAAGGTCTGATCATCAGCACATTCACAATTCAAGCTTGTGAAGGTCCCAACCTATAGTTAATACGACAAATAGTGACCTGAGCAACATTTATTTACACAACACTTCTTCGGAAGGTGTGTAGTTAATTTCTTAATTAGGTAGACTAAATGTACTGGTAAATTACACTCATCGCATGCTTCTATATTTATAGTGCATAATCATTACACTAAGATATAGTTCAAAGGCCTGTAGATGTTGAAAGAAAGGACATTGTATTAGGTTAAAAATCATACAAAGTTGATTGATTGGGAATTAAGGCTGATGATGGCATAAATGCATTTAGTCATTTATTGTTACACTGAGAAATATTCCTAAGATGTGAATAGCACTCTGTGATTCATTTAATGTACCTTTTCCTTTCAAGGTCAGTGTTGCAAAGGGGGAAAAAAACACAACTCGTTTCTCCTTGCTATGCTTTCTGCATCTTTTGAGAGGCCAGTGCATTTTCTAACTACATTACAATGAGTTAGGTTTGCTTTCTAAATGAATCTCCAAAGGAGAATAAATTCAGACTTATCAGTCTGGTGTCTTTCAGAAACAGACTCAGGATTTTGAGGTTTTGAAAAGATTCAATGCTAATGGATTTGCTATTTTACTATTTGACCATCTCTGTCCCATGTATTATTTTGAATTTTCTTTACCTTTTCAAAGACAGCACAATTGCCCGCTCCTTTCCAGATAAGAAGATTCTGGGAGGTCATATTTCAAATAGGGCTTTTCTACAACTCATGTACTTAGTTATATTTTTATTTCTTTTATAACACTGACTTAATAGTGATGAAATCAACTGCTACCATAGGTTTTTTTCTACAGTTTACCTACAATAAGTAATTCACACATAAAAGCAATCATAGTCTTTCATTCCAAATGATATGAACTGATACGAATACTGAGTTTTAAAATCTACTGTCCCCTTCTATATTGTGTAGGTCAACAACTTCCAAGTAAGATAGCAAGAACTAGATAGTAGGAGCTAGGGCAAGGCTACAAACTCCTTATCGATTCCTTGTCATGCCCTCAGATAGAGTAAGGGTTAGTTGCTGCAAGTGGAGATTAAAGACTCAAGAACATTTCCCAGGTTCACTGTTAGCAAAGAGCTTTTGCTTTTATTTGCTAACCCTCAAAACTTTCTGATGAAGGACACTATCCTTTGTCACAGAGAGCACCACATCATGTGAATGGTAATGTTATAGCTTTGAAACATAAATACTTGTCCAGTGTGACTTATATTGATAATATACGTGTTAGTATATGTTAATATATGTTGTATAGTCTGAACAGAACCTTACTGCTTCCACAAGAGAAAAGATGATTTTTATACTTATTGAAATGAGGTAGTTGGTAAATATACTAAATGCTGCTTATTTGTGAAAAAAATTGTTTCCAAAATGATGTTGTAAAAACAATTTTACTACTATCTAACGTAGTTCTTCAAAAATAGTTACTACTGACATACAACTGCATGTTCCCTTAGCTGGAAATGACACCTTACCATCCAATCAGTTTTCTAAAATAATATATATTTATAACATGATGCTAACAAGGCAAACATGAGTAAACCAATCATCTTCTGTAGTGTCAAAATATGGGTCAAATAGACCACATGCAAAGAAATTGTGTCAATTAAATGGATGCTGTCTGCAGTTAGTGCTTACTGCCATCCGGATTCACAGTCTGTATACTTACTATACATATGCTGTACTTTCTTTTTCTCCAAGTCATTTTCTCAAATATTGATGTATGGATAGAAAAATGTTTAATCTAGAAATAACTGGCAGAGTACACATGATACGACTTCCTCCATCTATGGATATGATGACAATAAGGTAGTTACTGCTGACGTAGGAGCAGAGCACAGTAAGAACAGACCAACAGGGTGCAACTTGGATTTAAATGTATGCATGAGTTGCTCAGCTGATACAAAAAGCATCATGTCTCCCTCACAAAGAGCCCTGCTGCACAGTGCCATACAAGATAACATTCAGTCCCAGTGTTTATGATCTCCAACACAGGACTAGCAAAGGATGACCTGTTTGTGTGAAGAAAAAGAAAAATTTTAAGGAAAATCATATGACTAGAAGAAATTACACTGTAGGGTGTTCAGGTGACCTTGGGGCCAAATCATTATATATTAGGCTTGGTTTTACTGCAGGGTACCATGCAACCTGTGCTGGTTGGGACAGGCAGCAGAGAATGTGACCCCAAACTCTGAATTGTTTATGTGTGACTGTTCTCTCCTCCACGTTTTTCCATAGCGTAGTACTTTTCTATTAAGGCAGAAGAGAAATGACAAAAGAAACTGTTTCTGGATTTTTGCCTAGGCATTGCTTTCAGAGGAGAGATGCAACAGTACCAGGTGATCAGGTTTGGAAGGACACAGCATGACAACAGCAAAAAGGGAAGTGTTACCTTTCCCATAAAGAGCTAGTTTTATGTAGATAATCACTTGCTTAAGCGAAGCTGCCTGTTTGTTTCATGTTCCTTGCTTTGCCGAACAGAATGGATTTTCATTAGTTAGTGACCTGTATCCTAATCATATATCCCTCTGTGTTTTTCCTGTTACATAACTGCATACTGTACAGAAAGTCAACAAAGCAGCAATTGAGAATATTTGGACTATTATATTTAATTGATTTTTTTTTACCTTGATGTACTGTGTGACTAATGGTTGTTTACCTGGCAACCTGCTGTGATAAACACAAGCACCATAGTTTTTATTTCTATAGGTCACAAAACTAGGAAACATCATCTTTGAAAACTCCAACCTTTCTGTTCCTGGGCACTTGGTGAATCTGACTGTACCTTTTGCCATACAGGATGTTCCAAAAATTATCATCATCATCACAAATACACATTGGTTTAATAAACATCTGAGAGTAAAGTTTGTGTAAGGAAAGGCCTGGAAGCAGAGTAAAGGAGAAAAGAGTTGTATTGGAAAAATTATCTTTTACATTATTATGCTGAAATGTGATATTCTGGAAGCAGGGAAAACACTCAAATACATTTTGAGGAGGAATTTCAGAGACTTTAAAATTCAGAAAGGGTAACAATGGTTAATGTCATACATGTAGTTTCATTTAGCTTGATGTAGTCTCCCATGAGTACTATCTTATTATAATGCATTAGCAACTGCACAGCCCCTCCACCTCACCTTGCTTCTGGACCTGCCCTGCAAATTTACCAAAACTTGCAGTTCAGCATAATTTCTCCTTCAGTCTAAGTCCATCATCTGGTTTTTTTTGTAACTGCTCTTAACCTGTTTTTTTTCTGCAAGGCTTATACTTGGTACTGTTGGGTGAAAAATTTTACCTAAAATTAAAAAACAAAGCTCCAGACCATTTGAGGAATCGTATGAATTTTGCATTGTTCATTCGATTTTGACAATGAACACCTTAAATACATGGGAAGTATAAAAACTATTCAATCTGCTGTTAAATTATATTTCCAGTGCTTCAATTTATAAAGCCTCTGAATTTCTTCAGCAAAATACATTTTTTGATAGAAAAATGATCTTGCTGGATTCTAATTTCATGAGGAAATTATTTTATTTACTAAATACATAATTGTGACAAAATTTTAGAAGAGTTGTTACCTCTTTTGAGTGCCATTTCATGGAATCTGAAGGGCTGTTATTCAGCCCTCTGAGATGTCAGATCCAACTGACTACAAGTAATGTTTAGGATATGTGCAGAATTCATGTTCAGATTTAAGCAGATTTCAGTGTAACAATGGTTTCATCAGACCTTTCTTCTGACTCTTAAACAGTAAAGTTGGTTTCACTTGTAAAGTATGTGTTAGCACTAAAGAGAAATTTCATGGTTGGTTAACCATAATTTAAAATAAAGATGAAGTCCATGAAAATAACCAACATACACTGAGAACCATGGAAATCTCAAGACATCTTTAGTTTCCTTCCTTCCCAAAGGCAGGATCAATTATACTAAAGTCAGTCTTGTTCTTAAAGATATCCAGTGCAGGAAGGGAGGCTCCCAGATGCTCTTTTCCCATTCTTTGCTGTCCTTATCCTTTGAAATATGACTTCTTCCATCCATGGCTTAAGCATACTGTGTCTCATTCTGCTTGCCACAGGCACAGAAATGAGGGATAGGCAAGGTCCAGCTTGTATCTCCAGACTGGCTTTGTACTCTGTCTTTTCCTTAGCCAGTCCCATTCTACATAACCCCTACTTCAGGGCTATTGCCATCTGTCCCTGGAGTTCTAGTGCATATAGTGCAATAAGAGTAAAATACATGCCCTCCAATTTTCCAGGAATTATACACCATTATGACTGCTGAATAAATGTTAATACTACAATTAAATACCCAATTCAAATATTTCAGCATTGGAAGGGATTATGAAACTCCTGAGGCCTCAGTATTATAGACTGGAAAGAAAGGTGTTAGATATATTTATTTCTTACATATACATAAACATGTATATATTTATCTATTACTTTCCCATTCTCATACTTGCACGTGTATATAACATATTATTACATTTATTAAGTTAGGGTAACGCTATATATGTTTTCCACAGGCAACCTGGTGTTGCAGACTTCTCAAATACCAACTCTTCCCCCTGCAAAACCTCCCAGCAGCTGAAAATATAAATCTTGGAGTCAGCAAAATAAAAAAAAGGCAATTGCATCTCAGCATTTCCCTCCACTTTCTCTGTGGTATCATCTGAAGCCTGCTTTCTAAAACAGAAGTTGAACAAATGAATCCTTCTGTCTTCACTTTCAGTTGTCAGCAGTGCTTCAGCATGAGATGAAACAAATTGCCCGGTTCTTTCATCTTCTATAATCAGCTCTGCACAGCTGAGTACACCCACAGCCCTGTGAGCTGCCTCTGCCAGCACTAATTCCATGTTGAAGTCTTCGTTAGTGCCACACTTTTAATGTTTTACACTATGCAGGAGTGGGGGATTTTATTTTTATTTCTCTCTTTTTCTCCTGTGCACTCTTCTCGGTCTGATAAGATATTGTACAATACATTGCTGCGGGAGAGAAGCATTTAGGTGGTATTATTTTCAAAATATGCTTGATGTAGAGTACCTTTCTACCAATGAGTACCACTGTCACTAACAGTATCAGTGCTTTTGCAAGACAGTGCTTATAAATTGCAGTTGTTTTGAAGAAGTCTTCAACCAACCTAACAGTAGGTGAGAGGATTTGATTTTTAGAAATACAAAAGCACTGAAATACTTGTTGTTGCATTGTTGTAGGGCATTGTGGAAGGCTATTATCATAAGGTTATTTTTGTCTCTTCAGCCCACTTGTCCAGGTCAAGCATTGTACAGAAGACATCAGGGAACGGAGGATCTGAGTTTCCGAAGACTCATAGGTAGACTAAAATCCTAAGGTAGCATCTTGTACAGAGTAGAATCAAATTAAAATAGAATAGTATCAAACTAAACCCTGATGTGCAAAGATCAGCTGGTCACAGACATTGAGTTGTGATGCTGTTATTCTTCCTCAGTTAGTCTTTGAAGGTTGAAACTGTACAAATGCTGACAATATTGAATACCATCTTCTACAACTGGATGAAGGACTGAAGTTTTCAGTCTCTTGCCTTGTTTTGGTATGTATTAAATGCAGGTAAATAAAAATGCTCCATGCTACACTCCAACAAGCAATGAGTTGAAAATGCTCAGCAAACAGGAAATAAGGCAAAGCAGATCAAGTTTCTCCAACATTTTACTTCAAAAACAGAAAAGAAACACCTTCAGACATGTTGAATGATGTCAGAAGTACAAGTTTAAGATCTTGCTACAACCTGGTTTCTCATGGGCTGAAACCAGTTCTTTGAAAAAGACTGCATTAATTAAGCACTGCAACCTAGCAGGAGGTGCAGTTTTATCATAAAATAATCACAATACTGGCAAATTATGAGGCAGAAGCAAAATACCTCAGCACTCCTGAGAATATAGTTATCCCAAGACACCCACAGCCAACAGATTTGGTTTATTAAAGCTCTTATAATTAAGTAGTGTTGTTCTTTAGAAAATTAATATTTTAGAATCTGATTAAAAGAAAAGTGACCATTATGGTTACTGTATAGCAGAACAGGCCTTATATATTATTCTACCTCTTAAAAATGTCTTAACAGCCAATAAAATTACTCCACATGCCAAGCAGTTTTTAGTTTTGAAGTCACTGCTGAAAGTGCTGTTAATAATTTTTAAACTACCACATATTGACTGTTGACCTTTAAATCACCTTTGGGCAAATGATATGCAATTTTTCAAGAGATGTGATCCTCACTGCACTGGGATTCTGCTCCTATCAGGACTGGGAGGTACAGCAGGTGACTACTATGGGAGAAGGGAAAGTAGGTTTCTGGGAGGTCTTGTCCTCAGCCTGGTGCTCACTGAGGAATTCCATAACGAAGGCTTTCTGGAAAACACATTTCACCTCCTGGCTCTGATGATTTTGTGATGTCTTTGTTCCCACTTAGTTGTGTTGAACAACACTGAAGAATTTCTTCTGCAAAAATGATACAAGCTTGGCTTTCAAAAGCTGAATGGACACACTGTTGAAAAATATTTTTTTCTGAAAGGTAACACTGCCTTCAAACAGGTTGCTAGATACTAATGAGTATCATGTAAAAATAGAACGTTGATGAATTATGCCCCCTCCCCTTGCACAATCACAGATCAAAACAATAACATCCTGTTAACACTACCTAATTGCAGGTATGCAAAATTCTGGAAAAATAAGCCCTGTAGCTATGCCATACATAGAAAAGAATCTGGGTCAAAACCAATACTTAACTACTAGGTAAATCAGAACTTAAAGCCAGGTCTAAATTTGTTCTTAGTAAAAAGGCCAAACAAAACTCCCAGAACTGAATATCCTTGAGCTGTGGGCTGTTGCAAATCGGAATTCAAGATCAGTTAAATAACATCAAATAAAGGAACAGCCTACCCTTTCCAGTCACCTATACAGGAACCAAGCATGCAGGCTTGGAGGTTTATGGTGTCTCCTCCTGGCCACAAGTGCTGGCAGGTTATGATGGATGGCTCTCCAGGGGTGAGGGAGGGCAAGCCAAGATACATATATTGATCCACTTATATAATTTCTCCTTCTGTCACAGTGAACTCGCACAAAAAGAAACACAAAAAAATTAAGGGCTTTGCTTATAGGTTTGAAGAAGTGAACACTGATGTTCATAAGCAATAACAACAAATAAATATTATTTTTCATATCTCTGATAAAGTACAACAAAAGCTACTGCTTCTGGCAAAGCTAGCAAGACCAAAACAAGGTCCACCAAGCTAGTCGAGCAGGAGATATAAGGTTGTAAGAACATTATTTTCATCAAAACTTAGTTTCATCCGAAGAAATTTTCAACCCCATTAGGAAACAGAAGGGTAGAATAACAGTTACCTGGAAATGAATGAAATCAACTTCTCTGTACCAAAACAGGGAATTTTTCCAAAAAGGACTAACAGAATATTTTCTCTTTTGCTCATCAGCATTGAGGGGCAATGATAACCTTCTTTGCACAGAAATATAGATGCTGCATGCTATCTACTGTAACAAATATAAAATCAAATCCACATGCAGAAAACAGATATGAATGCAGTAGCTATATTATTGCTACTGTTAAAATGTTTAAGAAAGCTGCTGCAAGCTACTTCCTTTAAGGTTAACCACAGATGTATTAGAAACATTTAAAGCAAAATTAAAATGTAGTTTGATTATTGTTATTTATTGCAGCTATTATAAAACTGAACATTAATTATTAGGAGAAGACATTACCCAGTACCACCACATGTCCTTTGAGTAACATTAATTTCATTAATTTTCACTTTTAAAATAATTTTATTAGTTAAAAGAAGCATCTTTAAGACTCACAAAGTAGTTATGATCCAGGTAATTTTTTCCAAATTTTGATCTATCTTGTTTCTACGTCTGTTGTCTACAAAATGATCTTTGTGAAATATGTTAATGAATTTAGTTTTTCAAGACATGGTTTAATAAACAGTGACACACTTGGTATAAAAACAATATCCAGATAAATTAATATAGAATAGGTAGAGCTGGAGTTCAGGTAGATAAAATGAAATGAACCCAACAAACAGATGCACAGTTAGATCTCTAGTACATTAAATGTCAGTAAACATGATACTTGCTTTTTAATCTTTTCTAGCTGTGTCTGTATTTAGAGAAAAGGGTTTATTCTTGCAAAACATGTTTCATAATACTCTTAGCAGTAGACTGATTGGCAGAAGGTTCTTTCTAACCTTTATTTAGTATAATTAACTATGAGACCTTATTACTGTGTTTCCTGTATTTGACAGTGGTTTTCCTTTTGAAGTCAAAAGAAACTTTCTCATTAACGACAGCTAGTATGAGGCTAAGACCACTGACAGTGAAGTCTGCTATCAATCATGTACTCCCATTGCCAGTAACACTCAGCATATTGGTGAAAGAGACACATGAGGCAACCAATACTTTTGGACAATACAGAGTATCACAACCTTGCCATATTGTACATTAAATTTACATTACCTCCAGCAGTCAAGGAGAACTCTTAATAAGTTGATATTACAAGTTCATAATATCCTTTCTCCCAAAGTGCTGATATGAATTTATAATACAAGGACATGTACAATTCTAGACAGAACTGTGACTTTATTAACGGTTACATTAAATTTCCAGATTATAAAGCATTCTGCAAGGCAGAGTTCATAGACTGTAGCCAAATCCTGCTGGCTCTGGTGAGAATCTTCAGAACAAGGTGAATAGCATGTTATCATAGGGCAGATTTTCCACAAAGTCCTTCTTTGATCTTTTTTTGCCTTATTGGTCCTGTGTTTTCATCACTGTAGTGCCAAGGGACCTTGTTATATTCGCTAGGCTGCTAGTGAGGGAAACAACATTTTAAGTACATTGATGATACTGTGTACCAGGAAAATGATTTCCATAGGTGTAGATTTCTTACTCAGAAAAATGAGAGTGTGTAGAGATAAATCTGCATCCCAAGCCAAACTTCCTGAAAATTTTAAACTTTCTAGAATTAGCACTTCGGCACAACTTATTACAGAAATGGGACCCAAATGCACCACATGGATACAAGTTTTCCATATTTGGTGTTTGATGTAACTTCTGTTAAAGATAGTGGGAGACATTCCACTGACTTCACGCAAAATACATCAGGCCCTTGGCTGAGGAAATGTTTAGAAGAAGAAGAATCACTAATTTTAATGAACATGTTTTTAAACTTTTCCTACAACATTTTCCAGTAAGAATAAAAGCTAACAAACTGAAATGTCTTTTTTATTAATTCTGTCTTGGCAATACATTGCAGGCTTTTATAATTATAAATTAAAATGCCCATATGAAATACACTCATTTATTATACTCTTAGGATTTACAGAGAATAAAATGTGTGTAGCTTGAAAAACTATGAAAAAAAAATGGTTTACTCTATCTGAGTCTAAATGGTCGCGGAAGAAAGCAAAATTTATCTGGTTTAGAGAAAAAAAACTGGTGTAAAAACAGGAGATTATAACCCTATACAGGTCTGCTGAGAGTGCAAAAGTTATGTCAGTCTTGTTTTTCACTGAATCATTGTGAAAAGTATAGTCTGTACTGTTGAGGTTTGTGTCTGCCTCAGTACCTTGGTTTTACTAAGAACCAGTGGGATTTTCTCTAGCACATTAAAAAAATAGTGTCTTTAAAGAAAAAAAACCCTACTACTATGAAAATAAACTATCCACAAGTGCTGTCTCGCTATAGCTAACAAGTTCCAACAACTGTTAATTCTGTCTGGTTCTTGGTAGATGGTTTATATTACAAACACATTCCCAGTTATGCTGTAATCCATCTGAAAGGTGGCATGATATCAACACTCCCACAGCCCAGACCAAGTCTGAGTATGAGAGTACGGGAAGGGCATCAAAAAAGAAACAAATCTTGGTTCCTGCAGTTCAAAGACGTATTGCATTAGAGCAGAAGGAGCTTATTTTGATTTTATGTTTTTGTAAGAAAAACTGACATGAGTTTGTTTGTGTCTATTTGGGATCTGCCAGATGGAAAGGTTTGCTCATCAGAGGCAGCTGTTTTAGCAAATTACCTCACCACAGTATAATGACTGAGTTATAACAGGCTATTGAAGAAAATCCTTTCGTTTCCCAGTGAGATCATGATAACTAGAAACAATTTCAATAAGACTTTTGATTTATTTTGGAAAGGTTTTAGTTGCAAAAACTCATGGTATGATGATGTATTTCTTCTGTTTGTGTTTCTTTTTTATATGTATTGAGCATTTGGTTTTACTCTGATCGAATGTATTTATTATTTTCTCTGGGGTCATACATTTCATTATTTAAAAATACAACTGTTACTACACTGGAAAGGAAGCTCTTCCATGTACAATCTGCTTTACTGAAAAGGTTATTCTGAAAACACAGGAAGAATTCATTCTTTGCTTTTTGCACACCTCCTCTGTGCATTACATGATTAGAATGATCACAAGGGACTTTGTAAAACAACACAGATATCAAAAGCTGTGCACAGTTTGTATGTAGAAATGTTATTTGCAGAGAAGAACTTTTTTTTTTTTTAGTTTGATTGATGTTGGCTTGGCTGTTTTGAAGAGCTAAAGTAAAAAACTATTTTTTGTCCTTTTTTTATTCCCTTGCTGTAACTTTTTCTGGAAACAGAATTAACATGTTGGAGAATCAAGTACCATAGAAACTTGACATTTGGCAGGAGCATTTTCCCTCGTCACAGAGGTACCTTTGGGGGTCTAGTGAAAATTGTCTGTGTCAAGCTATGGCAGAAGCCACGCTTCATGCAGCTACCACAACAACAGCCACTAAGCACTTGTATTTGTAAAGGCAATTTCAGTTTTGTCAGCATTTTTTTCACCAGCTCCATTTTGAGATATTTTTTACAGACTGTATTCACAAAATGACATGAACTGCTTATACAAAAGACCATCATCCTCATAGACATATCTACCTCCAGGCAAACACATTTGTAGTGAGCCTAGTACACACTCCAAAAGCGTTGGTCTTTGCAGTGTCTTCCACACACCCAATAAGCTTAAAAAGTAAAATCCTTGTGGCTTCCTCACTGATTAAGCTGTTTCATTCAGTTGTCTTTCCTTTAAATGTTAGAGCAGAAGATGGACTTTTAGTCCTGCTTATGAGTCTTTTAGAACACAGCTAAAGAGACTGTCCAGATACTAATTCTTTATGAGACCCTTGCTCTCAAAGGGCAACTTCTCTGTGACAGATACTTGCAAGGCACTTGTAAGAAAACCTTGCATTTAACTTAGGAAAATCTGTTCTTCATATATGGATTCTATAGGCTAAACTGGTCAGTAACAGCCTACATGTTAGCACCAGAAATGCAACTACAATACAGCTTGACACAGTTTATGACATCTGGGCACAGGAAGGGCATTCCTTACACACAAAGGCATTATTTCAGGCCTTTCTGGAGGGGTTATAATACCTTGGATCAGTTAGTCAGTTCTATGGTTGCATTTTTCACTGGTCTTGGACAGGTTCTGTGGGCTAGCAACCACAGCAGAAAATTTAGTTTAGACAGAACTCATTTATTTTTATGGCTGCCAGTGTGTAGTTTGAATGGAGTGCTTCCAAGAGCTGCTCATGGAGAAGCCCACATTGTCTTTTCAGAAGCAGTAACTAACACAGAACTCACCAGTAGTTCAAAACACTCCTTCCAGCACAGATGATTCGCTTGCATTTAATTTGTTACTGGTTGTCCATTTTTATTATGAAGCTATTTACTGTTTCCTACACATTGAGTCACCTCAGCACTTGTGCCATCTGCTGTGCTACTTCCATCATAGTATTTACCATGTCTACTGACTTATTAATAAAAAAAACCTTAAGTACCACTATAAATTTTTGCTAGCTGGGAATAAGTAATGTCTTCTTTTTAACTTCCTGTTTCAGAATTCAATTCACTTACAAAACAGGACTTCAGTTACCATAGGCTGAATATGCAATATGGGGCACACTCAAGTAGGACAGTGTGGCAATATATAACATTGTGGCTCATGTCTGTATCTGGATATACAGCTGTGAATTCTACATTTCACTTATATAATTCGAACCTGGGGAGCTTTACAAAAAATAGGAATGGTTTACAGAAAAGAGGAATTTTGATAGGAATGACTGGAGTCGATGATCCAGTGGGTTTCTTCCAACCTGGTTGTTCTATGATTCTATAATTCTATGAAAATTCTGTGTATTTGTCAATAGGAAAGATCATAATCATATATAACAGAGTATTGCTACTTCAGGAATATGTTATTGAACTCCTAAATCAGAGAAAACCTTAATGATTACCCTATCTCTAGTCACCTGGGAAACCAGCTCAGTTTAATACCTTGTTTTAACCTAAGAATTCTTTAGGGATTTATTAACCTGCAGTGTTTCCTTCTTTATATCATCAGGCATATTATTTGATGTGAGATCTTTGGGTTGTAGTTTTCACTTGAGAAATCTGCTGGAGACTTACCCTCCTCATAACCCCTTTTTTTTTTTTTTTACTGGCCACCAGCAGAGGAGGTAAGTGCTTGAGCAGGCAGGATTAACCGGGTACAGGCAGAAAACTGGATTGCAGGATAGGAAGGCACTAGGAGTTGGGGGAACCAAACCAGGAGGAGCTCAGAGGACACTCCTGGATTGTGGGACTAGCAAGGTCTGCCTGACCTGCCACATCCTGCCCCTTGCAAAGGTAGATGGTCTTGCAACCAGCAGGTCATCAAAAGGGTTCACAGAGTTCCCACCTCACATCCCCCACATGCTCCACCAGCCATAAAAAATTTTCCAATACCCCTTAGCAAAATTAAAATCTTTACTAGAAAAGCAAAGCCACAGAAGCTATAAAGAGACACAGGAAATGAAGCAGAAAAGAACAAGGACGCTTTTAATGTACTAAATCCATGAAGTATCAGGAAATGTGGAAATTACCAGATGACTTTAGAATGACAATTTATGCCACAGAGGAAGACAGAATAACTGCAATAGGCCTGCCAGTATGACCCTGGGAATTTTTTTTCTGAAGAAATATTTAGCAAACTATATACCTGTGTGCGAGTGATACCAAGAAATACTCAAATGAGAAGCAGGAACTCTTCACTTGATGCTCTGCACTCACATTTGGTATCTTTCATTTCCACAGTGTCTAGGATCAACAAATGCTGCATGAAAGCATGAAAGAGAATCCTTGAATACCTCTAAAATGTTAACACATGCATAGCACTTACTTGGAAAGTACAGTTCAGTCTGTCCAGTACCGAATGAGTTTCCAGGTAATCCAGAAGACCTGCTGACAGTGAAATGAACTTTGTGTTTTCAAGATCTTTCAGTCCTTGGTTGTTGTTCACAGGGGTGGTAAAACATACCCATCTCATAAAATTCCACGCACTATTTCAGCCCTGTGACATGAGAAGTGCTGACTTCTCAGGGGTAAATTGAGTAGAATTTATTTAACAGGTGAAACAATGCATTATTTTTCTCTCCCTTCCAAAAAGTGATTAAACCATATTCCACACAATTAGAAGAAGCTCCATCCAAGACAAACAAATGTTTTCAGGCTAAACTGTTATAATTAATTTCCAATTGACCATTAACGTTCATTAGTAAGAAGGAATAAGTGGCTTTGGAAACAGAGACTGCTCTTAGCACAGAGTTTATTTGTTACAGGATAGGGAGTAATGGAGTACTACACCGGGCAAATATAGTGTTTTTTGATAAGATGCCCATTACCTTCAAAGAGATTTTAGACACAATGTTCCACAACACTGAATGACAAACTGGAAAAAGCTGAATAATACAAAGGACTTTCAAATATGCAAAGTTTTAACATTATTATCCAGAGCACATGTAACCAACCTGGGAACCCAATTAACTATCCTATTCCACAGCAATTAGCCAAATTCATTAATATGCTGCCTAATATTTGCCTGGGACTTTTTTTTTATTCCCCCCCTTGTCAGTGAAATATAATTTGAATTTTTACAAAAGATAATTAGAATAGATCACATGTGTTAAATCTGGAAACATCTATAGGCAGGCACTCCAGAAGTTAGGGGACTGACACTTGGCCTTGAAGCATTAAAGAAGTCATAAATATTTGAGTCAAGACATAAATACTGCAATTCCCTTACTTATATATTACAAAGAAGAGATGGATTTGGCATTGGGCAAGCAAGAGAACCTTAGATTGGATACTTATTAAAATTACACATTTCTGTGGTTCTTTATTTTTGCAGAAAAATATAAGGAGGCACTAGCACAAATGGCAGTCAAGAATCAGGCACTATACTGTAGCATCGTAATGTACAATTTGGAGAATCCCTTATTACTTTATTGTTTTTAGCAGATATAATATAGTTCCTTGCCTTTCAGAAATTAATTAAACACGTATTCTCATGAGCCTTAGTAATAGCCAACAATGTGAAAAACTTGGTTTTGGAGATGAAATTCAGTAGTTACCATTCTATCTTGATACTGACTCTCTTTGTAACCTGTGGATGGGTCTTGATAGGACAGAAGACATAAAGGCAATGACATCTTGTATCAGCCCATTGAAAAGCTTATAGTGAACATCAAACTGTGGTTCATAAGCATGGATTAATCGTTGTTTCACAACACCTAAAGCTAGAGGGCTAGTTCAGACCTCATCTACCATGGTAGCTAGCTTTTAATAAGTCAAATGGCATAACTTACACGAAAACTTTTCAGTCCAAAGCAGAGAAATTGAGGTACTTTCCCAGCTCAAAGTCCTTTGGCAGTAAGGAGAAGTTTGAGAGACGCAGCTAGAATTGCAAGTTGCTATGTGTCACTTCACATTGGTAAAGATACATATCTCCAATGCCTTTTCAAAATAGAAGACACATTTCTCCCTACCAGAATTTCAGTTAACCTTTGGTTTAGCTCTACACTTATGACCTAAACGCATCGGAGTCTGGAGGGGTTACACTCTCTGCCACAAGACATTGCTGGTAAGCTCAATTTCATTTTTAACAAGGAGAAATTCCAGAGGAAGAAGGAGGTGAGAAAAAAAAAATGAAACTATCAGAATGACATATAAAGAGATTTTTCACCCTAAGTCTCTCCATTTCACTTTATCACGCAGCAGTTGAATCCACTCCATGTCTTTTCCTATTCAGTGATAAACAGTCTTTATTGGTAAAGTGTGGAAGTAATTCTCTTACCATTATTCCTGAAAATTCAGAGAAAATAGCTGATTAAGATCAAGCTTGCTTCAGAAGAAAATGGACAGAACTATGGGCTCTTACTGTGTCTGCTGGATTCAGCTGAGGCATTTTCTGCTACTACAGCTTGTGCCAGTGTGTGGATTTTGGAGTGGGGTAGCTGAGGAACCAGTGCATATTCACATCTGCCATGCCAGCTGCAGGGCAGTAACCTTTGGCAGTGGCTCAAAGGGACAGCTGAGAGCTATAACCTTGTAAATAGCTCCATTAAGGCTTGCCAGAGACTGTGAGTCAGAGTCCTCTACATAAGCATATTATCTGTAAGATGACAGAAGATTTGTGGTGCATTTTATTCATGTCTGAAAATAATGTCTCATCCTTCACTGGTCTGCGTGCCTCTTTGCTCCCACAGGCACATCAATCCACATCGTCTCTTCCCTTTGCACTACCACTGCAACTATTGCACCTGGAGCAAAGCATTGCTAATTTTGGTTGCTGATCTAGTTGATCAGCACAATGTGATCTCAGGGTTATTTTCCTTTTACTGAAGTGTAGGTAACTGGATAAACCCTCTGCCAGCAGCATGCAATTGATAGCCATTTCTCAGAGGTAGTCCTCCTCCCTCAGTATACAGAAACATTACAACAAGCTAAACTCACCTTGTGCAAGGGCCAGGCCAAAAACGGAGCCCCAGGCTTCTTAGAGCACAAGCCAATGCTTTAAGCAGTCAAGCGCTCAGCCTGCCTTCCCTACTCAGTAGCTACAGCAACGCTGTGACTATCTCGTGGGGCTTGCTGGAAATGAGCTGCTACTCCTTAACTGAAATGCCTTAATAATGAATCCATAACAATAGCTTTGTACAGTATATGACTATTCCAATCAGGCATTTTATTGGTACCAGCATGCTTCTTAAAGCTAGTGTTTCATTTGCCTCCTTTGCCTTGTAGAAATCCTGCTGCTGTGACAATGGATAGCTGTTAAAGCTAATGGTCTTTCTTAAACTCCCCATTCTGAGAGGGAAAAAGAAAGAGAGAGAAATCATAGTCATTTCCAGGCATTTGTGTTAAAATACAAAGAAGACAAGAATCATTCAAAAATGATGTGCCAGGCAGCCTGTATTAATATTTATGCTGGCATTAATATTGATAACAGTGCACCTTATGTTTTGTTGTCTACCCCCAGCATCCTTAAATTCCCTGTTATTCAAGCTAGCTGCCATTAGCTCACATCTTCCTCTGTATACAAAGCTTCAAAAAGCCTTGGCAGGGCTCCAGTTCACTTATGCTTAAATGGACACTCAAGCTTCAGCAGACACACAGCTAAATAGAGGCCAATAATTCAATACAGTATGACTGTACTGGGGCTGCTAGTAAATCCATCAAGCAATAAATATCATCTGAAGCCCATGCAAGCTTTTATCTTTCCAATTTTGTGTATGTCTATGTGAAGCCCAGGCATTCAGCGAATCATGTAATTTATTCTGCAGTGCAGCTCCTGGGCTGTCTCCGACATCATATTGACTTTTTTTCCATCTGTCAGGGGCAATCACTGCTCTGCTTTTGTGCAAACACATCACATTGCATTTATTTATTTATTTAATCCCACTCTTTAGTGCAATTGGGCAAGGACACATTTTCGCAGATCAACAAATACTAAGAAAAGCATCTGAATATCATTACAACAGCATGTTAAACATTTGTCCTAACCAGTTTGTTAAATCAGCAAATGTACTTCCAGCAAACACTTGTAATAGCTCAGAAAGGACTCCCTACTGCAATGTTTTATTAAGCCTCAAATATGCCCTGTTATTTTCTTTTGCTCTTTAGGTCAGCAGAGATGCCAGTGCAATGTAAATAATACCAAACAGCTGGGCTTATTGACTTGTGGTCTGTGTTTGGGTGGATATTCAGACACAGTGGATGATTCAGATATAAAAATAGATGGCATGGATCAAGCTAGAATACTTTCCCAGACTGTAGGGGGAAAAATTGTCCTTACAGAGAGAGGAGGTGTTGTGCACATGCCATGAGAGCCACTGGGCTGTCCACAACTTTCCTCCCAGAGGTGGGCAAATGGCATTACTACCAACTTCAGCCTCAGGGCTTCCCCACACTCTGGTGGAGGTGGCAGGAGTAAAATGTTAAGTTGGTGTATTTATCAGCAGTCAAGATCTGTCCTACCAGAGAGATACAAAGCCAAAAGGTGTTGGCCAGAAGTTACAAGGTCAAAACGTCACACTGTGAAAAGTGTGTGGCTGCACAGCATAATTCTGTACCAGGACCAAACATACGCCTCTCCATCACATCAAGTAAAAGAGTCAGGGTCAAAACTTACATTGATTCCTTGATGTAAAAAGAGTTGTATATTGAAGGGAGAGAAGTAAGGCTTGACTGGCTACTAAAAATAGATGTCTACTTAAAAATAGATGTCCTTTTCTGAAAAAAACCTCACTCTAGGTATGTATTCTCTAATTGCCTGTTCTTAACAGCATTCAATCCATACCTTGTCCATACAAATTCTGATCTATAAATCCTCCCAGGTTATACATTTATATGCAAGGAACGGGCAAGCGTCAGGATTCATCCAACTCAGAGCCTGGGCCTTCATATTTCTACTGCTCTTGGGGTGTATAACTGATTTTAAGTTCAAGTTCATGGGATTTAGGAATCTTAGTCACACTGTAGGCATGGTTCTCTTTTGACATTAGCCATTGGTAATAAACTGCAAGACCAAACTTGGACATACTACTTATCTCACAGACCATTGGAACAAGGTGTGCTAGTTACTGCAGTCCCATGTGACAAACTCTTCTGACACCCGTAGTTTTGTGTGAGGAAATGGAAAGAGTCAATGATGACTGTGGCCTTCATCCTTCATAGTGCAATAGGAAACACTGCAATCACCCTGGCCAGAAGCTGTTGACTTTTTAAATATTTCTTTAGCCCAGGAAAGCTTTAATGTTTCGGCTTATACCTCCTCCCAAGAGCTGTCACCCAGTGAACAATTAGAGACTTTGTTCCACTCATCTGTAGAGAGCATGGAAGATGTGTCCTACCATATCAGGCATTCTCTTGACAAAATAACTTTTAAGTGATGCAGATTCATGCTTGAAATTTCTGCCCATTCAAGGGAAACATCCATAATCAGATATGCAGCAACTGATTACTAGGTTATAAATCAGGACATGGGGGGGCCACTAGAGTTGATTTATAAACACTAACACATATCTGGTGTCTGGCTCTTCAGATATTTCATTGTGCTTTTTCTTGGGTCAAGTCAGCATCCTTTTCTAAGCTATAGGCAAGGAGACTTGTGGCTACAGGGAAGTTAAAGTTCTAAGGATACAAATCTATAGACAGAGCAATAGGAAATGGCAAACAACTTAAAACTGTGAAATGCATGCAGTCAGTCCTTCAGGAACACTGAAAAATAGGGCCAGTCTCATCATGCTACAATGACCCAATAAGAAAATGGAAAGCCAGCAGAATTATTTGCCAGCATACAAAAATGAAAACAGTAGAATAGCATCCAGCTTGATCTTCCAAAAATCATGAAATATTAGCAAGGCTCATGAGCCAATAAGCTCTCCCATATAAAAATGAATCAATAATGTAAATTACAATTCGTGTAATCAATAGACATTACTGCAATTGGGAGGTCTTTCATTGTCCTTGGACAGTTCAAATAAAACTGAAAAGCACTCATGCAGACTGCCTGTTGGGGCAGAGCTTGAGTTCAAACAACCCCGGATGTTTATTTGATTTTCATTGTCAGATAAACCAATTGGGTTAAGTGACACTTTATTCAGCCAAAACGCAAGGCTCTCTGGACCACCAGGAAGTTTAGATGTAGTGAAAACTTTGGTCCATGATAGTTACATAAGACAGATGCAGTAGTTTTAATCAAATCACATCATGTAATTCTACTCACAAAGTGTATCTCCAGCACATTTTGAATCTCACTGACATGTCAATTATTTGCATATGAATGGGCACAGTAAGGCAGGAGAAATTAATGAAAATAGTACTGTTATTCTGTAGATGTGATACTCAAAAAACAATTTTGCTTGTTTTGGTTTGTAAGGGTTTGTAAATTGTGTTTTCTTCTTGTTTCTGTGGCAAAACAGATAAAGTACACAATGGAATTAAGCCTTCCTCACAGAATAATGGAAATGATGCTATCTGTTACCCAAGTCCTTGCAGGTGTTGAATAATACCAACTATACTGAAATCAACAACAGTTGAGTACTCTGCACTCTCCTGGATCAGAGGTTTGATGTACAGCCCTAACTGTTAGGGGAACACAAAATATATTTTAAAGTATCAGCACAGAGATACTTGAGGTTCTTCTCTGTCTGCATCCCTCTACCTCATCCTCTTCTCTCCCCACACGTGCATGCACAAGAGCACACACATCCATGTGGAGAGGCAATGGTACCCAAACACAGATAGAGTGCATTCTTATAAACCTCCAGTTAGGAGGAAAAAGCAGCATATTGCCTTCCTAAAGTAACAAATTAAAAGGCATCTCACTGAGCATTTCTCCCACACCTGAGAGCAATTAATGTAAGCAGAAACAAGAAACATTATCAATTATTTAAAACAAAATGAATATGTAACATTGACCTTCTCCAGCACTCATCAGTTTTATACCTCCACCTGAATATACTCAGGGGAGTCCAAACCGCAATACAGACATACAACACAGGCTATAAATTGCAGCAAACACAGAAAGAGAGCACTCTTTCTCTCTCTCTCTCTCTCTCTCTCTCTCTCTCTCTCCTTGGCTGTCCTCTGCATTTCTAGTTCTGCAAGTGAGATTCAGCTTGTCGATCTCTCAGTTTTGATACAAGCAACATTGCCTGTGGTAGTCTGAAATCCTTTCTGTGCATTTCAGACTTCTCTTGTCAAAGAGAGCAGGCCAGACATTCCAAGCTGTAAGAGAGTAATCAAAAAGCATTAGATATTCTCTGTGAGTTGTCACTCCCTGATGGTAATAAATGAAAAAAAACCAAACAGTATCTGTAGCCCATGCTGATTTAGAGAACACAGAGAAGGACTCAGCTGCTTTTTCTCCCTCCATGATTTTTAAATGCAGAACTGAGGATCTTGAGGAAAAGCTATAGTCCAAATCACTTAAGTCTTGGGAATGGACAGACAAGATTTCAAGGGAAAGTGTAATTTGTGAGCTAATGCAATTGCTGAACATGATATATGGCAGAAGGAGAAGGATATTTGGCACACTAATGGCTAAAGATTTTCAGAGCAAAGTCTATTAGACACAAAGTACAGTAAGTCCTTTGTGACTGTTCAAGCTAAGCAAGGCTTGAAGTGCTAGTGTCTGTTGTTCCCTTGACTCCTATTAGCAGTTTCAAAGAAACTTACAAGTGCTTCGTGCAGAATAACACAAGTTTGCACGAGGTCATCTGCTTAAAATCCGCGTACAGATACCCAGAAACTTGACTAATTGTCTCAGACAAAGGGCACCTTGTCATCACCATGGAGGCAAAGTACATCACTAGTCCTCAGGACCAGATTAATGTCATTATTGCTGTTGGGTTCTATTAAACATTTCAGGCTATCCATCATGCACAGTTTTTTCCCTGTTTTGGAAGAATAGACCTGTAAAAAGTGGCAGGGAGCCAAAGAATGGCATACAGAATGTTGGCATGGAAACTATTAAAAAGAATACTGTGTTAACAGCTGAGTATTAAAAGACAAATAAGTAAATTATACCAAGTACTGTCAGAGATTTTACTTCTGTTATTTGTTTACTATAGCTCCTAATGACTTCATTAATTAGAAGCTTTGCATATGAAATATCTCCAGTGTCACCTCATTACACTTTTTCATGCAGCTCAAGGGGAGGTCCTCACCAGGCTTCTGCAACCAGTGCAGAGGATAGATGGGAGGCAGATATGGAGATCACCTCTCCAGGAGACAGAGAGATGTTGGAGACTGGACTGGTTTGGCCTTTCCTCGGAGAGCCTTCCTCTAGCAGTTGAGGACTTGTGGTATTCTGTAGCCCTGCAGCTTTCTCTACATCACATTGCATTTTGGGGATGTATTTGGGCCAGTGATCCCAAGCACAGTGCAATGCCAGGACACATAGTCCTCCTGCCATTACCTGTGCTGTGTGGGAGAATGCACTTCAGGAACTATGAGTTGCAATCAATTCAATGGGGTAGGCACAGATTGAATCACACAGAGATAAAGAAAACTTTATAAAGGAGTTATTTAGGTATTTAGCCTAAAGATAGAGTCATGTCCAAAAAATTAGACCCCATGCAGTGACAATTAGACGTCTCTAAGAAAATTCTGAAGTATCCTAGACGCCTTTTTTATAAATAACTTTAAAAAACTTGAGCCAATTTATACAACCTTTTGGCAAAGATAGAGATCAAAGCCAGCCTTTTTTTGCGGCTCCCTACATAGCCTTCTAATCACTGAAGCTCCTTCCCGGGTGTACAATCCACCCCTGGATATCTCTGGATATCCATATCTCTGGAGCAAAAACATCAGAAGAATCCAGATGTACATTAGATATTTACATAGCTATTAAACTTTGCAGAGTTGAAAAAGTAAGTAGTAAAGATGACAGCATTGGAAGGAATGTAAACCTTCACAGTTCAGGACTTAATTTGGTCTCCTCATGGGTGGAAGCATCCATGCGTAGCTTGGAGAAGCATCCATACAGGCTTGTCCAAAGAGCTGAGGAGTCCAAAGAACCAGAGAGAGAGAACAGGTGCCTGACACCAAGAAGAGAGTCTTTTAATTTTCAAAATATCTTCATTCATGCAGAGTCCCCAGGGGAAGACTGGCCATAACTTGCCACTGACCACACATGAAAAGTTCTCTGACTGCTCCTCTAGGTGAGTGCTGCAATTTCAGAAAGTCATTATAAATATATAAGCAATTTTTTTTCTTTGTTATGCACTTTTGTATCTTCTGTATGTGTTAAATATCCTTACTTGTGGTTTATGTAAGAGACCTACACTTGCACCATTCTTTCACGCTTGCTTAGTGTAATAATATGTTTTAAAATAACAGCATTTGAATCAAAGACTAAAATTTCTCCTGCATTCAACCATCCCAAACCCATAACATTTGGAGTATTTCAAAAACCAAACCCAGAATAATCCAGACTAAAAACTGGAGGTGGATCTCAAAACTACATGCAAGCTATTTTCTAGCTGCAGATTACATACACAGTCACTTTATAGGAGCAATCCCATGCATCAGACCATAGCAGGTACAAAAGCCACTGTAAATAGCTGTGAAGGTTCCATCTATTGCAGCTGTATCTATTAAGTCCAAACACTGACAAGTAGATGTTATGGACTTTCTTTCTCAGTCCAACACCACCTCATTCAGGTCAGCTGCAGAGGAAGAAACTGAAGCCTGAGGCTACATACACAAGTAGAAAGACCAGTTTGGTGACCTCACAGGTGCGTTCCAGGTCACTGCTGGAAATCCTTGTTTGTGCATATTAAGTGCCATTTCTGATTACTAAGGTAATATTTTCAAGAAACCTTTAAACAATGTTTTTTACAATAGGGTAAAATTCAGTTTAGGCTGGACTTACGCAAAATTGTCCCAGTTAACTGAATGTGATAATTTTTCAGGAAGAATCATACAATCACAGAACAACCAGGTTGGAAGGGACCCATCAGATGTTCTAGTCCAACCATTCCTATCAAATACTAAACCAAGTCCCTCAAGACCTCATCAACCCACAGAAGACACACAACAACATCATCAACCAAGCTGTTCATATTATAAGTTAATAATAGTGTGTTAAAAGCTATCATTCTTATTAAGCTACAGAAAATAACCCAGAACAGCAACATTTCTAGCAATAGACAATTATTCTGTAGTAAATATTTGTCATCTCATGATACACTATACCTATGCATTACATTAGTGTGTGCTTATTTGTGTGAATTTTGTTCTCCATGTACAGAACTCTGGGAATGAGTCTAAATATGAATAGTGAAAACATTTTTTTTTACTTTGAACAATTTGTGGTAAACACTGTGGTTTTCTGGGAATGAGTCTAAATATGAATAGTGAAAACATTTTTTTTTACTTTGAACAATTTGTGGTAAACACTGTGGTTTTGTGGGTAAATGGAAGACAACAATTCCTGGCATCAGTGATTAGATAATCTTTACTTGTATTTTCTTAGGCAATTATGTATTTAATATGAAGATCTGATGGTGATTTAAAGAGCTTACATTAGCTATTTGCTTTCTAGAAGCAGAACATTAAGCATAAACTGCCCCATTGTTTGGACAAAATATCCCCATAAGCAAAGCAAGTCAGCATTGTCGAAAGACAATTTTAGTCCCTTTACCTTTTTATTTTCTTTGCCTCTTCCACCATTCTGGAACTTTACGTTATAAAGGTCATAATTTCTGAAATGGAAGCCATGTTTTTTATATATATATATATATATATGATTTGTACTTATGTTTTGTTTAGCTATAGTTTCTGTGCATTCTACTTTACTATAACTGCAATGTAACCCAATGTTATTGTTAAGGACTAACAGTGTGCTCCTGGGAAATCATTTCAGTTTTCTAATGGCAGCTAGAAATAGATGCTGCCTAGCAAGATAATTAACAAATAATCTGTTCTGCAACCCACCAAATGACTGCAAAAAACTCTTCAGTGCTATGTAGGAGCATGATTGTTATGTGACATTATTACTTTAGAGTTGCATATAGCCACTTGAAAAAGCAGAGACCGCTTTGCAGCTAGAAAAATTACTTTTCTCAATTTTAAACAGATACTGACACTTGAAATCATTCTGTCTTTATGGTTAGTTTAAAAATCAAGAGACTACTTGCACTTTTTTTTTTTTTAAATCAATCTCCTTTATGCAAATTTCTAACTTAAAAATATATTTATTGCATAGAATACAGCATTTCATCTGACTTTGGTAATTCTTCTCTGCAAGTTGTCAATAACTGTCCTAAATTCTTAGGCATGGTAGAAAAGTAATCAGTTATGCCAGGCAAAAATTCAGAGAAAATTTTCTCAGACTTGTTAGGAGTGTCTTTTCTTAATTAAGGTGATAGCTGGTCTCCAAGATGCTCTACTTAAAAGAATTCTACTGCATTCAGAACCTGTGCCTAGTGCGTCGAAATTGAAAGACATTAGTTTAAGAAACTATTACACATCAAAGTTGCAGAATATAACTCTAATATGGGATTTAGAATTACTTTTCCCTCAAGTCCTTTGTGAAGCTTAAATATCTGCCTGTCTGACGTGTCAATTTTTTCCTGACCTAATAATTTCTAACATACCCTTTGCCCTAGATTCTTGAAATTAAACAAGGATGGCATTTGTCAGCAAGTTTCTCAACTCTGCTACCTCTCATTCCATGATGTCATTTTAAGAGGTACAATTAACTTATGAAAAGGTCATTTTTCTACTAAGGGGAGAACTTAGTGGTTTAGATGATTTGTGTCTTGATCTAAACTTGATTTGACTTTACAGAAATAGCTCGTGCATTCATATATGTATAAATACATACATCTCCCTGCTTGTGTTGCATACACAACTATTTTTTAGAAAAATGTGACAGGCATAAGGATAAAGGTCACTTAAAAATGTCTTACATATTCATTAAAGCTGCTCTTAAAGAGCCATAACATAAAACACAAGAGCAATTGTGAGCTTTCTTTGTTCAATCTGTGCCAGACCCTTCTACTGTATCACCATGAGTAACCGGTGTGTGATAAGTCACATTTACCATTTAGGTGGGATCAACAACATAGATTATACTATCCAGTAAAATGTGTCTCAGAAAGCTGGAAAACACATTGTTAAAATGATATCTTCAATATCATAGTGTAGTTATAAATGAATATTATCTACTTGTAAATGTCCATCATCACTTACTTCTCAAGTGTTCAGGAAGATTATAACTTGACAAGCAGATATTTATAGACTTATCTTGCTGTTAGCATGCTGTCAACAGATATGTATTGCAAAATCCTGTAATACATCTTTGTTTGTATATCTGCTGGTCTGAGAAGTCTCTGGGTTTTTTTTAAGACATGTAGTCATTTTCCTGTTCCACAGTAAATTCAGGAAGAAAGTTTGTCCAGAAAAAACAAAGACCTGGCTAAGCTCTCATCTTCCATTTCTGTTGGGACAAATGGGAAAAGGAGAACACTTAAATTACAGAGGATGAAAATGACAGCAAAAAAATACTCCTACATGACGGTCCGTAGCAGGTGGATCTGGAGTCAATTTTTGTGAGTTTAAGTTAATGATGGACAAGAGTGAAATGAAGTTCAATAAAGTTGACTCTTGATTCATCTCAGATGTAAAGTCACTAGGGATTAGCCTGGCTGCACATTATTTTAGACATATGTCAGCTACAACAGAGACCCCACTGTAAAACATAACACTTGTTACATCGTGTGGTTGTCTATTGTTCCTTCCTGAAGTCTGCTTCAGGCTTTTTACATAGCACAATGAGAAGTACACACAACATTATCATCCACATGTGAAAGAAACTTAATCCAACATTGCCTATGTTTTCTAACAAAAGCTATAATTCTTATCAACAGAAGGCCAGAAAGCTGTTTAAAAGGAAAAAGCAGCTTTCCACTACAGTAACCTAAATAAACATAGGAAAATTCATCCACTATTGTTTAAAATTTGAGACACAGTTATATATATATTTCTGTTTCTCTTGCCAATGGTTCATATGGCGTCGAACTGTTTGTAAGCTTCTTTATAAGATTCATTCCAAAAGGCAAAAGCAAAGTTTTTGTATGTTTTAGGGACAACACCTGAGTGAAATACCTAGCAGACATGAATTTGCATTGTGATAATAAAGTCATCAGTATTATATTCACTTAAAATAATCAATTTAAAAAACCCTCTGCCTTTTAATTTTCTTACATAATTTACTCTAGATCTTCTTTGTTACAAATGTATGGTATTTCAATTAAAAAAATATTATGTGAACAAGTTATCAAACAAAAAAATACTGATAATACTGGGAATAAAAATCTACTGGAGGAATTAGTGGATTATGTCTTCCACATGAAAAATTTCCTTTTCTTTGTAAATAAACCCATACACATATAATCCTATCTATTCCCACAAGACCCTATTTGCTGTTGCCACATACAGTTCAATTTGCCATTCTTTTGTACGTCTACAATACCTTTAGATTTGATATCCTATTATAAAGCAGATCAAGACATAGTTTATAAGAAATATTTATGGAGATTTTCAAAAGCAGGAAGGAGGCGCTTTGTTCAACAGCTTGGTGGTTTTTTTCCATTTTTTAAAGCACTCTAGAAGATACTGGAAGAACACTACCCTTAGTAGCAGGTAGGCAGGCAGATAATCTATCAGAGTGGTAGAAAGAAGCAACCCCATTGCCTCCATCACTACTGGAGTATCAGTTTTATACATAACATGTAAGTACAGATGTTTGAGCACACAAGTCCACCACGCATCTGGATAAAGTGCAAAAGCAGCATGAAAAATTACCTATAAATAAACAGAGAAAACCCACATCAAAGAGCTCCACTTGCCTCATAGATACTTGAGACTAACAGACAAGGCACGAATTTTTAAATATGCAAATTTTGTCCTGTCTTTTGCCAACATTTTAAAATATAATGGTCATTTTATTACCTAAATTAGAAAATCACATCTTTTTCAAGATTACCTAGCATTCAGCCAAGCCTTCAGATGCCTGTGATAAGGCACTGTAGATTCATCTCAGAGGTAAAGTCTGTAAAATCACTCTGCTAATTCTGGCATTGAGGGACATTTGCACCCCAATCACTGACCAGAAAACACATGACCAGCCCAGCCAGAGTCCCTCCATCCCACAGTGCCACCAACTACACAACACATTGATGGCCATGGGTGGCCTCCACATCTGGCAGCATACAGCATGAGCAATATGTTCTGCAAGAACAGGTTTTACATAGACAAATTCTCCCTCTGTCTGATATATGTATGAGTTTACAGGTCTGGGCCAATGAATATCATGTGTCTACTGTCACTGAGACCAGCCCTGTGAATAGGTCTTTACAGCACATAATTGTACTCCTTTCTAAACAGCGGTCAAGTGTTTTCCTGGAACAAGACTATGCAAGTAATAGCAGCCTGAATGTAGATCTTTAAAAGTGTTTTTGTTTCCTGAGGTGAAGAAAACTCTTTCTGGTCCCATGGAGAGTTTTAACTGAGTGTATCAAAAAGAATTTTTTTCTTTCTCTGTTTTATATCATGTTGAAAAGTAGAAGTATCTTTGCTGATAATATAGGATATTTCTGACAAGAAAGATATTCAAGTTGACACATTCCTGGCTCAGTTCAACTACTCTGATGTGATCTGGTTACCTTTTCCCTTTATTTTCTTTTTAAAAATATATTATCACTGGGAAATCTGCACCTTAGAATGAGCTATGTGTTTCTATTACAAAGGTCAGTCCATTAAATAATTTTACATATATGTCCAATACGAATCAATTCTGTTCGGCTCAAGTGCACCTAAAGAGGTCCAGAGCATATTAAATCCAAGTTTTATCATATTCTCCTCAATCAAATTCTCAAGAATTAGATTTTTTTTTTTCCAGTTCACTGAAGTTAGTTTTAAAATCCAGCTAAGCCCTGGAGATAAATACAATTCTTAGTGAGCTGACTGGAATACTTGTAGATGAAGCAGACACAAAGACACTAAAATGAACCCTGGCTTTTGATGACCTGCAAGAAAGAAGGTACTCAATTCCTTTTTTACAAACAGTCACTACATGGTGATTAATCATTTTCATTATTTTATGCTGATTATCTATAGAATTATCACTCTTTTTTTCTCTAAAAATTAAAATCACTTTGCTATGTGCTATGTGTATAGCATTTATGAATGTCAGTATTATGAGACAGATTTATTTAATTTAGAGTCAAGAAAGTGAAAGAAAGTGAAAGAGGGTTTATAAATTTCTGTAACATTTTCAGTCCAGATAAGCATAAGTCTTTCATTTAAAAATTATGCAACTGTTTTCTTTGTCTCTTTGATGGGTATCTGAAGCAGTTTAGCCATAGTTTCTGTTAGCTAAAGAGGCTCTTGCCTTTCACACTCCACGTGACATGCTACTTGGAAAATCTCCTTCGCAGAAGAAAACTTGCACAGACTGCAGCAGTGCAATACTCTTAACATCACAGCTGTACTGCTGCAGCCCAGAGGTGAATGAAATTCTTCTGATTAAATGGGGTTTTTTTTAATCAAGCACTCAGTTCACTCAGTGCACAGCCTTACCATGCTTGCCCAAATTGCAGCTTTGCTTCTCGTTGCACTCATTCTCAGAGGACCATATCTTCCTGTCTTAGACCAACACTACAAGTGTGTAGAGTACCTTAGCAAGATGTAAAGACAATTGTGAAGAGATAGATGCTCACTAACAGGTATAATTTATTCAAGAATGAAATGTTGAGGTAATATTAACTCAAAGGTATTGTAATCCATTTTTTCCAACAAATGAAATTGCCTAGTTACTATTCAAGTGTTACTACCTAAATAAAACTGATTTATGCTAACTGAGCAGACTCTCAGAAAATTTTATCTGGATGCCCAAATTCTGTTCAGTCTTGCTTAATCAATCTTTGCTGAGCTGTGTAGCATTTTTCTACGAAAGTCTTAGCAGAGAAATTGGGCTGTAGCAAGATGAATAAAACATTTGCTGCAGTGCTAGAGTAATGACCCTTAAGTGCCTTAGGAAAATGAGCTGGACTCCTTCCTTTTACAGAAAGACTGGTTCATACATTGGGAAGTAATTACTAATACGTTAATAAGGATGGTATTTAAGTCTAGGGATAAATAATAGTGTGTACTGCTTACTTAAGGTATCAGTTTAGTCTATGCATGAATGCCAGTCTGTGTAATCCAGAGGTATGCAGTAATTTTTACTCTCTCAACTCTTTTCTGTTGTAGATAGATTTTACACCAGCATTAATTACCTTCATCTTGTCTCTTGCTGTTATCATGGAACTTATTGTATTACCATACTGATGGGGATCAAGCAGTGGCTGGCAGGACAAGGCTAGTTACTTTGAAGCCCTGAAAATGTTGCAGGGCAAGGAAGAATGATGAAAATCTGCATTGGCTACCACTTAAAATACCTGAACAATAGTCATTGAACATGTCCCTAAGGGCAAAGAATAGTAGCTTAGGTTTCCTTATAGAAACATTATTTTTATCTGCGGCACAAAGTAGTAAATGAAGGGAAAACTTATGTTTTAATCTTGGTTAAAATGTAGTTTATTCAATGATATTTACAGAGAAATGTAAAACCAGGACCAGAATGGTGGAGGATTATTTACTGTCATTTCAAATTACTTTAAACCCATCTAAATCTTGCTTGAAGTTACAATGAGGCATTCTTTCTGATTTCTTTTTTAAAAACAGGCAGGGAAAAAGAAGAGAAACCACTGACTGAGGGGAGCTGGCGTGTATTTCATTAGATAATGTAATTGGTAGACAGCTGTTGAAAACAAAATGCTCCTTTAAGGAAGCAGTGATTTGAAAACTAGTGTGAGGTCATGGAACCTTGTCGTTCTTTTTGTGTCTTCAGTTAGGTCAAAATACCAATACCTGTCGCAGTAGCTTTCATCTCAAGCAGCAGATACCAGTGCTTCACTTTCAACTCTAGCATTTTTATTCTTTGGAAGGATTACAATCTGCAACACTGCTGCTTCATTTTTGTTACATTGCTGTTCTGTCTTCTAGAGGAAATCAGTTTCACATTGTGTTATTCTTGTACTCCTTAACAAGGCTTAGAAAGAGAGAGAAAACAGTAATCCTTTTAAATTAAGAGGTCCCAGTATGGCAGCATTTCCCAAATCCCATCCACACCACCATCCTCCCCCCCCCAAAAAAAAAAATAAAAAAGGGAAGAAAGGAAAGCTTTATTATCTGAATACTTTGCTTTAAAAGGGCACACAGCAGTGGAACATTCAAATCCCAAATGTCTAAGCTGAAGTCATTGATGTGTATTATCTGCAGGCTGCTATCACTAATAAGGCAGCTTTAAAAGGACATTTCTTAAATCCTGGACAATTTCTTTGGACTAAAACTCTGAGGATGGTCTCTCTGGCTGAAAGAAGAAATCCTCTCGTGTCTAAACACACAGAAAAAAATTTGTCTCTTCATGCTGGACTTTCACAAACTCTTTTACAGGCTTTCTTTTCTTGACTCGTAATTCCCTTTCTGTATAAAGCTAAGACAAGACCATTTCTGAATGTTAACACAGAATAGTAATAACACCCTCTGACTGATTAGTAACATGACAACTGCTGCAAAGGATTCCTCATCAGTCTTCCGTGGACATAGGCTACCACTCCTCTATGCCCTCTTAGAAGAAAGATTTATGAAGGTTTAATGTGTTCCATCTGATTGTTTCATAGGGGTTAGTTAATGTAGATGTAATGACCTAAGAATACATTTGTTTATTTCAAGCTTTATGTCTGTGTTTTCTCTTCGTTTCTATTTATTTTGTTATTTATTTATGTAATACTGAGGGAGAGATTAGTATTTTTCACTCTGACCACCAACATGGAAACTGCCTCTGATAAATTGTTAAGATGACCTGATTGCAGTAAAATAACAGAATTTTCCTTTCATTTTGAATTTCCTTCCGGGTATTGGGCAATCAAAGTTCCTCCTTGCTGCAATGCATTTTTGATACAACTAATTGCAAATGGATATAACATGAAGAAAAAGAGGGCTTAAACAAAATAATGATTGATACAAAGGCCAGCTTTGGTTTAAGCTTTTTCAGTAAAATGTTGGACAGAAGCATGAGTCACTTTTATAAACTTACTGAGAATTCTTCAGTTGCCATTGTCAGATGTTTATTTGACTGTAACTCTTCATGAGAACAGAGGTACATATTAAGGAGGAGGTTCTACTACAAACTTCTGATTAAGCTCTTCTTTTTAATGCCTTTTTTACCCAAGTGACGGAATTGCTTAGCTTGCACAGTCAATAACATAAACTGAAATATCAAAGGTTTTGCAATAAAAATAAAGTAACTTAATTCATTAAAAATTGATCCAACCAAGAGAACAGGGAATCACCGTCTCTGTCCTGCAATTAGATCTGATAACTTTTAAGATACATATCTCATGTTACTGCAGTTTTAAAATAGCCATAATACTCTATTTTTAGAGCCTGTTTAGAAATCCATTTCTCCCAGAACTGTGATGGTTTGTGTTATTTTCAACACACAGAAAAAATTAATTATTACAAATCAATGAAAAAACTATATGTTGGTAATACAACCAGAATTAACACCTGTAGTGATACCATTCATTAGTCAGACATTAATCCAAGTGGGAAGAACTGCATATGGCAAATCTGTAAGAAATGACACACTAGAAGACACAATTAGGGTCCTGAACATGGTCTAGAATGACCTCACAGTGTCTAAAAACTCTGACTCCCAAACGAGACTTTAGGCAAATGTTGGTCATAAGCTGCAACAGAATGTCATTACTGCCTAGAGCCAAGCAACATGAGGAAAGGAAATACATGAAGAATTCTGTCAAAAGTAGAAATGTTTTCCAAACCTACTTCCCCAAAAATAAAGTTTCCTTAAGTTTATTTGCTTCCAGTTTCTTTGCATGTTCTCATTTCTATCGTTATATAGAGAAGCATTAAAGCACAGCTTAAAAAGACCAGTTTGCAAGAGCCTTGAAAGGTATTCTGTCAGTCCCTGACAATGATTTCATTTTTTTCATTTTTCATCCTAGTCATATGTTTTCACAAATTTTGAATTTTTTCAGCTGTGGTTTGGGTCAAAAGTGCGACGAACTTCTGTACCCAGTACTTAGTGACAACTTTTCCTTTGGATTTCAGAATGCCTACATGTTATCCTACTATTTTAAAATAGAGTGAATGAAGCCACTCTCTGAATTTTACTAGCAGCAAATGGACTGTGAGCACCCAGCATGGTGGATTTACCAGTATAAATCAAAGGTAAATACAATAGAGCTTGAGAAATTACACCTGTATAAAGACCAACCAGGACTTAAATCAGAATAAATAAATAAGCACACCAGGGGGTGATTGTAGATACTTGCACACAACCCCAGGGTTTGGAGGAGCAGAACAAGGTTCACACAATCCAAGAGGAGGTGGTTAGAGAATTGCTTGCCTGGCTAGATGTCCACAAGTCTATGCGGCTGGATGGAGTCCACTCAAGAGTTTGGAGGGAACTGGAAGATATGCTTGCCAAACCCCTTTCCATCATCTTCCACCAGTCCTGGATGACTGGGGAGGTACCACTGGACTGGAGGATGATGTAGTACCCATCTACAAGAAGGGGCACAAAGCAGATCCGGGGAACTACAGGCCAGTCAGTCTGACGTCAGTGCCAGGGAAAGTCATGGAACAGGTGATCTTGAGTGCAATAATGAAGCACATGCAAGAGAACTGGGCCAGTCAACATGGGTTCACAAAAGGCAGGTCTTCCAAACTAACCCAATCTCTTTCTATGACAGTGACTAGACTCTTGGAAGAGAGAAAGGCTCTGGATGTAGTCTTCTTGGACTTTACTAAAGCCTTTGATACAGTTTCTCATAGCATTCTGCTACGTAAACTGTCACCTCTGGCCTGGACAGGTGCACACTCTCCTGGGTAGAAACCTGGTTGAATGACCATGTCCAGAGAGTGATGGGAAATGGTGTTAA
The DNA here is from genome assembly GCA_033558105.1 of Coccyzus lansbergi. Taxonomy (NCBI): domain Eukaryota; kingdom Metazoa; phylum Chordata; class Aves; order Cuculiformes; family Coccyzidae; genus Coccyzus; species Coccyzus lansbergi. The sequence goes on along the minus strand of JAUMJK010000021.1, from coordinate 648,058 downwards.
CTCCAGCTGGGGACCAGTTACAAGTGGTGTTCCCAAGGGCTCAGTGCTGGGTCCAGCCCTGTTCAATGTCTTCATCAATGACCTGGATGAAGGCATCAAGTGCATCCTTAGCAAGTTTGCAGATGACACTAAGCTGGGTGGAAGTGTCTATCTGCTGGAGGGTAGGGAGGCTCTGCAAAGGGATCTGAACAGGCTGGACCACTGGGCTGAGTCCAGTGGGATGAGATTTAACAAGGCCAAATGCTGGGTCCTGCACTTGGGGCAAAACAACCCTATGCAGTGCTACAAACTGGGAGAAGCCTGGCTGGAAAGCTGCCTGGAGGAGAAGGACCTGGGGGTGTTGGTCGACAGCTGACTGAACATGAGCCAGCAGTGTGCCCAGGTGGCCAAGAAGGCCAATGGCATCCTGGCTTATATCAGAAATGGTGTGACCAGCAGGTCCAGGGAGGTTCTTCTCCCTCTGGACTCAGCACTGGTGACCACTCCTTGAATCCTATGTTCAGTTGTGGGCCCCTCAGCACAAGAAGGATGTTGAGGTTCTGGAGCGAGTCCAGAGAAGAGCAACAAAGCTGGTGAAGAGGCTGGAGAACAGACCCTATGAGGAACAGCTGAGATTGCTGGGGGTGTTTAGCCTGGAGAAGAGGAGGCTGAGAGAAGACCTTATTGCTCCCTATAACTACCTGAAAGGAGGTAATGGAGAGGAGGGATCTGGCCTCTTCTCCCAAGTGACTGTGGACAGGATAAGAGGGAATGGCCTCAAGCTCCACCATGGCTTGACATAAGGAAAAAATTCTTCACAGAAAGGGTGACTGAGCACTGGAACAGGCTGCCCAGGGAGGTGGTTGACTCGCCATCCTTGGAGGTGTTTGAGATGTGGGTGGATGAGGGACTGAGGGGCATGGTTTAGTGTTTGATGGAAATGGTTGGACTTGATGATCTAGTGGGTCTTTTCCAACCTAATGATTCTATGACTCTATGACTGTGTTCTGCCTCACACATTCACACACTGAAAAAGCATGTGGGCTGCAAAAAAATAGATCTATCTTTGCACACAGAGATACTCATTGTACTTCAGGCCTCATAAATGAATAATTGATTTCCAACATTTCCAAAATTATAATTTAGAAAACTACATATAAGGAGCCTGTTTTGATATATTTTTGGCAGTGGACCACCTCAGTCAACACAATCATGTCCTGTCTATCCTTGTCAAATATGATAGGTCCTGGCATAACTGATGCATTCTTACTTCAGGAATGTTTAATAAAAGTCAGCCTATGAAAAGCAACTTCTTAATAAATGTTACTTGCAAATGAAAAAAAAGAGAGAGAGAAAGAGAATATTCTTGATAATACATTTTACTCTAATTTGTTACACTGCCTGTCATTAGCAATTCTGGATATACAGTGAAGGATTTGAGAGACTTGTACACACCAAGGATGCCCCAAGAACATTTTTGCTGTGATAAAGCATGAAAGACTTACAGGCATTCTAATTGTCTAGTGGGGGCTCACCTTCATTGGAAAACTGTTTTATTTCTTTCTCCAAGGACTAAAATAATATGATTTAAATGATTACTAGATGACCAACAACAATCAGAAAAATAAATTCATTTAAATTCTGTAAATGTAGGGGAAAAGAAAAGACATTAAGTTTTTATTAATGTGGATAACAGGATTGCTATCAGTGCTGCAGTTTCCTATTGCCTGCTGAGCACAGTAATGAGGATTCAGGACTCTGTAAATGATACACTGTCAGAAAAAGCCTCTGGATGCACAGCAAGTGCGACATAGCAACTTCCTTTCTCTGCAGAACTTAATCTTATGAAACATTTATTTAAGAAACAGCAAGCAATTAAAAATCCGTGTGCATATATGTGTGGGACCATGTTTTTTGAGAAACCTCACTTCTTAGATATCAGTATATACTATTGCGAATATCCCCAGAATGAAAAGAAAATATCTTTTAGTCTGTTAGCCAAAGTGAGATTTGTGTTCACAACAATAAAGCCCATAAGTTCTCAGGTTAACTGTATGTGCAGAATATAATAAACAGTAATAGTCATGAATTGTCTCACTTAGCACACTCAGTCTCTGCTAGCTGAGGAGACATTGACTGCAATTGTTGAAAGCTGGCTATACAACTGAAAAGAACTGCTGTACACCGTGCATTATAGTGTACACAGAATGAGTGCTAGTAGGAAGTATTTGTCCATCAAAAATCATCCCAGACCTGATTCTCTTTGCCCCTTATACATATTTCCACTGCCTTTTATAGAGTTTTCTCTCTTTCATTTCAGTGGAAAACAAGACCCACCATTTTATGTTGTTCACATGAGGTTTGACACCACTTCATGCCCTATTATATATTAACATAGAGTGCAGAAGCCACATTTATACGATTCACACCTCTTAAAATACCTGGCAGGTTGTCCACTTCAAAACAAGCATGATGCAGCTATTCAGACTTATTCCTCTTCCTCAGGAAAATGAAGAAATGGGAGACCAGTGAAAATATTATTTGATATCTTTCCCAGTTGCTAACTATAAGTGTTATATTTTGAGAATAATTCTCTTTCCTATTGTTTTGACACTGGCAGTTTTTGTACTATACCATTCCTGCAGCACCTCTCAGCCTTCATCGTTCTGATAAGCATTAGGCAGGGAAAAATCCGTCTTAAGTGCTGCCCTTCTTTTCAACCTTTTCTGACTGTAGAAAAGACCATGCATTTGGAAAAAGTTAGAATATCAAGTTTATTGACATTGTGTACAGGAGAAGAAAGGTTGTGTCACTGCCAGACCAAGCTTATCAGAGTTTACCCTTTACAATAGCTGGTAGTTTAAAGCTCCTGTGGATAGTTAGTACACATACTTTCTCTGGTGCAACCTGGCATGGGTCCAGTGTAGGTTCTCTGTTACTCTACTATGAGATCAGGAATGCAGGAGCTGTTATACAACATTCTGCTCTAAAAGTGACAGGGCAAATGCAAAGATACTAAATCTGGGCTTAATCTAGCTGCAGCAAAAGTAGCTGAATGGAAGCAATCAGTCCAGACAAGGACACCTTTTAATAAAGCCGTAACCTTTATGCAGAGGGAATAGTTGAACTAAAGTCTAAATAATGATTGGTTCAGAGTTTTTGTCCTAAGCAGCAAAAAAATGCATGTTTCTCTATATTAAATATGGCCCTGACCCATACTCTTTTGCCATCTTTATCTTTTTCCTAGGGACAAGTTTATAATTTTTGTAATTTCTCCCTTTGTTATTTGCATTTTTTCCATTCTCATTCATGGAACTGTTTGCAAACACTATGTGGGTTAGATTGGGCCAGAAAAAGAAACACCACCCACGTTCTCAGTCTAGTACACAGGGAGACTTTTTCTTTTCCATTCCTTTGTTTCGCTTTCCTCATGGCTTTTCCTCTCTAGTTAAGTCTATTACAGAGTTCTTCTCCCCATTTTTCCCTAGGAGACATGCAAGCAATAACAAAAAGACGTCATATTGTGAGATTTGTTTTCTTCAGACCATCAAGAGCTGACTGCACCACTCAGGGATTCCTTTTTTTTAACTCAAAGGGTTAGCTGATTTGAGTTCATGGAGGAGTGTAACAATCCACGTGCAAAGTAGATCAGCTTTTAAGGTTTTATTTAAAATTCAGAGCACTCAGGGGCTATGACAGAACCATGCATTCACAATGAGATAAAGCAGTAAGCATGAAGAATGTAAAATATATTGGTCTTCATTTAAAACCAGGGAAATTACAATTCCTCTTTCATATACTTGATTGGTAATTTTGTGTGCATTACTTTCAGAACGTAATGTTTTGTATGAGTAGATTTTGCCAATAAAATGTCACATTGACAAAGATGAGGACAGTAAAATATCTCTAGCTACTGTTTCCACATAAAATAGCAATAAATTCAATATTATGTAATTACAGAGACTGAGAGAAATAGAGTGTAATGAATGTTAATATGCTCTGTGCCACAATGCTAAGAGGTATTAAACCTTTTATTTATTTCATTACACTGCAAGTGTTCGTGAGGGGCAACTCTTCCAAGTCCCTAAACAGTAGAGATATACAGAATGGTAGGAACACACAAAGATTAGCTGCCCTTATAAAACTTAACATAATTTCATGCAAGCCATTGTGAGTTAGGGCAATTAGAATTAAAAACAAATATTCTAATGGTTTTCTGTGTGCAATTGGTTGATTTGCTAGTGTTACCATTAAGTTATGTGGATAAAATAGGAGTATGGCTGGCTGCTGGCTTGCAGACAGTGATATTTGTCATCACTGTTTAGCAGTCTCTTTCCAGAATGTGATAAACATACTTCTGTGTATTGATGTTTAATTGCTGCTGTCATTTTTAAACTGTATTTTCTTAAGAAAATTATCTATTCATGAATATTTTTTTTAAATTCCGTAAAAGAAGCAGTGCTCAAGTTTCATCACACACAGAGAATGTGAAAATTTTGTTTCTCCTGTCCAGTTCATATTGTCCAAGGGAAGTAATAACATAAGTTTTGAATGAAGCTATCTATGACCTTGGTATCTCCCTGGTCTCAATAAGGAAATCTCATAAATTTTCTCTGATAACAAGTATATCTTTTTACAGTCACTGGTATAAAAATACAGTGCTCCATGTTGGTAACTGAGAAGAACCTTACTGAATGCTTAAGTTTGCAGAAGCAACCTAAAACTTATGCTCCCTAGATCTGCTGAGGGAAGCTTCACAAAATAAGCCTGTCTTTCGCTCAGACTTAAGGATTTGGGGATTTGGGATTCTGTTGAGGTTTTGGGATTCTGTTGGGGTTCTGTGTGGCTTGGGGCGGTGGTTATTCTGGTTTTAAAGAAAAGGCCTTCATATTTTTGAGCTTGGTTAATAATTTACCTTTCATTCATTTTCTGTAGCCTAGTAGGAACATGGGATACACTATCATTGTTTCCATTCCAGTAGTTTTGTAGGCTTAAAACCCCAGTTCACTAACTAACCCAAGTAGAGCCATTTGAGACACACCATTAAACCCCATCTGTGACTGGGTGTACAAGTCAATGTTTATATACTGTTCTGAGATCCTTTATGTAGAGAGACGATAGATACCACAATAATAAATTTAGTTTTGCATCTGTCCTGCAGGGATAGTTAATGTTAAAGTGGCCATCACAGAAAAAAATGTTGCATGATATCTGCCATGGATGACTTGGGAAGATAGTAATATTGTTCATTAGGCAGATTCATTTGAAGACTCACACAGGCAAAGGTTGCAGAAAAAATTAAAACACTTGAAATTAAGGCTAAAACTAGAAAGACCTCAGAGTCAGTAATGGCAGTTTGCACAGGTGATTTCCTTTCTCAGTCCACTGAAGTAACAAACTGAAACTTATTCACCAGAAGGCTTTAGGAATTTCACATAGAGCAGAAAATGGTATTTCTAAAGATTCTGACACACAACTAGTCAAGAAACATCAGTTTAGCTCTTTAGTTTTTTCAGCAGTTCTCGTCTGGTCTTAGGCCACTGACTTTGGACAGCAGCTTCAATCACAGTTCACAAGCAAGTGACTCCTTGCCAAGAACAACTTCATTTGGCAGCAGGGGCTGACACATATGCTTTAGTTCTCCTGCAGTACCACACGTGTCTTCCAAAAACTGTGGTTAGAGATTGCAATAAAGACCTAACTGTTACAGTGTATTAGTGAGGAAATATACAGTCGCTGACTCCAGGTCTGGAAAAAGATCTAAGCTCAGAGCTTTGTTTTTAATCAGAGGCCTTTTTCAGGGCATGTATTTCACTTAGCTTTTGACAGGCTTTGTTTGAAATGTTTGGGTATCAATATTTATTAGAGAAGGATGGCAGTTTTTAGATAACTTTTTTTTTTTCTAGGCAAGACAAACAAAGCAAAGGAGGGAGAACAGAGTCTCAGCTGCCCTGAGGCAGCACACCACGTGGTGCTTGGGGCACTCGTGAAGGGCAGGGGACAGTCCTCTAGTTGTGAACTGGTTTAGGGCACTCACATGACGTTTCAAGTACATTTTACAAAGGATTTACTTTGCTTCAGTTGAGTGCTCAAGGGAAGCATACCAAGACACACCCAAATAGTCTCCCAGAACACTTGTTTTCTGACCCATCCAATGCCTTCTCCCAGCTTATGCAAAAGCATTGGTACATAGTGCTCCATGGTAGGTATCATCCTCTTTCAAACTAGGGAAGGAAATTATTAACACAAAGAATTAATTGACCTTTTTATCACATGTTGTGTACAGAACGAAAACTGACCTGGAAATGACATGGAAACTGACATGGAAATATTATCTATGTACCTGATTAGCTATCTAGGACCTTATGGTTGAATCTCAATTATTAATTTGTGGAGGAGTTACTGTTTTAACACCTAAACAGTGATATTGTAGTTATTTTATTTGTATTTTCCAGCTGTAATTCTGTGGTGAATTTACACCTGCTTTGTTGGAATTAGATTTTTACTATTATCATTACTTAGGCAAGAACAGAAATCAAATCCAGTCTTTCAATACACCTGAAAATTTTCATAGACTGTTCACTTACCAGTTGTCTTATCAGATAGAAATGTAATTCAGGAGGTTGCTGAAATTCATTCTGCTTTATCCTACAAAGTGATTTAAGGGCAAAAGTTTAGAGTTTATGGCAAAAGAAAATCAAGCAAAAAAAGAAAAAAAATAGCAAGGTATCTAAAGAGTTTGCATTTGGCCTGTCTATTGTGGCTCTTATTTTCATTATGAAATCAGTCTTTGAGCAGAAAAATTAAAGATTTAATCTTCAATTAAAATTGCTCATATACATGAGAAGAAAATGCAAAAAGTACATACTTCCTAATAACCTTACCCAAAGCATCTCGAAAACATCTATATCTCAGTAACTAAAATACGCATTTTATAGTATCTTTCTCATAGCAATACCTTTCTCTAAATAATACGAGTTGCTACAGAATGAGAAGAATCATTTAATTTCACTGTTAATGAAGCAATCTTCAGCAAGGTGTTGAAACATCCTAAGTGGTTAATGACATTTCTTGTGATCCATCTGTTGGTCATCCTTCCCCTTAGGACAAAAAGGGAATAATTTTTATTAAATGTAAATAAACACTAGCCAGATGAAGAGGAAACACTCTGTCAGCCTTCAGGATTAGGGACTATAAGTGTACGCAACCACAGTGTAAAACCATTTTTTTTCACACAGACAGCCTTTTAGAATGTCTAACAGTGTAGTAATCTTGATCTCCAACTAAGGAGAAACCAGATACTTGTTTGCCTAAATAATTCTATATGTTACAACACATACACACACACACACACACACAAACACACACACACATACATGTATTTACACTATGAATGTGCACACATCATGTATCTCTTATTTTTTCTTTCCTTTGGTCCCCTTTGCTTTACACCACTAACAACGAGAAAAGTACTGTGGCCTTATGAAAAACAAACAAACAAACAAACAAAACCCCCAAAAAACCAAACTGAACCAGAAGTGATATAGCAACATGAGAAGATACTTTAACGAGAGCAAAGGACTACTCCCCACCCTGGAGACTGCTGTGAGAAGACTGGTATATGCCAGCTCTGGCCCAAAGACAGCAGGTGCACCTGTGGTGAACAAAGATCGTTTGGTCTGAAGCTTGCGGGAAGACGCTTTAGTCCATGACTGGCTCTACTCCACTCACAACAGCAGTTTTGACAGTCCTGTGGCCACTTTGTTTTCCTCTCCCTTTTGCTTCTCATTGTCAGATCATGCCTCTTCAAGACAGAGTTTAACAAAAAAAGTATTTTTAAAATGACATTATTGTAACACGAAAGAATAGAACAAGTTAATAACTAAATCCTACCCTTCTCTTTTAAATGTGGGCTATATCTGTGAGCATTTCCAGCACCACTTTTTACCAACTTTGGAAATTAAGAGGAGTTATGTATCTAAACTCCTATCTCAGTTTAAACCACTTAAATTCACAACCACTAAAATAGGGCACACTGGCTATTATTTCAAAGTAGTGAACAATACACCTGTATGCTTGATATGCTTGGGCTACTCAGACAATTCTGCCAGTCTCAAAACTTTACTCTCACTGTTGTCTTTCCTAGGAGGATAGGGAGCAATGCCATTTTGAGCAATAGCAATAGACTGGTGTTAGCCACCATCACCTCTCAACACATCTCAGATTCTTCCCTTAAAATAGTGCTGCACGTATTCAAGTGAGAGTATTGCATATACACTCTTCATGTTGCATATAAATCAGTAAATCAGCAATAAGAAAATTAATCCCTTCCTGAAAATATCGAATTTAGTAAAGATAGATAGAAAGGCAATCCAGAACTGCATAGCAGGTCCAGTCCTTCTTGGTTTGACATGGGATTAAGCATGATAATAGTCAAATCCATTACCTCCAGGAAATACCAGCATAAAGGAAGGGCTGTAGCATATCACTTTCCCTCTGTGATTGAAACATATATCAAATACACAGTCTCATAAAATAAGTTGAATGTCATTCACATAGAGTTTTCCTTCTGTAAATGAACTAATACTAATTTGTTTTAAAAAGCTGTATTCCCTTAACTAGTAACAACAGCCTTTTTTTACTTGATCTGGTCTAGAGGGAAGCTCGTTTCAAATGTCTCAAGGCTTTCTCATAACCCTCTCAAACCTTAAACAACTTTCTGTATGCTCTCAAACATATTTCCATCCACACCTGAGTGAGCATCATTATGTGGTCTTTAAATAAATCCTATCAAACATATAGCATTTCCTTGAAGGAACATAATACCAGCTGAAAACAATCTGTCCAAACCACGTTGGTCTAATATGCTTCCACAGCTTTCTGCAGTCTTATCCTTAGAAATAGTTCTGGAAATACAGTATTTCTCTTTTGATTGGAGGCTGGTAAGATTTTCTATGATGCTTTTCTTCTGAACTGACAAATCTGGAATTGAGTACTCAAAAGCACCATGATCAAGTAACTGAGGATTTGCACATAACCATTAAATCCCTCTCCAGTTTGTTTTCAATTTGCAAGCCACAGGTTTGTAGCTGAAAAAATAATCTCTTTAGTCATGTGTGTTTTACAGGTCCCTCATGGCAATGTTAATAAATGGCTTACGATTGGTTTCAGCTATCAGTAAAATACTCATGGATTAAAGAGAGCCCCCCCCCAAAATATTAACTGCTTACACCTGTGGGAAAAAAGGCAAACGTCCTCCTTCCTATGAATTTATTGGTATTAATTTTATGTTAGCACTGAGGCTAGGTAATCCTGTCTAGTTCTGAATAATGAGCAAGAGTACATGTACTGGGAGGAAGTATATTGGCTCTTCTCATTACATTTCTAGTTACACCAGCAGGATTGTTTGTAAAAGCTGTCTACTTTCCTGTTTTTCATTCCTCTGCTTGATTCCCAGCCCTCAGCCTTTCATACTTCCATCCTTTTATTTTTGGGTCATCCCTCTACCCTGCAAAATGCATCCATTGCATCTTTTAAATATGAGAGTGAGGGTTTCTAATGAAATATGCCTTCACTGGTGGTAATTTGAGCTAAAATCCATTCTAAGACAAATGATGTTATAGTGGTAAGGAAGGCAGTTCTCAACATGTTTGCCCTGTGAGGAATGGGATGAGGTTTCAGTGGATTACCCTGTCAGAGCAGCAGGGTAAATCTTGAGAAATAAGGGTTTAAACTGTCAGATTCCTCTGCATTTCTAATTTCATTGGAGATTCTCCCTGGTTAAGCACAACAATGCAGGTATTCCCAGAGTTACCTAGGTACAACTCTGTAAAACACTGACTACAAATTCAGACCTTATTATGTAAAGCCTGGATGATGTTCGTTATTACTTAAAAGTGTAGTCTATCTACTGCCATTTGCATTAGGTGGTATAAAAATCAGTAAAGAACTGTTAAGCTGCATCTGTGAAGCTCTTTGCAATAGGACCCAGCATAAAGAAGATAAGAGGGAAAAATCAATCATTTTAAATCCTGTATTATTGCTCCTTCTTCTACTGGAAACACAATTTTGTACACCCTTCCTCTCCTTTAGGTGCAGTTCAGTGCAAACCTCTCCCTGCCTCATGAGTGTGATCGTCCTCACAGTGATTAGGTGACTGCTGGGCTGTAACAGGCACATTTTGCAGAAGGACTGCAAAGCTTCACCACTCCCTTCTCAGGAAGGTCCAAACCCCACAACAGAAGCTCGGCACAATAGGCAGCTTCTGTCTCAGGAAATCTAGTGATGTGAAGTTTCCAGCAACCTTGGGTTACCTGAGTGTGGCAGGGAAATATAAATAGAGAAGAAAATTATACTCTGACTTAATTAGAAATGCAAAACATACAGGCAACTACAAGACAAAAGCCTGCATCTACTCTAGTAGATGGGGAGAAAAACTTTTGCTTCTGTTGTATGAATTTAAAAACTCCATTTGTAATACAGTTAATCACAGGAAAAAATCCAGTTCAAACCATGTGGTCATACCTAAAGATATAAGTAAATGCTTGGGGTGATTATAGGTGGTTTAAAAATAGTTGCTGATAGAGCAACAAACCATCTTTTCCTTAGGGTTGTATACCATTTCCCACTGAAAAAGAAATCCTAATACCTATTTTCTCATAATAAATGTACTGGAAATAATGTGTTTAATAGAACCACATCTATGTGCTTACTATGTGGTTTACACATAAAACTGCGAAATATTATTTATGTACATGGACCAAACTTTCCAGGAATACATTTATTAAACTATGTACTTATTTTTTTGTATGAAGACATAAGTCTTCAGGAACATTTTTAGAAACCAGTGTTGTATTAGTTACACATACGTGCAGTTCTGATTTCTTTAATGTTCAGGGAAAGAAGTTTCTAGAAGAAACTCTACAGTTCAAAGGTTTATGGGATTTTTTGTTACATATGCTTTTCTTGTTTGGTGTATTTGAAGATATTTTCAAGTACCATTTCACCATATGTCAAATGTTCTGCAGATTGCTGACATATTAGTTAAAAGACTCTTTGTTCTAAGAAAAACACTGAGAGGTTCTACACAGGCATGAAGACTGAAGAAGTTTTTGTTGTTTTTCTTGAATGAAAACTTGGCAAAAATTGAATGCTTTGGGAAAAGCATAAAGAAAGAGAAGTGATTAATGAAAAATGTTTATGTCCTAAAGAAAGAACCTATCTTCTAAGTGGGAACAATGAAAGTTAAAAAAACTACAGGAGTCCACAGGACAATAGTTAGATCAGAAACACTGAGGAAATCTTTTATCATAATGCTAATTGTAGGAACTCTTTATGCTCTTCCTGGTAATAATGATGTAATCTGTGTAATTCTTCCTGAACTGAGCAAAAGTGCTGTTGAGCATAAACAGAGACGTGCTGGGTCATATATAGATTTCTTTAATTGAATAAGTTCTGTAGTAAAGAGAGTTAGGAGCAAATCTATAAATCTTTCTGGCAGTTCTCTGTATTTGGGGAATGACTAGAAGTTGAGCTATAGCTTGGAAAAATGGGCCAAATGAGTACCTGCCTCAAGGCCTATGATAGATTTTTTTTAAAATTTCTTTTAAATATGTGATATTTTACAGCAAGTAAAGAAAGAACAGATGAGGTTGTCAAAGCAAGGCAAATAGTCGTTAAATGATACCCTGGATCCTTCCAGTGGTACAAAAGCAATGCAAACATTGCAAGATAGTAAAAACAATGAACTTAATACATTAACAGAACTGTTGTTCATTACAGTTTTAGGTAATTGCCTTTTTGCACTATGTAGCTTTTGGGAAAGAAAGAGGCGAAGTGGGTGTGAGGGAGGAGAAGGGGACTGATCCACTAGCTACTTGTAAGCAAAAGGGTTCTGTGTGAATTAATCTAGATGTTGGTACATTCAGTTCTATCCCAGCCTGGAAATGGGGTCCTGTGAATGTTGACAATAAAGAGTGTTGAGTACATAATTTAATGAATATTGCTTTTCGTAGCAAAGCCAGACATTCGTTTAAAATAAATTGGAGTCACATTGCAGACCAGACTGTACAGCTGTAATTTTTGCAAAATTACTTTAAAGTCAGGGTCAGCTCTGCAATCTAGTTCATCAAGTGTCCCACATATACCAGTTCAGGCATGTGGAGCTGTCTCAAGATGACAGAAGGTGGCCAGAAGGAATGCTTACCATATGCCATCGCAGGGTTTCTTATGTAATATATGTTTGCCAGTGAAATCCCAGAGAAGAAGAAACAAAAAATTTTTAAGGTGAGGTGAGTAACCTGAGACATTGCAGATTTTCTTTGCCTTAGGGTGGCAGTGATTCCTAGAACTTGTTTGAAGCCTTTCACGGAATTTCATCCTCAAAACCTGCAAGGCCAAATCATCACATCCACCTTAATCTGAGCACAGCAGCAACAGGAAGGTAGGTTTTAAACAGACTTGGCAGACACTTTGCAGTTACAAACAGAAATAAAGAAGAAAATAAAATCCTAATTTATCCAATGAGGTCAGAAAGGAGCTTTATAATAATACCAGCAACAGAAAAGCTTAGTAAGAAAAAGATCTCCTTTGGCTTGATGCAACTGACCTAAAAGTGACATCTTTCCTAAGGTAAGGGATAAGACTCTGACCTTAATCAGAGTTATGGATCCTGTTGCTTCTGACATATATTTCACCAGACACTTTCTGAAAGTAAAGTTCAAGAGAAACTCTCCTTTCCTTCAACAGACACACAGAAAGACTAAATTACTATCAGTACAATGAAAATGATAGATTTCTTCAAAAGAAAATGGCACTGCTACTCCTGCTCTCTCTCAGCATGTGGCTTGTTGCAGCACTGCTGGATAAGAGTTATTTATTGAGAGAATGAAAGAAAAGAACACTAAAACCCACTTTATGACAAAAGGAAATGTTAACAGGGAATGCTATACGATCATGCCTATGTCAGAGTTGGGGAACCTGAGTAGATCACCCTACCCTGAGGCAGGTGCATGTATGACGCACCCATTCTGCTCAAGTTACACTGCACAACTCAGCAGACAGACCCAGAGCTAGTGTTGGCTATGTATTACTGGAAAAACTATGGTCACACAGCTTGAGATTCAGTTTTATTCCAACTCAAATTCTACTTTTGCACTGCTTCTCATACTATAGTGGTAGATTTGTGGGACAGCTCTACAATACACACTGAAAAGCCCTGATTTTTCTACTATTAGCCAGTAAAAATGCACTGCGGTTCTCTAGAGTTTCTTGCACTCTTAGCACCTTGTAGAGTACTCATTCCTTCTGATCCTCCATGCAAAACCACAGGCTAGGGATGGAAATCTAAAACTCAACCATCACTAAAAGAAAACAAGATATGACACTTCTGCAAGAAAAAAACAGAAGCAGATTTCTTTCTTTTTATCCTAGTTTTCTACAGAAGAAATGTTTGCGAAACAGAATTTTATGTCACTAAATCACTTATTCCTTTTGTTAAACAATTCAAAATGGCACAATTAGAATATGTATAATATGAGTTTAGAAGTGTCATTTATCACACTTCAGTTTGGGTCAAGGTTGCCGTCTACAATGTCTAAGGTAGACATAAACTCAATTTCTCATAACTAAGGGATAATAAGATACTGAGAAACAAGTTGTGAGATTATGCAAGCGTTATAAATTTTTTTTACCAAGAATATGGCCCCAAGAAAATTTCTAAAAAGGGAAGGGGGAAGGGAGGTAGACAGTTCTACAGCAATTCACACCTTGATTTCATGGCTCATTCACTTCTGTATCAATAGTATCCACACAAAAGATGCACTATTATTTCACATAATGCAGGGGGTAACCAAAGGATTGGCTTCATTGCACACTGCAACTACATTGACATCTGTAAAAACGTCCGAATCCAAAGGGATAAATAATTCACAGCTTTGCTGAAAGACAGCACTAAAGGGTTTTGATCAGTTGATAAAGAAGAAGAATGCAGCTGTAAATGTCTGGCACATCCAGGCTTCAGGGAATTTTTACTATGTCCTCAGTTTTCAAGAGAACTGTTAAACTAAAACCCCCTAAATGTTCTTTTTCAACTGCAAATGATCTCCATGGCAAAGGATGGGAAGTTTAAAACAAAATTAACAAAAAATATAGTAAAATGAATCCGTAAAGGAAGCTTCGGGAAAGCACTGAGAGGGGGGTCTGGCTTGAGTTTTTCTAATTATTTCTTTAAAGAAATTATAATTTAGAGCTCCTGTCTCTGTGGTTTGACAAGTCGACAATTTGTCCATTGTAAGAGTAATGATATGTTTGATTTATTTTCACTCATTCCTTTAATAGAATATTTTACTTTTAAGATTACAAGGACAGCTGATAAGCTTCTTTGAGATGGCAGCAATCTATGTATTACAGAAACATCTGTGATGCCTAATTCTGTTAACAATGAATGTAATGGTTTTATTTGTTTCTCATGGTATACTCTGCCTTCCAAACACTTGAGAATACTCACTTAAACAGATATTTATCTGATTTTAACACTGTATGCCTCTTGTCCTGTCCAGATTCCCTCCAGTTGGAGATGCGATGAATTTCAAAACCAATCCTCATCAGACAGATGAAAAAATGTAGAAGAATAAAAAAGCAGTCAATCCTATTGAAACTACAAATTTTCCCTTTACATATTTCACCACCTGAAATGACAATAAGACTAAGCAATAACCCACTCTCACACTTGTTGCTATGCTTTATAGAGCATGAAAAAATCTACATTAAGGACTGTCAAGACCCAACCCCTATATTGCAAACAGTTATGAGTAGTCCTTTTGAAAACAGGTCCTTCTTCATGTCACAAAGAGCATTTCTAGACTAACTGCTCCTTTCTGTCAATTTTCAGGCTCTAAAATCTTGTTTTAGTCTGTTGCAGATACTGTGAGCCCAATCAAAAATCTTGTGGTATAAGGTTTTTCAAAATGCGTCCCATTTATTAGTTTTCCAAGTTTTTTCTATTTCTTTCTGGCACAGAGGTGTAATAAATATCTTATCTTGAGCAAGCCCTGAGTTCTCCCCCCATTCCTTCCACACCAGCCTTTCAAGTAGTCTTTGAATCCCCTATTTTCATCTTGGGGTTCACCAGACCTCCACTCTCCTATCTCTCTGACAATTATATTATTTTGAAGTTCACCTAGTACCTCTGGGTTCCAGTCACAAATCTACCCCTTTATTCCAGACCTAACTCTCTTCCAAAGTAAATACTCAGTACATCTCTATAACCTCCTGTGGACAGCTGTCAAACTGAAAATGTCTACATCTTCTTCTTAAGGCATTTCTGCTTCTTTCTTACTCAATTAATATGGCTATCATATGTATTCAAATCACAAAGATGTAAGCTTTAACTTGTATTTCTCTTTGTTTTCAAATATCAAGATTATGCCTCCAAATGTGCCCTTCCACACATTCACACAGCTAAACTTCTTGTCCAGGTTACTAACAATGTCTCTTATTGTCACTTTCTTTTGTTTGGAATTTACAAAGGGAACATAGATGTGCAGTTGTGTTCACCTGGAGAACAACAAGCACCTTCAGGCTTACACACAGCTCAGGCTTAGACCAAGGATCCTCTCTATACTTGGGAGAACTTCATAGTAAAGCCCACAGAAGTACCTTATAATCTTTCAAAGAATTTTTAGGAGTGTTCTTTCTCTAACAGAAGCTAGATAACACCTAGCCCACTGGTGCCTCCACTAAATTAACTGCTATTTTTAACCATGTCACTTCCTTTTTGTGTTTTGCTTCCAATCTCCTGTGTAGAACAGATGGTAAACTGACCAAAGACCAAATTTTTGCTTTGCATCTTTATGGACGGCTCAGCAGACTGAAACCTCAGCTCATGTGCAGGTCCCTTGAAGCTGTGGTAACACAAAGCTGTGAAATACTTGTTCTGACACACAACCTGACAATAATAAGTGCAAACTTAGAATTCTAAGTGAAAACTACTGGTTTTAATACTTCTAAAGGAGTTCTTACAACACTAAACTCTCTCACTGGAAACCCTATTACATTTCTCCTAAGTAAAATAGGATGGCATTCAGGTCACCTGACATTAGAGAACTACAGTGTAGACATCTCCATCTGCAGTAATTGCCTAGACTTATGAACAAGTAGTTCTGGGCACTACTCATCTTATCCTAAATAGACATTTATAGCACATGTGACTCATGACCTCATCGTGCTTACTTCCTCCTATTGGTTACAAATGTCTTGAACATCAGTGCAGAAGTGTATATACTTTGCAGATGTCTAAATTTATGTGACGCAAATTCCCAGCCCTGTAACAGTATCTGGAGGCGCAAGGCAATGTAATTTTCTAAAAGCATTTCAAGTTGCATCTTTCTTTATTTAAGGTATTCTAAGCATAATATTTTGACCAAGGACCTATGTGCAGGGAAAGTTTGTCTTGCTAGACATGCCAAAAAGAACATAATAGTAATTTTCTGTTCCACAAAAGAAATAGCAGCTGCTCTTTTCTGATATTAGAATATACACTGATCTATATTTTCAGCTGGCATGAGAACAATGAGAGATTAAATCCGGCTTTTTCCTTAATCTTTATTTAGTTTTAATTAATTCTAAAGTTTAATCACGACCTTCCCCTTTGCCAAGTTTCTTGTACTGGACCTGAAACTAACCTTTAGACAAACGTAAAAGCACAAGGAGCTCTGAAACATTATCTGTATGTTCTTTTGTCTTGGGAAATGTAAATTAGGGCAGTGGGTGAATAACACTTCTTGGCTTTGTGTCCTGAAATGTAATTGTGGAGCTATGGCAGGGTCAAGATTTATGAAGCTATCAATCAGGACTGGGGTGGGGAGGGTGCCAGATTACACCTGTAGCACTGTTTTTGCTTCCTTCCAGACAAGTAACTGTGCTGTAAGGAACAGTGGTTTCTGAGATGACATTGTTTAAGGGAAGAGCAGGCAACTCTGAGATGGGCTGGAAATGTATAGACAGAATAAAACAATGAAAAAGCACAAAAGAACTGCAAATAGCATATCTTAGAATACATACAACTTAGAAAATACCTTTAAATCAGAACAAAGATAGTAATAGAAATAAGAAAGAAACTGAGAAACTCACCAAAATAAAAGGTAACTATTTATAAGTGAACAAGAGGGGAAGAAGGAGTTCTGTTTAAGAAATTAAATGAAGTGAGTTAAATATTTTTACATAGGGACATAGAATCATAGAATGGTTTGAGTTGGAAGGGACCCTAAAGATCATCTAATTCCAATCTCCCTGTGGTAGGCAGGCACACTTCCCATTAGATCAGGTTGCTCCAAGCCCTGCCCAGCCTGGCCTTGAACACCTCCAGGGATGAAGCAGCCACAATTTCCTCTGGCAACCTGTTTCTGTGTCTCTCCACTCTCATGGTGAAGAAATTCTTCCTCATGTCTAGTCTAAATCTGTCCCTCTCCAGTTTATACCCATTCACCCTCACCCTGTAACTACAAACCTTTGTGAACAGTCAATCCTCAGTTTTCTTGTAGGTCCTCCAGGTACTGGAAGGTCCCTACAAAATCTCCTCAGAGCCTTCTCTTCTCCAGGCTGAACAACTCTAACTTTCTCAACTTGTCCTCATATGGGAGGTGCTCCAGTCCTCTGACCATCTTTGTAGCCTCCTCTGTACCTGACCCAACAGTTCCATATCCTTATGTTGAGGATTCCAGAACTGGACACAATTCTCCAGGTAAGGTCCCACTAGAGAGAAATAAAGGTGCAGAATCACCTCCCTCAACCTGCTGACCATATTTCTTTTGATGCAGCCCAGGATATGATTTGTCTTCTGGGCTGTGAGTGCACATTGCCAGTTCATGTCAAGCTTCTCTTCAACCAGCACCCCCAAGTCCTTCTCTGCAGGGCAGCTCTCAATCGCATCAACCCCCATTCTGTATTGAAATCATGGATTGCCCTGAACCAGTTGTAGGACCTTGCACTTGGCTTTGTTGAACATCATGAGGTTCTCTCAGCTCCACTTCTCCAGGTTGTCCAGGTTCCTCTGGATGACATGCTATAAAATGTGTATATATATATATATATATATATATATAAAATAGAAGTTATATATATATAAATATATATATATATATAATAGAAGTTTCTTTTTAAAGTTAAGAAGGGCAGTATCTTTATACTACTATTTAGTATGACCTGTTATTAAGCAAACAAACAAACAATCAAACAACAAATAAATAAAACAATCAACATACATAAGTATCTTTGTCTCACCACCCAGGTTTCTAATGTACTTCTTTATATTGTTATCATTCTTACTTATTGTTAGGGCGTTTTTATCTTAGCTAATTCTCAAGGAGAGACAAGATTCTTCTGTTAGAGTGTTTTTTGTTTGTCTTTCAAAGATGGGCTGCTGGCCTGGTATGGGTCTGGAGATAAGACCCATCTATAAACAAAAGGCTTTCTCTGGAATGGGCCAACATCATGATGTTGTTATCTAGAATCGTGTCTAATTGCATGTCTTTTGTAGTCTTCGTTTAACTGAAAACCTGGCCTCTATAAGAAGCCCTCGAATTCTCATTTCAGGATTCACTCCAAATTGGCCATGGGGTGACCGCTGATCGATCGGCTATGAAATTTTATGCGCATGTATTTTTAAAATTGGTAATAAACATTTTTGTTGCTAGCAACTCTGCCTTGTCGTCTTAGCAAAATGTTTTAGACCCTAACAGTCTGGGGGCTTGTGGGATAGATTTTGCTAACACGGCAGGACAGGAGATCTGATTTCTGATTCTGAAATGGAAAAAGCAAATTCTGATTCTGAAACCAGCTTCCCTCTGAGGAAGGTGAGTTTAACCTGGTCTGATTCTGATTTCTCTGAGGGCCCAATCTGAACTGAAGACCCAAAGAAAGAGAACATAAATCTGGATCCACCAGACGCGGTGGCTGTTCTCAGGGTTGGAGCAACGCTGGGGACGCTCGGCTGCTCTCTGGGAGGGGAGGCGGAGGCGAGTCCTCAGCCCTCCTCATTCTGGTTCTGTCTTGGTTTCTCTCGGTATTGAAACTTGATGCTTGTTTTTGGTATTCACGTTTGGCACGTCGGATTTGTGGTACTATAATTATGGTTGTGTTTATTGTTGCTTTTAGGGTGTTCTTGAGATACAAAATGGGGCAGAGTCAAAGTAGATCTGATGCCAGTCTGCTAGAATTGATAATTTGGTATTTAAAAATTACCAAAATAGAGCTGCCCTCACAGGAGACACAGTACATGTGGGAAAATTAAAAATGCTTTGCCAGCTAAAATGGTCAACGTTCCAAGTGGGCTGGCCACCCTAAGAAACGTTTGCCCTTCAGGCAATCTATTCGGTTCAATCTGTTGTAATGGACAATCACCCAAATCAGACCCCATATATTTTGGCATCGCGTTATTTTGTAGAAGAGCCAACTTCCAGGCTCAAACCGTGGGTCCCATCCAAAAATAAGACTACAACCCTGCCGCTACGGCACGCTCCAAAAATTTTGGATAAGGACTGGAGATATTTGAAACCGGTTTTACCTCCCCTTACCCGACACAAAAAGATCAATTAGAACCTGAAAATACAAATGAAAGACTTATATGTCCACCTAAAACATGAGAAAATACTTGAACTGCCTCTCCCTCTGAAATTGTACCAGAACCTGTGCCATGTAATTCTACTGGGCATGTCACAGAATAAACAGCAGCACACAAACCATTTTCTGAGAATCCCCAGGATTTGATCCGTCTCGTAAGAACTGTATTCTTAACATACGGTTACCCTTACCTAAATTTATCTGATCCTAGAGAGTATTTGATGCAGAATCAGAGTCTGTTCTGCCCTCCTGAAATGGAAAAAAAAAAAAGCCCAAGCTGGCTTCTTTTGCAAAATCTTTCCTATTCAGCTTGCAGGAAAGTTAAAAGTTAAAAAGCGGTTGCTCGATAAGGACTGGGCCCTGGGGGTGGGAGGGGTTGTGAAGGCTGCTTTGCAACTTATGTGTGAAGTGTTAAAGGGACAGTTTGGAGACTTGAAGTAGTTAAGTTTATCTGCAGGAAAAGTCTACTTGTAACTTCAGAGAGAATATGAGCATGAAAATCATTTTGTGTATATAAAGTTTTGAAATCACTGATTGTCAGACACACTCTGAAGACCAATCCTGATTTTTTTCCAGCTTTAAATAGAGTGTACCTGCCCTAATAGCTAAATTAAAAAGTTAAGTGTGAGTTCTTTGTAACCCATGTGAAACCCTCTGTTTGGCTGCGAGGCCCACTGATCTATGGGACTCCCTTGAGTACCCCCGGAAAATTTTTCGGAGGGACTCCGCTTCCTCAGCTGGACCTCTACGGGAACAGATGGCAATCCTCAGATAAAGGGTACATTTTAAATTTTCCCCTTGTGGGGTGACATTAATCACAGAAATTGAAACTGTGGTACTGTAAGTTGCTTTGTGGTTCTTGTGTGTTTTGAAGTGAATAAGTTAATGTTGGTATGTGTGTGAGATCCAAGAAATCCTAGTTAAGTAGTTAAATGTCCTCACGTTTTTTTTGTCTCTCCTGTTCTCCTCTGATGGTACTTTCTTAATTCCCTAGGGACCTGTTAAGTCTTCAAGTCTGTCTTTTGTCTCTGCTGTAAAACTGTCCTTGTTTTCAAGTAATGAACAAGCTAAACTATCAATTTCCTTTTGTTAACATGATTTGTTCCTTCCTTCCATGGAATGAGATATTAGTGCAGGATTGTATTTGTTTTGTTGCAAAAATGAGATGAATCTTGTCCAGAGTGTACATGGTTTATTGTAAGTAACAAATAGTTAAGGTCAGAGTTGTCCTGAATATAAGATCCAGAACAAAGAAAATCTGCCAGTGATTTTAGAAGCTAGCAGAGTGGCTGCATTTAAAAGAAAAAAAAAACAGCTAAGATATTTTAGATCACTAAGATCTTAAATCACAAAAGAATTGGTGTTCCACCAAGCGGCTGTAACACCTTGTTGTAATTAATGTTGCTCTATATCAAAACATGATCTAGAATGTTTATGTAGCATTTGGGTCTTTCTCTGGACAGGTCTTGTGAAAGTAAAACTTCCTGGTAGCAAAGGAAAGAAAGGATCATCCTGAAAAGCCACAGGGCAAAGAAAAGTATCTCTGGGCTGTCCAAAGATGAATTCTCCTTTCTTTTCATTCACGTTGATGCTATAGAATGTACCTTCCACTTCAGGAACCTGATTAATCCTTCACCAGAGAGGTGATAGAGCTTTGTCTTACACTGATGTAAAACCTGAGCGGTATTAAAGACAAAAATTCAGGCCTAGAGAGAACACTTGTTTCCTCTCCCTAATCCGTCTGCTGCTTGGCAGCAGAGCCTGTTTATTTATTCTTGTTCTAATTTGCAGCCAGCAGACCAACAAGAGGTGATGTGAGCTGGTCGTTGGAGTGCAGCTCGTTGCATTTATGACCCTGTGCCCCAAGTGTAAAGTGTGAAGAAAATTGAAAAAAATTAATGTGTGCAGATCTGTTTTCTAGTTTGCAACATCACCTGAAGCAGCAAGAGAACGTGATGTAAGAATGGAGTCTGAAATCAAGATATAGTCGATGTGCACACTGTAAAAAATCAGAATCGAGTGCGGTAACTGAGCTTGGGTAAAATAAAAGAATCGGAATTGGGTACTGTAGCTGAACTTGAGTAAAGGAAGTTGAAAAATGCAAAAAGTTATGTTCTTGATAAGTACGGGAACCTCTGTGTAAACCAGCAACTGATTCCTGTAGATCAAAATGAAATATTGTGATTGCAATAGAAGCTGCTGGCCAAACTGAGAAAACATTCCTTGGGTAATCTGTTACGTATGAATTGAAAAACAAGTGAGTATACCTCAATTTGTTAGCTAGGAGCCCCTAGACCTTAATGAGATTTACTAAAGCAGTTAGAGATGGAAACAGTATTTGGGGCAGGGGATACGAATTTTAAAGTGAGAGATCTTCAACTAATCAAAGTTTTGAGTTTGTCTTTAAGACAGGTAAAAGAACACCATGACAACAAAAGTTCTGAAGCAGGTTTATCCAGACATGTGGACTTCTGAGATATCTGAAAGACTAGAAATGTGAAGCATGTACAGGTAAATTTGGCCCATGTCAGGTAACACCCTCTGTGATTAGGGAAATTGTATAGAAGATAAAATTAATTATTGACAATATGGGTTATTAGAGAAATGTGAGGCAAAATATAA
Source organism: Coccyzus lansbergi (assembly GCA_033558105.1). NCBI lineage: Eukaryota > Metazoa > Chordata > Aves > Cuculiformes > Coccyzidae > Coccyzus > Coccyzus lansbergi. Next base: position 625,840 of record JAUMJK010000021.1, on the reverse strand, counting down.
TGCTCCAATATTTCCTATAAAGGAACGAGATATAAGCTACATTCAGTAGTAGTAAATACTTGTACCTTGCCAACCAATTTTAAAATGAATTGTAGTTTACCGTACTGGATTTGAAAGATGCCCTCTCCTGCTTGATATTGGCTGACAGCAATTGGTTGACTTGTCTTTAAATAAGAAAACCCAGGAAAATGCAACTAACTTGAACAATATTACCTTGAAGTATTGTAAACAGCTGAACTATTCCTGAAGACCAGCTAGCTTGAGACCTGGAAACTTGAGACTGGAATCTGAAAACTTGAGACTGGAACCCTGCTGCAGTATGTGACCTCCTGAGAGCCACACAAACAGAAGACGACTGTGAGCGATGGGTTGTAAGTTTATTGGACTTTTGAACTGAGCAGGTGTCAGGACTTTCAGCAGAAAGCCCAGCCTATACAGCGACAACTTGCCTACTTTGGATTCGAGATCTCCAGAAAACACGGACAGCACAAAAGGAAGCTATTTACTGCACAGTCATGCCAGGAATGGCAAAGGAACTCAGAACCCTTCTGGGAATGACAGGTTGGTGTTTATGAAAAGTTCATGAAAAACGGGATGGCCCTAGATGTGCTGACACAGCAGCTACGCCCATGTTGAAAGGACTGGATATTACGCACAGTCTCAGCAGTGCTGGGGCAGAAAAGCCACTGGCTGCCCCCTCTAGATCGAGATGTGGTTATATTCACCACTAACACTGTGAATCCAGCATCTTTCCTTAGGGAAGCTGCTTTAAAACCAGCAAGATGCGGAAAACTCCTGGTACACTGACAGAAGCACCTTCGTGGAACGAAGACATCATAAAGCCAGATATGCAGTAACTGCCACCAGAGAAGTAATCGGAGCCAGACCGTTACCCCAGGAACATCAACCCAGAAAGCAAGCACTAGAATCAGCAAAAAGATCACATACTACAAAGGTCACCAAAGAGGTAATACTGGTCATAAAATTAGTAACAAATTGGCAGGAGATTTTGAGGCCAAGATGGCCACAGAAAAATGCAGGAATAAAACTGCTTTAGTTCCAGACGGTAAACTTCAAATCCCTGACTCTGATTCAAGATAGAAAATTGATTATCAATATGGCAAGAAAACAAAACAAACCTTTTGAGGTACCTCTGAACTCCCAATAAAATGGGAAAGAACGTGCTGACATTTATTAGCACTAACAGATGCTTTCTCAGGCTGGTCAGAAACTTTGTTAATTGAAATTATACCTTGTTTAGAGTGCTTGCAGTAATATTGTTAGGTAGAGGTATACATTTATGCTAAAATAATAAAAGATTAACGAAATTTTAAGAACTGATTGGTAGTTACATTCTCCATACTGATCACAGTCCTGAAGCCAGGAGGAGAAAGAAAATCATCGGAACAGTAAACAGCTAAGAGTGTAAAACAAAGCCAATACTGACATCAAGCACGTCTTTGACCTTGCTAAGGTCTTGAAGTAGTAAGAAAAAAACCCAAGTATTAGCCCTGTGTACCAGTTGCAGTATAAAGGAAGGGATCTCACAGAACTAAGTGAGAATTTGCCTAATCAGCTAACAACACTAGCCGAACTCGTTTGAGAAACAAGCTGCATAGCATAAAAGTTTAAGATCAATCTGTACCCGGAAATAAGTTTTTTGTTGAAGATTTTGCAGGAAAACCACCGAAAACAGCAGAATGGACCATACGAAGTATTGCTGACAACCTTTGCAACAGTCGGAGTGGGAAAACTTGGATCAAGTAAAGAAAATCGTCTACCAGTCAGTGGACAACAGAATGCTTGACACCTTTAAGAATTAAGACTAACTAAAGTGAACTGTAATATTATTGAAAGCCTTATTTTCCCACAAGTGGAATACCTCTGTAAATGTTTGAAAAAACCTGCTTGTCTGATGTACGCTATGTATTTTGGGAGTCCCTGCAAGCATTCAAACCTTAAAAAACTATACGTGGTTGTCAAAACTGCCATATAAATCTGAAACTATGCTGGTTTCCATTTAATACCTGGAGTAGCCATGCCCACGAGTTATAGTATGTGTTTGTAGGTATGCAAGGCATCAATTTTGGAGAATAAAACTGAAGCTGATTATCTGTTATTGAGATACCATAAGTAATTTGCTGACTTCAAGGGCATGAATTAGCTGTAAACTTGCCCTAGTCAAAACAATCTTCTCTCAATATTATAACATGAGAACTATCAGTTTTGCTAACCCGTATGGTGTACCAAACTATACTGTAATGTTGTCAGTGAAAAGTCAGAAGTTATAAGACATGAAGAAGAAATCTAATTAGACATGCAGTAAAGTCAGAAAGATTGAAGAGACCCTAAAAAAAAAAAAAAAAAAATGGGGGACTCTTAGGACGTTTTTATCTCAGCTAATTCTCAAGGAGAGACAGGATTCTTCTTTTAGAGTGCTTTTTGTTTGTCTTTCAAAGATGGGCTGCTGGCCTGGTATGGGTCTTATGGAGATAAGACCCATCTATAAACAAAAGGCTTTCTCTGGAATGGGCCAACATCATGATGTTGTTATCTAGAATCGTGTCTAATTGCATGTCTTTTGTAGTCTTTGTTTAACTGAAAGCCTGGCCTCTATAAGAAGCCCTCGAATTCTCATTTCAGGGTTCACTCCAAATTGGCCATGGGGTGACCGCTGATCGATCGGCTATAAAATTTTATGCGAATGTATTTTTAAAATTGGTAATAAACGTTTTTGTTGCTAGCAACTCTGCCTCGTCGTCTTAGCAAAATGTTTTGGACTCTAACACTTATTCACAACTTACTGACCAAATTACACAGCTGTCAGCTCCTGAGGCCACTGGAAAAAGCAAAGTAACCTTCATAAAAGTCAAATACACAAAATCAAGGAATACAAAGAAATGGTTCAACATTTCTTGTGTATGCTTTGCATTACTGTCCTGATAATTAAATAGGGTTAACTAATATAGTAGAAATTTGACAACTCTCTTGCAACAAAACTTACATATGGAAAGTAGTAATTTTTTACTGAAGTAACATCTTAGTAATCCTAATTTCCTTCAATGTATTCAGTGTAGAAGTTTACGCATCTTTATACTTCTCTGTTGATTGTTTTCAAGTATTTAATATTTCTACAGAATCCAAGTGTCAGATCAAACAGAATTGTTTCTAGTTTTCACTTTATATACATGTATTCATATTTCACCTTATTTTAAATTGTAATCTTTTAAGTGCTGCAGTATTTGTTTTTCCTAAATAATTTTCCTCAGTGACAGAACACAAAAGCGACTGTGCACAAGGTAGAAGAAATTACAAAAAAGAGCAAGAATGGATTTTTTATGGACTCGCATAATTATTTAAATAGCTTTTTTCAATAGTGTAAATTTACATATTACAAAAATTAGCTAAGCAATACATATGAAAATGTTGCCTATTGGGTATTATGTAATCCTATAGCACAGAGGAACAAGGACTTTTAAATCCAAAATGATGAAGAATATACAGTGACTTATTAGAATTACACAGCTCTGCTTATATGCTTGCACTTGGTGAATATGCCAGATCCTCCTTTCTTGAAGATGTGTGGAATACAAATTTCTCCTTCTAACTTACCAAAAACACTTCTGTTAGTAACAGACAGGCATCAAACACACAAAGGACTGGCTACTAAGGTGGAACAAATTAATACAATTAATTTCAAAGTCTGTAGGATTTTCCAATACCAAGATATTCATACTGTCCCCTTTCTGTTTCATATTTTGAATTTCTATTGAATCTTTGTCCAAAGGTTTTTTGTCTTTATGGAATCCATAACTCCACCCATGAATTTTCCTAAAGATTCAACCTACCTAGTTCTCTCTGTCTGGGCTTGTATCTTTTTATTACGTGTTTAATTTGGCTTCTGAATGGAAATGTTAGCATTCATTAGCAAGATCTTCTACACTCTCAGCCATTTGAGTGCAAATTTTTAATACAATCTAAGCAGGAAGACAGCACAGAAACAGTCATTAAAATGTTTCCATTTGAAATAAAATGTTCTATTCAACACGTTAGTTCCATCTGGCAAGGATGGGGTTTCTGTTGGCATGCAGAAAATTCAGCATGCCAATCTTGGCATTTTGTTTCTCACTGGAAGCCTCCACCGCAGTAAAGTGTACTTCAAGAGGCTAAATAATTGGATGAAATTTGGCTCATGTTTTAAAAAAGTCAGAGCTTTATCACTACACAATACTCGGTAGGAGACATAAAGATATAGGAGAGAAGTATGTGTATTAAGTCTAGGCTTCAAGATAAATAGGAGAGCATAGTTAAATTCTGGGAATTGGATTACTGATATGCAATTTCATTGCAGGAAATACTAACCAGACAATAGGTGTGAAAACAGCAATTAAGTTGAAAAGCTTGACTACTTATCACATCATTATATGAACTTCTGTCTTTTTCCTGCTGTTTATATCTAAATTTAAAATGAATACAAGAATATCAAAGGCATTACAGACCCCAGTACAATTCCTTCCTCCTCTTAGTGTTATTCTTAATGGTGCATACAGCAGAAAAGGGCAAGGAATTAATGAGAATACTAAAAGAGCTGGGTTATACAGTATGGAGACAGCACTTCAACTACATTATTTGCACAATTTCTGTAGGGAGTTGTGAAGTAGAGGTCTTAAATTTAATATATCTGGCCTACTTCCATATGGATTCCACTCAAACCCGTTCCTTGCAGCTTGCTGAATACAGAGAGGGAATCAGTCATATACGATGGCAAATTATTCCAATTCACATTTTTCAGCTGGTATGTTTTTTAACCTGGAGCAACACCCAATTGAAAAATTCTGCAGTTCTGCAGGCTGGGCATAAAATTCCTGTTGTAGAATAAATACATATCCACTTCTATGAAGTCAAGGGAATTTTTCTGAATGTTCTCTAGTTGCTATGCTACTTACTGAAGTTAAAAAGTTATATCATATAATCAACTCTTGTCCTTGTTTTTTTTTTTTTTTCTCCCTGTTACAAGTCAGTGTCAAAGCTGCTCAGCTGCTGTGACCTACAGTTTAGAACTGAGCAACTGTACACACATTTATAAATGCCTAATATAGACTTAAAAACCATTTACTGCAAAGATAAAAATATACCTCTAAAATTAACCTGTACCATTTCTGGTTTGTAGCATTCATTTTGGTTCTGTGGCATTGCCTGGAGTTGTGTACCATTCTACTCTCTATCAAAAATGGAGTGGTTACTCAAATACTTTCCAGTGGCTCATAGAGACATTTTCTAGCAAATGCTGACAAATTCTAGTGCTTATGGACATGAATGAAAATTTTACTCCCAGGAGTCTTGTATAGTACAGAAGGGAAATCCGCCAAACCCAGACTTTGCTGCTTATATCATTGTATCCAAGGGCCCCTAGAGTGCATGTGATACTAAATACATTGAAATGTGTATTGACATTGTGATGTTGAGAAAAGTTACAGTAGTATATTTCAATCATGTCACAAGACAACAGGTCCAAACTAAGTTTCCTGTGTATCATAACTTGAATTTGATACAAAAAAAAAATGTGATTAAAAAAATCTAACCAATGGCTACTTTTCTTATTTTCAATCAGTGTATTCTGAAAAAGATACAACTTCCTGTAAGAATTTACTATATCTTCTGTAATTTATCTGTAAAATTATTTCTGCATTTATTGGCAGTAAAAGTGGAACAGAGAATTAATTTGAGCTGATCTTTCACAGGAAACAACTTGGACAAACACATACGTAGGACACTGCCACTCAAATCAAATTAACTTAACCTGGACAGTTTTATTAGATTTGTCAGTTACTATGGCTAGCTGACAAAGTTAGTATTCTTTTTAATTACCTTTTCTTATTTGTATTTCTGTAGAGGACTTATGTTCAGAGAGTTTTGGTTACAAGTAAAAAACTGACCAGTGTAAGTCTTCCTAACAGTAGATCTCAGTATATAAAGGAATATCTTAGCATCCATGTAGAAAACTGGAAGAGGGAAAGAGGAAAAGGAAAGGGAAAGAGGAAAGAAGATGTACCTTGAAAATCATAAAGTGAGCAAGTGGCAAAGTTAGGAATAGAAAAACAGACTGTTAAGTGTGAAAGAACTGCCTTGGGCATAGAGCTTTAACATAGCTTAATGTTGACTGGAACATTTTTTCCAGTTACTACTTCACAGAAGACCTAACAAAAGGAACTTATCAGGGGATGGAATGAGTCAGCATTCTTGCCATACTTCCTACAAAGGCTCCTATCTAAGATAAGCATTCATATGTCCATGAAACACTGAAGCCAGTGTCTAAATTTACATACCAAAGTACGTGGCCAGTAAAGAAAGGTAGAGGATTGCATTTTAGAAGAAGGAAAGAGAGGGATAAGGAAAATGTATCTCAGTTTACACTTAATTGGAAATATCTCAAAAACTATATGGATCTCAGTACAAAACTTCACTCTTTAGAAAATATGTATTTCAACTTGAACCTGGCATGGAAGACTGAAAATTGAAAGGTACATTTTCAACTATTTGTTATTTAGGGCAACAAATATGTCAGTGACATAGAATGAAAAGTTTTGTGTTTGCATCATAGAGGTGCTGGAAACTCAAATCCAACTGCAAAGTACACATCAAGATGAAGCATTCTCAGTCAGAAAGCCAAGATTCGGTTCAGGGCCAAGACCATATTATCCTATTTTTAAATCTGATCCAGGTGCAGCCCCAAAGGATGGAAGTCTTGTGACAAAAGCTGCTATTTTGAGAAAATCACATCTGAGATTCTTTGTTAACATGCACATTACATTTGGGCTAGTGGAACCAGAAAAATATTATTGTAGAAATGTCTGTCAAAATCCCATAAGGAGAGGGACTGTTGTGTGTAAGCTAAGCTAATAAAAAATAAAAGAACTGATTACAGTTCTAAAACTTCTCTCAGGCAAGCTTGATCCAGCATGCTTCCAGAGTAGCCTAGCTCTTCTCTAGTAAACTAGAGCAGCCACAGGAGGAAGAAGAACCCATCACCACAGGTGCCTCCAAAACATTCTTATTTCTGCAGAAAAAATATAAGCCATAACCAAGATCTAGTCACACATTCTGGTTGAGCTGCTGGTCATGAAGAAGTTATATACATTAAGTGTTCATTTTACACAGCGGTCTCTGCTTGAAAGGTAGTTGCAGAATCCAATCTCAGGCACAGCTATAATTCCCTCTCCATAGACTCTTGATTAAAATGATGTCAGATAAGACTTTCACTCAATATAAAGTATTGAAAGAAACAGATCATGCTAAATGTCTATCTGAATAAGAAACTGTGGAATCTCAGTTCTACATTTGGCTAAAGTGAAATATTTTCATTATGACAGTTTGTTTTGTGTGTATTTTAAATGGCAATTAAAAAAATACAGAAGAACTGTGCAAAAATTACTGCTGGAGGGCACAGAATGCCATAATCTTCTTTGAAACATGGTTCAACTCCCATTTTCTCATGTTGACACTGCCTGCTATTGGTAAGAAATAAGAATTCAATCAACAATATAGATTTATGAACATATTTTACCAAAAGAGCTTGCTTCTTAGGTCTCTGTTCTGAATTATGTATATACTTATTTTTACAGTCACTGATTTGTCAGTGAGTTCCACTAGCAAGTGGAAGACTCTACACAGGGCAGTTTCTAAATGAAGGTGACACGCTCTTGAGAATCTTAATTAAGACAATTTCTTAATTTTGTTATTCTCACCTCTTTCAAGTTTTTCAGACTCAGAAAGTTCCTACATTGTACTTGAAAGGCTAATTCTTCCAGAAATTGGAGAGTCTGTCATATTCTAGCTAAGACTTTTTGATCATATAGCAATATGCCAGGAAATTAAACCCAGAAACAAAGCTTCACTTCCAATTACAGGTATGGGGTTTTTTTATCTTCTACTGTGCAAGCATTATCAATTCCATTAACGGATTCACCTCTGTCTTTGAAGTCTGGTACACAAATTAATTAATATATCTCTTCCAGACATGAAAAGAAAATTAAATAAAGTTTTAAGTTCTCAGAGGTGCCTATTTCCTCTGCGAGCTAATAATTTATTTGTCTCAGAAAATTACCATACTCAATAATCTTGCTGGTAAGTTTATATTCCTAATATTTCGTTAAACTTACTCCACTCTGGTAGCCTACAGGAACCAAAGTTTATAGGAAAATTTTCTCCATTACTTTGTGGGGTTTTTCCCTGCCAACTAAACAAGGTTTTCAGCAAGACTGATTAAATCCCACTATTTGCAAAACCTACCCTTGAGGTGTTTGCATGAGTTTAATGTTTGGGTTTCAGGAAGCAATTCTGCATCTCTAGTTTCTACCTCATTTTTTTCTTCAGTGAACAATGTGGAAGAACAAGAGGTCAAATTAATTCCTGAAGTAATTCCATTTGCTGAAGTTGAGTTATGATATAGCAAGCCATCTAGGAAAGAACACATAAACAAAGTTTGTGAAATAAATCCATAGAATAAACCTCTGCTTTTAATGTGGTTTGACAAGTTCAGTCTCAAACATCAAAATCGGACCTGTACTACAAAAAAGCAAAAAATCTCCAAGAAAACTATGCCTGCAGGTATGAACAGGTGTTTTCATTCATTGTTCAGGTTAGAGAACATCAGTAGTACCCTGGTGACAAATCACACACCATCTTTGTCTACTTACTTTGCTTCTTACCAGAACTGATAAGAATTTTGTTCCATTGATGTATCCTTGAGATTTTGGAAGTTTGCTGTCACTTTACTAAAAATGTACTCAAATAATTAGTCCTAGTAAATTACAAGTTTTTATTTTGGGGTTTTTTTTCCTGCTTTAGCATAATTTTAGGTAATGCTTTACTGTTTGCATCAGAAACCATAAAGAAACAAGAGCAATTAATTTTCTAAAAATTAGCAATGGTTTCTGGCTCTTGTGATCCAACTGATAATATATATCAATATAAATATTAATTGTAATATAATGAGCAAACACTGTGATAAGTTTTAAATTTTTAGATAAGTATTTCATAATTCAAAGCAATATCTCAACTATGCAACTAACAGTAACTGGAAAGCTTGGGAGAGGAAACTTGTGTTTAATGACACATCAAAGCAATTATCTTGGCACCGTGCTTTTGAATGCAGTTTTGAGAGCCTGAAGCTGTGAAAAACTTTGAAAAGTAACTTGCCCTGACATTCCATTCATTCCTCTTACTTAAGTACAAAATAGCATGTAGTTCTCTTTGGTTTTAATATCCTGTGAGTTATTCCCATATGAAATATATTACTTCTTTTTCTAAAACACAACCTCCTTTCAGGTAGCTGTAGAGAGCAATGAGGTCTCTCAGCTTCCTCTTCTCCAGGCTAAACAACCCCAGTGCTCTCAGCCATTCCCCATAAGGCCTGTTCTCCAGCCCCTTCACCAGCCTCGTTGCTCTTCTCTGGACTCAATCCAGAGCCTCAACATCCTTCTTGTGGTGAGGGGCCCACAACTGGGGGCCTCCTCGTTGCTTAGTCCAGAGGGAGAATCACCTCCCTGGACCCGCTGGTGACACCATTTCTGAACCAAGCCAAGATGCCATTGGCCTTCTTGGCCACCTGGGCCACTGCTGGCTCATGTTCAGTCAGCTGTCAACCAACACCCCCAGGCCGTTCTCCTTCAGATAACCATATTTGTATGGTTATCTGTCATAAAAACTATCAGCAGTTGTTAAACTCAACTTAAACTATAAAAATTTTAAAGCAATGATGAGATTTATGTTTTACATTTAAGAATAGGTAGCTTCAGGATGGATGACTTGTAACTGATATTGGTGTACATTAACACAAGGCCACAATAAAAGGATTGAATGCAAAATAAAATTAGTGGCTTTTTGCAAGGTACTATATAAGCAATGCACTTAAAATTTTGTTGGGTTTTTCTTTGTATTTTAAATATGATAAGCTTACAAAGTCCTTGTAGAACAAACGAAAGTGCATAATCAGATAATGCAACACAAGTTTGCCAGGAGTAATGAACTGTAATGATCTATAATTATCTAATGTGTTTGTACTTCAAGCTGAACTTCTGGTAATGGTTATCACTGAACTCATCTTAGTAACAGCTATAGAAACCAGGCAGGTACTTTTGCCTCTTGGACATATTTCAACGGGAATCAATGGGTCTCACTATCTCTACAACAAGCAATTCCATACTTGCATTGTTGTATCACTTACTCTCTTTTTTTCCCCTCCCTCTTCTTCAACAATTGTGTCTTTTGAAGATATAACAAATATACAGTCACTGTGCCCCTAGAGATAAGAAAATGGTGTATCTCTGTTCAGCACAGCAGAATTCAGGTTAAAAGTAAATGGAAGAACCAAGGTCAACTACACACAAGTTTGTTTATCCCAAGGGTTTTTTTAGATTTACAGAGGGGAATGTAGAGAGGAAGAAATAAAAAGAAGTGAAGACAGAGAGTTGCCAAAAACACATACACAGACCAGAAATCAGTGTCTTGCTTAAGCACATCACTGGTCAGACCAATATGCCTTGCTGAGATGCACACTGCATGCCTCAGATAATCAACTTTACTGGAAATTAATTCCTTCAAACAAAAGGCTATGCAGACTCATTATCCAGATCAGTATAGGACCCTGATATCAGGCATCTATATATCCTCTTTAACAAAATTGCCTCCTATGAGTGCTTGAGCTTAGGGGTTTACATCTAATTCAAGTGTATTTTCCTAGCTGCAGCAGCACTTTAGAATAAGCAAGACAGCAAAACCCTGGTGCCTCCAGGCTACTCATAGGAGTATTAGACATAGCCATGAGGCCTGCTCCCCAGGTTTCTATGAAAATTAGATTACTTCAGAACTGTTGCTTTAACAACTAAGACCAAAGTAGTGCTGAGTGAAAGGAAGGAATATAAAGCTGATTTGCAGATAACAAGGGCAGAAGCCCCACCACGAGATCTTACGGTAGCATTCTACTCACAAAACTTGGATCAACCATAAAAATTTTATATGTACCGTTTTTAGAATTTGCTGTTGTTTCCTCATTAACAAAATTAAGGATTTCATTAAAGTGTAAATATACAGACTTTGACATCTTATGATATAATACATAGTAGAAAAATCAAAATAATCAACAGAAGATACTTAAAACTCATGCAATGAGTGAGCTACACAAGTCTTGCACAAACTTTGGTGATGGTATCAGACCAAATCAGGATTTTCGATAAAATTCTTCCACTAGAAATCTTTTTAGCAAGGGCAGTTATAACACTTGTTCCAGGTTTATGTAAATGTAAGAAATAAAATTCTGTCTAAAACCATTGTTTGGGAGGTTTTGAACATGGATATGGGAGTATAAAGTACTTAGCAGTACACAGTATGCTGGTCAATTAGCTCTGATTTCTCTCATTCTCTACAACAGAAGACAAAACGATCTGTTACATTTATCATTAATACTTGCTGAGAAAGGGAATAAAAGTAAGAAAGCAATTATTATTATTGAAACTTTCTGAGCACGTTGTCAAAAAGGACAAACAATATAAATTACAATCCACTTTTTGCATGCACTTCTAAAACAGAATTTTTGGGCAGGTTTTTGATGCAAATGCACAATTCAGGCCTCAGTAAAGTAGTTACTTATCACACACAATGGCACTTTCACAGTATTTAGAAGGACATGATCTTTCTGTCAAAGTAAAATGCTTTGCTCTTCACCTCTTCTGTGAGGCACTACCACCTCAGTTCAGGCCTTCAGCTCTTATTCACCTTCATAATCCTAAATAAAGAGATATGTATTGAAAAGGATGAACATTTCAGCTTCTTTCGTTCACCATTCAAAGCAAAGATTTTGAAAACCATACTTTCAAAGGACTGAAGTGACTTACAGGGAAGAAAACTGATTATGATGAGCCATAAGGAGAACTTTGTTGAAGTTTGTGATTTGGGGAAAATGACAGTGTTAGTGCTAGTAATATCAGGTAACATTATTTATATTAATTCCTTCTCCCTACGAGGAAAACCCACCTTGAATGTAACTTTGCTGAGAATCAGTACTTCTATACTGAAGTTGCAAAATGTCTGGCACAAAGGGATTCAAATCCACCATCAGTTTTTCAATACTATGGTTATACAATAACAGCAGATACAGTACTCATTCAGTGGTCTATATAAACATATGACAGAAATGCACTTTTTTCTAGGTTATAGCATTCAAAAACAAACAAACAAAACCCCCAAACAAACAAGGGGCATAGAAAACAAGGAAAACAAACCAGCCACGAGCCTGCAGTTGTAGTTCTTCCATCCGATTACTCTTTACTTCACTGAACTGTTTCCCCACTGTCTGTGGTAACATTACTAGTATTTCAGAGGACTGAACAGTAGATATCAAGAAAATCACTCATCATCAAGAGGGCACAAAAATATGTATAAAAAAATTAGAAATATTGAAGTATGTCTTCCTAGCATATATTCTGCAGCACCTCATAGTCCCTTCAACTGTACAAGTAGGTCTGAGTTGATCACGTGCAATGCAAATCCGTGAAACAAATTTTTTTACCAAGACATTAAGACTACCAAAGACTTCCCTGTCACTTTTTGCCTACAAAACACATTTTGTATTCATCAGTTTAGAAAGCACAGATACAGACAGAAAATATATGTATGTATATAACTATGTACATGATTATATACAATTACCACGGTAGAAAATAAAAATTAATCTAGTAAAATCCTTAACAATCCGTGGATTTATAGCAGATTGGTCACATAAATGTAATCAAGCTCTCAGGATCCTTTGAATGAAATCATGACTGATACTTTCTGCAGGTTTTCTACAAAATGAGTATGTTGACTGGCTCTGCTCCTTTTCTCTTCATGATAAAAGGAAATCCCCTCTTTTCATAAAAACAAACATGCTAGCACTTCTCATCTGTTCTATCAAACAACTTTGACCACAAATTAATAAAATAAAGTTCCCTTTACAACTTCTAGTTGAAAGGCTTTATGAACCTCCCTCCTGTAGCTTTTTAAATACATGAATCTTTCCATTTCAGATAAAAATATTCTAAAGTGACACAGTTTTGCAACAGAGAATACAGCTTAGATACCCAGAGGAAATTCTCTCCAGTTTTACGCCAAGGTCTAGGTACAATTGTATGAAAGGATGGAACAGCTACTTTGACAGGACATCACAATCTTGCCACAAATCTTGGCTGAACATTCCCCCTGTCCACTGTTCTTCCACATAGCTGGTTTACAATTGATTTGTTTTGTAAATCGACTAGTAATTCCAGTACCTCAAGAAGTTTCTGATTCTTACATAAGACCTTAGTAGGAATAATTGTTCATTGAAGTTATGGTGTTACTTTTTATTACAGGAGAAGACTCTCAGCCACAGCACATCTCTTGTGGTGCCCTCTGGCCAGGTACCTGCTCTTGTAGAGTTGCCTATCACAAGGGCAATCACTGATACAGGATAGCACTTTCGGTTGAAGGAAGGCCAAAAAACATCAGGAAAGTGAAACCTTGCTTTCAGAAAATGGGTTTTTTGGGTTTTGCTTGTTTTGTTTTTTGGGTTTTTTCTATTTTGTGAAAATTTATTTTCTCCTTGAGCTTTGCTTTAGTTTTCAGATAATAAGACAAACTTTTGGACCACCGGTCATACCACCTTGCATATGTCTGACACTAGTGTGGAATGTGTGGTGTTAATGAACGGACATTTCTAGGGATACCTTTTGACTGAGAAAGCATCTGACACCTACAGACTGGAAACCTTTGAGTTGTAGATGGCAAAATCAAGGACTTGTTGAAACCACTAGAACAGCTAATTGAAATTGCTGTATTTGGCCATTAGAATTATGCAAAAAGAATTTGCTATTAATGTTTTAGCTATTTAGAAGATAAACATCTTGCCACCCCACTCCATTCACAAACCCTTCAGTTCACTAGGTATTCTGTGATAAGGCTTTGCAGATTTGACTATGTCAGAGAGGAAAGGTTTTTTAGTTGGAACAATAGATCTAACATTCATGCTAGGAGTTCATTCAAAACATGACAAACAGAGAAAAAGCAGAATATCTGAATGAAAAATAGGTGAACAGAAGTAAACACAGAGTGACTATTTTCTCAGTGCATAAAGTAATCCTAAAACTACAAGGCTAATAGATTTTTTTCCTCAGTGCTTCTTTTTCCATTGGCATCAGGAAAAAATAGAATTTAGGAAAACACAAAAGTGATACTTTAAGTGAGAATTCTTGGTTTCACTCTTGGGTTTTTTCTGTGATTTTGGGGAGTGTTTTTTGAAAAGGAGGTACATCCAACTCTGAGATTGGGGGAAGTACCATTAGCAAAAATATACAATATTCTATTTGTCTTCTTAGAAGTAACTGAAGTGTAGAAACAACACAAGCAATTTTGAAAATAATTTCCCACAGAAAAAATACCATAAGAAGAATCATAGAATCATAGAACAACTAGGTTGGAAGAGACCCATCGGATCATCGAGTCCTACCATTCCTATCAAGCACTAAACCACGCCCCTCAGGACCTCATCTACCCGTGCCTTAAACACCTCCAGGGAAGGTGAATCAACCACCTCCCTGGGCAGCCTATTCCAATGACCAATGACCCTCTGTGTGAAAAACTTCCTCCTAATGTCCAGCCTAAATCTCCCCTGGTGGAGCTTGAGGCCATTCCCTCTTGTCCTGTCCCCTGTCACTTGGGAGAAGAAATCAGATCCCTCCTCTCTACAACCTCCCTTCAGGTAGTTGTAGAGAGTAATGAGGTCTCCTCTCAGCCTCCTCTTCTCTAGGCTAAACAACCCCAGCTCTCTCAGCCGCTCCTCATAGGGCCTGTTCTCCAGCCCCTTCACCAGCTTCGTGGTTTTTCTCTGGACTCACTCCAGAGCCTCAACATCCTTCTTGTGCTGAGGGGCCCAGAACTGGACACAGTATTCAAGGAGCAGCCTCACCAGTGCTGAGTCCAGAGGGAGAATCACCTCCCTGGACCTGCTGGTCACACCATTTCTGATACAAGCCAGGATGCCATTGGCCTTCTTGGCCACCTGGGCACACTGCCCAGGATGCAACCAAAAAGAGTATAGACTACCTGCCACAAAAAAAAAGTCATATATAGCATCCAACCTGCTAAGAAAATATTTCAAATCTTCTTTTTGCTCTGTAATTGCATGGACCTTGTTATAAAGTAATGTTATCTTACAAACAACAGGGAATTAAATATGTTTGATGAAAAAACAATATCTTTACATCCTTTAATGTGGCTCCTGTGATACACTCTAGCGTCTCAAAACATGAATAGAACTGTGATGTTGAAAAGAAAACATTGGGTTTTTATTTCCAGGTAGGAAGGCAGAACTAACAAGGGCAAAATTGAAGCACTGAGAGAAGAGCAGTGTTTACTCTGCATGCATGCTGTGTGCATGAAAAGTCTCCATGGCTCCTTGAATGACCTGGTCTCGTTCTTAAGTTGGAAGAAAAACTGAATTAGTGGGAAACTAAAATCATCATTGTATGGACACTCTGTCTGGTTCAGAGCAAGGACTTGAGGCTGTCTTTGAATGTGAACCATGTGACCTAACCAGCAGGCCACCAAGAGGCTTTTTTCCTAAGGAAAATACATACATATATGTAAAAATATGTATGCATATATGTGTGTATATATGTGTGTGCATATGTGTAAGTATATGTAGGCACATTTAAGAGCTTCATACTGAAGGGGAGTTTTAAGGTTTTGTGATTCAAAAGACTCAACAAAGGTAACAAAATTCCCACCTTTCTCCAAGGTGAGCTAGATTGACCACCTACATATAGACTGTGTGTGAAGAGCTCCAAGCCAGTTAAAGACTCATGTCAGAGCCATACATCAGAATCTTTAATCTGTGGAGAGCCTGTGGAGACTTTACCCTCCTACTGTAGTGCCTACTCTAATTCCTGGCTCAGTAGAGTCACTGGGATCCCTAAACACACCATGCAGAAATGCTGTGAATTTGCAAAATATTATGATGCTATAGTTCTGGCCCGGAGGACATGGAGGTGACTGATGGCAGCCAGCACAACTTCACCGGGGCAAATCCTTTATGAGTAACTTAGTGGCTTTCTATGATGGGGTAACTGCAGCAGTGGATGTGGGTAAACCAATGGGTGCAACCTACCTAGACTTCTGTGAAGCCTTTGA
This sequence comes from Coccyzus lansbergi, assembly GCA_033558105.1. Lineage (NCBI taxonomy): Eukaryota > Metazoa > Chordata > Aves > Cuculiformes > Coccyzidae > Coccyzus > Coccyzus lansbergi. The sequence continues at coordinate 609,640 of JAUMJK010000021.1, read as the reverse complement.
CATGGTCACCCACAACATCTTCCTCTCCAGATTGGAGAGATATGGATTTGATGAGTAGACGATACAGTGGATAAGAAACTGGTTGGATGGTAGTATTCAGAAAGTAGTGGTCAATGGCTTGAAGCCCAGGTGGAGATTCCTGACAAGCAATGTCCCTCAGGGGTCTGTACTGGGACCAGTGCTCTTCAGTGTCTTCATCAATGGTATTGATATTGAGATTGAGTGCACCCTCAGCAAGTTTGCAGATCATAAAATCATAGAATCACCAGGTTGGAAGAGACCTATTGGATCATCGAGTCCAACCGTTCCTATCAAACACTAAACCATGTCCCTCATGACCTCATCTACCCGTGCCTTAAACACCTCCAGGGAAGGTGAATCAACCACCTCCCTGGGCAGCCTATTCCAATGACCAATGACCCTCTGTGTGAAAAACTTCCTCCTAATGTCCAGCCTAAATCTCCCCTGGTGGAGTTTGAGGCCATTTCCTCTTGTCCTGTCCACTGTCACTTGGGAGAAGAGGCCAATTTCCTCCTCTCTACAACCTCCTTTCAGGTAGTTGTAGAGAGTAATGAGGTCTCCTCTCAGCCTCCTCTTCTGCAGCTGAAACACCCCCAGCTCTCTCAGCTGTTCCTCATAGGGTCTGTTCTCCAGCCCCTTCACCAGCTTTGTGGCTCTTCCCTGGACTCGCTCCAGAGCCTCAACATCCTTCTTGTGGTGAGGGGTCCAGAACTGAATACAGAAATCGAGGTGCAGTCTCACCAGTGCCGAGTACAGAGAACTCTAAAAATTAAAATGACTGGTTGGAGAAAGCACAACAGCCACCGCTGCAAGGACAGATTAATATTTTGTTCTGAATAATGAAGACATCATCACTACTGCAAATCAAACCAGTCAGATACTATTACTTACTGATACTGTCCTTAAAAATCAAAATCCCTTTGTCTACAAAAGTAAAGGCCAACAGACAGATTTCAGTACGTTTAGTTTACTAAGAGATGCATTCATGAGTGCTAAGTTATTCAAATATTTAAATTAATTGCATGGTTAAAGAGTGATTGCCTTTTTTATCTTCTACTAACTACAAACCAGAAAAGACATCAAGAAACACAGCTGGGCATTTATTAATTCTATTCTTCCCTCCACAATTAAACTTCAATAGATTTCAAAGAACATTTGGTTTCCGTCCAATGCAGTTCCCATGCTTAAAGCACTGATTAAAGAAAAAAGTTATGAGCATTACCTGTAGCAGTATTCTGGGGAAGATTTGGTCTCTGGAAGAGACAAAGATTTTTAATACAGTAGGTAATATACAAAATTAGTTATATATTTATATTTGTACAAGTAGAGTACTGGCTTTCCTTTTTGGAAAGCAACATCTGTGAAGTTTTAATTAAATATCTTACTTAATCTGAGTAACCTTTAGAAAAAGCAAGCATCAGAACTCAGATGCTTCATTAGCCCTTGACTAGGAATAATCACAAATAGTCCTGGAAAAAGTAAAACCTGATGGAAAAAATTGTGTAATTAAAACCTAGGATTCGGTCACAAGTAGGAGGTTTTAAAAATCCAAGTATTTTTCAAAAGATCCAAATTCTTTCTTCTCAAAATGAGAGCAGCAATGAAAAACAACAAAATTTCCCCCTCCCTGCAGACAAAGTGCCTGCTGTTAGTGGTTGCACAGATCGCCCTTTGCCTTCGGCTGGGCAGCAGGATCTGGAGCCAAAATAGAATCCAGACGGGAAGGAGCTGTAATCATGCTGCTGCAAAACATCAATATCTGCCAGGCCAGGAGAAGCTGCAACTGCCTCAGACATCAAATTAGATCAATTGGCCATCTGGGGTGAACACATGGAAGAACATACAGAGAGCAATGAGCAACAATTAGGCTCCCAAGGGTTTCAGGAAGGAGACTAATCAGTATCACAGAGATCTCATTTCTAACAGTGCTACGATTTGCAGAACTTTTAAATTAATGAGATATAAAAGCCTCAAACAAATAAGTATGCACATCTAACATAACAATTATCTGTCTGGGCAGGCAGATACAGGGAACAGAACCTCAAAACTTAGCCAGCTGCTCTTGACTGAAGACTCTGGAACCCTTTGTGACAAGCGCTCCACAACATTGGAGGGTCAACCACCATTTTAGCTGATCCTGTGGAGAAGTCTTAATAAAATCCAGTCCCAGAGCACAGATCACAATTGCAGAAGCTTGTGCAGAAGTGTGCGCAGCAGTGGTCCTCCTCTGAGTTCAGACCAATCTAAATATTTCAGGGTATGGCAATGATATGCCAGAGAACACATTGCCCAGCAGGTGTTGGAGCAGGTGTCCCTGCCAGAGCAGAAGATACAGCATAGGTTCAGTGCCCTCAAGGCTGAGGAAACCAGCTGTGCTTTCAAATCAAACATTTGGGACAACTGACCCTTACAAGACCATCATGAAGAAACAGTGAGTGACAATAAAATGAGTGACTCCCTGCTGCAGGGGACAGAGACACTCACCTGTCAGCCTGACCTGTTGTCTACAAAGGTTTGCTGCTTCCTGGGGGCACAGATCTATGGTGTTGTGGGGGTTCTCCCAAAGCTTGTCCTACCCTCTGACTGGAACACCCTGATGTTCTTACATGTGAGCAGCAATACTGCTGGGGCAACCTGGTGAGTACCAAAGGTGAGTACAGATGTCTGGGAGTGACAACGAGGGACATGGGGACACATGTGATGCTCTTCTCAGCCAACATGGAGAGAAGGAGGAGGTCATGTATGTCAACAACTCATTGTGGATCTAATGTTGGCTGTCTTAGGATCAAAATCTACTTGAGTAGTGGTCTCCAGAAGTCCCTTCAGACTTCAGCCAGGGTATGATTCTGTGAACCTGTAAAGTAAGTACATAAAAATTTATCTGATCCCAACTGAGGGATGCTAATTTTAGTAATTTTTTGCTTTAAGTTGCTACTGTGGAAATACAAGACATAGAATATAGTCCTGGTGAGACGTATTGCCAGAGAAGATTTATATGTAAATTGTTAATAGAAACAAAGAAAATTCTAAAACTCAGACTGAAGAGCCAGAAATTAAGCCCAAGGTTAGGTACTTGGTAAGACTGCAGTTTCCTGCTCAAGGCATAGTCACAGCTTGTTCTGCAGCATATGAAAGAATAAATGCTGGTTTTTCCTCCTCTAATCTGCTGCCTGTCACCACTGACCCTCTACAGATGAGTGACAGAGTCGCACTGTGCCTCCTGCTTTACAGGTCTGGGGAAGTGCCAGAGTCATTGGGTTACAGACAGTGAGTGAAAGCAGTGCTCTTAGAGTGAGAGCAAGAAAGTTTAGCTGGGATAAATGATCCTATGCTTGCTACTGATAACAACAAAGAAGCAAAACACAAGCAGGGCCATTAGTTGCCCTCTCTCACCACCATGAATCAGGTGCGGCTTCTCAGAAGTCAGTAAAATTATATCGCTATAAACTCATGTAGCCATTTAAAGAATCTTCTCCCAGTAGTAAGAATTTCTGGGGAAAGCAATTTGTTATCAAAGCAAAAAATAAAAGAAACCAAAAAAACGTTCTCTTACTTTAGAGCAGAACAAAGCCAATTGTTTCTGAGTGAGCTGGTAGAAGACAGTGAAACAAATCAAAATACCAAAATTTAGACCGTCTCTGGCAAAATATAAATGATGAATTTTATGTCTGAAAGCTACACTCACTCTTTGCCACATAAATTAGAAAGTGTTCTTCAGTAGCAAAATGTTTACTTTCAATCAAATTGTGAGCTTGTTTTCTTCCTCTACTTTGGTTAACCTATACTGCTCCCTTTGGAATTGTTAGATTAATTTGATTTGGTTTATAGTTAGTATGTGAATGGTTCACAGTCCATAGGGTCTAGCTTTCCCTTCTATAAATAGTGCCCTTTTTATTGTGTAATTAGGATGTTCCGTGTTTTTGCAAGTCACGTCAGAGATAAGCATGACAAATGGTAGATGTTAAAAGTTCTGCTACCTTTCCTCTCTGACACAAGGAGAACCTGAAGAATCTAGAATGAGGATTATAATGCTTTATATATTCAGTTCACAAATTCTACTGTGTGCTGTACCTCTTGTGCTGATGCTTAACTATGCTTCTGCATTGCTACTTAATGTTCACCTCCATCTAGGGGCTTCTCAGTATTGATCTATTTGTCAATGCAAGTACAGATCAATATTTGCATTTTGAAATGAACCTAAAGTTGTTTCTGTAAATGTTAAGAGCTGTATACAAAATTCATTTACAACAAAACCAAGTTTTTACCACAACTGGATTTACAGCAAATTATAAGAAGACAAGAGTGTTTGTAATATATAAAGACTGCATAAAAGATGATGAGATGTTGTGGGGTTTTCTTAGTCGGCAATTATAAATACATTCAGTCTAATGGATATTTTTATTCTTTGCCTGTATGAGATGTATAACTAAGATACACTCAAGGTATATGTAAAGTATTTCACCAAATAATTTATCTTTTATGTAAAGTCAGAAAAACCCCTAAACAGTTCTCCTACAGAAAAGAATAAACACATGAAGAACAAGCACCTCTATAGAGCAATGCCACACATACACAAGAAGACTTTGCACCAAGTTTTAAAGAAAAAAAGTCTGCAGAATAATAAAACTCTACAGAGAGAGATCATTTGTTACAGTGCCTAAGTTTAAGTCATTCTTCAGAAAAATCTGCAAAACATTTCCTTCATTGCTTTGTCACAGTGCATGTTCTAATGCGACGGATTTTATTAAAAAATTTCCCATGGCCATACTGGAATTTCTATCTTCTCTTTTCCTGCTTAAAGAAGTTACTATCACAGAATCATGGAACAGAAATAGTAGCACATGACAAATATAACAAATCTTACATCATACATATCAAATACTTATATTTTCCAATAACCTTTTTCATTAATCTGATGTATTTCCACATAAAAGGATAGAGTACTTGAACAAATTTAAAAAGCAAACAAAAAATGTCTTTTAATCTCTCTACATACTGTTAACAGCATGTAAACACAATCGATTGATATATCATATCCAATAGTACTTGTACTCTGTTAAAATGATAGTGTTACTGAAGCCATGAAATCACAAGAGAAATCTTACAAATTAAGCTCATCACTAGTACTCAATTTACACAGGAAAGTAAACCTAGTCAATATAATTTGCTAAATGAAATATATGTACATTCATCTCATGAAAATCAGAAGTGCACAGGTGCTGATGTTAAATTACAACTTTCTCTCCAGGTCACACTACTGGCAGTATAAGGAAATGCATGTAATGAAAGAAATAGAAGTATTTTGAGGTCAAATTTGCTTTGGCAGATGAGGTAGGAAAAATAGCAATGATATACCATTTTCCCAGCTATCTCCCTCTTATGAAGGGCCTCTGGCTTCACACAGGGAAGACTTCCAAGTTTCCAAGTCCTATCAGGTAACATTTATTAGACACTTTGTTTGGTTAAATAGCTCGGTATATGGATTAGGCTTTCTAAAGTTGCAAGCTTTCAAAACTAACTCTACCACATCCCCTCAGAAAACTGAGGTATTTATCAGTCATTAATGCCTGTAGGATCCTGAGTTTGTCCAAACTCATCAATATTCAGAAGCAGAGAACCTAAGATTCTGGAAACAATTCCCCCAGAGGACTTCGCTCAGCTATCTCAATCACTTTTAGGGTATTCAGAAGGTAAGAATAATGTTGTCTTCTGTATAGCAGGAGTTGTCGTAGGGTATGGAAGTTTTTTTATGTGTTTCTTTATAATTATGGTAGTAGAAATCCTTGAGCTCTCACCTGCACTCTTTGATATCAGACAGCAGCCGCATTTGGCAGAAATGTCTTGAAAACTTAACTCCATAAGGAATGGAGTGTCTTGGGAAAGTCCACAATTAACTGAAAAGGAATATTTCATTATGCTGGCTACTTATCAATTGTTACTGTATGAGGAATCTGATTCCACACTTTCAGTAGGCCTTAAAGCTCAATATAAAGAAATGTACATGTATTTCTATTATACCAATGCATTTTGAGAATGCATAGCCTCATATTTTATTTTCTTTTTTAATTTTTCTTGCTGTTTTTTCTAGTGTATATGTATGCTGTACAGGTATGCTCCTTCCTATGTTACCAGAGGCTTATGAATTCCATGAATGGTTTCTAATTTCTTTTATAATCCATTTTACTTTTTTCTTGCATAAATGCAGAAAGAGCTCATAGAGAAAAGAATGCCTGAGGACTCAAACAAGGACTTTACAAGGAAGAGAAGACTTGGAAATGGAAGGCTGGCTAAGAGTGTATGCACACTGTTAATGCACTCATCTGAATATTAAGGTAGAAGACACAGTGCCTGGAATTGAGCAAGTCAATTTTTCTGTTGTCGTGTTGGGTTTTTTTTTTTTAAATTAAAAAAAAAATTATCCATTGTGTTGAAAAGCAAATTGTTAGTCACTATGCTACGGAAAAACTGCAGTAAACATAAATATATACTGAAAATAAGCACATTTGGAAAGGGAAGAGGCAAGTAATTTTTTAAAAAATAACTTCCTTGTTCTCTCCATAGACAAAAGCTTTGTGTGCATATGTGCACAAACCCCTCATCTGTTAAACCCAATCATGACAAAAATATAAGTTGTTTCTTTTTAGAATAATAACCTGAGTTCTGTGTGCACTCACATTGGCAGCTGTGTGCCTTATACCTATGGCTGCTACTGAGGATATTATGAAAACAGAGAGGGAAGCACGCAGGCAACAAATAAAATCATTGTGCATGTTCACATACATAAGCTGGTATATGAAGGCTAAGATTTTCCCTCAGTTTTACAGTGCTATTTCTTTCTCATTTATACATTTTTCAACTAAGTTTACCAGAACATACACTACCTTCAGTTGATAAATCTATGTTAGTGAACATGTTCTCAGAGCTTAATAAGTAGTCAAGGATGCTGTGCGGATTTGTGGCTCACAGTATGAGGGCAGTTCAGAAGAGAGTGTGCAGAGAGATGTGAAAAAGCTGTTCAGACACAAAAAAAGGCTGTGGGCTAGAGATGTGTGAAGGGGTTGCACCCCCAGTTTAGAATTGAGGTATGCGGTACTGAAGAAATCATCAAAGACTTCTTCTTGCTGAGAAATGTTAAAGTGGAGAATCAGTAGTATAAGAATAGAAGGAAAATAACAATTATTTACTGGAGTATAGAAACTATGAACGTCATGCCAAGGCACTAAATGCAGTTCAGAACTTGAGGCAGGTTTTTCCACATTACAGCAGCATGGACCCCAGCAGTGCAAACACAGGGTTTTGTTTCTTAGCTGAGTGAGAAAGATAGCTGCAATCATTTTTACCTGATAAACAGAATACTTTCCCCATCTGTTCCCATCTTTCAGTGAGGAAATGCACCTATCTTGTCTCTATTTGGAGGACAGTGCATAAAACCTTTTGCTTCTGGGGAGCAATGCCAACATTGCAACAAATCTGTACCATTAAACAAGCTTGTCACCTAGAAACAGAAAGCCAGAGCAGATTTGAACTGTATCTGTATTGATCCTGAAGGCATCAATCAGCCTCTACATGAACCAGCTTTCGTAATGTGAAACTGGTGATGAAGCAAAGTATATTTTGTTCCACCGTCATCTTTCAGACAAAGAAGAAAGAGTGGAACAGAGCGGAAAAAATACATTTGGAGAAGAAAATTGGAACCAGCTGCAAAGATGTAAAACATTCTTTTTTATGGTTTTGTCTTATTCAGACTTGAACTCTGTCATTGAGTTTGGCAAGTCTATAAAATAAAACCAGAGTAATTCTTTTTAGACCTCATATCTTAATTTGATCTAAGACTCTTTGTCTACCATAAAAAGCAAAAAATCAAAAAGCCCTGCCAGACAGAGTGTCTTAAGAGATCATCCTGGGACTTAATGTATTGTAATATTTTATTATAACAAAATAATATCTCTAAGTAAATCATAATAAATCTAGAAAGAGCAGTCATAAGCAGGAATTGATACTGTGAAATCAGAGGTGCAATCACAAGCTTTTACCTACACTCTTCTCTGTACCTATAGGAACTGGACACGCAGGATGTTATGATTACAGGGTACAGAAAGCACAACTATAGTAAGAAAGAAAAGAACAGCTTTTGCAGCACTTCAAGAGGCAGGACTCTGCAGTTCACTCCAGATATCATCATCTAACACTGCCTCACCTCTGCCACTGCCTCTTAGTCTCAACTCTCAGAACTGAAGGAATAAGGAGATAGTCACTGTAGAAATACCAAGAATAGATATGGGGACAACTAAACAGATGTTTAGAGTGGAAGTTCTTCCCTTAGATTTTGTTTCAGTAGTATTTCTGTTTCGTTACTGGCCCAGAAAGCAAGATCAAGTTGGAGCTGCAAGAAGAGTAATTCAGGATGTTAAAGTGGCACAATTCATTTGAACAGAAGCATAAGGAATTTGACAAGATTTTTATAGTCAGTGTGATGTGTGTCCCTTATCTAGGAGTAAATCTGTCTAGCTTCTTAGTGGTTTTTTTGTAGACTACGCACCTTTCTTCCTGGCCAACTAACGAGAGAGCCTTGATGCTTATAAACTCTCTACAATAATATAGCTTATTTTTCACATTCCCTTCAAGTACTTTACAGTATTCTAGGCATGCCTGTACTTTAGATTTCCTGTGTTCGGCAGGAGTTGCAATGGGAATCTCTGGGTAACATGACAGTTGTGACAGTATTTGAGATGGAATTCGTAGGCAGATATGAAATGGGCATTTTCCACACCAACTAAAATATTGTTTCATATTTAGAGGATAAACATTCTTTTTGCTTTTACCATCGGGGGCTTTGAATCATATCACAAGCTTATTTAACCATTAAGGCAGGTACACTCTATTCAGCACTGGAGAAGCACATTTTCCTACCAGATTCATCATAACGTTATGTTACAGAAGGTGAAAACTAGGGCAAAACATTACCTAGAACATGAGCAAACAAGAACAAAATTACTGCTTATTTCTTGAATCCATCCCTCTCGCTATCATGATTTTAACTGCTTCTACACTCACAGTTATTATTCATGCAAATGGTTGATGTATTTCTAAGATTTCCTTCTATGCTGTACTTTCAATTATTACATTGACATTTTATTAGTAAACACTTAATATCTGCAGCTCTATTAAAGACTGTGGTTCTATCTGTTTTGTTAAAATTTCTAGTTCTGTTGTAAACATTTCTGTTCCATTTTTTAAAACAAATTAAAAAAGAAAAAACCAGGATCATACTAAGGATAAGTATGAAATGAGTTGTTTTGTGCTTTTTGTCTTTTGCTGTCAATGCCAATAAGACATTTGGTGCCTTTATCTGACCTGGATATACAAAAGTCTGTGCTTTACCTCCAGATTTTACTTTCTTCGATCTGTCATTTTCTCCAGACTTACTATCTGTGATATGAAATGCTCTGCACTGATAGATATTGGCAGGCCCTGATTAAAATTCATATCACATTGCCTGATATTACTTCAAAGGAACAAAGATCTCTTTTTTGAGCCTTAAGAACTGAAATCCTAAGTTTTCTTTGAGGTTCTGAGCATGAAAACTATGTCTTTGTTTGATAAGCAGCATCTGATGATCCTCTCTTTTCAACTCAATAACTGGCCACTCTCGAGAATCTGCAAACACTGTTTTGGTTTTGTCACCTCCAGGAGCTGCTGACTGCTAACAAACTGCTATTTGGCAAGCAGCACTTATCCTCACCAATTTCCTAAGGCAAAAGAAAAAGAAAGGTACCACATCTTGAGGCACAGAATTTATTTTCAGGCTAGCTCACTATCTTTTGTCTCGAGGGGAAGCTGCTTCATTTCAGTGCAATTTTCTCCTATTTGAAGGCATTTACTATCTGGTAGTTAAATCTTTTCCCTCTTCACTCTGCTTGCCAGTTCCATGTAAACTCCCAATAACTTTTACCTCCTTTCCCTGGTTGTGAACAAGTCTAAGACAATTTCTCTGTTACAGGCATGGTACCTGAATGGATACGGAAGATAGTAAAAAAAGCTTGTTATCTGAAACTGAACTGATCCAAGTAAATCCAAACAGAATACTTTGCTTGCATTTATTTAATGTTCTCAAGTAGTTTTGATTGATTTCCAAGCACCAATTCTCAACCAAATGTTTCAAAAATGAAACCTTGTATGTTGACATCTAAATCTATATCCAAGCTTCTAAATAAAGGGATGATGATTTTTCAAGTGGCAGGAAAGAAGCATGGTTCCAGGTAATGTTAACAGGAAGAAAAACTGCACAATATATATAGGAATCACACCACATTTTATGTGGGTGCTTAGTAGCTTAGTAATGTACATATTTGAAGAGTATAAATTACTATTTTTCAACTTGAGAAAGTTCCTTAAGATCTTCCCTTCACCTGTCCAAGCTGGAAAAGAGAAAAAACAACTTACCTAAAATGGTTCCTCTCTATAGCCACCTGTAGTGGCTTTAGTCATGAGGGACAAATGCAAAATTAGAGTATAGATCTTCAGGTCTTGCCTCATCCTTTGACTAGCTCTTTTCTGATTTCTGTGTACTCTATTACTAATTGCCAAAATATAGCACACAGTGTATCTGACATTCAAGCGAAGAAAACCCTTTCTAAGAGATGGTGTGTTCAGGAGAAATGCAAGTGCTGTATTTTCAAGGTTTGCTAGGGAAATGTTACATTGTCTTTTGGTTGATTCAATGAAGTATTTCTTTGGCCAGACTCCAAACACTGCAAACTCTTTGAAAATCAGCTTAATAGTTCAGATCTGTTTCAGTAAAAAGTTCTCCACACTGCCAGTCTTCCTTCCTAACTCTTGTTAACATAAAAGCTCACATAGTACAAACAGACCTTCCACTCCAGTCACTATTTAGATAGTCTGTGAAGTCTGTTTGCTGCAGGCTTTCACTGGTAAAAATGATGCCTCCTCTCTCCTTAGGAACTATTGAAGTCACAGGTCCCAGAAAATGCAGTGTTTTCCCTTAAGAGTAATTAGCTCCATTTCACACCAATCTTTAGCCTGTGTCTGCTTCTAAATGCTTATTATCAGCTGGCACATGGGCACTCAGCAATATTTACAGAGGTAAATAAAGCCAGTAGAAGCTAAATTCAGCAGTCAGAAACACTGGGAGATGAGGAATCTGAGCTACCAGGAGAGTAACAGGGCTACGGCTAATAAGATATTCAGGGTATGAAGCACAAGTAACCTAGGCACAGGTGAATGAGTTTAGGAAAAACTAAGGGCATCCAAGTTGTCTGTTTCAGAGGTATCTAAGTCTTATAGACAAAGCCCAGATAGGTTAAGATCAAGGGAGCCCATAGCAAGGGAGACTTTGTGATGGGAGTCTGTTACAGGCCACCCAGCCAAGGAGAAGCAGCGGATGAGCTCTTCTACAAACAGCTGGGGTCAATCTCCAAGTCAGTGCCTCTTGTCCTTGTGGGAGACTTCAATCTCCCTGATATCTGCTGGAAGTACAACACAGCAGAAAGGAAGCAGTCTAGGAGGTTCCTGGAGTGCGTGGAAGACAACTTCCTTGCACAGCTGGTCAACAAACCTACGAGGGAAGTTGCCCTCCTGGACTTGTTGTTTGTCAACAGAGAGGGGCTTGTGGGGGATGTGATAGTAGGGGGTTGCCTAGGACTTAGTGATCACGAGATGATAGGGTTTTCTGTCCTAGGTGAAGTGAAGAGGGTGCTAAGCAGGACGGTAGCACTAAATTTTCAGAGGGCAGACTTTGAACTGTTTAGAAGGCTGGTTGGCAAAGTCTCCTGGGAGACAGTACTTGAGGGCAAGGGAGCCCATGAGGGCTGGGAGTTCCTCAAAAAGGAGATCCTGGCAGCTCAGGAGAAAACCATCCCCGTGTTCTGGAAAAAAGGCCAGCAGGGGAAAAAAACAGCTTGGTTAAGTAAGGAAATCTTGAGTCAAATTAGAAAAAAAAGGAAGATTTATAGGCTCTGGAAGGGGGGACAGGCCTCTTGGAGGGACTTCAGGAGGGAAGCGAGGTTATGTAAGGAAAAAATCAGAGGGGCTAAGGCTGAGCTAGAGATCAGATTAGCTAAGTCAGCAAAAGACAATAAAAAATCTTTCTGTAAGTATATAAACAGTAAAAGGAGGACAAGGGAGACCATACAGTTCCTTTTGGACTCAGAGGGAACAGCAGTGACAGGGGACGAGGAGAAGGATGAGGTACTTAATGCCTTCTTTGCCTCAGTCTTTAATTGTAAAGAAAACTGTTCCCTCTGTGTAGATACCTGGGAAACAGAGGAGCAATACGAGGCTCCCATAGTCCAAGAGGAGGTGGTCAGAGCCCTGCTTGGCCAACTGGACACCCACAAGTCTATGGGGCCAGATGGGATACATCCTAGGGTTTTGAGGGAGCTGGCGGATGTATTGGCCAAACCCCTTTTCATCATCTTCCAGCAGTCCTGGAAGACTGGGGAGGTACCTCTGGACTGGAGACTGGCTGATGTAGTTCCCATTTACAAGAAGGGTAGCAGGGAGGATCCGGGGAACTCCAGGCCAGTCAGTCTGACCTCAGTGCCAGGGAAAGTCATGGAACAGGTGATCTTGAGTGCTATCATGAAGCACTTGCAAGAGAACCGGGTGATCAGGCCCAGTCAACATGGGTTTACCCGAGGCAGGTCCTGCCAAACCAACCTGATCGCCTTCTATGACAAAGTCACTCGGCTGCTGGATGAAGGAAAGGCTGTGGATGTGGTCTTTCTGGACTTCAGTAAAGCCTTTGACACAGTTTCTCACAGCATTCTGCTACGGAAACTGTCAGCCTCTGACCTGGACAGACGCACACTCTCCTGGGTAGGAAACTGGCTGAATGGCCGGGCCCAGAGAGTGGTGGTAAATGGTGTTAAGTCCAGCTGGAGGCCAGTGACAAGTGGTGTTCCCCATGGCTCAGTGCTAGGTCCAGTTCTGTTCAATGTCTTCATCAATGACCTGGATGAGGGCATTGAGGGTACCCTTAGCAAGTTTGGAGATGACACAAAGCTGTGTGCAAGTGTCGATCTGCTGGAGGGTAGGGAGGCTTTGCAGGGGGACCTGGACAGGCTGGACCGCTGGGCAGTGTCCAACGGCATGAGGTTTAACATGGCCAAATGCCGGGTCCTGCACTTGGGGCACAACAACCCTATGCAGAGCTACAGACTGGGAGAAACCTGGCTGGAAAACTGCCAGGAGGAGAAGGACCTGGGGGTGTTGGTCGACAGCCGACTGAACATGAGCCAGCAGTGTGCCCAGGTGGCCAAGAAGGCCAATGGCATCCTGGCTTGTATCAGAAATGGTGTGACCAGCAGGTCCAGGGAGGTGATTCTCCCTCTGTATTCAGCACTGGTGAGGCTGCTCCTTGAATACTGTGTCTAGTTCTGGGCCCCTCAGCACAAGAAGGATGTTGAGGCTCTGGAGCAAGTCCAGAGAAGAGCAACGAGGCTGGTGAAGGGGCTGGAGAACAGGCCTTATGAGGAGCGGCTGAGAGAACTGGGGTTGTTTAGGCTGGAGAAGAGGAGGCTGAGAGGAGACCTCATTGCTCTCTACAAGTACCTGAAAGGAGGTTGTAGAGAGGAGGGAGCCGGCCTCTTCTCCCAAGTGACAGGGGACAGGACAAGAGGGAATGGCCTCAAGATCCACCAGGGTAGATTTAGGCTGGAGATTAGGAGGAGGTTTTTCATGCAGAGGGTCATTGGGCATTGGAATAGGCTGCCCAGGGAGGTGGTTGATTCCCCTTCCCTGGAGGTGTTTAAGGCACAGGTGGATGAGGTATTGAGGGACTTGGTTTAGTGTCAGATAGGAATGATTGGACTAGAAGATCTGATGGGTCCCTTCCAACCTGGTTGTTCTGTGATTCTGTGATTCTATGACTAACAGCAGATCTGATGTGGTGAATGAAGATAATGCTTTTTGAAGTACATCCTTTTTACTTGGTCTTCCATGTAGCCTTCTGTGACTACAGGAAACCACAAAACAACTTTGTCTTTGAGTGGTTTGATCCAAGAACATGGGCTTCATCTGAGTGAGACTCAGCAAAATGGATAAGCAGCTGGATAGGCAAGATCCAGGACTTTAACACAGGTATATCTCAATGCATACACATATCCGCCAAGATAGTGTGAAAAGAAGGGGAAAGTTCTTGTTCCTCTAAACTAATTTTATATGACTAGTATTTCTCTAGGTTTAATATCTGTTAACACGTATTTCCCCTCTCATTTTGGCTATAGCTTTGTCAAGGAGAGTGAAAGTCTTGAGCTCATTGTGGGTGTCAGCTTGCTGTATCGTTCTGCCCAAATCTACCTGAAAATCACAGAACAAACAGGTTGGAAGGGGCCCATCGGATCATCAAGTCCAACCATTCCTATCTAACACTAAACCAAGTCCCTCAACACCTCATCCACCCGTGCCTTAAACACCTCCAGGGAAGGGGAATCAACCACTTCCCTGGGCAGCCTATTCCAATGCCCAATGACCCTCTGTGTGAAAAACCTCCTCCTAATCTCCAGCCTAAACCTACCCTGGCGGAGCTTGAGGCCATTCCCTCTTGTCCTGTCCCCTGTCACTTGGGAGAAGAGCCCAGCTCCCTCCTCTCTACAACCTCCTTTCAGGTACTTGTAGAGAGTAATGAGGTCTCCTCTCAGCCTCCTCTTCTCCAGGGTAAACAACTCCAGTTCTCTCAGCCGCTCCTCATATGGCCTGTTCTCCAGCCCCTTCACCAGCCTCGTCGCTTCTTTGGCGACACTCAGCTACAGGACGGTGAGTACTGTGGCGGGGGAACTGACTTCTGAGGCTCCGCGGCTTTTTCCCTGAGCCGAGATTCTAGAAAATCCCAGGCGGGGGTTGGACTCCCGGCACCCGGCTCGGACAGCTGATCCCGCGCGGTGACTGATGGGAAGGGGGTGGTCCCGGAGGCGCCACGGGAGATTTAAACGGCTCCCTGGGAGCGTGACGAAGACCGGCGTGGAAAAGAGCGGCGTGGCAGTTTGAGCTGCAGTTCGAGAAGGCAGGGCGCAGGGAGGACTCTAAGTGCAGAGAGGGGGCAGCAAAGACCATGGTGGCTACACGGCAGAGGGTTAAAGCTGCTCTGAGCACTGCAGCCAGCAGGAGGGATGCTGCTACCCAGAGCAGCCACAGTGGGTACATGCAGCTGCCCAGACCCTGAGTTGTAGGCAGTGCCCCCCTCTCAAACCAGCTCATGCCTCTGCTCCTGTGATGGGCCCCACATGTGAAAGCTGCCTTCGAGTGGAGGAACTCCTTCGCATGGTGGAGGAGTTAAGGGAAGAGGTTAAGAGGCTGAGGACCATCAGGGAATGTGAGAGGGAGATAGACATGTGGAGCAGTGCTCTCTCACTCCCTCAGCAATCTGTTGCACATGGTGTAACTGATAAGCACCCACCTGCACGCTGCAGGCTTGGGACTAAAAGGGATGGGGAATGGCAGCAGGTTCCTTCCAGGGGAAGGAAACCTGCTCCCCATAAGCAGTCAGCAACACCCGAGATCCCCCTGGCGAACAAGTACCGGGTGCTCCAGGAGGAAACTAGTCCTGAGGATGGTGGTCATCATAGCCTAGAATCTTTTCCTAGGCCACACCATCCTCAGAAGAAAATCACAACCTCCTCCACTAAGAAGAAGAAGAAGAGGGTGATTGTTGTAGGGGACTCCCTCCTCAAAGGAGTGGAGGGACCCATTTGCAGACCTGACCCGCTCCACAGGGAGGTCTGCTGCCTGCCAGGGGCATCAGGGAGGGAAGTAGCTGGGAAACTCCCCTCCCTGATCCATGAGACGGACTACTACCCTCTGGTAGTAGTCCAGACTGGTAATGATGGTCTAGCAAACAGAAAAGCTAAGGGCATCAAAAAAGACTTCAGGGCCCTTGGGAAGATGATGGAGGGCTCAGGGGCACAGGTGGTGTTCTGCTCCATCCTCAGGATACATGGAGTAGACCTGCAGAATACTAAGAAGGACTCAATTAATGCCTGGCTCCGAACCTGGTGCGAGGAAAAGGGCTTTGGGGGCTTTGACCATGGAGTGTTTCGTGCACCCCCTGACATGGCTGCAAAGGTTGGGACACATGGGTCTCCTAGAGGGGCTAAGGCCCTTGCTAAAAACTTAGCTAAGCTCATAAATTGAGCTTTAAACTAGGTGTGAAGGGGGAGGGGATTGAGTCCAGGCTAGACAACTGCTTGCCTGGATGTAGGCCACTGGAGTTTAGGAGAGGGCGTGCTGGTGAGGACCACCAGCGCATCACCACGCAGGAAATGGGGGAGAATGCAGACTCGCTCATCAAGGGAGATATAGATATTCTGGCATCAACTACTCCAGTTAATAGGCAATTGGGAACAAGCACTGTCCCCTCTAGGAGGGCTGAAGGCTCAGCTACTCAACTGAAGTGCATTTACACCAATGCACGCAGCATGGGGAATAAGTTGGAATAGCTGGAAGCCGTTGTAGGGCAAGGTGCCTATGATGTCGTTGCCATCACGGAAACGTGATGGGATGACTCTTATAACTGGAGTTCAGGTATGGTGGGGAATAAACTCTTCAAGAGGGATAGAAAGGGTAGGAGAGGGGGTGGAGTAGCCTTCTTTGTAATGGAGGGCTTGGACACCACTGAGATGGACTGTGGCGATGAGGAGATTGAGTGCCTGTGGGTTAAGATCAAGGGAGCCCATAAGAAGGTAGATTTTGTGCTGGGAGTCTGTTACAGGCCACCCAGCCAAGGAGAAGCAGCTGATGAACTCTTCTTTAAACAGCTGGGGTCAATCTCCAAGTCAGTGCCTCTTGTCCTTGTGGGAGACTTCAATCTCCCTGATATCTCCAGGAAGTACAGTACAGCAGAAAGGAAGCAGTCTAGAAGGTTCCTGGAATGCATGGAAGATAACTTCCTTGCACAGCTGGTTAATGAACCTACGAGGGAAGGTGCCCTCCTGGACTTGTTGTTTGTCAACAGAGAGGGGCTTGTGGGGGATGTGATAGTAGGGGGTCACCTAGGTCTTAGTGATCACGAGATGATAGGGTTTTCTGTCCTAGGTGAAGTGAAGAGGGTGCTAAGCAGGACGGTAGCAGTAAATTTTCAGAGGGCAGACTTTGAACTGTTTAGAAGGCTGGTTGGCAAAGTCTCCTGGGAGACAGCACTTGAGGGCAAGGGAGCCCATGAGGGCTGTGAGCTCTTCAAAAAGGAGATCCTGGCAGCTCAGGAGAAAACCATCCCCGTGTTCTGGAAAAAAGCCAGCTTGGTTGAGTAGGGAAATCTTGAGTGAATTTAGGAAAAAAAGGAATATTTATAAGCTCTGGAAGAGGGGACAGGCCTCTTGGGGGGACTATAGGAGGGAAGCGAGGCTATGTAGGGAAAAAATCAGAGGGGCTAAGGCTCAACTAGAGGTCAGATTAGCTAAGTCTGTAAAAGACAATAAAAAATCTTTCTATAAGTATATAAACAGTAAAAGGAGGACAAGGGAGACCATACAGTCGCTTTTGGACTCAGAGGGAACAGCAGTGACAGGGGACGAGGAGAAGGCTGAGGTACTTAATGCCTTCTTTGCCTCAGTCTTTAATTGTAAAGAAAACTGTTCCCTCTGTGTAGATACCTGGGAAACAGAGGAGCAGTACGAGGCTCCCATAGTCCAAGAGGAGGTGGTCAGAGCCCTGCTTGGCCAACTGGACACCCACAAGTCTATGGGGCCAGATGGGATACATCCTAGGGTGTTGAGAGAGCTGGCGGATGTATTGACCAAACCCCTTTCCATCATCTTCCAGCAGTCCTGGAAGACTGGGGAGGTACCTCTGGACTGGAGACTGGCTGATGTAGTTCCCATTTACAAGAAGGGTAGCAGGGAGGATCCGGGGAACTCCAGGCCTGTCAGTCTGACCTCGGTGCCAGGGAAAGTCATGGAACAGGTGATCTTGAGTGCTATCATGAAGCACTTGCAAGAGAACCGGGTGATCAGGCCCAGTCAGTCAAAATAGTAGTCCAACAAAGGAAAATAATGGAGAAATCAGTTTGTCTTTTAAGCATTATTCACAGGAAGTTGTTTTCCATCCGATGAAACACTAGTCTGTTTCACATCAGGATGTATCATGGATAAGAGCTTACAAAACTTCGGTTTATCAGCAGTTTAGAATTTATTAGTGTATGACAGCAAAATTCTATTAACAATTATCAATTGATTAACAAATTAATTAAAATCTTCTCTGTATATTATAATCAAATTAATCCACATTTTAGTCATATTGGAAATAACAAGATTCATTTCTATTTACTACATAATGTAATAACTATATATGCAAGCACAGGGATACAGAGGTGCATGTGCATGAAAAGATGTATCAGTATTTAAACTTGAGAAGTACAGGTGATGGCAGATGGAGAAAAGAAACCAGAAAATTTTCCTCTTAAGATTGTTAAGAATGCACACATATAATAGACCAGGATTCCTGACAGGCAATGGTCAGCTCTCAAGGAAGATGGCTTCACTCAAGGCCTTTTCATTAGCTGTGTAAGCAAACGAGGTTGCATACTACGTTTAAGAAGCATCCTGACTCAGGAGAATGTTACTGGTCTCAGTTTGCTGCAGTCCAGAAGAGTTCTATGTAAAGAGTTCTACGGAGTTCTCTGTACTTGGCACTGGTGAGACCGCACCTCAAATCCTGTGTTCAGTTGTGGGCCCCTCACCACAAGAAGGATGTTGAGGCTCTGGAGTGAGTCCATAGAAGAGCAACAAAGCTGATGAAGGGGCTGGAGAACAGGCCTTATGAGGAACAGCTGAGAGAGCTGGGGGTGTTTAGCCTGGAGAAGAGGAGGCTGAGAGGAGACCTCATTACTCTCTACAACTACCTGAAGGGAGGTTGCGGAAAGGAGAGATCTGATTTCTTCTCCCAAGTGACAGGGAACAGGACAAGAGGGAATGGCCTCAAGCTCCACCAGGGCTTGACATAAGGAAAAAATTCTTCACAGTCATTAGGTCATTAGTCTCTTGAACAGGCTGCCCAGGGAGATGGTTGATTCACCTTCCCTGGAGGTGTTTAAGACACGGGTGGATGAGGTATTGAGGGACTTGGTTTAGAGATTGGTAGGAATGGTTGCATTTAATGATCCAGTAAGTCTCTTCCAACCTAGTGATTTTGTGATTCTGTGATTCTGTAATCACATACTTAAAGGATTTTGAGATATTTGAATTCCATCCTAAGTCTGAATATTCATTTAGACATTTTAATATTTACCCTGATTGTTCTTAGAAGATGTCATACTTGTGGAGCTTTCCACTAACTGCATCAGACCGCCTCTCTTGGGCCACAATCCAGGTATCACATGTCCAGAGGGGTGATTGATGACCAATCTCTTCCTCAGGTGAGACCAGGGCCTCTTCCCAGGCACACAGGACCCCAACAGCACAGAAGGAATGCCCAAGTGCTCTGGATCATTGCATTGTAACAATGGATATTCTTTCCTCACTGTGCCTGGTTGAGATTTCCAGTTATCAGCCCCCTTCTTCAGATAATAAAACAATTTCTTTCCCAATTACAACAGTTTCAGGTAGGCTGAGGGAGGTGCCATGGCACTCCAGATGACTTCCTCTGTACAATGGGAATTTTTCTCCTTATGAAGCCTGCATTCCACTGAATTATATTGTAGCCCAGACAAGGGAGAGAAGGTGTTTATCCAAGTACAACAAAAAGATTGTGCAACCCAGCACAGAGTGATCTGTGTATGACCAGTGGAGTGGGAAGAAATCCCTCCACCACTGAATGAAAACAGTATCTATGATATATATGTATATAAGTTACATAAAAATATATTACAAAATAATTGCATTTTTTTCAGGGTAAATGGGAAATCATACTTCATGTCTGCAAAGACTCATCAAACGTCAGTGATTAGATTCCTCACCTTGGAGCCAGGTGACCTTGCTATTACTTTATACCCATCCTGATTATATCAGAACCACAGAAACAGCCTGGGCACTGAATTAAACATGCAGAAGGATGAAAATTGTTTTCCTTTCCACAGTTTGATCATAAATCCAAGTGCCTTTTGCAGCAAGAGATATACTCAAACTGTTCTGAAAGGAAACATATTTTGTTAAAATAGCTTTCTCAACATGTCTCCTGAATAATTATTGTTGTATTTCATTATTCTCACCAGAGATTTGAAGAAATTCTGTCCCTTTCCAACTAGGTATTCAATTTTAGTGTCCTAGATGAGAGCTCTAAAAACTGTGCTGTTATCTATTTTGAAATAAGTGTGATTTCTGTGTGAACTATACCTGTGTGTATGTTATCCCCTACCTCTAGAAGGAACTTTCTTGTTTAACAACATGATGGTTAAGGACTATGCTCTAAATAACAGTTTGTGACAGTCTGGATTACAACAAGACCAAATTCTTCTAATTCAGTATACACTAGAGTTAACCTCTTATTTTATTTTAAACTTACTTCACATTAAAGGTAGCAGCAGCAATTATAAGCACCATTAACGTCACTGGATTGTTATGAAAACTAACATGAATCACCAGCTCAGTTTTGATCACAAAAAAGCAGATCATGAATACTCACACTGAATCTTGTGTGACTGCAGCTAACTCAGTTTCTTAGTCTTTATTTAATATAGGAATATAGGAATTAGGAAGTAAGGTGAAAGTCATGTGCAGCAAGAGCAAGGTCGGGATAATAGTGAGGGGGGTGTACCATTGTGGTAATACATGGGGAATAAGTTCTAATCTTAGATATTGAAGGAATTCTAAAAGGCAAAAAAATAAATTTACAAGCACATACCTGGTCATGTTATACAAAGTCATAAGTTATGCTACAGGCCCAAGGCAGTATGCCCTGCATTATGAACATCTTGAGCTTGCTTTAGGAATTAGAATACCTTCCTTTAACAGATCAGGCACCTCTTAGGCAGCACAAGTGTTGAATCTGCTCAATGCTTTTCAGTGTTGTCATCCTAAACCTGTGCTATGCAATTACATCCATGAGTGCCATATTCACCACACCATCATACACCTCATAACTCCCTGACCCTACACAGGCAGCCAATTAAAAAAGAATAACTTTGACAGACAAACAGCATTCACTTTCTTTCCTAGAAAGATTATAATTGCCATTCCTATGGTCTGGTTTTGAGAATAACACAGATTAACTAGGAGAGATGCAGCCAGAAAGTATCCTAATCACCCTGTCATAATTACCAAGGAAGTGCTGTAATCCTGCTGGTTCACTTACTAACAGCCCATTTCTCCAGTGCAGGCATACTTCCCATAGCTGGCAGTGACCCAAAAGACATGCCAGTTCTATTCAACGTGAAAAAACATGAAAGAAAGCAATAGTGTGTAGAACACAGTAACCGCTGCATCTTAACTGCAGATCCCAGTGCAATTGCTACACAATGTGGAAAATATTTACTCTTTTTGAAACATTTTTGTAGGCAAATATTTCACAAACCAAGTTTGGATTATTTTCAAGTGTATTTGCCATTCCCACATATTACCTCTATACTTGAATCGGAGGTTTTCAGATTACAGATTATTAGCTGTCCTCTAGTGTTACAATTATTAGTGATGGGTTCAACTCATACAGATCACAAGCTCTGCAACTATCCCTGCTGTCTTTCCCATTGCTGCACCTTGTTTTCTTTTATCATCATTCTGTACAAGGCCTTTAGAGTGCCTTCTAGACAAAAGACTTATTTACCTCATGCAGGAAGAGATAAATACCTCCCTTACCACCTCTGCTTCCTCTTGACCTTAATAGCATTACTTGTCAGAGTCAGGTTAGCCATCAAAAGCATCAAAGTGATAATAAACAGGCATATTGAGAGGAAAGCAATAGGAATGTTAAAGCAGGTAAAAGAGGAACTGAGATGGAAAAGACAAGGTGGTGAAGGTTTACGATCTGGCAGCTGACTAAATCCTGCAGCTGACTGACAGATATTCTACTAATCAGCAGCTGAGATAAGAATCATTCAAGGTATCTTTATTTCCTTCATTTTATCTGCCAGAGTAACCACATTAACATGGGTCAACTGTTACAACACCTATAGTGTCTAGCACATAAACCATCATCTAACTGTCTGACTTGCATATTACCATCTGTCACTTGAAAAGCTCTTATTTGATCTCGGCTGCTGCTGGTTCACCATAAAAACTTGGTTTTATAATTAGATTTTTAAATAGCATGAAAAAAATTATAGCTTCAGGACTTTTATCTTGGTGATGATTCATAAAGGGAAGGTACTATTGCAAGCTATTTTAGAACACTAAATTCAATCCCCATAATGACCAAAACCAAAGTTAAGACCAGAAAATCATGTATGATTATAGCATTTAATAAAATGCTGACCACTTTTGTTGAATTTGCATCTCAGTTCATCACAATCTATGAACACTTGAAACCAACCAACCAAAATAAATAACAGCATGTATTTAAACATGCTTCTAGAATTATGAGGCTCTGAAAAATTACACGCTATTCTGCTAGTAGGTATGAAAAAATCCCAGCTGTTTGACACTATGAAGGAAATATATTGGTTTTTACATTTTAATAATTTCAAACCCTGATGTCAACAGGCAACTTATGTTACTTTATATTCCACTCATCATGGCCCACCATAATTCCTCCTGGCACAGCCGAGTAAAATATATCCCTCTGTGCTGACACTACGTATTGTTTTTTGTCTCCTATAAATGATTTGTTGCTGTGTTCTGAATTTTCATAAGCATATTTCCAGAAGCTTTTAAAAGAAACAGTACATTCAGCAGAGAAGACATACCAGTATTTTAAGAAACAGGAGAAAATCTTTGGTTCATTTTATGTCCCTGCTTAATTTTCCTCCTACTTCTTGCCAGAGTCCCCCTGACCCTTCTTTTGTTTTCAGACTCATCAAGTAGTCATGGAACCTATTAAACTACTTGCTTCAGGCTGTTTGAGGATGCTAGTGCTGCTCACTCCAACCTGTATGTCATATATTGCAATGAACTGAAAGTCATTTTTTCTATTTCTGTATAATGAAGTATTGGTTAGGCACACCCACATCCCATCTCTGGGTGAAGGAAATACCACAAACAGTGAAAAAAACTAGGAGCATAAGGGTCTTGGTACCTTGAGCTAATTAATAGTGTCCATTAGCAGTTTCTAGTCTCGGTCATTTTCAAAAACCTGCCTTACTACTAAAGTATTCATGTTGAATTTCAAACCTCTTGCTTGGGTTTGTTCAGCCTGCCAGTTAGAGGAAATGTCTTTTTGCTTCCCAAAAAGGTCCACACAATTCAAGGCCCAGAAAGCTGGTTGGTTTGTTTGTTTGTTTGTTTTCCTGTGGCTTTTGACAATTGAGTATTCTTAGAATGAATTTTTGCTTAAATACTGTATTTTCACAGAAGCACAGAATCACAGAATGGTTGAGGTTGTAAGTCTTCTGGTCCAAAGCTCTACTAAAGCAGGGCCATGTAGACCTGGTTGCACAAGAACATGTCTAGCTGCCTTTTGAGTATCTCCAAGAATGGAGATGCCACAACCATTCTGGGCAACCTGTGTCAGCACTTGGTCGCCTTTACAGGGAAAATTCTTTCCTGATGTTCAGAGAGAGCCTCCTGTGTTTTGCGTTTTGCCCACTGCCTCTGGCCGTGGCACTGGACACCAATGAAAAGACCATGGCTTGATCCTCTTCATATTCTCCACTCATATCCTTGTATAAACTGATGAAACCCTGCCTCGAGTCTTTTTTACTCCAGGTTGAACAGTCTATTTCTCTTGGCCTTTCACAGAATCACAGAATCATTCAAGTTGGAAAAGACATTTAGAATCATCAAGTTCATCTGTAAACCTAACACTTCCAAGTTCACTGCCAATGTTCCAGTCCCTTGATCATCTTTGTGGCATTTCTTGGTGAAGCCATGCAGACTATTCCTGATGATTTTCTTGTCCTTCATGTGCCTGGAAATACCTTTCATGATTAGCTGCTCCACCACCTTCCAAGGTGTTTGGACAACCAGCCTGTAATTCCCAGGGTCCTCCTTCTTACTCTTCTTGAAGATAGGGATAACATTTGCTTTCATCCCGTCTTTGGATATTTCTCCAAGTTGCAATGAGCAATCAGTTATTGAGAGCAGCCTCATAATGACATCTGCCAGCTCCCTCAGCTCTCATAAGAGCATCCCATCCAGACTCATGGACTTACATATGCCAAGTTTGCTGAAATATTCTCTGACCTGATCCTTTTCCACTGAGTAAAAAATTTCTTCCTGATATGTAATGTGAATCTACTCTCTTTTACCTTAAAACCATTATCATAGAATCATAGAATCATAGAACAACCAGGTTGGAAGGGATCCATTGGATATTCTAGTCCAACCATTCCTATCTAACACTAAACCAAGTCCCTCAAGACCTCGTCCACCCGTGCCTTAAACACCTCCAGGGAAAGTGACTCAACCACCTCCCTGGGCAGCCTATTCCAATGCCCAATGACCCTCTGTGTGAAAAACCTCCTCCTAATCTCCAGCCTAAATCTCCCCTGGTGGAGCTTGAGGCCATTCCCTCTTGTCCTGTCCCCTGTCACTTGGGAGAAGAGCCCAGCTCCCTCCTCTCTACAACCTCCTTTCAGGTACTTGTAGAGAGTAATGAGGTCTCCTCTCAGCCTCCTCTTCTCCAGGCTAAACAACCCCAGTTCTCTCAGCCTCTCCTCATAGGGTCTGTTCTCCAGCCCCTTCACTAGCCTCGTCGCTCTTCTCTGGACTTGCTCCAGAGCCTCAACATCCTTCTTGTGCTGAGGGGCCCAGAACTGGACACAGTATTCAAGGAGCAGCCTCACCAGTGCTGAGTCCAGAGGGAGAATCACCTCCCTGGACCTGCTGGTCACACATTATCTACCATCCTATGACCACACTCCCTAATAGAAAGCCAGTCCTGTTTGTAAATAATCTTGCTTGAGGTGAAGAAGGCATTTAACATCTCAGCCTTTCCCATGTCCCGGGTAGCCATGCCCATGTCTGCTTCAGCAATGCACTCACACATTTGATAGCCTTCCTTTTGTCGATAGACTACATTCTGCATAGTTATAGAAACACTTCTTGTCTTTGTTGTCCTTGACTAGATTAAATACCATTTGGACATTAGCTTTCTTAACTTCATCCAAAGATGTTTTGGCAACATTTTTGTATTCCTCCTAGGTTACTCATCCTTTCTTCTA
The DNA here is from genome assembly GCA_033558105.1 of Coccyzus lansbergi. NCBI lineage: Eukaryota > Metazoa > Chordata > Aves > Cuculiformes > Coccyzidae > Coccyzus > Coccyzus lansbergi. Next base: position 584,418 of record JAUMJK010000021.1, on the reverse strand, counting down.
CACTCATTACACGTCCTTTTTGTGTATGAGTTTGGTTGGTAGCACTTTCTTCATCCACACAGGCCTCCCATGGCTTCCTGCACTGGAAATGAAGCATAGCATTCACTGTGCACTGTTTACAATAAAAAAAATTTCACAGATTTCCTGACCTTTTCCATGACAAAATTTTGGGTCACAAAGAAAACTTCTTCAGTTAATCCATTAGTTTTAATTTCCTTCATTTTAATATGTGACGTAATATAGACTGAATAATTGGTTGATTTAAACATCATTACTACATATGTAATTAGACAAATATTTATCGAACTAATTTTTCAGTGTTTAGAGCAGGTGTCACTACCTGACTGAAAAAAGAGCAAAAGAATTACCCCCACAACTGACAAATTCAAACAACTATTTTGCTAGCATTAGACAAATTATCAGTGTTGTGATACTTTCAAGACGTGTCCCTAGGGAAATCATTTGCTGGAATGTTAATCTGTTGCTTCTCTGACCTTCTACACATGTACCACATTATTATTACAACCTACATCCTCCTCTTTACATGCCATCATTCTTACAATGGGGCCAACAGGCACTTCATTTCCAGATCTGACAGCTGGAACAAAGTGGGTACCAGTAAATGAATTCAGATTGGAAATTAATATTTGTTAAATCACGGTAAAACTGCTTCTCTGCATGAGGGACAGCTTTCTAACTATATAGCATGCTAGGTAATAAGTGGACAGTACATACATAGCAAAGGTTCAGACATGATGCATGGAATGGTTACTGTCCTAGAATTTGTTTCAAGACTTTCACAGCTTATTCTTAAAAGAAAAATATTCCTCTGATAAAAATCTGAACATATTTATCACTTGAATTTTCCTAACTCACATCATAGTTTTATCTGATGTTTGTTTCATTCCCCATACTTAACAGGACTAACATCTCAATGTGCCTTAAAAGGAATAATAACAACAATAATAATGACAAGAATGATAAACTTTAGCACAAGAATTGTTAGAAAATAAAGACTTGCTGATAATTAGAGGCTATTGGTTTCATTTGTGTTTATAGTGAACAATATTCTCATCACAGATTCCTCATGATAACTGTATGAACAGAAGCAAGCATTTCTCCTTCCTGAGACAGCAGCAGAAATGGGAAAAGCATAGTTTTCCTTTCTTCCCTATCAAACTGGAAAGGAAAAGAAGAGATGAGGAAAGCATCTTTCATAATTTTTAAAACCTCCTATGAGAAGTACTCTGTGCTGCTCCCATACAAAATTAGCTCTTTCCTTGAATTTGTCATGTCCCTGTGAATTGATACATCACCTGCTAATCAAGCTAACCTGAGTGCATTGTAGTGTAGTTTGGGAATTGTTGAAAAGATCTAAATTTTTTAATCTAGTTTGCTTTTTTAACCTCATCTGATTTTATATGTTAAATATTTTAATTCTATATTGTCCATCAGAAGCCTCTATCAGAATTCTCAAATACTAGAAGCAGTCTGAAAATACACTTAAAAGCATCATCTAATTAAATTGTTTGTTTTACCATATGCACACCAGTTTTGAGTTCTAGGTTCTTAATCCTAACAGAGGCTTGGTCCTCAAAGTTGTTCAAACATTTCTGGGAATCAACATGACAGTTTTGTACCGCAAATTTAAAATTTATCCTGGATTTAAAGTATATTGAAGAGGCTTAATTTGGAACTGTTATTACAGAGGAAAATTTTCAAAATGAAGTTCACACCTTTTCTAAGGTGACAAAAACTCTATAAATAACTTTTGTGTTGTTTTCCTCCAAAATAGAAGGTGCAATGTTTTCTAAGTCAAAACTAAAATAATCTTTTGAGGCACTTTATTTTTAGATCATAATGATGAAGAAAATGTCTTCTTAAAAAAAAGAGTGGAGGATTAAAGGGCAGCATATGACAGAGTTCAAATTACTTATCATGGACAAGAAAAAGGTACAGCAGAAGAATGACAAGATTGCTGGGCTTTCGTCTTACTTTCAAAGGAAAACTTCAAATGAATGTACCTCTGTCATAGCTCTAACACTTTTGAAAGACATATTAAATCATTTAGGATTCAATCTCCAGTTTGGGGGCCTGAACATGCAAATGGACATTTCAGCACTTTAGAAAATTTCTCTAATCTTCCTTCCAGGGAAAGTGATAAGAAACCTTAATAAAGAGTCAAAACATATATATCTGGCACAAAATGTGTGGCAAACCTCCAAATCAGATTTAACAATGTTCAGTCATCAGTTTGGGTGGGGTGAGTAGTGGTGCCACAGTTGGTCTGAAACTTTAAAATAGCCATATAAAAAAGTTATTTTAAATGTTTTTCTATGAGCTTCACTGAAACCATAGTAATCATGTATTCTCTTTTTTTTTTTTTTTCATTACAGGTAATACTAGAACTACAGGCTGATCTGAAGTACTATGATAAAGCAATTAATAAGTGGAATTCAGGTAGAAAGAGGTTCATATCAGAGTAATTTTCAAGAAATATTTTTGAAAAGAGAAGGTTTTAAAGCTGCTAGCAATGGTAAGAACATTCATTAAAGCAGAAATTAAATTTAGAAATAAACTTTATCCTTCCATTAATACATTTTATCATGAAAGTAAACGAAATTCCCAATAACAGTCCACAGGACAAATTAGCGAATCTTGCTCTGGAAAGAATTTAAATAACAGGTGTGATACTGATGAATTTGAGAAACTGAAATTGTTTAACATTTCAGAAAAGAGCAGTGTTAAGTAGTGTTAAAATATGAAATCATATAAGAGTCCTTTTGAGGTCAGTTGTTTGTACTTTGAAGGAGTTGCTGGCCTTAACCAGTTGGAAAGAACTTCTTTAGCTTCTCTGAAAGCATTAGAAACCTGCCTCAAAAATAGAACATTAGGTAGTGTCACAATGAACAAAAGGGGAATAGAGTATTGTGGACAGAGGAGTAGAGAAGGAAATTAAAATACAATGAAAGGGTGTAAATTCTCCCTGCTACTAGACAATGAATGCAAACAAACAAAGATGAGGTTACCTGTAAAGTATAATGTGGCCAAATATTTAAAGAATTGTAAATTGAACCATGAGAAATGTCATTTTTTTAACAAGTTTTGATACTTTTAAAAATTACAGAAGTTAATTATTTGACTTCCATTACTGTATTCTTTAAAACTTTTCTTTCTAAGCCTGTCTGCATATAAGGAATCCAAAAACACATTTCTAGGAGAATTCTAAGATTATATTGAGAGCAAAGTCACACAAAACTTTTAACTAGAAGCTGGAAAGGACCAGAAAAGATGTACGATGAAGAATGAGGTGTTATTTTTTAAAACACAGTAGAGCAGGAAAAGGAAATCTGGGTAACACCTATTGTTACAGACAACAGAAAACAATGTGCCCTGGACACTGACACAAACCTCTTTCCAAAGACCAGTCCCTTGCAGAGCATAAGCTTATTCTCAATTCTTCTCAGTCCTTCCTGTCTTTGCTGAGGCTACAGCAATTACTCCTGGGCATTGACTGAGTGTTGTGGGGTGCAGAGCTCATTTCTCCTCCCAACTCTCTAGCAATGCCCTGAGGATGGGAGGAATGTGATCAGGCTTGCTTCAGTACTAGCAAATCAAAGGGAACGTAAAAGTTAGGGAGGAGGAGATGTCCTAAGTCTACCTACACTACTGCTGCATTTTCATAGGATACAACACATATTCCATAGCAGGAACCAACATCTGACCAGCTTCTTCCCTTGCTTTGACACTGCTGTGTGCCTTGGTCAGCTCTTCCTTTTCTCTGTCTCCTAGACAAAAGGTATTTGACACAGACACTCTGCTTTGTCTTTGCTGTTGATTTCATCCTGCCATGAAGAAGATGTTCCTAAAGGTAGGCACTGGCACACTGGAAGCAAATGCCAGATAGTCCCCAGTGCATTACTGCAAAAAGCGTGCATCATCTTTCTGGTTACCTTTTACAGCTCCTGTGATATCCCAGGAATACTTGATACTGTACTTAACACATCAGTTGCTTTAACATCACTGTGTGGGTTCTGTATTTCCACTGTGCACAATTTGTTCTTGGAAGAACTGACATTTATTTTTGTTCCTGAGGAAGATCACAAATCACAGGAATAATTAAGAGATATTAAAGTATTTTTCCCATTGCATAGATGGTAAGGTCCTCAAAATAATTAAAGTCTATAATCCATAAAATAATCAAAAAACATGAGCTGGACATTAGTCACAAAGCTGATTTTTTTTGAAATTATTTTTATTTGTAAGTGAAGTGTTTGTTACTATCTAAAAAAATGTCATTTATGTATACTTGTGGGAAGTGCCCTAGAAATGTTTTTATTTCTTTAGAATTGGAGTAGTTTTGTTTTCCAAAGTGCCTTTTTCTAATGTCAGAAGGCAAAAATGAAACATTGAGTACTAATTGTTTGCAATACAAATACAGTGAAATCAAAGTACAGTTATGACACATTTCAGAGTAAAGACTTGAGACAGATATTGACATTGGTTAAAAGAAAATAATAAAAGTGATTGTGTGGCACCCAGTCTTAAAACAGATTTGTCAGAATATAAACAGAAAAAACCCTAACACTGTATAAAATGGAGGCTAGATGAAAGCAAAAACAAAGCAGCAACATTTCAGGAGGAAAAATCAGCATAGGAAGGAAGAACTAGTTCATCATTTTCAGTGTGTGCAATTGTGGGAATTAAGTCATAGTATCTGTTGCATTTATAATTAATTAAACATGATCGCTCTTTGTCCTAGTCCATAATAGTGAATACAATTATTCACTGATTTGTAGTGAAACAAATAATTAACAGCTTTGTTGGGAGAAACCTTTTAAGGTAGAACTAAATCTCAATAACTCTAGCAAAAACTTTCCATTCTACTTCTAAAGTAAGTCCTTTTTTCTTCCTGCTAACAATCACCTTTTGAGGCAGGTAAATGGTTTTTCAGCTAGTGATGTATTTTATTATTCTGTATCCTTTTACATTGCTCTTCATCTCCATCTGAGACAGCTGCCTTTTTATCTGATGGCTCTGTCTCTGATACAGAGTCTTCTAGAGCTACCAAATCTTTCACTACAGGAGATTTTTAAATGGATGTATTTAAACAACTGGAAATCTCTGTATAGACACATTTCTCTCAAAGATGGTTTACTGCAGTAGAGTTTAAGCTAATGCCAAATACCAGCTTACACAAAATAAAAATTCATACAAACAAATTATTTTCCCACAGTATCTCCAAGAAAACTCTCTTTAAGCTATTGTCCTGATAGGAGTGACAGTATGTGTCTTGTATTTTCATATCTAAAACCTGTAGCTCATATAAACTTCAAATCATTGAAGACATATTCCTTGAATCTAAGCCTTCAAAAAATCCTCAGCCATCTAGAAGAAGAAAACCTAACAGATTTTAAGGGATTTAGAAGTAATTTTATCATTGTGCTGTCCGCATGTATTTCAGAGTTCTCCTAAGTAGAAGACTGGACTCAGGCTCCTTTTTTTTTTTTTTATCAGTTTTCTAAGGAAGTGTTGGTTGGGTTTGGTTTGGTTTGGTTCTGATGTTTTATTGTGCTTGTTTATTTGTTTGTTTTTACGTACCTCCAACTGTTCTGAAGAGACTTTTGGAGGACACCTTGTCCAGCTTCCAGGCCAACACAAGGCCAACAAATGTGAAGCTCCTCTGAAGTCTGACCAGTCATGCTCTGATTCACACCAAGGGTGATAACTCAACCACATCTCTGGGCAACCCTCTTCACTGTTTTAATGCCTTGATGGCATTTTTCCTGATACTTTATTATATCTATCTGGAATTTTATATATATTTTATATACATATATTTGGAAATTTTCTTGCTTAACATGTGACTTTTACCACACTTCCTACCACTGTTCATCCATGAGAAGAATCTGGTTTTGTCTTATCTGCAGACTGCAGTGAAATTTTTGAAGATAGCAGTAAGTCTCCCATTAGATTTCTCCTCATTGAACTTCATGCTATGAAGAAGGAGTATCTATCAAAATGCCAAAATCTGTTTTAGGAAGAAATTGTGCAGGAATAAAATAGAATTAAAAAATGGAAGAAAAGGAAAAGGTGCAACAAGGAGAGGTAGAGTAAAAGGCAGGACCCACACATGGATTTGAGATTTTCTGTCCCCTGTGCATATGAAAGTTCATCAGCTTCTTCTGACAGGAATAAAATTTGTGCTCTCAGAACAAAGAAAACACAAGAGAGAATGGAAAAAATGGAGAAAAATTAGAGAAATTACTTCAAAATCATACTGCTGCTTCAAAACAAATTGATAACGCAGGTACCCCCTAAACACGAATTAAGGATCCATGAAAAAATGCAAGCTAAATATTCAACAAAATCTGAAACATGTCCACTAAATGCAAATGAGAAATAAATATCAGTGATCCTGTTCTACTTCATTGAAGTCTTTTTGAGGCTAATAATGCTACAAATATAAACAAGAGTGTGCTTACTCATCCAACTGCTGTCCAGGAACTCACACACAGACAACTGGACCATACTTCTTCACTGTCATTTTAACCATTGTTCTATAAATTAAACTATTTACGAGCTAATCTGGAACTCATGGGAATAAAATAAATTCAAGATGGTACTGTAAGATCTACTCCTTCTTTTAATCTCCTATCCAATGGCTCCTATCCAATGGGTCACCCAACCCACTACACAGAGAGGTCTGCTGCTTACCAGGGGCATCAAGGAGGGAAGTAGCTAGGAAACTCCCTTCCCTGATCCATGAGGCAGACTACTACCCTCTGGTAGTAGTCCAGACTGGTAATGATGGTCTAGTAAGCAGAAAGGCTAAGGGCATCAAAAAAGACCTCAGGGCCATTGGGAAGATGATGGAGGGCTCTGGGACACAGGTGGTGTTCTACTCCATCCCAAGGCTAAATAGAGTGGACCCGCAACTTACAAAGAAGAACTCGATTAATGCCTGGCTCCAAACCTGGTGCGAGGAAAGGGGCTTTGGATTCTTTGATCATAGGGTGGTTCTTGCACCCTCTGGCATGGTTGTGAAGGTTGGGGCACTCCTGGCAGGGCTAAGGCCCTTGCTAAAAACTTAGCTAAGCTCATAAATCGAGCCTTAAACTAGATGCGAAGGGGGACGGGATTGAGTCAAGGCTAGGAAAGTGTGTGCCTGGATGTGGGGCACTAGAGATTAGGAGAGGGTGTGCTGGTGAGGACCACCAGCCCATCACTGCACAGGAAGTGGGGGAAAATGCACCCTGGAGCAGCAAAGGAGATACAGGTACTCTGGTGCAAGCTACTCCAGTTAACAGGCAATTGGGAACAAACACTGTTTCCTCTAAGAGGGCTGAAGGCTCAGCTACTCAGCTGAAGTGCATTTACACCAATGCACACAGCATGGAGAATAAGATGGAAGAACTGGAAGTTGTCATAGGGCAAGGAGCCTATGATGTCGTTGCCATCACGAAAACATGGTGGGATAACTCATATAACTGGAGTACAGCTATGGTGGGGTACAAACTCCTCAGGAGGGATAGAAAGGGTAGGAGAGGAGGTGGAGTAGCCCTCTTTGTAAGGGAGGACTTGGACACCACTGAGATGGATTGTGGTGATAAGGAGATTGAGTGCCTGTGGGTTAAGATCAAGGGAGCCCATAAGAAGGTAGATTTTGTGCTGGGAGTCTGTTACAGGCCACCCAGCCAAGGAGAAGCAGCTGATGAGCAATTCTTTAAACAGCTGGGGTCAATCTCCAAGTCAATGCCTCTTGTTCTTGTGGGAGACTTCAATCTCCCTGATATCTGCTGGAAGTACAATAGAGCAGAAAGGAAGCAGTCTAGAAGGTTCCTGGAGTCTGTGGAAGACAACTTCCTTGCATAGCTGGTTAATGAACCAACAAGGGAAGGTGACCTACTGGACTTGCTGTCTGTGAATAGAGAAGGCCTTGTGGGGGATGTGGCAGTAGGAGGACGCCTAGGACTAAGTGATCATGAAATGATAGGGTTTTCTGTTCCAGTGAAGCGGGAAGAGGGTAGTTAGCAGGACAGTTGCATTAAATTTCCAGAGGGTAGACTTTAAACTCTTCAGAAGGCTGGTTAGCAAAGTCTCCTGGGAAACAGTACTTGAGGGCAAGGGAGCCCACGAGGGCTGTGAGCTCTTCAAAAAGGAGATCCTGGCAGCTCAGGAGAAAGCCATCCCCGTGTTCCGTTAAAAAAAACCACTGGGAAAAAAAACAGCTTGGTTGAGTAGAGAGATCTCAAGTGACATTAGGAAGAAGATGAATGTTTATAAGTTCTGGAAAAGGGGACAGGCCTCTTGGGTGGACTACAAGAGGGAAGTGAGGTTGTGTAGGGAAAAAATCAGAGGGGCTAAGGTTGAATTAGAAATCAGGTTAGCAAAGTCCACGAAAGATAATAAAAATCTTTCTATAAATATATAAACAATAAAAGGAGAACTAGAGAGACCATACAGTTCCTTTTGGACACAGAGGGAACAACAGTGACAGGGGACGAGGAGAAGGCTGAGGTACCTAATGCCTTCTTTGCCTCAGTCTTTAACTGTAAAGAAAGCTGCTCCCTCTGTGTACAAACCCCAGAACTAGAGGTGCAAAATGAGGCTCCCATGATCCAAGAGGAGGTGGTCAGAGCCTTGCTTGCCCAACTGGACACCCACAAGCCTATGGGGCCAGATGGGATTCACCCTAGGATATTGAAGGAGCTGGCAGACGTGCTGGCTGAACCCCTTTCCATCATCTTCCAACAGTCCTGGAAGACTGGGGAGGTACCTCTGGACTGGAGGCTGATGTTGTGCCCATCTACAAGAAGGGCTGCAGGGAGGATCCAAGGAGCTACAGGTCTGTCAGTCTGACCTCAGTGCCAGGGAAAGTCATGGAACAGGTGATCTTGAGTGCTATCATGAAGCACATGCAAGAGAATTGGGTCATCAAGCCCAGTCAACAGGGGTTTACCAAAGGCAGGTCTTGCCAAACTAACCTGATTACCTTCTGTGACAAATTGACTTGGCTGCTGGATGAGGGAAAGACTGTGGATGTATCTTCCTGGACTTCAGCAAAGCCTTTGAAACAGTTTCACACAGCATTCTGCTGCGGAAACTGTCAGCCTCTGGCCTGGACAGATACACACTCTCCTGGGTAGAAAACTGGTTGGATGACCGGGCCCAGGGAGTGGTGGGAAATGGTGTTAAGTCCAGCTGGAGGCCAGTGACAAGTGGTGTTCCCCAGGGCTCAGTGCTGGGTCCAACCTTGTTCAATGTCTTCATCAATAACCTGGATGAAGGCATTGAGGGTACCCTTAGCAAGTTTGCAGATGACACAAAGCTGTGTGGAAGTGCCAATCTGCTGGATCTGAACATGCTGAACCGCTGGGCTGAGACTAATGGCATGAGGTTTAACACGACGAAATACCGGGTCCTGTACTTGGGGCACAACAACCCTATGCAGAGCTACAGACTGGGAGAAGTCTGTCTAGAAAGCTGCCAGAAGGAGAGGGACCTGGGGGTGTTGGTTGACATCAGCTGAACATGAGCCAACAGTGTGCCCAGGTGGCCAAAATGGCCAATGGCATCTTGGCGTTTATCAGAAACGGTGTGACCAGCAGGTCCAGGGAGGTGATTCTCCCTCTGTATTCAGCACTGGTGAGGCCGCTCCTTGAATCCTGTGTTCAGTTGTGGACCCCTCAGCACAAGAAGGATGTTGAGGCTCTGGAGCAAGTTCAGAGAAGATCCACAAAGCTGGTGAAGGGGCTGGAGAACAAGCCTTATGAGGAATGGTTGAGAAAGCTGGGGTTGCTTAGCCTGGAGAAGAAGAGGCTGAGGGGAGACCTCATTGCTCTCTACAACTACCTGAAAGGAGGTAGTGGAGAGGAGGGATCTGGTCTCTTCTCCCAAGTGACAGTGGACAGGGCAATAGGGAATGGCCTCAAGCTCCACCAGGGAAGATTTAGGCTAGAGATTAGGAGGAAGTTTTTCATGGAAATGGTCATTGGGCATTGGAAGAGGCTGCCCAGGGAGGTGGTTGATTCACCTTCCCTGGAGGTGTTTAAGGCATGGGTAGACGAGGTCCTGAGGAACTTGGTTTAGTGTTAGATAGGAATGGTAGGACTCGATGATCCGATGGGTCCCTTCCAACCTGGTGATTCTATGATTCTATGATTCTATGGCTGAAAACAACAGCTTAGTTCTTTATGTATTATTATTTCCCAAAGGAAAGCATGTCATGGTAACATTTGCTTTCCTAAGTGAAACACCTTTCATTCAATAAACATAGTGTGACTACTGCAAGTATGGTCTCTGATGCTGAGAATTCAGACCTCTGCCATGTCAAAGAGTTTTACAGCCTTATAGCTGTATAACAGATAACTAATTTTAAAATACGTTCTGTAAATGCTGTTATTTAAACTGTTGAATTATAATTGCTACTAAGCAGATCACATTCTTTATAACAGTTCTCTGCATCAGTATAAAAACTCTTCTTGCAGCATTTCAAAAACACATAGTCTTTCATTTGTGGGTTTAGATTTTCTTCAGAGGGGATCACCTTATTACCTTCCTTAAGCTAGGAACTTCTAAAAATGTCTCACAAAAGTATTTGGTAAAGATCCAAAGACAGAGGAAAGTCTTTGATATATAATGAAATAAATTTGAATTATCCTTCCACACACAAGATCAAGACAATATATCTTGAAAAGGAAGCATAATCTACTTGGCATATAGAATCAATACAGAGATTTTTTTTCCCCATTTGCTGCTGAGCTAAAGTAATTGCAGTGAATTGGTATTAGTTCACAAAATCATTCACTGATTACTAAAATAAAAAAAAAAGTGAGCTTCACTTTTTGAAAAGAAAAAAGGTTACAAATATATAATTTAAGCAAGAAATATTAATATGGCCAAACAAAAAAATTCTCTGACCGACAATGAGAACTGAATATCAATATGCCGTTTGTGATCTGGGAAGGACTAGTTTATATGAAATGTTTTGTCAAACGGATTTTTAGGATGCTTGTTTTCTTTGAGTAGCAGGTGGCTGACAGAAGACTTGAGGTAGAAATTTGAGGAATGGAGCTGCTGATAAGACAGGAAGGGGTTTTGCTTATTAAATCTGGCATGGAAAAACTGGTAGAATTGTGTATTTAATGATATACTATGAGGTCTATAACAGATCACGCACAGTGAACATTTAGTCACTCACATTCTTCCTGTCATATAAAGGGCACTGAAGCATTGTTTGGTTACATAGATTTAAGATAAATGTTTGTCTTCAACATTTTCAACTTTCAGCTTTCTCACTTGTATGTATTTTTCCTTGTGTTTCCAACCACTTGCTCCCTCCCTTAAAGTAGTCCCCTATGATTAGTCCAGTTAGTTACTGAGCTACACTTTTTCTGGTACAATTTTATTCTGTAAAATACAGTATTTTCAAGCTTACTTCGTTATTTGAAACTTGTGATTATTTTCACTGCTAGGGTATTTAGAAAATTGTATAGTGGTCTCAAATCAATCTCCAATGCAGAATATACTACCACATGTCAAGTGGTTTTTTGTGGGTGGCTGTCTTTGCTAATTACCGTCTGCATCACTAGTTTGATTCAGAATTTACTTCCACTGAACAGCTGAACATATTAAATTCAAGCACATGCAGTTGCAGACACTGACGCCAATATGATGAAGTGCTCACAGAGACAGAAGGCAAGAAGTTAAGTGCACAGTCTAACCACTTTCCTTTTCAATTGCAACAAATACCTGGAGATTACTTTTTCTGCTTTCTCAAGCTTGACTCCTTTATTTGTTTCAAGGACTTTCCCTGCCTCTTTCCCTTTGTTTACCTCATTTTCCTCCAGTTTCTGTGTTGCGCTGACAAGGCACTCTGCTCTGTTCCATGCAACATGCCATGAGAGCAACATTGATTAGAGACATTGAGTACAGTGGATGTCAATGAACATTCCAGTGCATCATTACTCCTAACCCCCACCACTGGGAGTAGAAAGTTGGTCAAGCTGAAGGAAAACAAAAAAAATTCCAGTTGTTGCTGGTGCCTTCACAAGCTTGAGTTAACAAACTTATGCTTGAAAACCTCACCATTTTGAAATTAAGTTATTTCATCATATTAAAATCACTGCTGTCTCGGATTAGTTTAAACAGAATGAATCACAGAGAATAGCAAATACATCTCACAATTTTGAAGGTCCTCAGAAACTCACTTCTAGAAACCAGTGAGCTTGTGGTACCACCATTTTTTAGGGGAGCTCTGAGGACACCTATAGACCTGTAACCAGGGCTGTATGGGCTGAAGAGGTCTCAAGAAACCAAAAAATAATGATGTGGGACTTTGTTAGCCAAGATAAAGGAGAGGTTTTCTCTATTTAAATACAGTCTAGTTCAATCTTTGTTATAGGAAATACTTTCCTTCCTTACTATGGAGAATTATTAATGAAGCTGCCCTTTGTGCCATGATCTACCTTCAGGTTTTAGGTAATTTTATCAGACCACCCTGAATACCGCTTACTCCAAATCCTATTACGAGCTGTCTTATCGCTGTATGACATTATGGAAGGGTGCAGCTACATGATCGACTTGCAATAGCATGATGAATTCCCTATCAGCTGGGCTAGTACACTAAGCTGTGTGTTGGCTCTTAGCCAACTGCAAATGTGAGGTAATTTAAACCTCTTTTATTTAAGTATAAGGAAACAGCTAGAAGGAAATAGAGTCAGCTACTGGAGTTCAGTTGATATGCAGCAACTTGACATTGTGTTTAAAGTCAGGACAGAAGTCAATGAACAGTTTATTTGACACTTATCATCCACATGAAGGATCAGTTTGCTTATGTCTGTCCATGGTCAAAGATAGCATTTTATGCTGGGCTAGAAGGTAATGGTTCCTTCCTAACCTCTGCATTGCACAGGGGAGGGAAGGAGTCCTACTAACCATGTTCATTTAGTTGTAGGAATACAGTACCAAGACTCCTTACACCTCACCCTCCTCCAACTCACTCCAAAGAAGAAAGAAGAGATGTAAATTTTTGAGAGTTTGTTCCTCCTACCAAGTGATAGGAAGGGAAAAGGGGTAAAAGAATAACATAGTTGGTTACTATTTGCCCTGGAAGTATAGCTAAAACAAAAGATTCACTTCATAAAAGAATATTCTGGTTTTACAAACTAGTATCATATATAAGCCCTAATTTACATATTGTGATAGAAAATGGAGACTAAGTCAGTACTGATATCAATGTTTCAACAGGAGGCAGCTCTAGCACACCTTTTGTGGTTTTACTGTTTCCAACTTCCTTTACTTAGCTTCCTTCTCTTTTACATTTTACTTCACTTCCATACTCAAGAAGAACTCAATTTACTGGTGATTCCACAGAGGGTCAATGTTCTAACTTGTAGAAGTTTCCAACTCAGTCACAGTGACATTTCTATAAATTACTAGAACTTCCTAAGCATGTTATACTGCTACAGACTCCTCTCTTGTCCTTCCTATAATATTTCTCATTCCCCATTTTGCAGGATTAGGAAACAAGCAAAAAATCCCCAAATAAAAAAAAAATCCAAATTAAAATCAATAACAGAGAAATGTATAAAATACAATTACACATTTTAAAAAATGTGTTGCCTACTGCTTTCCCTCCAGGTTCTTCAATTTTCACCACTTCACAGGCAATACAAAAGATGCAGCACAAGAATGAAATAAAATCACAGAACAAAAATCAGCTTTCAGTCAAATGAGACTCATGATTTAGAAGTGGTCCAAGGCCATGCTGAACTTCAGTTATTGTGTCCAAACCCCAACCCCATTGTAATGCATCCTTCAACTATTTCAGATATTCATATGTTGTGAGTAAACTTGCACTTAGAGATTAAACCTCCTGTTTACCAGAAGTCAGAGCTCTGGCAAACAGAGAACTTCTAGATAGACAGAGGAAGTCTAGATTCCTGCTGGTTTACACCTTCTCTGTGGGTTTGTACAGTTAGCTTAAGTGTGTATAAAAGGTGGGTAAGGGATTATCCATTTTAGCCAACTTTTGCAGTTCTTTCTCTTTTTTTGAAACAAACTTCATCTGAAAGAGCTGAAAATGGAAGAATAATTGTGGGAAAGAAGAGAAATATAGGATATGAAGCTAGAAAAGCTAAGCAAATAAAGTAAAAACTCTCACAATGTGCCAAAGCATAATTGACACAGCCTTCTGGAGAAAACAGGCAAAGGAATGATTTTCAGAGTGTGCAGCACAGGAGTAGGATGAGAAGACTGGAAAAAAACTGATGAGTGAACAGAGCAAGGACAGAGTGCACAAAGGAGGGTAACATAGTATACCCTTGAACTGTACATCTCCAAATACCTCACATAAAGAGATAACTGTCATTGCTAAAGAGAGATAGGAAGGAAAAGCTCAAAGGGTAAGTTATGTGAATGAAAAAAAATAACAGATAATAGATTAAATAATGCCTTTGGGTATGAAAGATAAAGGAAGGATGTAGAAAAGTTTGGAGGGGAGAGGGAGGCATAGGAAAGAGTATGTAAGCAGCAGAAGACTGAATGAAAAAGATGGAAAAGGGACTAAGGAGTAAAGATCAGGGAAAGAGAGAGTATGATGAATGGTAGAATAAACAGGCAGGAGTAAAAACAAATTCAAAGAGAGGTGGAAGAGTAGGAGCAGCCTCTTGCAAACTTCATAGCAGATCATTTCTTCCAGTCATTTTCTGATTAAGTTCTAGATTCCTACAATACACATCCTTGAGGAAAGGCCCCTATGAATGGAGAAAAAAAAGGAGGAACTAAATTCTCCACAATGCTCAGGGAGCCCCATAGCATCAGCACTCCAGTTTTAACAGCTATGCAGAATTTATGTCAGACTACATTGACAACAAAAAATGCTTTACTTTAAAATATGAAGATTTATGAGAAGGGAAGATGAATATTCACTTATATACTGGTTATCACTTACACAGCAGACATGCACTGGCCTTTCGTTTTGAGACAACATCAGAGACTCTGGAGGGCCACTTCAGGATGTAAAGATGACTGAATTCCCATGCACATCTCCCTTCTTGTGAATACAAATACAACATTCAGTGTTTTTTCACCTACAGGTAGGATACAATTTTTAGCTAGCTGAAGAGATGGATTGGTTTGCTCCAAATCCACAGTCTTCTGAAAATAGAAAAGCCCCGTTTTTGTGGCATGCAAAGTCTCAAGATCTCTAGTCTAGCTGTGCAGCTCAGTTACAGCCTCAGTCAGTAGAAAAGAGAATAATTTTTAATTTGAAATTGCTGAGTTCTGAAACATTAAAACCCTTTCTTTCTATCACTTTCAAAATTTGCTCTCGACTGCATTTTGTTACTGTGTGCCCACAATTTAAAAGGAGATTAATCAATCAATTTACAGCTTCTTTGTCCAGTGTTTGGATTATCTCCTCATCTTTTTCCCCCTTCTCTGCCTATATATGTATTTTAGCTTAGGACATCAAAAACACTCCTCTCCCAAACTCCCTGTCCCCAAACACACAATTTGCAGTGTTTCAGGCAACGTTGATTAGTTTTCCCTCTCCTAAGGAGAGAGTAAGTGTAAAGCAAGCAGAGATAACGTAGATACAACTGACCACAGACATTTACAAGGCTTACTACTCAGATTGCTCCATTTCCAGTCTTGCATAACCTCCTTGTTGCTGTGGCATTGAATCATCTGATGATCTGTGAACCACCACCACCACAGCCAGCAGGCACAGCTTTTTTGAGGACACTTTATTAAAATGCCCTGGAGTTCCAAAACTGTTCTTTGAAGTAGAGTAGAAGGAAGTGCTTGAGTAAGTGGAAGATCAAAGAAACCATTCTTACAGCCAAAATAAGTAAAAACTTCTTTTTTACTCTAGATCTTTTCATGAACCATGACTGCTCTCCAAAATGCAAAAGCATGGACAAACACCTCCATATTCCACCCACTATTTCTGCATATTAAATCTTTAAAAGACTTGCTTCTTATTTCCAGTTGCCATCAACCCTAATGTCACAAACTTCCCCTGGCATTTACCAGTTATTGGTCTTCTTCACCTCTGCTCTAAGTGTTAGGGTATGATGTTTTTTCCTTTACAGAGAGAAGCCAGACTTAATGTTGCACACAGCTGTCATGCAGTTCAGGCCCTGGTACCAGACTTCTTTCCAGATTACCGCAGGCTGGCTCAGACACCTAAACAAAACAGAAATAAGTAGGCTAAATGAAAGACGATAAGCTTTAGGTATTTTTCACTTCAGCCTATGACTAGATACTTTCCTTTAGTAAAACCTTCTTATTCTCCTCCGTTGCATTGGTCTTGTCAGAGGTAGAAATTTAATTTACATCCATTATACTGCTACCTGCTTGAGAGTTTCCATCTCTTCTCCCTCCTCCCTGATGTTTGCATGCAGGATGAAACAAAAGACAGAAGCCCTTGGAAGCTGGATAATTTTGTCCTTACAGTAGTTCATTTCCTGCAGAGGGAAATTTGTGCCCACACTCTGGCCATTCCTGTACTTCGCAAAACCATGCTGTCCTCAAAGATGGGTTTATGACCTGGGACTCAGCACCTGGAGTAGAAGCATGTGATGTCATTCTTTTCACTGCTGTTTCTCCTGTGACAAGTCCTGCTATGCAGCCAGAATTGACATGACAGGGAGGGATGACTTTGGCAACCAGAGCTAAAATCAACTAAACCCTAGAGGAAATGTGTGGTGAACAAAAATTGCACACAGCTGTATAGCTTAAGTTGTCTTCTGAGGACTTTCTCACCTGTTCCAAGGTAGCTTCTTGCACTGTATTTTTAATAAGGTCAGCAGAATCACGTCTTCAAAGGAAACATCAATCTCATCTAGTCGCAAAAGACACAGTTGTTTATTGCTTGGTTTTACTGTTCAGGAGAAACCCAAGACTGTACACAGCTGGAACCTGTGATGATGGGGATAATATTAATTAACTCTTCATCTAAAAGAGTGTGACTAGGCTCAATTAACTTGCACTTTAAAATGCTTTGAAACTCTCACATAAAAGTAATGATGTCCTTCATTAGTGATTCCAAATCAGTTACTCCAGTTTAATGAAATTCTTATTCTTATGGTTTTCTTTTATAAGAAAGCAGCTAATGAAAAGGATCCTGTCATTTTTACATCCTCAAGAAAATTGCTGACGACCTGTACATCATGGATTGCATAAAGCCTAAGCCTAAAAATAATAAAAATAAAATCAACAAAATATCAAATATAGAAAAAAAAAATAGGAAGAATCAATCCTCAGGAAATCTGAAAGTCCTGATTAAGATTTAATCAACAAGAGGTGCCAAGTACTTTGAAAATACTAGATTTGATTTTAAGTTTCAGATTTTTTTGTTGTTAGTTTTCATGCTAATCTACTCAATAATTATGATGCATAGGAAAAACACTTCAATAACAGGAATTTCTTCATAACGTTGCATACGTAGATATAACAATCAATTTCCAAAAGTTTTTTGGTGAGATTTTAAATGGCAGTAAAAACAATGAGGGAAAGAAACTGTAGTTTTACAAATATTCTGTTGTTAAAGAAGACGATAACATAATAACTCTCACTTCTACACTGATGGTCTTTGAAATACTGTATTAAATGGTACTGTAACTTCTGTCCACAGGCTGGAAAAATGCCTGTCTCACTCAGTTGGTACAAAATAAAAAAACAAAGAATATGAACTGTTCATCTCTTTTAAGTCACTGATTGCATCAACAATGCAGTAGTTTATTATGTAAGTTAAATGACCACGTACACTTAAATACTGTTTACAATAATTAAAACATTGGAGAGGATCCCGATGACAGTGCATTGCAAAAAAACCCCTGTATTTCCAAATTTGCTGTGAAAACAGGGCACTAATTCTTACTCAATTTGTTTTCTAGCTTTGAATACTTCCCTTACATTGATTTTTTACTTTTCTTCCCACCTATCACATGCAAATATAGATACACGCAGAAATTAATGCATTTTTAACTTTAAACAAAGGGGAGTGGATTCATGTGTGTTTTGCTACACACTCCGTGTTCACAGGAAGCAGTAGCATATAGAGAACATCAAAGCACTAAACAGATCACAGCACTCCCATTGAACATATAGCTTAGCTGTACCTTCAATAGCCTTCCTAAGGATTGAGTTGAGGGAAAGAATTAGCTGCAGAGATCAAAAGGATCAGGTATATCTTTGAAATCCCTGCACAGTATGGTATTTTGTTTATGACCAAAGCCTTTGAGCTGAGTGTGAAAGCTGGTTTCCATGGATATTTAAATGACACTTTTATCAGGAATATCAGAATAATACATTTCAATATTTAGATGTCTTGTAAGGTCACCTCTCAGCCATCCCTGAATTCATTTCTGTCTAACAATCAAAGTTTCTTGAAAGGAACAAGCAGTTTTTGTCGCTTGTCAATGTAACCAAATTGCAAAAGAACTGAAAAAATGAAGTACTGAAGCAGAGAAGATGATTAACTACACCAGCAATCTGTGAAAGAAAACCGAAAACCTTTGCTATCTGTTCTTGTCCTCACCCCTGCTCCCCTACATTGCTTTACGCTCCCTACGCTGCAGGACAAGCCACAGGTAATTTTGTACTGTGAGCATATACATCTGTAAAGTGAAACATGAGATTGAAGCACTGACTCTGAAAATGTGTACATCTACCTTCCCTACACTGACGTCCCACTGAAATAAATAGGATTGCTCTCTTAACAAATCAGGCATGTTTGAGGAATTTAGCCTCGTACAGATACGTGACATTTTTAAAGGAATATCATTTCAAGGCTGGAAAAAAATATGATATCTTAGGCCTTCTATGTAAGTTTTCTGCCAACACATGCAAAAAAAGAAAAAATTAAAAAAATCAGCAAGAACAGTAGCTGAAATAAAATTATTGGGAAGAAATTAGCAACAATGAAAAAGCTTTTCAAAGTAATGTTTCAGTTTTGAAATAGCTATTATAAACATTTGTGCTTGCTATGGCTTGCAGTTAAATTTAAAAAATAGTACTTAAATGTGCATGTTAATAACATCCAGAAGGCATTTCTTTCAAGCCTGTTTGGGTTGTTGAAGGGTTTAATTTAACCTCAGCATTCATTTATGTCTAGCAGTTAGAATTTTCTTTTAAGCTCAAAGAAGCTGAGTTGTAGCTATGATCTAATTCGTAAGGAACGAGGAATGTTTTTCATGTTTTATTGACAGTATGAATCCTGATCATTTTACAGCAGTAAATATAGAGTACTCTGTTCACTGTGTCTCCCTCTGGAAGTATGGTCCTGTATTTCATTAAACTATAAAAATAACTTGCAGTGTTCAGTAGCCTTCAAAAGCTATCCTGCCAAGGTGTGTTCGTTATATATCACTAATGCACATCAGCTAGTCAATCCAGAGAAAGTTAGGTTCTTTACAGCCTCAAACTAAATTAATTTATAGCTATGTCCACATGTCAGAGGGGATGCATGAGAAACCTAAAAAGCTATAGAAAATAATAATCTGTTATTGATTTTCAGCTCCTTTTTAAAAGTAGATGCAATTCTCAGGCCTTTCATCTCTGATACAAATGATCTATACAATGCTAGCAACATGACAAATCAGCTCCTGTGGGCAAGGTAGATGACATAAAAGTCAGGTGTGTTTTAGCTCTTTTTGGTTTTTTTCTCCCAAGAGTACTGCAAGTGAGCACAAATATCTTCTTTCATAGCAAAATAGCTTCATTAGACAAATAAATTACTCCTATCTTAACAATATACAGTAAACCATTCAACAATAACTTTTGGGGGTGGAAAAAGAAATAAAAAAATATAATAATAATAATTTTAAAAATACAGGCTTCTTTATAAGTTGTTCTTTCTATGTAGGAATGCCTGATTATATTGTTAGAAAATTTAGCTCCAATTGCTACTTCTGCACAAGAAATTATTTTGGTGCCAAAGCTACATATCCTTCACTAAACAGCCTTATGTCCAAACTCCTCTCTGCCAGACTGTCTTGTGGGAGAAGACAGCTTCTGAACAGGGTTTTCTCCTCAGAGAACAAAGGGGCAAAGAGGGAAAGGCAGGAAAATCATCACAGACAGGTGTGTGAAACCTTCGTGTTTTACTCCATTGTAGTTATCAGTATACACACTCTTACTTGGAGCTTCTGTTTACAGCAGATCTTGATCCCACAAGATCCAACTCAGCTCTCAAATCTAAGAAATGTGCAAGGCTTGCTCACCTTTAATCTCAAGGCTATCCACACCTGTGGATAAATGCAACTGAAAAGTCACCCTCAAGTTCCAAACAGGAAGCCATATTCAAAGTAAATAATTCCTTTCCCAGGTTGTTAGTTGTTACACACAGGTTTCTGAAACAGATTTCCACATTCATTCTTACAAACAAATGAAAAGGATATGAGAAGAATAAATGGAAGATTACAAAATCTTTCTCACAGTGTGCAAATTGCATCTACCTGCAACACATCCAGGAAACCAGAAACAGAAAAGATCTGAAATTAAAAGAAAACAATGAGAAAATTCTTGATTCACAGAAATATTTATACCCAGAAGGAGAAGGAGAACTATGGAAATAGTATCAGACAGGATGCTGAGTGACAAAAATTCTGATTTATTAGGCAAAACAGAATATAGTTAGAGAAGTTGCATCCCGGTTGTGATAATTAAATTTACACTTGTAAAGAATAGAAAAGGAGGTAGTAAATTCTAACACCCACCTCACAAATTTTAGAGAGTTACTAGGATGACTGTGAAAAATAAGTCCTCCTGCAGGAACAGAAGGCCTAGGATAAAGATGCAATTACTGGCACTTGTTATCGTCGAAATGCACATGAGAGCCAACAGTTCTTGGGGTAATGTGCGGGCTGCTCTCACTTGCTGGACAGCACACTATAGAGAAATTTTAAATATCTGCCCTACTATATGAAATGTAAAACTAAAAACAAACACAGCTCTTCTATCTCCAGTCTTGACTGCAATAGAGAACATGGTGATCTCACTTCCTTGTTTTCTTTCATCTACAAAACCAATACAACTTAAACTATCAAGAAAAAAATGCAGAAACGTTTACATGCTGAAAGAAATGCTTTAACAAAATAGGGAACAATTTTGTTGTCCAGAAAGAGCTGTATTTTCACCATCTACTGTAATATCTGCCAGTAAGAGAAGCTGATTAAAATCCGATCCTTGGCTCACATGAAGCTAGCAACAAATTAGTTCAAAGTTGAAGAAATTGTGGTTAGAGAGTGAGAAAGTCATCAGGAAATCTAGTAAAGTATGGCACAGGGGTTCAAACAGATGATACATCATCCCGTAGCTCAAACCCAAGTTAAAACACACAGTTTCCATGGGGCAGGCCTCAGAGAGCAGCTGACATATATATATATCTATATATATATATATCTATATCTATATATCTATATAGATATAGATATATATATATATAGATATATATACATACACACCACACAGGCATAGATATACATTTCCTAAAGACAGGTTTCAGGTTATTAATAAATCTTGTTTCATCCCAGAGGGTAATGTTCTCTGCTTTGAGACCTGACAAAAAACATGCCTAAAGTGTAAAATTATCTTTTGTAGTTGTTGTTGGGTCTTTTTATGGTTCTCAGAACAAATAATATTAATCTTAGTGCTTTAGCCTTCAGCAGTACAGCTGGTAGAGACCTTGGCAAATGTTTCCCCCTCTTTCTGTAGCCCTTTCAAACTGAAGATACCTGCCAAACACAGAATCTGATCTGTTTCTGAGGTGGTAAATGAGTATCTCTCAGTTCAGACACTAGTGATAAGAACCATAGTGTCAAAGTCTGGATACCAAAAACATAAAGATTTATAGGAGTATCACTCCACCACATATAAAGTTATAGATGATTGTAATTACCCAAAGGACATAAGTACCAACATAAGATAGGAGAAATTATTTATAAATTCAGAGAAACTTGATTTAGCATTATAAAGTGTAACAATTAAGTATGATCCAATATAATTAGGGTTTGCAAAACTGTAGATTACCCAGACTTGAAAAGGCAATGATACAGTATGTCATAAATATACACAAATCGTGCTACTCAAATATTTCAGTGATGTAGCTCTTATAGTACTTTGTATTTAATTTGGTTAAAACCTGTGTATGTGTAATCTATCTGAAAATTCAGTGTGATTGAGGCTGAAATAAGTCCTGTTCCAACTGAACTAAATGTTGCATTTTCACAAGACAGATTGACTCTTTTAATGTGTCTTTGTATAAACTGATTGTATTAAAGTATAAGTGAATTATATGTTAGAGTATTATTTAGAATTGTTGTGTTGTTAGCCCAAGATTCCTGCATAAACATTGCAAATTCTAAATATTTTAAATAATATAATTGAGGTTAGAAAGAGGTACATTACATAAAATTTACTTGTTTGTGTTGTTTAAAAGTTCAAGTATATGTATTTTTTATTTTGTTTTCTCCCACTATTCAATTTCCATTTCTTCTTTCATTCTGTGTACACAAATTTAATGCTTAGGAAAGAAACAAGGCCAAAACCTTGGAAAGTCATCTCAGTCAAAGACAAACTGCTATCTTTACATCCATTATCATTATCAGAGATAATTTTTTCACAGCTCCAAAACTCTCCCCAGTGGGCAGTAGTCTATCTTACTAAACTGCCTACCCATAATTCAACCCAATTTCATGCAATTGTCTGTCTATGCTCATGAAAGTCCAGCTCTGAACTACAATGGAGACTATTTTCCTTAGCCTCCAGGGAGGTAGCTAATTTTGTTTGCTGCCTCCATTCCATCCATCTTCTAGTGAATAAAGAAGGGCTTACTTTTTCACTAGTGTTGCCCACTTTAAGAAATCCAAATGCCTGTTCAGTGGAAAACTCAATTAGTACAAATCCTGAAATGCCTGAGCAGAAAGCTATTCATTCTCATGCTAACTCAGAATCAGCTTTCACAGCCACAGTAACTACTAACAAGTCTGGCAGCTTCAGAACTAGGTATCCAGAAGACAAAGCCTAATACTTAAGTCTTATGGGATAAGTTAATGGCCAAAACCACACTGATGTCCTTCAAGCTATAATTAAATTATATGTTAGGCTATTATTTAGAATTACATGTTGTGTTGTTAGCCCTAGAATGGCACTCTGTTCACCTACACTCTTCTATGACAGAACAGGTCCATTAATTTTAAGAAACTACTCTTATTCTGCATATGTTACGTAAATAACAACATATCTGCTATGAAATGAACAGGAGACCAACATCTTCACCATTGCCTCTTTTGCAACCCCCACCCAAACATGTAGCTAAAGTAGAGAGGCAGCACCAGCAGTTCAGTTGGCTGACTCAGGTCCTGCTAGTTAGCCTTGGAAAGAAGTTGCAAAATCAAGTGTCCCTCATTGAAATTCCTTGCCGCAGTCTCTTTGCGCTTATAGCTGTGGGAAATCAGCTCTGCCACCTGAGCTGGCCTCAGCTGCCATGGTGTCACATGAAGATGGATGTGATCACTTACGGAGGTACAATAGGGAGCACTCTTCTGCTCTGCTTTCATCTTGCTCCCTGATCTCAGATCAAAGCAGGGAGGCAAGTAGAGCAAGGGCATATCTACATGGCGACATTACATCAATCTAGTTTGTTCACTCTAAGTGCAGCAACCTAAAGACATCCCATTGTGATGTTTCTCAATGGTTTGTCATGCAGGCTTAAAATATTTTCCTTACTAATCACAACATCCAAACAGCTCTGTACTTGTCTAAATTAGCTGTCACAACTTCCCAGCCAACGTTTTACAACTCAGTACTTGCAGCTGTGAATTTTTACCTGGGAACTAGGAAGCTCCCATGAAATTAAAGAAATTTGTCTACAGGGAGTGAAACCACATGAAATGTATGCAGTCCTTGAAATATTTCTTGGCATCCATTAACATCATCAAAAGCATTACTCATCTGCTGTCACATAACATCAATGATCCATTACCTAACACTGTAATTTTTGTAGGATGAACTCAACTACACACACATATTTGCTATAGGACCACTGAGTAGATTTTTCCTTTTTGCAGAAACAAGATGACTAACAGCACAGTTTCAGTACAGAAAGACCAACCACTCATGGAAAGATATGAGCAGGGGTTATCTGGGCAGAACTCACGAGGAACTGCAACAGACAAACAACAACCATGAGACTTCTCTTTGGGTCACAGGACTGCTGTGCTCCCAAGGACTGGAAGTTCAGCACCCATAGCCACCACCAGGCATGAGTTAAGCCATTTGATGTATATAGATCAGCAGGACTCTTGTTCTGGATCTTTGCCAGGTTACCCAGTGAGTTTTGTTCTGTGTGATGTCCCTTCAAGCAGCAGGTTTTCAGTCCTAAACCTTCCAGGCCTGTCAAACCACAGGGAAGGAATCAAATGGCAGAAATAGGTGTTTCAGGGAGGTGCCTGATGCCAAAACATTTAGACACTGAACCCTGCTTGAACATGGGAATGTAAACTCTCAAAAGAGTGAGTAACTCAAATGAAGGTTTTTCCTCCTGACATTCCAGAGTCGACATTCCTGCAAAATATTTTGTCTTTAGTATGTGGAAGTTTCCAAGGGAAATCAGCATCATGAGAGGGGTTGTAATCATATCCAGTACAATCCAAGTCTGTCTCTGAAAAGTAAGTATTTTAAGGACAGTATAGAGAACTGTCATTAAAAGAAAGCTCTAGGAGAAACTTAAATTATAAGCTTTAGGTAAAGTGAATTTTTCATCTCTGCTAATGAACCCATCCATATGAAAAGCCATAAGGGGTTTTAATAAGATCAATATATTTCTTTAAATTATTGAATTTTCCTACAGGCTTTGAAAATGCGTCATCTCTGCTATTTAATGCATACAGAGTGTTTGAACAAAAAGAATTCATCCTGCAAACTGACTAGGAAAGCCATAAGTTTGTGATATTTACTGCTGAAGCTATACATTCTGATCAAAAAATGGTTTCTGAAACTCCATGGTTGCATTTGGAAATCCATAATCAGTGACAAAGCCAGAAATATTTGTGCATGACACATGATATAACTCCAAAGATATTAGCTATTAAATACTAGTCATTTATTAGCGCAGATTCATTTTCCATTTCACACTTAATAAGTTAACTCTACTATCTATGGATAAAGAGTAGCATTAAATGGTACAGCCACACAAATTATTTGTCTCTACAGTGCCAGCCTGCATCTCACATCTGCCCACACTTCTAAGAACACGAACAACTGTTTGAAGATGAACAGTAACAAAATTATTTCCAGACATTCAGTAAGGGAAATTTGTTGGCTACTTCCATTTACTTGAGGCACCAAGCCTCCTAAAGTGCACATTTTAGCAAAAGTCATTACAAACCTAAAAAGATGTATACATGAGTCCACAATGTATCATAAAATTTATTAGTAGTATTTTCAAAGAGACAAACAGTTAGAGGTAACATTTATTACACTCTATCTATGACTAAAAGCAAAGAAAAATCTTACAACAAAAAAGATGGAAAATTACATTAAATTAAAACTGCCTGTTTTCTCTGTTTGTTACATTTAATATTCTTTAGATCTCTTTTAAATTTAGAATTAAATGAAGTGAAGAATGTTTTCACAACAAAAAAAATACCTTAACAATTTAGTGTTAATCATATCAACTATATTCTTGATCTAGTCTTCACCTTCTGCATGAGTCAAGCAGTATGATCTTGGATATGTTGCTGGCCTTTTCTCCCAAGTGACAGGGGACAGGACAAGATGGAATGGCCTCAAGCTCCACCAAGGGAGATTTAGGCTATACATTAGGAGGAAGTTTTTCACGGAAAGGGTCACTGGGCATTGGAATAGGCTACCCAGGGAGGTGGTTGATTCCCCTTCCCTGGGGGTGTTTAAGGCATGGGTAGGTGGGGTCCTGAGGGACATGGTTTAGT
Source organism: Coccyzus lansbergi (assembly GCA_033558105.1). NCBI lineage: Eukaryota > Metazoa > Chordata > Aves > Cuculiformes > Coccyzidae > Coccyzus > Coccyzus lansbergi. The sequence continues at coordinate 558,457 of JAUMJK010000021.1, read as the reverse complement.
GTTTGATAGGAATGGTTGGACTCGATGATCCGTCGGGTCTCTTCTAACATGGTGATTCTGTAATTCTATGATTCTATGATCTTGCGAATTTTAAGCAACCATCATTAAACACTGCCATAGAATTAACTGCCATATAAACTGACAGAGTTGGGGTATATACCTTGGAGGTATTTAAGGGACAGGTGGATGAGGTGTTGAGGGGCATGGTTTAGTGTTTGATAGGAATGGATGAACTCAATGATCCTGGGGGTCTTTTCCAACCTAGTGATTTTGTGATTCTGTGAAAACAGTTATTTTCTATTAAATAAGTTGTTATTGTGGAATAAATGTATTATATCTTTGTTTACTGCTATTGTTGTAATACAGATGACAAACCAAAACATGGGAGAGATGATTATACTATGGGAACAAGATGTTGTAAGAATTTTATTAGTGTAATTTAGTGGTTTTTACGTAGCTCCATAGAAGGAATTTATCATAAGAAAATGTTAATTCTCTTAATAATAGCCATTACATTGAAAAAAACTTCCCTGTTTCGGTTCCCAGAAATGGATAAATTCTTTATTGATAAAATAAAATGAATGCTGTGGTTTGCATAGCATTGAAAAAAATACAAGCATATAGGGGAAAAAGGCTGAGAAATTTTTACATCATTTCACAACACATCTTCGATTTGTTCAGCTCAGTTGATTGAGATGGATTACTTCAATTAAGATACATCTGTCTGAATACGTTGCTATTGCAAAGGGCACCTGGTGGCATTGTCACACATTGCATTACAAGTTCTTTTGCTATACTTGTGAGTAGTCTTTGGCTTACAAAAAAACAATCAAGCCATTTTTCATTCTTTTAATTCACATTTATTGAGAAGAGCAATGTAGTTTTCTGTGCATTTTAGTCTCCTGGCAGTTCCTATTCCCCTAACACAAGTATTCTGTTGTAAATGGGCAGTCAGGTCAGTGAAAAACTCTGCTAAAGGATAAGCATACACACTACATGAGCTAGGTACAGTAAAATAGTATCCTGAATCAACAGCACTGATTTTTCCAGGAAGAGGCATAGCTTGCTGTGCTCCAGTTTCTGCTATCATTTGCTGGAGGATGACAGTATGAATATAAAAAGTAAAATGTGTATAACATGTATTAAAGCATTCATATGTAATTTCTATTCAAACATGTTTTTTTTTTCTCTCCCGCTGAGTGTGAGCATTGGCCTGAGACTATTGAAATATAGCATCACGGATCATTTTGATTATTTTGCTGGGAGAAAAAATAGCTGCTGCTTCCCACCCACATGAAAAAAAAAATTCTCAAATCAGATCTGGTGCAAATGTAGCTCTCACAGATATCTCTACACTAAATTGTCTAGTGACAAGATTGCTAGTATGAGTTACATGTTCAATACTAAAGACCAAGAAAAAGGTAGTAAGTGAGAAAGTAATATCATTTACACTGACAAAGTAGCACTAAAAAGGCAGCTGTAATCTACACAATGTCTGGATAGAAGGGAATGTAAAGCAGCAAACACAAATGCTGTAACTCTTTGGAAGCTACTTTTTCAGATTGCTACACTCACACACCTTTTTCTCTTAACCCTAAACCCCACATCCTTAAGATTCCTGAAAGAAACCCATGCTGTTCTTCACATATAGTCATAATTCCCTTTACAAAAATTTGCTCTCAAGGTAAACTTTCAACTGGACAAAAAACCATAAGCATTACTATCTTTGAAAGAGCCAAACATTCAACATGTTTATGCCATAATGCAGCAACATTGCAGTGCGAAGTTGTATAGAAGGTATACCCATGGTTATGCTGGCAAGAATAAAGGAATACAAAGACGATGCAGAGACTGTAGCATCCCTCCTATGAGGGAAGGCTAAGAGTAGTGGGACTGTTGAACCTTGAGAAGAGAAGGCTTAGGGGCATCTCATCCATTACCTGCAGGGAAAAGTTCAAAGAAGGCAAATCCAGGCTCTTTTCAGGGACGCCCAGGAACAGGATCATTGAGTATAGCAAATTGTAACACAAAAAGTACCCTCTGAATATCAAGAAACAGTCATTCACTGTGAGTGTGACTGAGAACTGACAAGGATTGCTCAGAGAGGTGGTAGATTTTCCATTCTTGAAGACATTAAAAAACCACCTGGATATGATCCTGGAAAACTGATTTTGATGGATCTTCTTCATCTTGGGGTTTGAACCAGGTGACCTCTACAGGTCCCTTCCAACTTCAGTCACTCTGTGATTCTGTGAGATATTTTTAGTTTGTGAAGGAGGTAAATTATTACTTTAAAAATAAACAGAATTGACAGTGAGTCTGAATGTGGCATTTTGTCAGTCGTGTTTCAAACTTATTTTGTAGGTCAGCAACAAAGGTTTTCAGATTTCATTCTTGCACCTGAAACTTTGCATTTTGTTTTTAAATTTTAGCTAAACAATTAAATCCTTTGCTAAAATATATCCTACTTCCTTTATGTGAACTAACCCAGAGCGATGGCTGGAAAGGGGTTGCCCTATGCCCATTTTCCAGTTAGCAGAAAAAAATGTGGCATCTCTGGCACTGTGGAATTAGAGGAGCACATCAGACTGATGCTCTTGCTGCAACTTGTCCCTGGAGAGGTTCCTGGTCCCCAGGAAAGTTCAATCCTCCATGACAAACCAGTCTTTATGAGTGTGTGAAGCAGCATCCCTGAAGGACGCTCCTACAAGCCCTTTGGCTAACCACTTATTCATAGCCCTTTGAAAACACTTCCTGTTAAAACATGATGCGAGTCTATTCTTTGCAAGGTTTTTTCACCCCACTAATGACCTGACACTTAGTCCATGCCATTCAGCACATACACGACTATACAATTGCTAAGAGTCTAATTTTCTATCACCTTATCTCAGAGCAGCTGGGAAAAACCTTCTATTGAATTAGTTTATTATTTTGTGCTACCTTTATTCAATAAGCTCACATAATAACATCTTTGGAGCCAGAGACCTCCCAGAGTTATATCTAGAAGTAAGTGTCAGAGTGCCCCACTTGCAGTAGACAAAAAGGCTTGATTTTTTAATTAGCAAAGCTAAATAATAGAGATGGAGTAACAACAGTTCTTTCTGAGTTCACCATTATTTTTCTCTCAGGTAACAGATGAGTGCTGGCAATTTTTTTCTCAAACTAATCTCTACTTCAGAGCACAATTCTCAGTAATAGGTTAAGTATATATACAATTTGTTTTTAAACTCAATTACTTTTTCTCCATTATGAACTATCCTATATTAATCTTAGCACTACCATCAACAAGGAAGGAAGTTTTCCCTGTTGTACCTTAGCATTTAAGGCTTCATTCAATGCAGATAAGGTTTGTTTGAGAACATACAAGTTTTGCTGAAGACAATCACTAGAGATAGAACCTTAATTTAACCTCAAGCCTGTATTATTTCTCCTGGGACACTGATGACTGATAACATGGCAGAGGGCAAGGAAAGCACAAAATTATTGGGAAATGGAAGCAGCAAATCTCCCAAGTTGAATTTCTTCCTCTAAATCATTGTTTATAAGGGTAGTCATGCATGTCTGAGTCTGTCTGGAGACAATATGAAGTATCTTGAAAGAGTAGTTTTAAGATGCACTGACAATGAGTGATTTTGAAACCCATTTCCAAGGCATATGAAATACAGTTGCCACATATTCATCTTAAACTAAAACATCACTACAGAATCAAAATACACTTGCTCATAATATCTTACATACAAGGTAGGTCAGCAGTTGCTAATTTAAATGAAATAAGTCCTTAACAAAGAGCTTGATAACATTTCCCTCAGGAACATTAGAAAATGGTGTTAATGAGCATTATTAAAGCCTGCTTCTGTAAGCATATACATCTTTATTAACTGAGTTTGCATGTAATGTCTTCCTGTGTTATAGCTCTAAAGGGGTAGCATGAAAATCTAGATAGTATTTTGCTTTAAGTAAAAAGGCTTTCTCTGTTCTTAACTTAAAATAATGCTATTCTGTTAGGGTTAAAGGTTAAATAACCCTTTCATTTGCTAATGATAAGTTTAATTGCCCGAAGCCAAATTGAATACAAGCTGATTTATGTTTTTCTTTCTATAGGGATAAAAAAAAGACATCCTTAAAAGACAACTAGAAAAGGCAACCCCAGCTTCAGAGTTCTTGCTTCCAGAACTGAACAGTTTATTCATTTAAAACAGAACATGTGAATATCCATTGTCAATTAAAAAGGTGTAGGTAGAAATACAAAACATGCTATTTAAAAATGGCTTAATTTTACTGCAGCTCCAAGTGTGCAGTCTCTTCTAATCCTTTTTTCTCAGTTGAAAAAAACCAACAATTTTCTTCCTGCTATCTGCTATAAAGCATTCAAATCCCTCCCCCCTCCCCCAAAAAATCAAAGGAAAATGAAATAAATGAGTTAAACTTAGACCCAGATTTTAGGGAGAAATTTTACTTTATACAATCTCTGAGCCAACACAGCAGTCACTTAGTATGAAATCAATTATGTGCAGTTAAAGAAGCATTTGAATTTCATTGTTAGAGGTTGTTGCCATTTATTTCTTGGTAATAAAAAGCAAAATAACATATTATCCAACCTTTAGCTGATACTTTAAAATACCTGGATATTTGCAGAGAGACGAGAGATAGTATTTTGAGAAGACCTTTAGCTCAATTGAAGGGCAGGGTAAAATGTAACCCCTTAAGACAGCATACTGTGTTTCATATTGAGCAACAGCTAATGAAATCCTAAGAGGGTTTGTTACATAAGCCATTGGACTGAAGAAACCTTTAACATGTAGGAAACTGGAGTTAATTAAACTGTTATGACTATACTATCCATCATCACATCAGGCTGTTCTATTCAAAACCTATTTACATTTTGCAATTGAAAACCATACTTGGCATGGTGGATAAACCATGTTTAATGTCCTTATTGATTTGACATTTGTATATAAGTTTATGCTTTAATTATCTAACAGTATTTCTTGAATGTTTCTTCTGCTACAAAAAGTATTTGATTTCCAAGCAATTAGACATATCTGACAATTAGCCAACAGTAAGAGGTTCCCTTCACCAAATTAATCAGTTTGTGAAAGCACTGGTTTATCACTGCACTGAATTTTCTGAAAAAAGTTATTTTATTGACACTCATTTTAACTTGCTTCCGTGCCTTTATGTAAACAAAATTAATTTTAACTCATATTTCACTCACAGCATAGATTGAATTTAAGGAGTTTCCTTTCTCATGTGATAATTCTGAAAACTAAATGCAACATAGGAGAATTTAAACTTAAGGTTACATCTGGCTGCATTAGTGGGGATAGGCAGAAGAAGTGTTTCCTAATACATGTAGCGTCAAGGAAAAGAAGAAACCTTGTAACTGTGATATAAATTCACCTTATACTTTGAATTTTTGATAAGACAGATACAGTTTTTATTTCCTGTTTGAGACACAGTTTCTTAAGGTTTGTTTTTAATACTTCTTGTATGTTAAACCGCTTTATGCTATTTTTAAACTTTTATAGAAAACTTATTCTAGCACTTATTTCTGCACAAAGGCTTCACATTGAAACAACTGAAAGTTGTTGTAGAAGTCATTATGGTAAACAAACATGTTTTCTTGGCTTGGAGACATTCCTCCAGGGACAAAAATTTAACAGTGATAATTTAGAAATGAATTATTTTTATGTTTCACATTTATGAAAGAATATGGAGTAATTCTTACCTGTTAAATGAGATGAGTGACCTAAGATGGAATCTTGACACCCATATTTGTGAGAGGAAGCATCTTAACTATTCCTACATAAATGGACCCCATCATTGTGAAAGGGGTCCTAGGCATCACATTAAGCTGAGAGAAGTTTCTGCCACTGCTGGTGCTTTGTTAAAGAGTTTAGCATCTGAGTCCCTCATAAGCCTTGAGGCAAGAAGGAAAATAACACTGGAAGCAGCAGCCACATTTTGCTCTAGACTGCAGTGCAAACCCTGTGAGTTCCAGTCATCAGTGACAACCTTCAGTTAACCTAGACAGCTGTCGTAATTTAAATAGTTTCTCCTCTTCCCAACATTATCCAACATGATTACAAAGGAAGAAGGGGTGTAAATTGTTTTTCAGAGAGGGGTAGGATCAAGATTTACCAATTCTGTGAAAGATACTAAAAAAATCTTTCTACAAACAAAAGAAGGGCTAAGGAGAATCTCCATCCTCTACTGGACATAGGGGGAAAAATAATGATAAGGGATGAAGATAAGGCTGAGGTATTTAGTGCCTTCTTTCCTTCAGTCTTTAATAGTAAGGTAAAGTGTTCTCTAGGTACTCAGCCTCCTGAGCCAGAAGGCAGGGAGGAGGAGCAGCTTTTTGGCCCAGTGACCCAAGAGGAAATGGTTAGACCTGCTCAGTCAATGGGATCCAAAAGAGGGTATTGAGGGAGGGAGCTGGCAGAGATTCTTGCCAAACCCCGTTCTGTCATCTACCAGCAGTACTGATTGACTGGCAAGTTCCATTTGACTTGAGGCAGGCTGATGACCCATTTAAGAGAAGAGTCAGAGAGAGCATCCAGGAAACTATATGCCTGTCAGTCTGACCTCAGTGCCAGGCAAAGTCATAGAACGGAACAGATGATCTTGAGTGCTATCATGAAGCACATGCAAGAGAACCAGGTGATCAGGCCTAGTCAACATGAGTTCACAAAAGGCAGGTCACTGACTTCCAGGTCATTGATGAAGAGATTGAACAGGACTGGACCCAGCACTGAGCCCTGGGGAACACCACTTGTCACTGGCCTCCAGCTGGACTTAACACCATTTCCCACCACTCCCTGGGCCCGGCCAGCCAGCCAGTTTTCTACCCAGGAGAGTGTGTATCTGTCCAGGCCAGAGGCTGACAGTTTCCGTAGCAGAATGCTGTGAGAAACTGTGTCAAAGGCTTTACTGAAGTCCAGAAAGACCACATCCACAGTCTTTCCCTCATCCAGCAGCCGAGTGACTTTGTCATAAAAGGTGTTCAGGTTGGTTTGGCAGGACCTGCCTTTGGTAAACCCACGTTGACTGGGCCTGATCACCCAGTTCTCTTGCAAGTGCTTCATGATAGCACTCAAGATCACCTGTTCCATGACTTTCCACGGCCCTGAGGTCAGACTGACAGGCCTGGAGTTCCCCGGATCCTCCCTACTATCCTTCTTGTAAATGGGCACTACATCAGCCTCGAGTCCAGAGGTACCTCCCCAGTCTTCCAGGACTGTTGGAAGATGATGGAAAGGGGTTTGACCAATACATCCACCAGCTCCTTCAATACCCTAGGATGAATCCCATCTGGCCCCATAGACTTGTGGGTGTCCAGTTGGGCAAGCAAGGCTCTGACCACCTCCTCTTGGACCATGGGAGCCTCATATTGCTCCTCTAGTTCCGGGGTTTCTACACAGAGGGAACAACTTTCTTTACAATTAAAGACTGAGGCAAAGAAGGCATTAAGTACCTCTTTCTTCTCCTCATCCCCTGTCACTGTTGTTCCCTCTGTGTCCAAAAGGGACTGTATGGTCTCTCTTGTCCTCCTTTTATTGTTTATATATTTATAGAAAGATTTTTTGTTGTCTTTTATAGGCTTAGCCAATCTGATCTCTAGTTGAGCCTTAGCCCCTCTGATTTTTTCCCTACACAACCTCACTTCCCTCCTGTAGTCCACCCAAGAGGCCTGTCCCCTCTTCCAGAGCCTATAAATATTCCTTTTTTTCTAATGTCACTCAAGATTTCTCTACTCAACCAAACTGTTTTTTTCCCCTGACGGCCTTTTTTCCAGAACACGGGGATGGTTTTCTCCTGAGCTGCTAGGATCTCCTTTTTGAAGAGCTCACAGTCCTATGGGCTCCCTTACCCTCAGGTACTGTCTCCCAGGAGACTTTGCCAACCAGCCTTCTAAAGAGTTCAAAGTCTGCCCTCTGGAAATTTAGTGCTACTGTCCTGTTTACCACCTTCTTCACTTCACCTAGAACAGAAAACCCTGTCATCTCATGATCACTAAGTCCTAGGCGAACCCCTACTGTCACATCCCCCACAAGGCCCTCTCTGTTGACAAACAGCAAGTCCAGCAGGGCACTTTCCCTTGTTGGTTCTTTCACCAGCTGTACAAGGAAGTTGTCTTCCACGCACTCCAGGAACCTCCTAGACTGCTTCCTTTCTGCTCTATTGTACTCCCAGCAGATATCAGGGAGATTGAAGTCTCCCACAAGAACAAGAAGCATTGACTTGGAGATTGACCCCAGCTGTTTACAGAAGAGCTCATCAGCTGCTTCTCCTTGGCTGGGTGGCCTGTAACAGACTCCCAGCACAAAGTCTCCCTTCTTATGGGCTCCCTTGATCTTAACCCACAGGCACTCAATCTCCTCATCACCACAGTCCATCTCAGTGGTGTCCAAGCCCTCCCTTACAAAGAGGGCTACTCCACCTCCTCTCCTACCCTTTCTATCTCTCCTGAAGAGTTTATATCCCACCAAAGCTGTACTCCAGTTATATGAGTCATCCCACCAAGTTTTCATGATGGCAATGACATCATAGACTCCTTATGACATCATAGGCTCCTTACGACATCATAGGCTCCTTACAACATTATAGGCTTAGCCATCGTTTTCTTTATAGCAATCTCTAAGTGTGAGTGGTTCATCTTGTTACTTCTTCCTGATATAGTATTTAGCTATCACTTCTTTTAATATTTCATCACCTTTTACCTTGTCTTTAAAGAACTCCTCTACTCCTAAGGGCACTTCATATTTTATTGCAGCATAAGAATCTGGATTCAACCCCAAAGTCCAAAGCAGACAAAATGTTCTTTTCCAGTGGAATTATTTAATATATTTCAGTGGTGGTTTTGCATGAATACACAATTACAAAGAAAGGCACTTGAAGAAAAACCAGTGAAAAGGCATTTTTTTCCCCTAGTACAACGTATCCCTCTTCATATAGCTCACTAACAACTAGCTTGGGTATCTTTCTCTAATTCAGGAGTTTATATATAGGCATATACATATATGTGTGTATATATATCCGTCTCTAATTCTTTCACAGAATGTTACTTTTTTCCCATCTACAACACATGAAGAAGTATGTTTTAGACAAGTTAGGAATAAAAGAATTGTTGTTTTATTCTCGGCTAATTCTTAATGGAAAAAGCAGAATATCTGTCTCTGATATAGTAGAGTAATCCAAGTAGTAGAATAGCTTGCAGCAGGGCAGATCTTAGCTACTTTGCTTGATATTTATGCCACCCTTGTATATGGAAAGTCTTAGTATGGAAACATATTTTTTATGTTGGTACCTAGGAACGTATAACACAGGCTTGAATTTTTTTCCGTATTAATGATTTAAAGATGCCTTCTTTCCATATGCCATTATTTTGCTAGAGGTATTATTCAGAATTGATTTTTGATAAATTCAGCTTTCTGCCTCTCTGACTACAACGTAGGTACAGTAGCTTTAAATATTTATATTGTGCTGCTGGTGATAATTATTATTCCACCTCAACATAGTTTTAATGCATTTAAATGTCAGTGTTTCTCAGTTTAATTCATCTTGCCCACGTTCAGATTCTTGTATATATATATTCAGTATGTATCTCCAAGGACCTAAAAAGACCTATTCATATTTTAGCAGCTGTGAGAAAGTGAGGACAGATTTTCTTTACATTCCTAACTGTAAACATTAATTAGGTCCTTGACACTCATTAATGATTAAAAATGCTTTGTAAAATAATCCATCATAATTCTTTTATCACTACGTCTCCCAAAGAACTATTTCATTGTACCATGGTGTCTCTGATGAGAAAGTTAAAAACAATGTGTTAAAAGAAATATCCATTTATTCATTTCATTTGTTTCTACAGGAAAGCAGTGCTTTTGCTGTGATACCTGGTTCCTGTATGTAAGGCTGTCATGCCTTATTATCTGTTTGTACACATTCATTGAAAAGCCATCACACAGTTGCCCATATGCTCAGTATATATTCTCATGCTTAGCCATTGTAGCAGAGTAGAACCTTGAAAATAAGAACTTGAAGATTTTATTCAAAATATTAATAAAATGCTGAAGTTTGTCTCAAAAAGAAAAACTCCTTTTCACAACCACGACTGGGATGTGTTTAACCTTGGCTTTCCAAGTGGTACTATTCACAATTGTTTGCTTAAGCAAAACCCAGAAGAAAGGAACATCACTTTCCCAGGAGGCTTGACAAATGATTTCCAAGGTCACTGTATGCACAAAAGAATCAACAGCTCCTTACTCTGCATCCTGTTACAGCATCTCTCTTTAATGCTACCTGTGACACTGCCTCTGGTCACCCTGAAGGTTTATGAAGGCTGCCATGTAGAACAGGTCTGGTGTTAGCCAAAACATGACTGAAGCAACTGCTTGCCAGGACACAGACACAGCTAACATTTCAGAGAATCCTTCTATTGATTTTCTTGGTGTGACTCCACCTCAGCTGTTTCTCAGCCTAATGCTGCATCTCTAGAATATGTAATAGTAATTGACCAGAACAGAGTGTCAGGACTAATTAATGTACTCTTATTATCGGTGAGAGCGCTGGTTTTTGAAGAATGTCCTAGCCGTTATTTATGACATTTAATTAAGGTACAATCTTCTCTAAATAATCAGTCTGTTGTAAAATAAAAGTCAAACAACATAGCTGCAATAAGCCAAACATAATATGCACAACCACATTTGCACAGAATATTTAGACATTTTTGCAAGTCATGAGAAATTTAGGAAATTAGTAGGTTTTTTTAACTTTTACAAGCCATGTGAAAGCATTCTATGGCTTCTAAATGGATTTACTCTAACTGCCTAATTCATTATGCTAAAACCATGAAGCAATTTCCTGTTCAAAGCCCAGCTCACAGGCTCTCTGTTGTCAAGTATTTGAATTTCAGATTAGAAATGTGTTCATTTGGAGAGCATGAAAGGAAAGCTTTGTTGTCAGCTTCGCTTTATGTTCTGCCAGCAGCCAAATCCCTCTTCTTCAGCGGTCACCAGCAAAATACCAGACCTCCACTCTGGTCTCGACTGTCTTGAAACAAACACAAATGCCTTTGGCCTTTATGACCTAAACACTGATTTGAGGTTTGCTGTTCTCCCCTCTTCCTGAATATTTTTTAGGGATTGCTTTTGACAGATGATATGAGCAAATGTTTAGATTGCATAGAGTTTCTCTCATCCCTGCAGAAAGGGAGGGGAGGGAGGGGCACAGCATTTACTCAGTGGGAGAGAAGAGCCAGGACGTTTGGTCCTGTTGGAAGCTCTGTAGTTTGTTATGGAACAGTGAGCTGAAGTGGCTGCAGACCTTTTACCCTCAGCATGTTTCCAGCTATCATCTATGCTGAATTTTAACTATGCTTGTTAGCGGGTATTTCTTTGCCAGCTAGGAAAAATACAGACAGCTGACAAAAGTCAGGGGCTGCGTTTCATGCAGAGTAAAACAAAGTTAGCTAATACCGCCTGCAGGACAAAAAACCCCAAGTATTCATATCGTTGGCTAGTAGTATGGAAGTCAAGGAATTCCAGCCACATTTCTCACAGGAAAGAGTTTTACAGAGCTCTTTCCTTACTGGAAACTATGTCTGCAAGCGTTAGAGTCTATACTGTGGAAGGACAAGCCCAGCACATCCTTCTACTAATTAAAAGCAAGCATTCTCACAAGGAATGTTGTAACCTAAACATGAACTTTAATGGCTGTAAAATAGCTGGAAGCAAAAATAATTACTAGCAGCTGTAGAAGACATTGAGATATTTGTAATCCTTTTATTTTTGAATACAATAACCTCTATGTAGTCATAATAAGCTCTTCAGTATAGGAAATAGTAAAGAAGATCTCTCTCCTGATACTAAGGCTGTACAAATAATTGATTTTTCGGCTGAACAGATGAAGTGAAAGAAGAAAAAAAAGTACAAAGAGGGGAGGGGAAGAAGCAGGGGTTGTTGTTTTATCCAGGCTGAATTTTAATTTTCTCTTTTTTCTTGCCTTAATGAAAGAAAGCAGAGTCAAAAAGCATTTCATCCAGCCTAAAATATCCCACTGGATTCCAAGTGAAACATTTCACCCTGAGCAACAGAGAGGAAAAGCTGGAGTCACCCAAGAAAGAGACAGTGGCACAGGGATTCTTCCTTTCCCACCTAATGTACAAGTTGTTGTCCTCAGGCTTGCCTGTACCACAGTCCCAGCAACAGGACAGAGGATGCTGCCACCTCCAGCAACAGCACACTGCACCATGGAGACAAGTTCTCCTTTCTTTTCCATAATTCCATCTGTAAAGCTCTGCCTGTCAAACCAGACTATGGGAGTTTTAGGTCCTTGCCTCTTCTCTGCTAGGTGAAAGAGGCATGAATCAGCATAAAAGCTTACCCTAGTGGCTAGAAATGAGTGTCCTAATCAGTAGTTTAGAGACTCCCTAGAAGTCACTTTTTAGAGTTGCTCAATGACTCTTTAGTTTCTATGCAAAGTGGTACCAACTCTAAAGAAACGATTGACAGAGCCTCACCTCACTGATCCTACAGACTGCTGGAGAGTTCATCCCAGTTCATCGACAGTGGGAGGTCTTTGTTAAAATTCCTGTCCAGAGCCAGGCACAAAGCAGGTTTCTGTTTCCATGTCTGGCTCCTGGGAGAGTAAGCATCGAGTATTTTACACAGCTCTAAATGACACATTGTTCCAGCCTGTGTTTCCAAGTGTTGAAAGTGAAGACAAACGAAGGCATGCTGCTATGCCCATTGATAAGGTTCCTGGCACTCTCTTTCACAGTTGAAAGAAATGAGCCTAAAAGCCCACAAAGTTTAAATTCTCTAGTTCAAGCATTCTCTTATATTCCAAACATGTATGCTTTACAATATCTAAAAGCAAATAATATTCAACTCATGTTTCTGTTTTTTAAATACCCTCTCATTCTCTTGTGGAATTTGTTTCCTCAATCTTTGGCTATATGAAGAGAATTACAGAGCATTAGAATGCATCATATATAAGTTAAATAAAAGTGCTAAGAATGCAGGTCCAAACCATTTAAAGATAACAATGGTAGAAAACTATTATGTTGCGAATAACATACTCGAACTATTACCAATGTTCACACTTATATTACCTTGAAGCACGACTGTTTTTTTCCACATATAAGCTGTTCTACAGTGCTGTAGGTAAACCCAAGCTTCATAATTTCTGATAACTGTAGTGAATACTAACATTAGGCAGGTTCTGCAGCTCTCAGGGCACTGCGGTTGCCATCAGATATGACCCTCAGGAAAGAACACATGCTGTGGTTTAGAGGGCCAAATCCTAAATTTTTTGTTAGCACTTCTTCATGAAAGAGAGTCAGGATTTGCTATGTCTAATAAGATGGTACATGTCCAAAGTAAGGGAGAAGAGCATTCCCACCATAAGAAAACATGAAACAGGTTTTTTGACTATTTCATCATCCACATTGAACAATGGAGCAGCAGAAGGCATATCAGACTCTTTCCTCTAATAATCCAGAAGCATAAAGGTGTGTAAAAGAGTTTATTTTCACAACAGGCCATAGAATCTACATGTTTAATCAGTCTAATCACCATTCTAATTAAAAGACATATAAAATAGGGCACAAAACAGTTTATCTAAACCCATTGTCTTCCTTACTACCTGTTCAGAATGTGAATAGGTAAGAAGTGATTATGGTGCTGTACCATAGCCTAGCCAAAGCACTATCCCTGCCAATTCTATGAAAGGTCTCTAAGAAGAAGGTTTATAAAATAATGCTGGAAAGCAGCTTTGCAGAAGAAGATCTGGGGGCCCTGGTGGAGGCAGAAAGTTTCAGCAATGAATCCTTCACACTAAATCAGGTTAGCTCCCTGAGATCTATTACGGAAACTGTTGCCAGCAGGTAAAGGGAAGTGATCCTTCTCTCTGAATAGCAAGAAAAACTTTTTCTCTTATACTGACTGAGCTGACACAGGTTACCTCAATGATGGGTGGTGGAGTTTCTGTCCTTGGAGATTTTTAGAAGTTGTCTGGACATGGTCCTAGGAAACCAACTTCTAGGCAAGCTTTTTGAACTTGGGGACTGAACTAGATGACTTCCAGAGGTCTCTACCAACCCCAAACATTCTGTGATTCTGTGTGCTACACTTTAATCCATTCATCAAATGGCATCTTTCTATAGGACATCGGCATTGACCTTAGCATTAGGGTTGTCTGGCATGCTGTTAGGCTATGTTGTTTAAGTGAAAATAAAAGGTGTGCATATAGAATCATAGAATCCCCATGTTAGAAGAGACCCGATGGATCATCGAGTCCTACCATTCCTATCAAACATTAAACCATGTCCCTCAGGACCCCATCTACCCATGCCTTAAACACCTCCAGGGAAGGGGAATCAACCACCTCCCTGGGCAGCCTATTGACCGTTTCCATGAAAAACTTCCTCCTAATGTCTAGCCTAAATCTCCCCTGGTGGAGCTTGATGCCATTCCCTCTTGTCCTGTCCCCTGGCACTTGGGAGAAGAGGCCAGATCCTTCCTCCCTACAACCTCCTTTCAGATAGTTGTAGAGAGCAATGAGGTCTCCCCTCAGCCTCTTCTTCTCCAGGCTAAACAACCCCAGCTTTCTCAGCAGTTCCTCATAGGACCTGTTCGCCAACCCCTTCACCAGCTTCACCACTCTTCTCTGGACTCACTCCAGAGCCTCAGCATCCTTCTTGTGGTGAGGGGCTCACTGCTGAACACAGTATTCAAGGAGCGGTCCCACCAGTGCTGAGTCCAGAGGGAGAATCACCTCCCTGGACCTGCTGGTCACACCATTTCTGATAAACGCCAAGATGCCATTGGCCTTCTTGGCCATCTGGGCACACTGCTGGATTTTGTTCAGTCGGCTGTCAATCAACACCCCCAGGTCCCTCTCCTTCTGACAGCTTTCTAGACAGACTTCTCCCAGTCTGTAGTTCTGCATAGGGTTGTTGTGCCCCAAGTGCAGGACCTGACATTTGGCCTTGCTAAACCTCCTGCCATTGGACACTGCCCAGCAGTCCAGCCTGTTCATATCCCTTTGCAGAGCCTCCCTACCCTCTAGCAGATGGACACTTACACCCAACTTAGTGTCATCTGCAAACTTGCTAAGGGTACACTCAATGCCTTCATCCAGGTCATTGATGAGGACATATGGATCTGTATATGCATATATATATGTGTGTGTATATATATATGTCTGTGCGTATATATATATATATATATATACACACATACAATTTCATATTTGTAAATTTGTATATTTATACTTGCACATACACTTTCCTATAGCATAAATAACTAAGGAGACTTTTAAAATATCAGATACATAGCGCAATTTTTTCTGATTTCTACTCTAAAATAATGCTGACATGGAGGATTACCAGTGTCTCAGCAGAGGAAAAATGTATTTCCACCACTGCATTGCCAATACAGCTACTAGAATTCTACTAGTCTAGATTTCTGACTTCATGAGTAGAACTGCTTCAACAAACTGCAGGCGAACCATGTCCCATGAATAGTTCTACCAGCATCTCATACAGTTGTTCAAGTGAACTAGTACAGAGACTTGTCAGAAGCAGTTTAGTGAGAATTTGAGAGAAAATACAGTTATAGTAAGAATGATAACTATTAAATTTAACGAATGAACAGCTTTCCTCAGCCTTATTGTCTGGTTAGAAACATATTACACCATTTAATACTGTTTTTAGAGTACATTTACTGGCTGCATCAGCAATGCAATTAACAAATAAAAGAATTGCATTCAAATATTTTCTAATATAAAGCAACAGTTTTAGCTTGACAGCAAACATACAACTTAATGCCTTGATCACTTAAAAGAAGAGCAGCATATTTTTTCTTTTAGAAGGATGTCAGCCTTTTCAACATTATCATGGGAACGTGGTTTTGTCCTGTAATATTGCTCTGTTCCAAATAAAAAGATACATAATATCCTTGTGTGATCTACATTCTGATATCCTATGCCATAAACTCCTTCCTTATGAAGTCACTGATCCTAATCTGTTACTCCTTTTACAAATCACATTAACTAATGCGACTACTGCCTTGTCCTTCTCTGTGCAGTCTTCCTGAGAGATAAAAACCAGACTAGTTATATGGCCTCAGGATGACGGGCAGAGAACTTGTTAAAGAAGTCTCAGTTCTTATGCAAAAGGACAGTTAAATTGCTGTATAGCAAATTGCCTCAAGATGCAACAAAGTAGAGAAGAGATTTGAGGAACTAATCTTACCAGAACAAGAGGTAAGATATTGCAGTATAGGCTATACTGACCTTAGAAACAAAATGCAGTACAATATCATAATTTAGTTGTCACATCAAGTATTGAATATTGTGTTTCATTAAGACACAACAAATGAGAGTCTATTTCAACAACTGACATTTGTCCCACCTGCCTACATCTCCCTTGTACATGTCCAGAAAAAGATTCTTTCCATGTGGCTTATTGAAGAGCATTATGTGTCTTACTGTTAAAAAATAATTAAGCCAAGATACAATACTGCCAGATAACATAGCACAAAAAGACATGAGTGTATAAGTATCAGCATGTCCTGTGTTTCTCTTTCCCAATAGATGGAGAGAAAAAAGAATGCCGTCTAACTAGAGAAGTCCTATTCAGAACAAGCTGTTAACACAACTGAAAAAGGTATAGAAAGCAGTGGAAAGTCATGGGAGATGGTTTTAAAAAATAATTCTGGAAGTATACACATAAAATATTTAGAAATGCTTAGGTTTTGCAAATCTTGCTGGCGTAGCAAATCATGTAGCTATTATCATAGAAAAATGACAAAAGCAACAATGATTTTTTTTTTTTAAGCAAGCTGTCAGAGTAACATATTGTGCCACAGGAAGGGCTTTTTAAGCAAATGTGCATAGCTTGCATAAACAGAGAATACTCAATATTCTGTAAGAAAACCTATTAACATGCCAAAGATCATATTTATGCAACTCTGAGTTGCCTCAAAAATAGCTTGACAGGGTTTTGTTGATTTCTTAATGAGGTTTCCACCAGCATTCAAAGAGAGCCAGCCTTGACTTCAGGCTAGAGCTCAGACACTTCCAAAAACTCCACAGATTAGTGAGGGCTTTGGAAAAACACCTAAGCTTCCAAAACAACCACAGCAGACTTTCCTCTCAAGACTCTGAAACCCAAGAGGTAGTTTGTATTAAGTTAGGTGTCCTCAACTTTGTGTTCTGCTGTTTATTTGGGACAGTAATCCATCCTGGAATGTGTGAGGTAAAGCAAACCCTGAACTGAGATACCAGCAAAGCAACATTGACTGAATAACAGAGATCCAAATCTCTCCTGGCTGACTGTTGACAAAATCAAGCGGGCTTTGGTCAGCTGTTTAGAAGAAATGGGAAAGGAGGAGGTTTGCTGAGAAAAAATGTATTTGTCAATGGAAGAAGTTTGGATTTAGGAAGTGACCTGTAAGCAGGTCAGGATAACACAGAGAAGATGGAGGATGACCTATTCCGGTTATGAGACAAAAGTGAGACATCAAAACGTTCAAATTACCATCCAAACTATGGAAGCCTTAAAATTAGAGAGTCAGATCTGGAGACCTTTTGATGTTTGGCCTGCAGTACTTTTGGCAGGTGAAAAAAGACCCAGAGGCTTAGCAAATGAGCAGCTCACTTCCCTGAACTCTCATAAGATAAGAGCCTTCGTGCATAGCAGCAGAAGCACAAAACCTCCTTGTTTTGGCAGGTGTCGTTGCCAGGCAACTGATCCACTCTGCAACGGAGTCTCTGATCAGGCAGGATCCTGATTAACCCATTAGCTTCTCAATTAAGACACAAATTCAGAATTCAAACATGAGCAGGTCTGTGAATGCAGCAGGGTCCTTCTCCATGCAGGTGTGACATCCCACCAGATGTGGGGACATGCAGGCATTGCCCAGTGCCAGGGAGACCAGGCAGGGCTGGGAGGTGAAGGGTTTTTCTGCGAGTGCATCACCACATTGGAGGGAGTGACTCTCACAACTGCGTAACAAAAGATGAGGGAAGGAATAACAACTGTGATGAAGGAACATGAATTATTCATAACAAATTAATGCAAGCCACTGGGGGCTAGCAGGGAGAGATTTTTGGTTTGTTCATTGAATGGGTAGCTGCTCGGCTGCACTTTCATGGGATCTCATCTATACCGTTCACAAGATGACAATTTTACATCATAAGTGGTCCCCTGATGGCATGTATTAATTTATAATAGAGACAAAAGGAAGAGAGCATTTTTGTTTATCACACTAGTAAAACAGGCAGACTACTCCCTCAAGGCACATATATGCATATATTAAAACATTAGCAATGTCACTGGAGTTAATAAGAGCTATGACATACAATGCAGCCATTCACACAACGCTTCACATTAACCCAAAGGCAACATTTGGTACTCACACTAATCTTAAGATGTGGAACCACTCAGCTCAAATGCAAACAGGGACAAATCAAATTACTGGATACTTGCAACATCATCTTACAAGAAAAAAAAAAATCAATTTTCAACTAAGTTTCTTTTCAGAAAGAAAAGATTTCATGTAAGGAGGGCTGTGTATCCATTAGTGTACTCGTCAGCACATTCATTACTTTAGTCAACAGGGATGAAATTATGTAAACACGGAAGACTGTAAATATGCACAGATTTGGCTGAGGCAACAGTCTGCTGGAAAACTAGTTCCAGTTTTTAGAAAGCATATTATTACACTATTAGTTCAGGTTAAATTCATTTTTTATTATATTTAACGTAATGCAAATAAGTATCTATTAGAGTTTGTGTTTTCCCTCCATTTTTCTCTAACCTCACAGAGTTGTAATGAAAAACAAACCTTCACAAAGCTGAAGATAGCAGAGCACTTGGAACTACACTGTGACACAGATAATCTCAAGAAAAAAGAAAAAACATCAGCACCCTTTGAGGTCTACCAATTGTTCTCTATTCTAGGATAGTACTGTGTTTCATAAAGCACCAGAGTGAATTACTGCATTATCAATATAACAAGTAAGTAAACGAAATAAAATTTTTAATTAAATGCCAGCAAAGACTAAACCATGAATGACAGTACATTCTAAACATTAGAACAATTTGACTTCTATTTTTCCCAGTTGCATGGCAACTGGCAAATCATAGAATGTTTATTTCTACCTTGATATAATTCAGGTGGTTTGCATCTAGAAAAAAGGCAGAATAATACTGGTTTGGAGGTAAAAGAAGATTTTTGCTGTCATGTCACTTTACACAGTGGAAAAATGCCTTTATTAAGATAGCTGTTTTTTTCAAGGTGTACTTTTAGACCCTTTCACCCTGTATTTCATCTGAATCTTGTTTGCTCTTTTTCCCTCCTCCTGAAACTTTGTCATCTATACTTTTCTTAAAACAGTGCAGCTGGTTATTGTGAAAATACTCAGCCCATGAGACATAGTAGAAGATCTGCTCAGACATGTATGATGAAATTATGTTAGATTTCACCCTTTCAGTCCCACTGGGATTAAAAACATTAATTTCCCGCTAACATACATAAAAATGAATACATTTTTATAAGAAGAAAGTATTTTATCTGCTCTTTTTCCCCCTGAGATATTATACCACGGCAAATAGGAAGTTATACACTGAGTAAATTCGAGTTTGGCATAAAGCCACCAAACAAGAATGAAACACTTTCATGTCCTCCACTAGGGAATACTCTTCTATGTGCTCCCTGCCAGTTTGTTAGAGCTTGAAATAGTTGGAAGAGAATAGCTCAGTTTTCTTCTATGAAGTTTTATTCAAGTTTTATTACCTCTTGAGTCCACAGAGGCCAATTCCATGGTCTTACATGCAGCCTGCAGAGAGCTGCAAAAATGAATTCTACTATTTATTGCCTTTTGCCTACATGGCATGCTCTTACACTTATTTGAGATTGAGTGCCAGAAGGAGTACGCAACAGTTACAGCTTTTGAAATTAACTTTAGGTGGTGATTTGCTATGGCATCAGAATGAAATAAAAGGATAATTTGTAGATACAAAGCAACATGATAACATGATTTATATAATAACATGATTTATATAATAACAATATTTTGCATACAGAAATCACAGAATAGAAAATGTGGCACAAGCTACAACTGGGATGTTTGATTTGCTGTTGTTTGGTTTTTTTCAAATTTAATTGCCAAGCAGACCTGTAGAGGAAAATATCTTCCAGTATACATACTCAAACTATTTTCAATAGCCCAGCAAAGCTCTTGTCCAGTTGCTAATAAAGAAATATGCTGCAAATGTCATAGTGTACTATTGTGGAAAGATGAAAACACAATGATCAAAAACCAATATGGGTCTGCAAAATTTTGTTCAGAAAACTAGTTGCCTTGGGGCTTAGTATTTGGCATTCACTAAAACAACATCTTTTTAATTGTAAAACAAATCTTAGAAACTTATACTACAGATGCATGTTTCAAAAACAGTAATTATTTCTTGCGATTTAAAATCAAACTGTTAATCTTTGGTGACTAATTTTGGTGACCTAGTTTTGCAATTAGACTGATAATTCCCTAAAAGGATTTTACATTACATCTTTCTGAATAGAAAGAATAAGTTAATTCATTTTCTGCCAATCTTACTTGATTGCCATGGGGACTGAAGATGGATTTATACTATTATTGCCAAAACTGCTTAGACAATGCCTGGGTGAAGCCCAGTGATGTATTTCATCCTCTTCTCTGCTTACCTGTAATAAAATTTGGTAGTCATTGTGATTATTATTTTGACTATTATTTTGAGGACTTTGAGAATTCTGCCACCAAAAGTTTCTGACCAAAAATGGCAGCTGAGAAAATCATCAAGATAGAAACTCAGGATTGTGGCAGAGAGAAAAAAACTTGCATAAATAAAACAATTATAAATGTAAGAATTCAGGAAAAAAAGTTGGGCAGTTACATCATCCACCATCCCAGATATCTGGGATGCTATCTAAATATATGTGGTCATGTGTATCTATATAAATATATATATATATATATATATATATATATGTATGTGTCTTTGGCTATGGACAGAAAGATAGCTGTGCAGGTCCTCATGTCTGTTTGATCCACTGCCTGGATCCTGATATATGTGCCTTGGTTTACCTTTTGCAACCAAACAAGCAAGTAAAAATTGTGCTGTTATGCTTATTTCAATATTGCTTTGAATTTAAATTTTGAATTCTTATATTAACCTCACATGTGATTGAATTTCCATTCTGTTTTGGAGAAGGTGTGAAAACAAAGTAATGAGATATAGCAAAAAAAATCTTATCATATTACTGCTATTGTTGTATAATTTACACAAACTTGGCAATTTTGAAGGTTTGTTCTTTTTGCCTTCATTCATATCATTACCATTTTTCAGCTAGAGACTCCAGAATAGATAGAAGTGCCCTAAAATATCTTTTTTTATAATTTCACTGGCAAAGAGTTATATGTAATTTTGATAACCTATTAAAATGAGATTCAAAATATTTGACAGTATTTGACGGCAATAGTTGGTATTAACTTTTTCCCTTTTGCTAAATAACTATGCTTTCATTCATTAAAAAAGCATTAAACACTACAGTGTAGACTTCATTCCTTAATCTTTATATTCTTTAAAATCATCAAATGTCCCATGTATCTAATATTGTTTCTGAGGATTCTTCTCCAAGCAAGTAAAACTGATCAGTTACAACACTCTGACTAGAAAATACGTTAAAGACAGTCAGTGGCTTCTTTGAGCGCTGCAGTATTCCTTGTACCATGTCTTCTCTTTAGTGAGAAGACATACTGGTTAATGTAACAAAAACTAAGAATGGGATTTCATATTACCTGCAAAACTGTAGCTACAGTTTTGCATATACATAATGTCTCAGAGTATCTGAAATACACATGAACACAAGAAGGGTTAGAAGAGATGGAAGAAGACTATTATGCAAAAAAAAAAAAAAAGTTTGATAGATCTGAAGTAGCATATTTTATGGTGATGAAAAGGAGCAAAGAGCATGTTTTTTAAAAAAAAAATGTAGTCTTTTGGAAGGAAAATAAATGAGTCAAATGGCAAACAGGCTTGGCTACTGACACCCTAAAGTCAGAGGAGGAAAGCAAAAGTGCAAATGTCTGTAAGGGACTTCCTTTCTCTAAAAAGTCATTTTGCCATACAAAACCTTTTATCATGTAAGAGTTATGTTCAGGTACTTAAAACACAGGTAAAACACTCTGAGAAGTCCTTTGGATCATTTTTCTGTGTCACCTAGATTCAAATCACTTCACAAGGAGTAAGTAGCTGCAGCATGAATAACTGAAAATTATCAGTGAAGAAAAAGGGAGGATATGCAAGGGCTCATATTTTCGGTACAAAAGAGGTATTCATAAATCACTACTGCTTTTCAAATATGGTTCAAACCTAGATCAAATCAGGTTGCCAGTACTTGGTCCACATTAGCTTTACTTTGCACTTGCCCACCTTTTCAGTTTCTACCCATTAAGACAGCTCTTAAAGGAAAACAAACCAGCTGGCTTGTTCTTTCCTTTGATTTTGCACATTTACCAGGCTATATAACCCATATTTGTGCTTGTTACACCCTTGTAACCTAATAATCTGTTTCCTTGTTTGATAATGACTTACAGACTAAAGCCCCAGTATTTCTTTAACTTTCTATACAAATCTTTCCTGCCTAAAATTTTACCTCTGTCCTGTTTTCTGAAAAGAAAATGTAGAAAAGGCTTCTTCTTCTCTTGACTTCCCCTTTTAGTGATTTCTTTATCTTACATCAAACATGCAGGTCATTAGCCTGCAGTGTTTGCCAGTTTCTGCATTGGTTGGCTATCATAGAAGGAAAGGGTTAGCTACTCCCAAAGAGTAGATTCTCTGTCTTTTATGAAATTGCAGCCTCATCCCTTGTCATTCAAGAGATTTTTACAAGGATTATACTCTCAGTGATGCTAACAATGGCACTTAAGCTGATAATAACATAATTAATAATGGTTTGCCTTTTCTGTCCGTTGTGATATTTATTTAAATACTACATTTCCTTGTTTAAAGCTAGGCACAAGCTGTGGATGTAAACATAAATGCTTTATCATACTTCATCACTGGCAAACTTGGACTCTGTATTTCAAGGCTGAACTGTGTCAGGACATGACCTATTCATCAAGCAGCCTGTGTTCTACACTTGACCCAGAAACATCTGCAAAGAAGGCACTTGTTGAAAAACAACTGCTTGAAGTGATCTGGTTTTGTAGGTTCATCACTTGGGATTACAGAAAAAAATTTGTAAAGTGATTCAGTTTGGAACCTCTTAAGTTGCTGTGTTTCATGAGATGCTACATTTAGCCTAGTAAGCGTTTTTTGGCCAGTAATTCCCCAGCAAGATGTTAGGTTTGTCCATTCTGCCACAGATGTCTATGAAAAGCACAAGGCCACAGTGTATGCAACATTCAGGCAGCAGATACTACTACAGCACTAAGAATGAGAATGGTAAAATCTGCAAGACAAAAGAGAAGCTAAATAGTCCTGGTAGTAAATTTAAATTTGGTACACATTACTGCACAATCACAGAATCACTAGATTGGAAAAGACCCACCAGATCATGGAGTCCAACCATTCCTATCAATCATTTAGCCATGCCCCTTAGTATCATAAATTAATAACTCAACCGAAACTCATTAATTGGTAAAAAGTAGTTAAATGTTTATTTTCCAACTTTAATAGCAAGCAGCGGTAAGCAAACAGTGCTGGGTGGCCAGGGACTCTCCGCTCCACCAACGGCGGGCGCCTTAACAAGCTTGTTCAGGTTTTTATAGTTTTATCAGGTCTGGGTTCATATCCGCATGTCATGTATTCTTCATTGATCTGCTCAGACTCTAGGTGTTGTTAGTGGATGATTCATGATGACTCATCATCTTCCTCAGTGACCTTATCTATGAATCTCATGCCGCCGTGTGCGATTGGCTTGAGGTTATCTAAAGTTACCAAAGCTGCCGGGCGGGCCTGGGTTGGTTTGATCTGATAAATGCTCATGTTCCCAAAGACACATATTAGCTTCAAACTTTCCACAGATATAACTATTATATTTGTGTAAGTTTTTTCTTTTTTGTAACTGAGCAGCCTAAGTCATCCGGATACTGTGGTTTTGCTCCTACTCCTAGCAAGCCTTAATATCTCCTTTTTAGGTAGCTTTAATGAGCAAATGTCTTGTTTACTTATTACACTTAGCACCTCATCCACCCATCCTTTAAACGCCTTCAGGAAAGGTGGCTCAACCACCTCCCTGGGCAGCCTGTTCCAGTGCTCAATCACCCTTTCTGTAAAAAATTTTTCCTAATGTTCAGCCTAAATTTCCCCTGGTGGAGCTTGAGGCCATTCCCTCTTGTCCTGTCCCCTGTCACTTGGGAGAAGAGACCAGCTCCCTCCTCTCTACAACCTCCTTTCAGGTAGTTGCAGAGAGCAATGGGGTCTCCCCTCAGCCTCCTCTTCTCCAGGCTAAACACCCCCAGCTCTCTCAGCCATTCCTCATCAGGCCTGTTCTCCACTAGGGGTAGCGGGCCCCTACAAAATCCACTGGCATTCCGCCAGCAGCCTTTTGGTCTTCTGCTCCAAAGCCCAAACTTGTCCACAGCATTCAGTAACTTCAACATTCAAATCACTTGATCACTGATAGATCTTCTCAGAATGTTTTTAAGGGTAATTCTGATCAATTAAGAGACATAAAAAATATGTTCTACTAGAATGCAAATAACTTATGGTCATGGTAAAGTGGAATAAAACAGGACCAGTGGGAGAGTAGTCCCATCTGTCTCTTGACCCTCATTCCCTCCTAACGGGGACCCCAAAACCAGGCATGTTTTTCGATTCACATGTATGTCCTAAATGCCTTACCATATTTTCTATGTAAGTATACAGAAACAAGGCTTGAACCTCTTTAGAATATAATATCCTTATAGAAAGTGTGGCCTGGATATGTTTTGTGAATATTCAACAGAAAGAGGTTTTTTTCCTTTGATGATAAACCTTGCACCTTAATAGTAAATACATGGATTTGTTTTCCCTCCAAGAAGTCTAAAGAGTTTTGCCTGAAGGTGTTTGATAAATATATATTTTCCCTTAACTCTTTTTTAAGCTAAGCGCTTAAAGTTTTGTAGTTTTTTTCTCTTTTGCTTATCAGCAGTGAACTCATCCACTATCAATAACCATCACATGCTTGGTGATTAGGACTCCATCTATGAGATATTTTCACAGAAAAAAAAAAAAAAAGAAGGCTCCCACAGTTACTCTTTGCACAATCTGCATACAGGTCACAAGAATTATGTTTGGCTACTCATAAAAAACATTTTTTTACAAGTTCTCAGAACACTAAGAACTTTTGCAAAGGACAAAAAACACTAAACATCAGAATTAGCAAGGTAACTAATGTATTTGTGGGACCAAAATCCTCCTAGAAGTGATGTAAACAAAACATAAAGCCTTAAAAAAAATATTTGAAAGGATCAAACTACATTGACATTCTTATTGAAGCAGCAAAGGATTCTGCCCAATGTTGTATCACTAAGTATTACCTCACTGCATCAACCTTCACAAGGAAAACAGTCTAGTAAAAATACCACTATACAAAAAGTGAGAAGCTATTTATCTCCATTCTAGGAGCTATTGTTTGTACACACTTTGTGAAAACTAAAGTCAACCAGGATTGTTTAAAATATAACAATTTTTTTTTTATTTTTTAGATTCTAGTCATTAGCCTTTTTCTATCTCATCTCAAACAGAATTTTATTAGAATGTAATACAGTACTGCTGTTACCTGGCATTTGCAAAGTCTCTAAAGTCAGCAAAATTTCCTTCGGGTAATGCACTATAAAACTCATACTGGCCTCTGAAATTATGCATGGAGTCTAGTTCTGAAGGACTGTTATTTCTGGCTATTCCATCCACTGAAAAATCATTCAATGCAGTTTCTAGAACATTGCTCCTCAAACTACTGAATGCTTAGTCACTGCTCCTATCTGCATGCCTCTACCTATGATTTATAAAGAAAAATCAGTTTTCCTAAATACTAATCACAAGCCTCCACGTAGAATGATGTAGCAGAGACACTAGAAGAAAGAGACATTTTTAAAAAACACAGACGACGCACCGAACATTTAACACTGACAGTTTGATGAATCTTAAAATCACCTAGTGTGTTTGGTTTTTGTAGACACAGACATGGGCACTTTAATGTAACCAAAGACATAAAAAATCAACACATTGTGCAAATGCAATAAAAATTGTAAAAAGGTAAATTAGCAAGCAACTATTCAATTATTACTGTGACTAATTCCTGTAGAAGGTGGCGCAGTAAATGAACCTAAACTTGTTCTGGTTGACTGCAGCATTCTGTTGAAACATTTCCATTTGGTTTGTTTGCAGCTTATGTAGATCACTGAAGTAGATAGCATCTGTTTAATGAGCTCCCACTTCATTACAGAGCTGCACTACTTAGTGAGTCATTCTCCTTAAGCATGCAGACCGCATAATCTGGTGTTGTTTAAAAGCAAATACCAATTTAGATTACCTGTTACATTAGACCACTGCAAATTGTAGTTACACTGGCTTGCATGAGCAGAATACTAAGTGCCTGATTATGGATTGCAGTGATGTCTCGTGCCTACGGACTATGAACACAAATTCCCATCTCAAGCATATTGGCTGAACAACACATGCAGTGAAGAAAGGAAGAGGGATAACATACATTCACTTGTAAAACACACAAATTACGGTCTCTATAGCCATCAAATATAGACACATAAGGGATAATCACAAACAGTTCAGTGATACTACGTTGCCAACACAGACAGTTGAATGACAACAGAATTACTCACTGAAGACTCATGATTATTATGTCATTGATATCACAGTGATAGTTAATCAGATCATTTTCTGAAAGTAAAGATGACAAAATCTCAAATTGTTACAAGCACCAGTAACCTCTGGATCCTGACAAACCCAAAGAGCACAGATGTAAGTGTGAATAAAGACATGATAAATAAACACTATATTATATCTCAGATTGGTCAAATTGCAGCTTCAGATAAGGTCTACGGAACTAAAATAGACCATGGGTCATTAAGTGTCACCTCCAGAATTAGAGGTCACTGCTCAATAGTCATTTATTTCAGATGAGTCCTCTGGATAGCTTCTGAAATTCTACCTTGCACTTGACCAGCAAAATGTATCTTCATATATTAAAAACACTCAGTACACACATTGAAGCAATAAATAAATACTTAAGCCCTTACTCTGTTCACATAGTGCTTGCCAACATGACCTGAGAGAAAATACTTTCTTAAATCACAAAGTATTTTTTTGAACCTCTGTCTGTATTCATCTGCTCCAAAGAGCTAGTCCTGGAGTATTCCAGAGGGGCTGTTATTGATAAACATCATGAAAAAGTTCAGGAAATATCTGCAGATCAGCCATTGAATAATACTGGCCACAATCTGATCAAATTAATGTTCCTATTAAGATAAAATACAGAAACCAAGAACTATTAATCTAAACTTCAGACAAGCAAATCTAAGCCAGGCTATCCAAGAGGGAAAAATGAGGAGATTGAAACTATCTGAAACATGATTAAGCTGCTTAACCATATCAGCATGGGATCACAGAGGAGATATATCCTCTTAGACAAAATAGTAACAAAAACCCCACAAAAGCAAGATAGTGGCAATACTGTAAAAACATTCAACTGAAAAAGTTACACAAGGCTAACATGGAAGTCTAAGAATCATAGAAAGCTTTGGGTTGGGAGGGACCTTAAAGGTTATCTAGGTCCAAACCCTCTGCATTGGACAGGGATCCACTGGATCTGATGGCTCAAAGCCTTACACAACCAGATCTTGATCACCTCCATGGATGGAGCATTCATGAGGCAAGGTCTCTTGAGAGCAGAGGAGAAGAGCTGAATCATCTCCCAGGATATGGTTGGCTTTCTGGGCTGCAAGTGCAAATTATCTTGTTGAGCTTCTTATCTACCAAAACCTTCAAGTCCTTCTCTTCAGGCCTGCTCTCAAATCATTCTGTATTAATGCTTGGGATTGCCCTGGCCCAGGTGCAGCACCTTGCACTTGACCTTGTTGTACTTCATGAGGTTCACACAGCCCTCCCCCCTCGCACCCCCAAGCCTGTCCAGGTCCCTCTAGATGGCATCCTTTCCCTCCAGTGTGTTGACCTTGCCACACAGATTAGTGTCATCAGCAAACTTACTGGGAATACAAAAACCGTTCGTATTAGTCACATGGAAAACAGCACAAGCTAAATTAGGAAGAATTAGGTAGGCTAGACAAAATTTAACACCGAAGAAAATCCACTGAGGGAAATGCATAAGAAATTATTTGTTAGAAGAAAATAGTCCAATGACAATTACGGATTTTACAGACTTCCAAAGGGGCAACTATGAAGGTGACATTTCAGAGAAGCTGGAAGACTCCTTAGTAACAATATTCAGAACAGAGGATATTAAGATATTTACCGTTCAGTTCTTCTTCCAGTCAATAAAGATGAGACACTGTCAAAGACTGACAACTCTATAACATATATGATCCAAGTTCTGGCCTTACCTACTTAACCAATACTTATTCAGCTCTGGAACACCTTAAAGAATTTTCTAATTATTGCACAGATGAAGATAATTATGAAACTATTAAATACAAAGGATGGTTAGAAATACCCTTTAGTAGGAAATTAAGATTATTTTTGAATCATAGAAACATTTATATCTAACACATATATGGCTGAAAGTACAAATTTTTCCTATGAAACCAAACTATGACTGAGATTTGGAACAAGACAAGCCCACTGGAAGAATCAGAGTCAGTCCCTTGTACAAACAGTGAGAAGTAGTGAAGAAAGACACCAGGTCCATGCAGAAGCTTCAACAAGGGTAGACTCTGCTCTAAAGACATCACTCAGAAAACAGACTGCTATATTACAAGAAAAGATATCTGAAGAAGAAATGCATATGGAAATTTCAATCAAAGTGAAAAAGCATGTAGACATGATAATGTAACACAGATATTTCTAATAATTTACACAATAAATTGTGATAAGTTCTTCGTTAAAATAAATAATGTGAAAAACAAGTCTAAAAAACCAGACAGTTTCTTCAAGGAAGCCTCTAGAATTACAAACACACTGCATGTATATTCCCAGAAAGAAGGTGGACAAAGAAGTGAGGCACAGACTCTCTTGACTTGCACACCTGGAATACTATTCATTTTGTTTAAAATAAAAAAATAAATAAAATGCTATGCTGTGCGTCAATAACGTTTTAACCTTTTGAATTTGATAATAATCCATTTCTGACGATCTAACGGAATTACAAACTAGTTTACAGCAAGGTCTGGGACAGAATAGAAAATAAGCACCAGTCAGTCTGCTGGTGCAATTTTTAAGAAAACCATCCAATACAGGTTCAACTTTGATGAATCTTTCTGATGAAACAGAGATGTCCTAACAGCTGCAATGCCTTTGGCCACTGTGGACAAAGGCCAAGTATGCTGAATCTAACAGATTTCCTCAACAGGTAGTTTAAGGGCAGTTTCTTTAATTTCTTTGGCATGTAGAGCAATTCTCTCTGTATTTTATTTTCATGAAAAATATATCTGTAGGAAAAAAACATCAGTGGTGAAAAAATGATAATTTTTGCCTTTTTTAAAAAAATAAAAAATTACTTATTTAATGTTGTCCTTTAACTACTATTTATGCTGCTAATTTTGAAAGTGTAAGTACAAATAAAGAGATAGGGCATGCCTTCTGCTTTCAGGAAAAGCCACTAAGTAAGTACTCAGACTGTAACTGATCTAGCTAGAACATTCAGGAGAAAAAGAAAGTGACAAGCAAAACTCACTTGAAATGAAAGCTGTTGAATAATTTCCCATGGAAAATCAACAGCTAAATACTTTACTTCACAAGGACTTTCCAAGACAAGTCCACAGGCATGTCACTGTGTGTATTTAGAATTGTGGTTCTAATGATTATGTTGCAAGAGATATCTGAGGTGATAAACTAAATAAGTGAAATACTGAATAAAATCACCCAACCAGAGTGTTTGACAATACTGACATGAAACAGTACTTTTCAGGACCACTTAAAAAATATTTAAAATGTATAAGGATTGTTATAGTAATGTATTGAGGCAAAACAAAACAAAACAAAAAGTGCAGTGGATTCAGAGATGAAAGACTTCAGCTACACTGAAAATACAGTTCTGCCCTTCCTCACCCCTACTCTTTGGCGCAATAATGACTGCACTTTGATTAGTGAGCCTCTAAATGCAAAATGGGAACACAACAGTCAGCACAGCAGTATTTGTTATTTTCATTTCAGCTATGCAGACATACTGAAATAATGATCCTGGTAGCATGTTAGCAAAACATTAGAAAGAATTTAGTAAGCAAATGATTTAATTACAGCCTTCTCTCAGGCAGTTTCTATTGCATGACCCCTGACCTTTTATATTGCCTTACCTAAACTCAACATGGGATTCACACTTCCCATTCCTGTCACAGAATCTCTCCATCTTGTACCATTTAATATAGTGTGCTCCAGGTGTTCTGTGGTGAATGAATAGTTATATTACTACCTGTCAGACACAATCACACTCTATTCATCATCCGCGGCTGACTGTGTGAAGCCCAGCTTCCAGCAGGCTCCCTCTCCATTTCCTTGTTCAAACGTCTGCAGCGCTTTCGACCCATCTGTCAAGCCTGTCATTTAGAGGGAAAACAGTATCAGCGCTTTAAATATATGGAGTTCTCTATTGAAACAGTGCTGTGATTGAACTGTCAGCATTCTCAATATCACAGACAGTAATTCACGACTGGTCAGAGCTCCATTTAGGTTGCTATTACTAGGCTGACCTTGCCGGGTCATGCTGAGAGTTTTTTTCCCTTTGCAGTTAGTTCTATAAATAGTGCAATTAACCTTTCAAGAATTACAAAATGTTCTCAGTTCCCCTTCTCCACAAATTCACTTGCTGTTTGCAGCATTTATAATAATCAAAGGGAAAAAGAAATCCAACCGGAAAGGGCATTTCTCTCTCCTGAAAGTGTACAGCGAGTGTCAGTCAAAAACAAATACTGTAACACCCCTTAGTCCTACAACCTTTTTTCAGGCAAAGCTTACATGATTATCATCAGGAACCTTGCCTTAAGCTCCTCTTTTCTGGATTCAAGCCTAACATCTCAAAATACTCTAAAATACATCACATTCTGAACTGTTAAGTCCCTCTGCTAATACTACTATGTGACCTGATGTTTTAAGGATTTTTTTTTTTTTTATAAAACTGACTGTAGAACAAAATTCTGAAACAAAATCATTCTGAAAGTCATTGCAAAATAAAGTAGTACTTCTTAGGCGCATATAGTTCCTGGTCTTTTTGCAAAAGCACACTTTGATTTAAGTAAAACATGGAACAGAACAATTCACTGTGGATCCAAAGTCCTTATATGTCTTCTTTTAGAACATTTGACAAAAGTAGTTCTGTACAAATTGATCATGAGATGACATCATCTGATAGAGACTGGTCTTAGTGTAATTTATAAGTCATCTAGTAACCAGTATGTTTCTAGAGCTTAAAGCACTTGAAATACATGGTCTTTCTCATGCATTCCTGTGAAAAAAAGTGGTGACAACAAGCACATGTGATCCAACACTGGACAGTTAAAAAAAAATTCCTCTGAATTTTGAGGAATCTGAATTACTAAACAATACAGTACCCTGTAATGGATATATATGCCTGGGTTTAAGTCAAGGTTTGCATGTTCATCCACAGTCTTTTTCATCAGTTAGATCATGGCCCTGGCTCTGGATAACCTCTACACAGCATCTCAGTATCTCTCCAGCTGCAAGAGGGCTGGCAGAGCCAGGCAAGAGAGAATCTGAACGTTGGTGAGATGTAAACAGGTAAAGAGAGAAATGAAAGAAGTTAGCTAAAGTCACCAAGGGAACAGAGTAGGGTAGAGTGCTCCAGTGGTAGGGTACTCCAGCTGCCTCCTTCAATCTGAGTCCAAAGTCCTAGCCTGAAGGCAGCAGGAATGTCTTAGTATGCTTGGTGGGTTAAAACTTAGGGCTTTGGTCTTCATTACGTTTTCAGATGAGTCATGGTTTTGTCACTGTTCTTCTATGGGCAGTTGTCTGGACTTTTGTGATCACAGCCAGACACATAACCAAGCCAGTTAACACTAGGTAATTACTTGTATTCAGAACATTGAATGCATTCAGAAAATAATTCACAACACTTTTTTGTGATCTTTTTTTCAGGAAAAAAAAAATGAAAATACAGAATCTAAATGTAAGTGTGCCTACCAACATTAATTTAGGCAATTTTAAAAATCCAGATAATGCATTTTCTCAGTCTCATATAAGTTGGGTGATACATTGGAAAAACCTTCTCCCCAAGTACATACTATATATAGCTGCAACGAACACCATGCTGCAAATACCCTAGAAACACTAGTGGCAAGCCAGGACTTACACAAAGAAAAAATATTTAGTATACAAATGTGGAAAGGCAGTAGAGAAAAAGCAAAGAGGTCTTTTCAAAGTAAAATCTCATGACAGATGCAGAGGGGAATTAATTATGTAGCTTCAGACAGTCTGAATATTTTGGACCCTGAGAGAAAGATATAGCAGCTTAAATCACTGCCTCTGTTGTTAGCAGTTTCCTGAATGTCCCCTTTCTAGTCTCCTCCACCATGAATGCAAATGTCACAGCTTATTACAGATACTGAATAAGTATAATTAAGAAATAATTTCATCTAATTTATCTTTTCTTGGAGAGTCGTAAAACAGAGAGACATGGAACAGTGTCGTTGTTGGTTTTAGCATTTTTAATGAATACTTCAGTATCCGTCTGCCCTCAATCTGAAGGCAAAAGCTTTCACTTATTATAGAGACAGAATAAGTATAAGTCTCATCCCATTAACTGTCATACTACCAGGCTCTTTGCCATACCATTCAAGTTTCACTGAGCATTCAGAATTGCCTAATTATGTACAGTAGAAACAGTCTGCTGAGACTTTCCTTTTCAGATTAATATGGAGACATAAGGACAGAGGTCATCTACATGACTCACTCTTGCTTTCCACTGTGTTAACTCTAAATGACAGAGGCCTTTTGTTAGTGACAAAAAGTCTAGTGAGTATTTGAAAAATAAAATGTTTACATCTAAGGATAAGAGACACTTTTGATTTTGCAGAATAATAATTCTTTCTCTCCTCCCTTTTTCTGTGCCTTGGTGTTAAACTGCATAGTACATTCCTTATAAATTATAACCCCCTGTGTTAATTATAGTGTGCTGACACTGCTTGTCATTGCTAAACCTAGTACATGCTTTGTGTGCTCAGACTTCAATAGCTAATTGTTCCACAAAATGTGGAGAAGCCATACAAGTTACTGAAACTGGTCATTGCTCACATCTTTCTCTGAGTCTTCCCATGTCTTTCTGTTTTTAAACCAAACACATACACAATTCCCAGTTGTGTGGTCTGCATTCTGAAAATGCTGCCATCTGTAGCTGAAGTAACTGACCTTACTGGGAGTCTCCAACGCATTCCTATTGGAAACTCCTTATTTTTTCACCTGCTCCTCTCTTGCAACACAATTCTTAAAGAGTTTAGATATCAAGCACGCACACATGCATATGCCACTCATATTCATGTCTAAGCACCCCTACACACAGGATTGCATTGCTTATCTCTGCTTTCCAAAGAAAAAATCAGAATGAGCACTTTATACAAAAATAAAAGCTTTATCTCTCAATCTCTTCCCAGAGCTACACTCTGCAAGTGAAAGAAAGAAGCCAAGAAGGTTAATCAGCCAGTATGCTACATTCTTAGAAAATAAATTAGATGGATTATCTCTCTTCCTCCACCAATTTTGTATGCTCTTTCTTCAGAAAACACAGCATTCATTTGTGCAAAAGTAGACGTTCTCAAATACACAGAAAAAAAATTTTACTTAAATAACCTAGCCTTATTCACAAAGTAATATATGCAGCTATGTTTAAAGAAAAAAGTGTCATTGTAAGTGAAGCATCATGTAAATGAAAGGTCCTTAAACATCCTACAAAAAAACTCCAGTGATTTCTGAAGTTCTGAAGAATATAATCTTATTTCAATGCATAATGGATTTTCTGTTTTTCCAACTATACTACGTTGGTTTAACAAACCCCAAAACTTTCCTTCACTAATGGTTTTAGACAAACACAATCATAACACAATCAGTACACTTCAGCATGCATTTCTCCCTTGTTGTCAGCAAAGTAAGATTTTGAAAGACTCTATCTTGCTACCAGGGAGGAACACACACATTTCTGTTAGTTGTGTTTACTGTTAACTCGAACAGTCTGAATAGAAAAAAAAACCTTAGACATCCCTGTTTTCCAACGTTTTTCCAGCATAATCCACCTCTTTGTGGATTCACATCTAACTAGAAACACTAAAAAACATTCTGAAATCACGCGAAGAATTAATGTTACATTATCATCATGATACTGTGCCACAATTTATGACATACCAGCATCACAACTTTAGAAAGTTATCCACAACCTACTCCTCAATAAAGGTCACCTGGAAACTTCTAAATAGAAAGTCCATCACTGTGAAAGTAAATTAGCTTCGGTATAGGCTTAGGGATTATTTATGGTCCTCTTGAACTACACTCAGGTACTGCACAAGCACTGATGTTTTAACTCATTATCTACGTTCTCATGTGCAGCAATGTATTCTTCCTCTTTTAACTCATTACTATCAAAAATGACACAATCTTTAAGGCTCAGCTGAGGGAAAAGTGCAAGCAAGTGGTAAAGACAAAAATTTTAGGGAAGTCCAATATGAGCAAGTGACTAATTGAGGCAATTGACAGAAAGATGTAGTAGCTTTCACCTTTAACTTCTTAGATGAGCTCATCTAGTCATTAAAGGACCAGGAGAATTCCATCTAGATGAACGTTTAACTCACTTATAAAATGAAGAAAATAGAAAGCTTTGCACATAAACTACAAAAGGAAGCTTGCTACCTTTTTGAAAGGTTGAATGGATATTTTCCAACTTGGCTGGACAGGTAGGAGTCTGTAGACAAGACCAAATCCAGTATCAGACAGAAGATGCCAGCAGTTTCCATATCTGCCTTCTGGATCACACAAGAGGTGTGCTGGTGCTACAGAGAGCGTTCTTTTGTTTCCCTTCATGCAGTTACTGTTTATGAGGTAAAGGACAATGACAAGATAGTTTGTGTTTATATTCCCCACCATTTAAAATATTTTGTACCAGGACATAATAGGGCCCCTAGTTGTATTTGACCTGAAGAGTCTAAAAGTTGAGGTATCCCCAAAGAGCTTCTAGACAAAAATTTCCTGAGCAAATTCAGAGATAATACCCAGAAATAACACATGCATGAAGGAAAAGAGGCCTCAGGTGTCTATAGGCTTAAGAAAACTTAAGTTTCCTGATTCAACAGATGCAAATTATGTGTTTTTAAAATCAGAGTAATCAGAGCAAACAAATATCTGTGAATTGAGCTTTTAACACCTCTGAGGCAATTAAAAGTCTTTTAGCCTAAGCACTAGAGTGAATTGCCTTTGAGATTTATGAAGGGAAGCAAGAATTGTTCTTTGGTACCTTCTTTTTTAAAGAAACCCTTAATTGTTTGGTGGGGCTACAAAGAACAGCAGAATATCTCCACTGTTACGCTCTAGAGAATGCCACTTAACCACTGGAGAAAGTAAACTGTGAGGTTTCAACTGCAGCTCTGGAAGCAACAGCTATGTTAGAACAAGCATTTAAAACATCTCATTTCTGGACAGACAGTTTGTAATTTTAGGATACTAATTATTTCCAATAGTTTAAGATCATTAACAGATATTTTTCACATGCATATTTTTCATGTTGAAAAGAAAGATGTGGATAGATTCTAAAATCAGTTTTTAATTATATTTAGCTTTGTTTCTGACACAAACAAATGGTATCTGCAGAAACCTGAATAACCTCAGTTGCTTCAATTTGAATTTTCTTCTCTTTCCTTTGTTTTTATTTTTTCTTTCCATTATATTTGCTGTATTTTATTCTCAGGTTGTCCAGACTGTCAAAATCTGAGATATTGCTTTAAATACCATATTTTGACCTGTTAAACACCTCACTACCAGCATTTCACACCCCAGCTCATACAAATAATTCAATGCACTGAAGAGATCCAATTCAGCTGCACACATGTAACAAAAATTAAATAAAAACATCCAATATGTTTAAAATTATAACATGCAAAATGAACCACATGAAATCAAATTACACTGTGTACAAGACAAACAGAATGCTACTCATATTGTCAGAAGATGAAACAATTATCATTATACAAATGAACTGACCTGTTCTTTGAAGCAGGTACTTGTAAGGTTTCCAGTGGCTGTGAGAATACAGATGACATGAGGGCCAGAGGCTATCACATAAAGCATGGAAGATGGGAAGATTCAGCTTAACACAGGTTTGTTTGGTTTTTTTTAATATAACTGAGTAATGATTGAGAGTGAGAAAAGGCTGCATTAATCTAAATAGTTGACCCCACTTTAAATAAACTCAAAAAATAGGAGGCTGTAAAAAACCCAGGGGTTACTCATATTGTACACCCTGGTGGTCTAGGATGTGTGTAATAATCAAAAAAAGATATTTTGTTTTATACAGATAATTTTTCTGTTACAGTGTTTGTTTGACATTGCTACAGCTAGTACCACCAAAAGGTCAACAAGCTCTTTGAATATACCACCATTTTTAAGGGAAGCACTCATGTGGAGCTAAGGGGAGTACTAACAGGATAACAGGATGACAACTGTCTAGCTAAAGCAACATATTAGGCGGGTCTGTTGCTAGAGGATTTCTGGTGGGCAGGACAAGATCTGGACCTGTGATAAGAGTAAAACAATACTGACAAAAATGGCAAGGATCTGGAAGACATGGAAACAGATGGAAGCTAAAGGAAGCTAAAATAACTGCCCACATCCCTGGGACAATCTTTCACAGGCAGAAAACAGGAAGAGGTCTCTTCTCAAACTCATTATAATAAGAAGCAAGACAGGTTATGAATATGTATAGGCGGTTTTGTAATCTATAAGAGTTTACTGTATAAAGCCAAGATGAGTTGCCACGATGAGTACTCACATTGTTTTGGAGAAATGATTCACCCGTGCGTCTCAGCGCTGAATAAACATACCTACTTTATAAGTTAAGGAGTCTTGATTCCGCTTGTCAGTTTTGGTGAGCTAGGCAGGAGAACTTTCTGCCAGCTGTGGGACTGACTGTGGAGCAGACATCCTAAGCACGCCCTGAGCTTACTTCTCAGAGGAGCTCCTCTCCCAGCCGTTCACTATGGGGCAGAAAAAGATCGCCTGTAGCAGTGGACAAACGGTATGTTTAACTAAGGTTAAAGAGTTCTGGAAAGTTGAAAAGGTTGGGAAGTTTGGGAAGGTCAGTGAGTTGTTGGGGATGCCCACACGTGGCTGGGGCTGCTGGTAATGTGTGCAGAGATGTCTGGCATACAGCATAGTTCCCCGTGCAGGGAAGGAGTTTGCTGACCGATAGGGTGGTCGCTAGCAATCTTGGTGGTAGATTGAGCAAATTTCAGATTGTTGCCGCATCTCGATTGGGAACCAAAATGTACCTACTGATGACTGTGAGAAGCAGAAGGGTAAGCACAATCTTTGTTTATTTTTTTTGAGGAAGGTACCCTCGGCTGATAGAGCAGCCAAACCAGTTGAAGGGGTATTGCTGACCAGTAGAGCAGTCGCTAGAGATCTTGAGGGTAGATTGAGCAAACCTAGGTTGTTGCTGCATCCCATCTGGGAGCCAGGATGGACCTGCTAATGACTGTGAGAGGTGGGAGAAGGGTAGCACAACCTCTTATTTACCTAGGTAATATTTGCGGCTGCTGGAGGGATCCTAACTGGAGTGATATTTTTGTGTTTGATTTTGTGATTGCCCAGGGATTGATTCTGTGTTAAAAGTGCTGTGTGGGAGCGTTGAGGCATAGCATTGACTTCTGTATTAGGTACTGTGTATAAATCATATCTCCATAACATCGGGAAATTGTGGATTTGGAAGTGAACTACTTAGAGTGATCACAACATTATATTAAGTTAATTTTTAAAACAAGCGGAGGTGTGTTTCTGTGTGTCAAACTTTAATAATCAGTCAAACTCTTGAATGCATCACAGGTGGGGACTTGGCTGGTTATTATAGGACAACCCTGTGGCTGTGGGTAACCCTGCCCCCCCAGCTTCTCCTCCTTGATTGCAAAATTTTCCCCTTTTCGTCTGTAGGAGTTAAGTGTTAAAAGCTCTTAGCAAGTGTTTTGCCTGAGATAAGGATCAGGGGCTAAGATAGAGAGAAGGGAGGTTACAGTAAAAAATAACTGAAAATGTGAAATAGTAAAGTTTATCAGCTGAAAGTTATACTTGGTGATGTTTGGGAAGAAGATTGGGAGCAAATCTTAAAACAGTGTAAGAGGAGATTTGAGTAGAAACTAAGAAAGAAAGCGATAGAGTAAGACACAATTTAAGGAGTCAGAAATGGTTAATATTCAGAATAAAGAATTTTTAAGGGAGAGTCACTTGGTTGCATATTGACACATTGAAGAGATATTGCTGGAACTGGGGGCACAGAGAAGACGACTCTTATTAAATATTGTAGAAATATGAAGTAGTGACTTGTAAATGGTGAGGTGGAATGTCAACTGCAATGTATTAGGAACAAGATTAGCAACTAAAATGCTGATAATGACCCTTATGGTCTTGTCAGATAGAGTCACTAAGACTGAATGCTGGGTTATGTCCACACCTTAGTGGCTCTGTGTGAGTTTGGTCTCATCTCCCTCTGGATATGGAGTGAGGTTCCAGGAAAGAAGTGTGCTTGTCATTTCAAGAAAAATATGGAAATAATTTTGTGTATATAGAGTTCTGAAATCACTGATTGGCAGAAGCACTCTGAGGACAAATCCCGAGTCTTCTCCAGCACTGTATAAAGTGTACCTGCCTTAATGGTTAAGTCTAAGTTTCTTTATTTACTGTATAAGGCAGGGTGTGTGTATGCTGGACTGTTAGCATCTTATAGGCATATATTCAAGCTGTTTAGATGTTAATTGTAAAAGGAGAATATTCAGTTTCTGTGAGGAGTCTTGGTTGCAAAAGCAAATATTTGGTTTTGTTGTGGACATCTTGATAGTAACTGAACATTTACATGAACAGCTAGTTTCTGTCAGTTTGATTAGGAAGTCTTGGTTATAACAGGTGATATTAATCAAAGGAATTGGAGTTATGTGGAAGCTTGGGTGAATATTTGGTTTCTATGTGCCAATTTTATTTGTTCAAGTTAATGTTGTGTCATGCGTGTGCTGTTTTTGTGATCATGTTGTGATGTTAAAGCCAAACCCAATTATCAATGCAAATTTGATTATTAAGCAGGGATGATTATTTATAAACAATTGTGGGGCACACATGGGCTAGTCCACCTAATGTGTCCCACTAATGAGTCCTCCATTGGCTGCATGACTTGGTACTGGTTAAACATGCATATTTGTGGGGGTTTCAGGAAATGCTGGTTAAGCAGTTATGTTGCTTGCCCATTGCTTTCCCAAATGCATATCACAGTTTCTATGTGTCTTCTGTTTGCCTCTGTTAGTCTTTATCTTACCTCAGACCTTCTCGTGGCTTCAGGCCTGCCTTGTGTTCCTGCTGTGGGAAACCCTTAACATGATTTATTCCCTCATTCAGTGAAACAGGGTATTTGTATAAAATTGTAGTTGTTTTGTTGTAGAAATAATGGTGGGTTTTGTCCAGATTGTATACGAATGACTGGTGGGTGTTTATTGGATCCTGATGTGATCATGTGGTGTAACAAGAAAAGCCAGCTGGGATGTAATTTAGATCAATAAGATCTCAGACTATAAGAGGATCGGTGGTCCACTGAATGGCGGGCAAACAGAAAAACTCTGACAAAATCTTTTTGATAATCAGTGGTGGCTGGTGTATAAGCTTGATTATGGGAAAAGTGGCCATAATACCTTGTTGTAATTAATGTTGTTCTTGAATTGTAAGTAGAATTGGGTAAAGTAATATGTGCAGATCTGGTTTTCAATTTGCAAATTCACCTGGAGTGGCAAGAGAATGTGGCAAGAGAATGGGGGTCCGGGATTAAGAAATAATCGATGCACATACTGTAAAAGAATCAGGACCAGATGTTGTAGCTGAGCTTGAGTGGCAGGGACCTGGGGAAGTTACCCTAGAGGATCCACTGCTTAAAATAAAGCTGGGGAGTACAGGTAAAGAGGTTATATTTTTATAGCTATGGAATCCTCTGTGTAAACTAGCAACTGCTTCCTGCAGATAAAAATAAAATATTGTGATTGTAATAGAAGCTACTGGTCAAACTGAAAAAGCATTCTCTATGCAGTCTGCTAAATATGAATTGGGAAAACAAAGAGGTATATATGATTTTTGTCAAGAGACTCTGGACCATTATCAAAAGGAAATTTATTAAAGCAGTTAGAGACAGAAATAATATTTGGAGCAGGAGGTACGAAATTCAAAGAGAGAGATCATCAACTAATCAAAGTATTGAGTTTGTCTTTAAAACAGGTGGAAAAGAAACACCGGTAACAGCAAAGATTTTGGAACAGGTTTATCCAGGCACATTGGCTTCTGAGATACCTGGCAAGGCCAGAAATGCAGAGCATGCAAAGTTAAAATTGGCCCCTGTGGATGTCAGGTAATACCCTCTACAATTAGAAGATTGTAAGGGGACAGAAATGATTAGTGACAATTTTACAACTGGGATTACTAAAGGAATTTAAATGATAATATTTCCTGTAAAGAAACTAGATTAAAGGTTATTGTTTAGTGCAAGATTTAAGGACCATAAATAAAATTGTAAGAAGAACTACATTCAGTGGTGGCAAATCCCTGTGCCTTGCCAACCAATTAAAAATCAGTTGTGGTTTACCATACTGGATTTGAAGGATGCCTTCTTCTGCTTAATATTGGCTGAAGAAAGCAAAAAAGAGACTTGCCTTTGAATGGGAAAACCCTGAAACTGGTAGTAAAACACAACTAACCTGAACAGTATTGCCTAAAGGTATTAAGAACACCTAAACTATTTTTGAGAACCAGCTGACTCGAGACCTGACAACATGAGACCAGAACCCTACTGCAGTGTGCGACCTCCTGAGAGTTACACAAACAGAGAAGGACTGTGAGCAACAGACCATACGTCTATTGAGCTTTTGGACTGAGCAGGTGTCAAGCTTTTCAGCAGAAGGCCCAACCTATGCAGTGACAACTTACTTACCTTGGATTCGAGATCTCCAGAAGGATACAGACAGCCCAAAAGGAAGTTATTTGCTGCACACACATGCCAGGAATGGTAAAGGAACTCAAAACCTTTCTGGAATGATAGGTTGTTGTCGCTTATGGGTATATAACTATGGACTCTTAGTGAAACCATTGTGTGAAGCACTGAAAGAATATCCAATAGGATCATCAAAATTGGCTTGGACTGGGGAGACAAGAAGGGTATTTGAACAATTAATTGTTGAAGGCCCCAGCTTTAGGCCTTCCTGATGTTTTAAACCCATTCTTGTTACTGTCTCACAAAAGACAGGGAATGACCCTGAGGGTACTGACACAGCAGCTAGACCCCTGTAAAAGGGCTGTAGCCTACTTCTCTAACCAACTGGATGATGTAAGCAAGGCTGGATATGCAGTAGCTACCACCAGAGAAGTGATCGAGACCAGACCATTGCCCCAAGAACATCAGCCCAGAAAGCCGAAATAATTGCCTTAGATCAAGCACTGAATTAGAAAAAGAAAGGAAGATATATAGATGGACAGATTCAAAATACATCTTTGGATTGGTGCATGCTCACGGTGCTATATGGAAAGAGCGAGGACCCCTTGCTGCCCAAGGAAAACACATTAAACATGAAGCAAAAATCCTAAAGCTGCTGGATGCTGTAAATATTCCAGAAGAAGTGGCTATCACACACTATGAAGATCACCAGAGAGGTAATACTGGCTGGAAAATTTGTAACAAGTTGGTAGGAAATTTTGAGGCCACGATGGTTGCAGAAAAAGGTAGAAATAATATCTGCTTTGATTACAGACAGTAAACTTCAAATCCCTAATTCTGATTTAAAATTGGAAAAATATCCAAGGTAAGATAGAAACTTGATTATCAATAGGGCAGAAAGAGAAGTAGTTAATGGGTGATTTTATGTTCCAGATGGACAAATAATAATGCCATCAAGAATGCTATGGAAATCAGTCTTATAGGAGCTAAAAATGAAACACCACCCCCACCCAAGAATACCAAAACAAACCCATTGGGACACAGATATTCTATATAAATAACAGGAATGAAAATAGATCTCTCTGAACTCCCAATAGAAAAGGGGGGTACTGGTATTTTTTGTATTAACAAATACTTTCTCAGGTTAGCCAAAAGTTTTCCTTGCAGGACAAATAAAGCAGAAGTGACAATTGTATTATTGAATGAAATTATACCTCATTTTGGAGTACCTGCAGTAATGTCATCAGGTAGGGGTACTTATTTGTGCTAAAGTGGTAAAAATTTTAAGAACTAATTGACTGTTACATCCTCCATACTGACCACAAGCTAGTGGCCAGGGGAAAAAATGCAAGAAACCAATTTACATTGACATCAAGCACTTCCTTTGGCCTTATTTAGGAACCAAGCCAAGGTCCAAGGAAAGCATTAGCCCTGTATATATATAATTGCACTATACAGGAAGAGATCTTGCAGAACCGGGTGAATTGTTCTAATTGGTTAACAAAACCAGGAAAATCCAACAAAAGGATAAAAAAAGGAAAACAAACAAAAAATAAAAAACCAAAACAAAATAAAGCTGCATGGGCTAGAGG
This sequence comes from Coccyzus lansbergi, assembly GCA_033558105.1. Classification (NCBI taxonomy): domain Eukaryota; kingdom Metazoa; phylum Chordata; class Aves; order Cuculiformes; family Coccyzidae; genus Coccyzus; species Coccyzus lansbergi. The sequence continues at coordinate 515,481 of JAUMJK010000021.1, read as the reverse complement.
TTTAGATCGATCTTTACATAATTTTTCAAGTGGAGATGAGTTTTATGTTAAAGATTTTACAGGAGAACTACTAGAAGAAAAGTAGAATAGACTGTACCAAGTATTGTTAAGAACCTTCACAGCAATCAAGACGAAAGAACTTTGATCTATTGAAGAAATCACCTACCAGCCAGTGGACAACAGAATGCTAACACCTTTTAAAGATTAAGGTTAACTGAAGTAAACTGTAAAAATAGAAAGCTATTTGTGTTTTTGACCCTAGGATATGGTATATAAACAAAGAAAAAAACCAAAAAAACCAGATTGCAACAGACACATAACAAATTTGGAAAAAAAATAGAATCTTACATATGATAACTCAGGATAACACCTCATGGAGATTAACTAGCATTTGGGAAAAACTTACACCCTGGCTCCTGAATCTAAATTAGTTGAGACTGCTGTTGGCAATGATAGGTCGCATCCTTGGTTTTGGTAATAATGATCCTAATTTTGGTCATATGTTCCCTGTGGTGCCTTCAAAGTACTGGAGACACATATAGTACTTGACAAAAACACCAACTTCACCAGAAGATGGAATCAAATAATTATTTTGAAAAGATACTAGAAAAAGAATCTTCATGTTAAGTAGTAAAACAATTTACTAATTTACTAGTAAGGCGGGAATTGATATGGAGCTAAGGGGAGTACTAACAGGATAACCATTGTTTAGCAGCTTGAAATAAGTACTAACACTTAAGAATAGTAATAATTTAGCCGAAGCAACCGACGCTTGAAGGACACTGGAACAGAAACTGCTCACACTTAAAGAATACACAGGATGAAAATTGAGCCGTTTTGATTATGAACGTTTGGTTAGTTCCTCAGTTCTACCCGAGATTCATTGTTCTCTCACTTAATGACACAGTGACAGGGCTATTTGGTACAGCAGGTTCATTCTAGCGACTGCAGAACTTTCAGCCCCAGCAGCCTGGTCTGACCAAGTGCTCTCTGTGACTGATTTGTACTTTATTCTCTGCATACTGACTGGAACAGTAGGATTCTAGTTCAGTTTCTCTCCCTTCGCTGTGGAGCTCAGCCTTGGGACTGCAGAGTTGCCAGTCAGAGTGGGTAATTGTGCAGGTCTCCCTCTGCAGTGATAGCTTTTGGGTCATGCTCATGTCTCTGGAGCACATGCAGCACAGTACTTTCTCGACCTGACTCTGATTTTTTGTGGTAAAACAAGCCATGTTCAACTTCATGTTGGGTTTTGGCATTTGCTAGTTGTTTTGGTTGGGTTTTGTTTTTTGGTTTTTTTAACTTCAGTTTATCTGGAATGAACTTTACCGTTGGATTCGATGATCCTGTGGGTCTCTTCCAACCTGGTTATTCTATGATTCTATGATTCTATGACAACTGTCTAACTAAAGCAACATATTAGGGGAGCCTGTTGCTAGAGAATTTCTGGTGGGCAGGACAAGTCATCTGGATCTGTGATAAAAGCAAAACAATACTGACAAAAATGGCAAGGATCTGGAAGACGTGGAAACAGATGGAAGCTAAAGGAAGTTAAGATAACTGCCCATACCCTTGGGACAATCTTTCACAGGCAGAAAACAGGAAGAGGTCTCTTCTCAAACTCATTATAATAAGAAGCAAGACAGGTTATGAATATGTATAGGCGTTTTTGTAATCTGTAAGAGTTTACTGTATAAAGCCAAGATGAGTTGCCATGATGGGTACGCATGTTGTTTTGGAGAAATGATGCTCCCGTGCGTCTCAGAGCTGAATAAACATACCTACTTTATAACTTTATAAGTTAAGGAGTCTTGATTCCTTGTGTGAGCACAGAGCAAGAGATTGCCTCTGTAGAGGAACTTCTTTATTTGCAGAGATTGGAGCTAACTCAGTCCTTTTCCCTTAACACCTTAGACAATCAAAAAAAATCCTTAAGATTATTTGTACCTTCTTGGTACATAAATACTTCTTCCTTTCTCCAGAATGCCTACAGTGTTTGAGAAAATCAAACTGTATCTTTTTGTTCCCTACTGTCTTTTTAAATCCGATTACATATTTTACCTATGACTATTTAGTGGAGAGGCATGTGATTCAAGGAAGATGAGCCATGAAAAACTCTGACTTGTCAATTATACATACTTCCTACCCCTCTGAGCTTTTTGAACTCTCCTTCCCATCCTGTATCCTCACCTAAAATAGCTTTTCAATTAGTGGAAACACTGAGGTTGCAAAACAGAGGAGGGGACATAAACAGAAACCACTTGACAAATACATGGCCCACAGACCACGTATTGTCCTTAAACAAGAACAACTATGATGGCAGGCTCTCTGTTCTCTCAGATGCACCTTATTTACAAAAAAAAAAAAAAAAAAAAAAAAAAAAAAGAAATAGAAACCAGCAATAGAAAGAAATTATGATTTCTCACACTTCAATAATAACGAGTAATGTACCAAAAGAATGAGGAGCAGAACTACAAAGAAGTCTGGAAAGTATGACACAAAGGATAATAATATGTAACTTATAAGTTCTTGGGTGCTCTGAAATTTTAGATTTCTGAGGTACTCATACAGCCAAATGAATATCCAGATTCTCCCAGTATTGCTTTCCTGTCTTCGTTGATGGGCAAAATGCTGCTATAAATGGGTGATGATGGCAGAACATTTAAGGGTTCAGCTTCAATCTCATCTGCAGTGTTTTGTCTCAAAAACTTGAAAACGATCATCAATAACCAGATCTGCTAAGCCATTAGTATTTAATGAAGTCATACACAGATCGTGGCTTCTAAAAGGTGTTTCACATGTTATTCCGTCATTTGCAGAACTCTGTTTCAAACACTAGAAGTCAGATTTGCAATGCTTTGTGATATGCAGTTTAAACTGACTGTGTGATGTCACAAACAATGGCAGCATACAATTGTATTTTAAGAAAGAATGCTTGAATTTGACCCATTTATTGGAATAATTTTGGTGTATATTCTCCATTGGTTTTCACTAAGAAAAAGTAACAAAAAAACAAACAGTAGCAAAAAGGCAGGGGAAAATGACAAAAGAAAACAACTTACATCTTGAAACTCTCTAATTTAATATTTTTGACTATTAAATTTCTCTAGAAGGACCTTTCATAGGCACAACCAGGTGCTACTTCATGAGTTTGGTAGGCATGCATCAGTCAGCTGGGAACTGTGTGTTCAGAACCACAGGTACATATGTGACCAGCACAAATCAGAGCCTATTTCCACCCCGGCATGTCTTTGTAAGCTACTAGTGCCATCTTTAGTCAGCTTTCTTCAGAAAATGTGCAAAATACACAGTATTTTGTAAAGCCTTGACTCACTTTCAGCTAAGAAAGAGCTGTGATGATTTAGATACTCACATAGTGATACCATGACCACAAGTGGGTTTTTTTGCTAGAAGGTCTTGCTGATCTATTTCCATTCTAGGCACATTAAATATGCCAACACTTCAGTCATTACAGCACAAAATCTAGTACATCAGCACAAATCATTCCTCATCAGGAGTTTATGTATGGATGTCTTTTCCCAACAGCTATGGGTCATGTCTAACAGAAGGATTGTTTTCTAAACATTAAACTACAGCTACTATATTTCCTAGAATCTAGCAAGTTTTGTGCTTCTAGAGTAGCAAGCTTTAACAATTCCCTTTTCTCATACCCTCCTCCCTAGCCACTGATGTGGTTGCAGCCCATGGTTAAACCATTCAAATATTTCAGGTCCTTTGGAAGAGACTACTTCAGCACTGAAAAAGCTGCATAACCCATAACTGTCTGAGAAGTGTACATGGCTTTACTACTATTACACTGCCAGTTCCATGTATTGCCCTCACGTGCAAAATCTTCAGGTTTCAGTTTATTTAGATTCCCATATAGTTTTGGACAATGATCACTTGTTCTTTAACAGTTTTGCATGATGGAAGAAGAGTATAGGTGTTATCTGCATCTTGACCCATCAGAGACTATATCAAGCTGTCAGAGTTCCCCAGCATCTGTAGCAACTATGATCATTGTTATTTCAAAAGTATTTTAGGACTTCAAATGTCATAGTTACCACAAGTACTGAACAATATTATCATAGAATCATAGAATCATCAGATTGGAAGAGACCCACTGGATTATCGAGTTCAAACATTCCCACCAATCTTGAAACCATGCCCCTCAGTACCTCATCCACATGTGCCTTAAACACCTCTGGGGAAGGTAAGTCAACCACCTCCCTGGGCAGCCTGTTATCTTAAGAACAGTCAGTTTCACAGAGGAAACTAACAAAATAACAACAACTGCTTTTGGTAAAGGAAACTTCAGATAAGCAGTAGATTATACCCCATGGGATACAAATCTAAGAGGAAAACACTTCACAGAATTAGCAGTTCCTAAATGCATTACAGGCAATAAAAAAATACATTACAGGTAAAAAGCTAGCAACAGCAGGGGATGGAAAGGATAGTTAAAAAGGATAGGAAGTGATTAAAACAGTTACCTATGAAGCTTTCAGTAATGACTAATAAAAAAGATATCTCAAAATTTAAATTTTCTACCCTACAGAATCAGGTATTAAAATATCATTCACCATCACTTACTATTTTAACTCAAGATTTTGATGCCAGAAGAGACCCAACTCAGAAACTGCAGATATAACTGTACTGAAATCACACTGGAGAATGTAGTTTGAAATATTAAGCATTTCAGCAGATTAGTGATGTGAAGAAGAAGAAAAATTAATGTACAGTTCAATAAGGATTGAAATTAAATTCTAGCTTTACTTTGGGATAGCTATATAACTGAATTCAATCACATTGGTGAGGATATAACTCTGGCTCTGAGGATAAGCAGAGACTAGAAACAGAAGCTGAGGCACCAGTACTGCATGCTGGGATGCAACAGAGGCACAGAGGAATCCCTTTGTCCTGTGCAGAGCCCTGAAAGACCTTGCTGGCCTTTAATATGTGTTAAACTGAATAGAAAGGGTAGAACTTGCCAGAGATATACAGAAAACAACAATACCAAGCTGAGCAGGAGCATTGATCTTCTTGAGGCACTACAGAGGGATATGGACAGGGTAGAAAAATGGGCCAAGGTCAATTGTATGAGGTTCAACAATGCTGCGTATCAGATGTCACTTACAGAGTCACAGAATCATAGAATAGTTAGGGTTGGAAGGGACCTTAAGGATCATCCAGTTCCAACCCCTGTGATGAGCAGGGACACTTCCCACTACATCAGGTTACTCAAAGCCCCATCCAACCTGGCCTTGAACGCCTCCAGAGATGGGGCAGCCACAACTTCCCTTGGCGACCTGTGCCAGTGTCTCACTACTCTCATGGTGATGAAAAGCCACAGGCTTGGGAAGGGTGACTGGAAAGCTGCCAAGCAGCAAAGAACCAGGGGGCATTGGCTTACAAGTAGATGAATAGGAGAGAGCAGTGTGCTCAGGTGTCCAAGGCAACCAAAGGCATCCTGACTTGTGTCAGAAATAGCATGGCCAGCAGGAGTAGGAAAGTCACCGTCCCCCTGTACTCAGCACTGGTGAGACCACATCTCAAATACTGTGTTTGGTTTTGGGCACCTCACCACAAGAAAGACATTGAGGTGCTGCAGTGTGTGTAAAGAAAGGCAGCAAAGCTGGTAAGGAGAAGTAATGAGGAGAAGTTGAAGGAACTGGAGAAAAGGAGGCTGAGGGGAGACCTTATCACTCTCTATAACTACCTGAAAGGAGGTTGTAATGAAGTGCGTGTTGGTCTCTTCTCCCAAGTAACAAGTGATGCAATGAGAGGAAACAGACTCAAGTTGCACAAGACAGGGTTTAGTTTGGATATTAGGAAACACACCTTCACTGAAAGAGAAATAAAGCATCTGGGTCGACTGTCCAAGGAAGTGTTTGAGTCACCATCCCTGTAGGTATTTAGAAGTCATGTAGAGGTGGCACTCAGGGGCATGATATGGTATCTTCTGTATCTTTGACAGATCATTTTAGATGGTTTAGTGGTGGACTTGTCAGCATTTGGTTAACAGTTGGACTCAATGATCTGAAGGATCTTTTCCAACATAAACAGTTCTAAAATGTGATAAAGAACCAAAAAACAACACAGGAGGATGACACAAAACCAACACAGTGGCAGTGATATCACCCACTATCTTAAATAATAATGGAACATAGTACTGAGAAGAAGCTTAGAGGCATCTATGACACATTCCTTTAGCAGCAGTTAATTTTGTCTGCTTAAAAATTCAGTCTGGAAGAGTTCTCACCTAATTTTTAAGTTCTCTAAAAGAGTTTATTAAAAGTGTGCACAATAACAAATCAGATTTTAAAAGCACACCTTGAAATCAGTGCACTGCAACCAACATAATCCAACTTTGTATTGATAGTTACTTCATTCCTTATCCTTCAGCACAGGCTTAAAGAAGCTGGCTTGCTAGCATTGTAGCATATTTCTGGACACAAGGTGACATTTGTCAGATTTCTTTTGTTTCCACTTAAGAAGTGATAAGGGTAAATTATGAGACAGCAAAAGATTTAGGAAAGACAATTACGCACATCCAAAGTTAGAAATGGAATTATATCCCTTCATGATGGTGAACATTCATGTGTTTTACAGCGTAGTGCAACACATGATTACAGGATTGCAGAACCACCAAAACATTCTGTTATGCATGTACTCTCATGGGATAATGTACTTTTTTCCACATCACCATTCAGAAACACTTTTCATATAACTTGCTTGAACATGTTTACTCAAAATTTCTCATTAAACAGTCTCATTTTCCAATGCAAGAAACTGATCTAAGATACACCATGAATGCAAAATAAGCTGAAGTTCTTGCACCAGAAGGAAGCATAATATACAAACAGATTAAGAGCATTACTAAAGGTAAGTAGATCAATCTGTCCTCTCCTGTCAAGAAATCTTCTTGAAATAAATGTGGTTATTCATGTAACAATAATGCTGTGGATGTATTAAGCTGAGAAAATAATGCAAGTAACTGAGCTCATTGGAAGAAAGCAAGAACCTTTCTCCTGCCCACAGCTGTTCATCATATTCATCCATGTCTGATTATTAATATTAGCATTAAATATATTCCTGTCCAATTGAGTTCACTCTTGTTACCAGTTTTTGAATCAATTCTTTTCCCCTACGTTAAACAAATCTAATGATTTTTACCCATAGCAAATGTGGAGCTGATGAGCAAATGAATGATAAAAATTCCTATTATTCCTTTGTGCTCATCTCTTGCACTTAAGATTCTTGTCATGCCCTGGGCATGCTGTCTGATACTGTTCTTTTATTCCCAATTCCTGTGCTTTCTGTGCTGAACATTTCTCTGTCCAGAACATTTAGTGTGCTGCCTAGTACCAAGCAAAATCTGCTTGCAATGTAAGAACATGTGGGGAAATTATGTGTTTTTGTCACACCCTATTAAACGATATTCAAAACACAATGCCTCAGAAACTAAATTGATTGTAGGTTTTATAGCCCTTTTCAGGCTAATGGAAACAATTTAGTACCATGAATGAAAACATAGCTAGTGCAGCTGCGGGAATCTTAAATTGCTCGGCTCAGCAGTTCTGTTCCAGCTTAAGTAGGATAAAGTAGTTAAAGTTCAGTTAGATTCCATTGTTCTGTACCTTTGACAGATCATTTCAGATTAATGTCTTCAAAGTTTTCAACATTCTTCATAAAGATTTTCTGAGGAATTGCTGGTTTGTGCTTTCAACACGGGGAGCAGTGGAAGGGAGTTGTAAGAACTGGGAAGAGAAGGGAAACGTGGGCAGGAATGACATAGGGAAATTTTCAATTATTTTTTGAAATGTCTTGAATCATCTTTCTCCTCACTTTGGTTTTATTGCCAATATACCAAGTGAAAAAAAAAAACTCAAATAAAAAATAGTAAAAGAAATAACATCTTTCTTATAACTTTTATGACTTAGCTAAGACCACAAAAGCTAGAGATGCAGAGCCAAGATTGAAAATCAGTCCCTAAATCCTAACTAAGGACCCACTGCAGCTCCTTAAGGACCTGTCCTTAAGAACAAAAATTTTCTCCTATACTCATTTACATTTCATTTTTAAAGTTTATTTCCATGATTAAAAACTTGACAGGCTAGAGGTAAACTTGGCTGCTGGAGGACTCGGCACTACAACAAAACAAATCCCGAACCTAGCCACTTAAGAGGGAATCATTCACATGGGTATTACCTGCACTGTACTACCAGAGAAACATCTGTGAATATTATTTGACAAATTGATCGCTAAATGAACCATTAGCTTGCACAGTTTTTGGATTGCCTTAGGAAAGGTGGGTGCTATGCAGCACAAAGGCTTGCAGATGCAAAACACTGATTTGTAAAAAAAATGTTCCAGAAGAGAAGTAGTAATAAAGTAAACCTACCATGAAAATGTACACTTTCTAAAAAGTAACTCATTTATGAGGAGTAATAGTAAAACTGCTTAATTCTTCTATGCCTCTAGGGAGAAATCTAAGTCTTTTGAGCAGTGACGGAGGAAAAAATGAAGCCAATGGTGTGTTTGTCAGTGAGAGAATGCTGTGGAAAAAAACTTAGTAATTTTATTATTCCTGCTTGCCAAGAGCTGACAGGTGTGTAGTTTCTTATTGTTCTGAAATGCAGCCAGAAACCACAGTTTAATATGCATCTGTGTCTTCATAGTAGAGCTAAAAATAGCTGTTTCTCTGGCAAATGATACAGGATGATAGAAATATTGAGACATACTCCTTCTTTACAGTATGTTCCCATCATTTGCATGGTTTCATTTGATCTTTCAACAAAACACATAGATGGAAGGAAAACAAAATGCTGCTGCCCAGATCAGATCAGACATGATGTGGCAACTTTTGCTCCTATAAACAGTTATTATCTCACAGACTCTAACCATCTCAACAAGAGTTTTTCACATGACCAAGGCTTGAAAGATTCAAGCCATATTTTCAGCACAGTAGATCCAAAGGCTTTCTACAAACAAGTCCATTAAACCTTTAAGTAAACAAAAACAGGAAAATACCAGGTTATTTCAGATAAACATGTAGTAATCATTTCCAATCATCCTCAAAGAATGACTCCCATAAATCTTTCCATTTTTAAAACTGCTGAGAGCTATCTGTGATTAATAAAGCCTTTGAACGCAAAAGATTTCCTCACACGAGAATTATGTGTGCTTTCCTGTAATATGTAGCATAACAATCTTTTAAGCCTTAATTCCCTTAGGAAGGTAAAAAGTACATACATATTATGCACACACAATGTAGCAGATGCAATAAGCTGTAAGAAATGTTGAGCTCCGTGTATTAAATTTCCTTTCTGTAAGGAAGTACACTACAGTGTTTAAAGCTCATGATAACTGGCTGGCAAACTGTCAATTTTATATGCATAAGATGTCTGCACTGTGTCCAGGCTTGTATAATTTGATAATTTGACAGACATAATTTAAGAAATCAGACTCAAAAGCTTCACATTATTAGAGATGAGAAGAAGGCCTAGTACACTCTTTCAAATAATAATACTTTGGAAATTCTGAAACTCACAGAAATAGTAATGTTCAGAAAAATATTAGGCTTGACCAGCAAGATTTAAAAAACTCAGCAGGACTTGTAATTTTAACAGGCATATTCTATAGACTTACATTGTATACAGTTAATTACAGTTACTATGTGAGCCTGTCACAAATATGAAATGAAGACAGGAGAAACGCCAGAAAAAAATGAGACAAGTCAGAGATAAGCACAAAACAATTCTTAGACTAGGAAAGAGAGGCGTAATATATTCCGTTTCATTCTCAGCAGCTTCTGATGAGTAAGGAAGCAAGCCATTTTGTGATAAGAAACTGTATTTCTACACTAAATTTTAGTACAAGCAAGAAATGTAAACCTGGTAATTTATTCTCTTGGATAAGGGAGAACATCCCTGAATTGAGACTTAAAGGAAGTCTCATCTTGAAATCATTTCTATTCAGTCATCTCCATTAATGATTTACCACATTTTTTATATACCTAGGTAAACTCCAACCTGAAAGGTCTTGCCCAAGTTAAACAGGTATCAGATACCAGCATGTAAAATCATCCCTTTCAGACTGCTCCTAGAGAGTAAGTAAGCTGTAGTGAAAACAAACAGATGAAGGACAGACTCAGAACTATCTTCTCTTCCTGAGGTTTCTGCTCATAAAGAACTGCTCTGGTCAATTTTAAATCCCTTGGGCTTAGGAGTAAGATCACACCATTATATTAAATAACAGATTGGAAGCAAAATTATGTTTCAAAATTTATACATAAAAGAAGTTGAAAAGATTAAGATTCATATGAAGTGCCTCAAAGAACTATGTAAAACTTGTACTTTCCATTTATTTTTCCAAGACAAATTAGCTCATGAGAGAAAACAGAAAATGGGAGAAACAGCTTCTTCCACAGCTTTCAGTTTTGAGCTATTCAGCACCTGTCAGCACAACAGTTCCAACAGAGATGGAAAAATGTATGCCCGATGGTTAAAGTACCTTGGTGTGGTTATGCAACATGAATGATATGTGACCTAAAGCAGTAACACGTTGTCTGATATGTTTCTGCAGTTGTTCTTTCTAGTCTGGAAACCAAGAACAAGAAAAGAAAGAACATGTATGTTTTTGGCATGGACAAACAGGTTGGCTGAAACTATAGTGTTTTATCCTCAATGCATCACAAAGAATACAGTTACCAATCTTTGGCAATATTACCAGATACCTGCCATGGATCCTTCACTTTTAGAAAAAAAGGTGCATTTTTAAATTATTTATGCTATGTTTAAAAAAATCAAACAAACATGGAACAAATAAGAGTCTCTGTTCAAATGCACTGATGAATAAAACAGTTTAGTACCCAAAGGACTGTTGTTCATATTGCTCAATTTCTCTTAATCCTGAAAAAAGTGGCTGGTAGCCTTAACTAAGCGCACAATAGCAACTGAACAGGCAACTATTCAGGATGTATGCTAAAAATTATTCACAAGAAGTCAAATTCTTGGTGTAGAGAGAGGCTAAGAAGTGTCTTCAGAAGACTGCATCTCCCGTGTAGAACTTCCAGAGTCAGTCTACTCCAATGCACAAAATATAACAGAGGAATTGCGGGAACAGAGCTCCTCAAGGCACACTAAAATCCACCAAGGCCTGGTTCATCTCACCATATTCAATGCATGCATTTCCCAGAACTGGCAAGTCTTATTCTGGTATCCCTACTAGTACAGATCTCTTTCCATCTAAAAAGTCCTCCAGTGTTCTAGGTTTCCAGTGTTGTAGGTTAAATGTCAATCTGCATTTTGCAAGCAAATACCTACTTGACAAAACAAAAATAAAAAAAACAGCGTCTCACTTTCAATTGAAATCTTGCACATAAACTCTTCCTAATAAAACATTTAGACAGGCAAAGCTCAACATGCTGTGTCCACATTCACAGTGACATCTGAACACATATACACAAACCCATGCTTAAAATAATAAACACTTTCTATCCATCAGTCACTGAAGATTAATTTCTTACATTTCTTTTGCAGATCTGACAAATAAAACATTGGAAATCATGAGGAATGTATGATTTCAGTACCAATATCTAATCCAAAATCAGGTCTACAGATTAAGACAATTTTTTAAAAACAATTTTGAGCACAGTGAAGCCACTTTGGTACTGTCATTTTACCACAAAGGAACAGAAATGGCCAACATTTAACATTTCAAAACTTGATTTACAGATGGAAAGGAATGGCTCAATAAGGATGCATAATCCTGGAGAATAAGAATGCAATCCTGCAATTGAATGACCTCCATCACAACAGAAGTAAGGCATTTTTGTAACAGAGGAGCAAGCAGAAAAGGAACTTGCTTTTGTGTGTATGTGTGTTACAAATCTTAATTAAAAATGAAACAGTGTGGATGAGATATTTAGAATCATAGAATATCCTAGTTGGAAGAGATCCAGAAATATCCAACACATGACCCCACGTAGAGGGTTAAACCTTGTATATAAGGGCATTGTTCAATTGCTTCTTGAACACCAATATGATCACTTATACGGAGATTTTGTTCCAATGCTTGACTATGCCCTCAATGAAGGACTTTTTCTTAATATGCAACCTGAGCTTCCCATCATGACTCTGGCCATTCCCTCATGACCTGTCACTGAACAACAAGGAGAAGAGATCAGCACCTTCCTTTCCACTCCTCTTCATTAGGAGGCTGCAGACACCAAAAAGCATCACTCATCAGTCTCCTTTTCTCTAAGCTGAACAAAGCTAGTCTCTTCAGCTGCTCCTCATAAGTGATGCCCTTAAGATGCACAGAGCTATAATGTTGGGGCTAGGTTCTTTTTTTTGTTGGGGCTCCCTGTTGTCCCCATTACACAAACACCATCTTGAGTGTTCTAGGACTGAGAAATACTAGGAATGCCTCCTTCTTATTTCCCTCTATACTTCTCTAGAAGCTGTGAGTAGCACAGGAGGAAAGTATCTAAGGGCAGAGCTGGGACTATGGAGCAGAAAGGGGGGTGAGTACATAAAATGAATCTGGACTTTGCCTTCTCTGTAGGTGCATCGGGCAAGTGCGTAAGCAGATCTGAATGGGAAATGCAGAAATGTGGAACATTAGGTCTCCAGGGCTTTTTCCCCTCTGCATGGACAATGGTCCCTTGCCAGGTCTCCTTTGGGCCATTTTTGGGTTATTTCAGCTTGGCAAGAATAACCAGTGGGGATATGTTCTCAGAATCTAAAATTAGATTATCCACATTGAATAAAAGAGTAAAGTACAGAGATAACAGATGTGACTTCCATTCTATGTATGAAACTTATGGATATGTACCGTCTTCCCAGCAATGTGTGCATGATAAATCAGTAGCGTCCAATCCACTGCACGTAATCACGTGCATGCCACATCCTCTAACAGTCTTCTCTTTGTACCTTCATTCTCCAAACTTTTCTTGCCTTCTTTTTTTTTAAATAAATTCTAGGTGTCTTAAAAAAATAAAAATAATTATGTTTCTGTAAAAGCAACTGGAAAACCCTTTAAAAGTGCCTGTGTAAAATGGGAGTTTCCCATGGGCGCATTTGTTTTCATACAGTACTTTGCACTCAGAAAGTCAGATGATGTAATGACTTTTCCATGTTCTTCGTGTGTTATGTAAAGAAACATAAGTAATTTCCTCCATTATTTATGAAATGGTAGAATGACCTGTGAATACATATGCATACAATGAAGTAAATTCACAATTCGGTATTCTGCAATGACCACCATCTGGTACATTTTCATCTGTACCTTTCCTGAGCTGCTGCAGAACACATCAGCATTCCAAAGACAGCGCTTTGTTTAAAGGGCTGACTTGCAGCATTTCCAGTTTTATGCTGGGCAGGGAATGTATAAATACACTTATCCTTCTATAGACTCCTCAGACTTCCATTTGTGACAGTTCTTAATATTTCTGAAAGTGGAGCATAACTGTTAGCTGACAAACACATGTCTAAAATTAAGATTGTTCATGGCAAAACAGCAGGAACTTATCCAGAGTAACTAGATGCTTCAGTAAAATAGATACTAGAGATAACTTCTACCCTCCAAGAATTATGAAAAGTGGATCAGTTTTGGATGTCGGTGGCTGTTAAGTGATTTCAGTTAGATAATACTTGATTTTCTCTATTTCTGAGTACAAAAATTCACCTTACACTTAAGAATCAGGAAAAAAACCAATACCAATCACTTGGCAGCAAAAGTATAATGTGCTAGAAAACACAACTGCAGAGAATGTCACAGTGACTCTAGCTTCCACAACAACAGAATCTGACATACACAGAGGTAGTAAGCAGGGCTGAGGACTTAGCACTGGCTCGTATTTATAGCTTTCAAAAGTGTATCTCCATACCAAGACCTTGTGAATGGATTACAGAGATCAGTCAGGCTGAAATTGTTTGGGGGACTTCACCAGAGAACCATAGAAAAGAGGTATGCAACAACTATAATACAGGGGTTCACAGCTTGCTGGATAGCTGAAATAACCATCATCCCTAAAGGAACAGTCTCCTATTGTCTTGTTGACCTAATGGTTTTCAAGCACAACACAGTACCGGAAATTAAAAATACTAATTAAGGCTGCCAAAGTAAGCAGAATAGCTCAGAGTATGCTGTTGGCTATGGATATTTTTTTAAACATGTGTCAGCCTAGTTGGCGACTAGTGCTATATCCTTTTCCTTCCAGTGTCGCACAGTAAAAGTCACAGCCAAGAAAATGGCATGATTATTTCTGGTCATCTTGCTTTCTATAGTGCTTGCTTTCTACAGTCCTTGCTTTCTATAGTACAAAGGCAAGGAATGACAACTCCACAAACACCTAAAACTGTACTTCACCTCCATATATTTGCTGATCCGAAACCATGGTGTCTCAACCAACCAGTCCACAGAGATGAGTTGTGGGAAGATTTTACAGAGAACAAGGCCTGGATTCTGTGAGACTGCTTGATACTGAGCAACTCTAACGAGACCTTGAAGCAGAGAGTCAAAAGATAAACACAAACCTGCTGGGAGGAACCCAGCAGCTAATTTGGTGGGAATGAGTACCACCTAAAAGGAAAACAATGGACATGAACTGTCAACATAGCTAACTTTAGTATAACTTGGTTTCTTGGCATGCATGGTAGCTTAGCAAATAACACGTTGGTAACAGCCTTATGGGCAGCTACCTTTAGCCAATAGTACACTGTAGTCACCCTCGTGGGCACACAGTTATGTAACCGAATGGGGTATATAGAAAGACAGCTAAGCTGAATAAAAGTGCTTGCTGACTGATCAGATTGATCTCTGCATCTGTTTTACAACAATAAGTTAGTCTTCCACTCCCCTTTGCCTTTTTCATGAAAAAAATACAACCAGGTTACAGTGCGGTCTTGCACTGAGGGAGCTACAGTGGCAGTAGAAATTCCTGTCTCAAGGTCACGGCAGATGAGTATGGACACACTTCCAAGCCCATGACAGAAAGCGGTCTGTCTCAGCCAAATCCATTTCAGTGCCTGATAAGTGAACTGAAAATCAGTAACTGAAGATGATTAGGAGTTTAGAGGGGTGGCATCAGATGTGTTATAAAGGCATATTTTCTGAAAACCAAGACAAAAATCTCACTGGGTAAGAATGAGAATCATAGCTACTACAGTCAGGTAACCAAAACCAAATTGCTGAGCTTGTACTGTTTTCATCTTCCTCCTTCTCATCTTAAAGGAGGAAGAGCTATGAAGCAACTGTACATGACAGCAACCACTGTCAGCACTCAAGGCTTTTCCTTGCATTTAGTATAATGGAGAATTTATAACATTTTCTGTTGGGGCATTGTTGTACTGCTAGTGGCAGTATCACAGTTATAAACACTGTATTTAGTTATGCATTCATGCTTTTTCTAAGCCTCTAATCCCAGCTTTAAGTAAGCTTGTTAGGAGAAACCAGTTGAATCTTTCCTAGGATAAAACACTATTTGCCCATTACACATTTTCTTGACTTTTGCAGAGGTTCTTTTCCTACATACGTTACTCAGAATATTCCAGAAAAGTTGATTAATACAGCAGGAGCCCCAGACCAGAAAAAGTATTCCAAACCTGCAGCTGCATTGGTTATAAATCCATGAATCCCTAAAGTCCGTCTCCCCCAAATTTCTTGCCAATCTTGTAACCAACAACAGAATTCATTAGCTCCATTCTAACCCTGAAAATCAACCTAAAATTTTGTTTGTTTGAGGTCATTCATACATTTGCTGTAATAGTCTGGTTTAAAATATGAATTGCAGTAACAGATTTTTCAAAACAAATAAAATTGCTGTTTCACTACCTTGGGAACTGAAGTATACAGCTCTATTCCTATGGTGTATGGAAGTCCATATAAATGGCCAGATCAGTAGGGAACCACTGTGTTAGCATTCTTTACTTTGATCTGACTCACTCTCTGTATGCCCTTCATAGGCACAAATTGTGTTCACAGTGTTACAGGACTAGACATCTTTCTGGAGGTCATTTAATGTGTCTCCCTAAGCAAGGAACAATGATGCATTTTGTGTTCAAGCTGGACTGTGCAGTGCAGAAACACTACAGGCTACGTGAGGTACAAATGCTGAATGCTTGCCTCTATAAACCAACATGCCTCTGGGGCATGTGTGGTAAGTACAGAACTGAGGGTATTATTTTAAAGCCCTGCTAACTTCTTTAATGAATGTATAATAGAACAGTAGACAAGAAAAGAAACAGTCAACATCAGTTGGACTGTGAAATAGATAAGAACAATACAGAAAAACACAAGCAATCTCTAACCAGGGAGAACTAGCTTCTGTTTTCCACCTATCATCTCAGTGAAAAATACTATGACTGCAAAGTTATGTCTGGCTAAATGGTCAGAGACATCTGTAAAAATAGCTTAGCAAGAAGAGGAATAAGATACACAAGAACTGTCATTCAGTGAAAAAGGCATAATTCCATTATGCATAGTTTAGCTCTATGCAACCTTGAAAAGCACACATACATCCGCCCACAGATCTACATCAATTTGTCCTAGAACTTTATCTTCTGATGCTGCCCATAGGAGAAAATGAGACGACTTCCCCATCCAGAAGGAGCTCCTTGCTTTTCTGCAGACATTCCTAGGTTCCTGTTCAGCAAAAACTTCCTGCGATTAGTAATACCAGGCCTGACACATTTTTAAATCTCTCCTTAACCTGTCCTTTTGTAAGACATGGATATGTTCAAGGGAACCCAAAACAAGGCAAAAATATATAGACCGAATTACAGCTCTGCTGGAGGAATTCAAACACAAATTCGTACCACCTTAAGTCATCATTTCCACTTCATATTCCTTTATTCTCCAACACAGCACAAGAGTGCTCAGTCCCTAGATACAGGAAATTGGACAGGGAAGGGACCAATGTGGCTGAGTCAAGACCTGCTGGTCAAACTGAAGAGCAAGAGGCAACTGCACAGGCAGTGCAGGCATGGACGGGCAACCTGGGAAGAGTACAGGGATACTGCCCAATGGTGTAGGGATGGAATCAAGAAGGATATATCAGAGCAGGAGCTGAATTTGGCAAGAGATGCAAAAAATAATAAGGGCTTCTACAGAGCCAGAAAAGGGAGGTCAAGGAAACCACACCACCCTAATGAACAGAAATGGTGATATGGTATCAACAGTGGAGGAGAAGGCTGAGACACAGAACAACTTTTTTGCCTCTTCACTGATAACTGCTCTCCTCAACACTCCTGGGTCAATGGACAACAAGATAAGGGCTGAGGGGGTAAAGTCCCTCCCACTGTAGGGTAAGACCAGGGTAATGACCACCTGAGGAACGTGAACCTGAACTTTGGTAAGTCTATGGCATCTAATAAGTTGCATCCTAGAGTCCTGAGAGAATTGGCTGATGCAGTTGCCAAGCCACTTTCAATGACATTTTAAAAGTCATGGCAGTTTGGGGAAGGCTCTGGTGACTGGAAGAACAGCAATATTGAGCCTATTTTTCAAAAGGATTGAAAGAATGACCCTGGGAACTACCCAGCTGTCAGCCTCATCTCTGTGCCTGAGAACAGGTCCTCCTAGAAGACATGTTAAAGCACATGGAGAGAGGGGAGTGATTTGAGATCAGCATGGTTTCATCAAGGGCAAGCCCTGACTCAACAACCTAGTGGTTCTCTATGATGGGGTGACCACATCAGTGGACACATGAAAAGAAATAGATTTATGTGGATTTCTGTAGAGCCTTTGACACCGTCTGCCACAATATCCTCCTCCCTAGATCAGAGAGAAACAGATTTGATGGGTGGACGGTTTGGTGAATAAGTAATTGTTTGGGTGATCATATCCAGAGAGTAGTGGTCAATGGCTCAAAGTCCCAATGGAGATCCTTGACTAGTGGTGTTCCTCAGGGGTCTGTACTGGGACAAGTGCAGTTTAACATCTTCATCAGTGATACAGATTGTGAGGTTGAGTGCACCCTCAGCAAGTTTGCAGATGACATCAAGCTGACAAACATCAGATGTCATCCAGAGGGACCTGGACAAACCTCATGAGGTTCCACAAAACCAAGTCCAAGGTCCTACACCTGGGTCAGAACAATCTCCGACTGCAGTACACGCTGGTGGGTGATGTGATTGAGAACCACCCTGCAGAGAAGGACTTACGGGTGCTGGATAATGAGAAGCTTGACATGTGCTGGCAATGTGCACTTGCAATCCCAAAGGCAAATTATATCCTTGACTGCATCAAAAGAAACGTGGCCAGCACAGTCCAGGGAAATGATTCTGCCCCTCTATTCCACTCTTGTGAGACCTCATCTGGAGTATTGTGTCCAGTTCTGGGATCCTCAACATAAGGATACAGATATGGAACTGTTGGACTGGGTCCACAGTAGGACTACAAAAGATGGTCAGAGAGCTGGAGCACCTCCCAAAGAAGGACAGGCTGAGAGAGTTGGGATTATTCAGCCTGGAGAAGAGAAGGCTCAGAAGAGACCTTAGAATAAGACTTCAGGTACCTGAAGGGTGTGTAAAAGAAAGCTGGGGAGGGATATATTACAAGGGCATGTAGTGATAGGACAAGGGGGCAGTTTTAAATGTGACATTAGGAAGAAATTCTTCAAAATGAGGATGTTGAGACACTGACACAGGTTTCCCAGGGAAGTTGTAGATGCCTTCTCTCTGGAGGTGTTCAAGGACAGGTTGAATGGAGCCTTGAGCAGCCTGGACTGGAGAGATGAATTCCTGTCCATGGCAGAAGGTTCAGAACTGGTTGGTCTTTAAGATCTTTTCCAATCCAAACCATTCTATTCTTGGACTCAATGATTCTGGAGGTCTTTTCCAACCTAGTGATTCTGTGATTCTAATTTCCTATTATTCTATGAAAATACTTATAGTGGTATTTATGTGATCCACTTTGATATATTTCAAATTGCAATTATCCAGATTTTAAATTGAAAGAACAAGTGAAAAGATAGAGAAAACACTGAACAACTACTAAATCAACTTTCACCAAAATGAATAAAAGATAGCTTCCCACTCCATCATAATTATGGTAGTTTAAATATCAACATATCATATCAAAATACATAAAGTTATAAAGTAATGGTACAACTAAATAATTTATTTTTTAAAAAAAATAATAATTTTTTAACATTTCAGGTAAGGTATCCCCATATGATTTTTTTTTTTTGTAGCTCTGCCCTTCAGACAGAGCTAGAGTTCAATTTAATTTTGACACTGGAACTGGCATACACTATAATAGCCCACTTACACAGTAGTGCTTTCTGTTGAGAGCACATCATGCTTACCATCTTGAACCTACAATCAGTGAGGTTTTAGGTGAATTTCAAGTGTTGTTTTATCTGTAAAGTTTGAAATGCTTATCAGGACCTCAGAACTAAGCTATTCCTTTATCCCATTTTGCATATATTTCCCATAATATGTGCATTCTGGAACTTCATAATTCTATAAAAGAGCACTTAAGACAACTTCATTTGATTCTGTTTGTTTTCATAAAACTCTGTTAATTAATTTCTGTACAAAGATACTTCAGCCAACTTGTGGGTATGGTTCAAATCCCACTCTCCATTTTCCTGTCAAGGAACAAATGGGATAACTCAACAAAGTATGGCACTAATATACTTAGCAACTGATAAAGATGTTGCTTCCTAGACTTAAAAAATACTGTGGTACTAATAAAATCATTATGAACACTAACGTACTAACTAACTTCTGTTACACAAAACACCTAATAGCCTTTGTTAAACTACAAGCAATTTAAAAAGCTCTTATAAAATGCTTTTTGAATAAAATAAAAATGTTACATGCTCATTAAGGATGCACAAACAGAGTATAACTGCAAGCTAAACTGCAAGTTATTAGTTCACATGACACAAAAAGATCTTTCAAAGTACAAAATCAGAAAGACATTTTATATGGAAATAAATTTGCCCCAAGGCTATTTGCCCCTAAGAAAAAAATTCATCTAAGAAAAAATATTTATACCTCCAATCTTTTCCCACTCCTCCTCCTACAAAGACCACCTGAAATAATTTGTCCAACACTGCAAAACCACAATGACTCATATACCAGATTTCAGTCAAATGCATTTTTAAATGGCTGAGTAATAAACCTCTTGAAATCAAGTTTTATAATGAAATGCTGATAGACCCTTAACTTTAGTGGCTGTTCCAAGTGCTTCTAGCACAGGCATTACTTACAATGTCGTAAAGTGATGTTTAGAACACTCCAGACTTTTCTCAAGGCAGATAAACAGGTGTTTGAGAGGGCAGCACTATTTAAACCTCACTGATTTATGGGACATGCTGCATGAATAGCCAATAAGCTTTATGGGAGCTCTGAGCAGAAACTCTAGACTTTATTAGACACAATACCACCATTGTCTGAAGATTGCCAATACATATTAATTTCTACATTGTAATATTTGAGTTCATGCAGTTTGTACGGGTTACTAGTAGTGAAACACATACCTCACATAACAGAGTAAGGCTCTCTATTACTGGCATACTTTTCATAAGGTTCTGCATGTAATAAAATCCATTGTTCAGTTTCTTCATTATACACTGCAATGCGTTACCTGGTATGTAGGTCTGTTACTATTATTCTAGCAAATAAAAAAAAAAAAACTTTTTCTTATCTCTTCAAAGAGCTCAAAAATAAGCCACTTCCCTTGGACTTCTTTGAGCAGAATTAAAAGCAGAGAATATCTCAAAATTTACCTGCTGTATTACCCAGCAGTCAAAATCATCCTCCTCAAAGTCATTTCACTATTGAAATAGAAACCAGTAAGCCATCAAATCACTTTATGTACTTGATGAGCATTTTCTGCTTATAAACAAACACACACACACACAAATTCTTTCAACTATGAGACCCAGCTTTAATGATTTAGTGATACCGTAATTTAAAACAGCCAAAACCAAGAAAAAAGGCAAGCAATAAATATACTATTAGCTCTCAATAGCAAAGTCCATTAAAGAAAATTTCTGTCACATAACTAATTTTTCTCACCGAGCAGTATTTATGAAAGTGGAGAGGTAAGAAATGGGAAACAGAAGAACTTACTCAACTTAATGACTTAAGCACAACTTAATGAACTGCTACACAGAACAAAGAGAGCTTAAACCCATTTCAAAACTCTGATTATGGCATTTATTTTGTTTGATGTTGTCATCACCAAGTTTCCTCATGCCAAAGCACTAGTTCGGCACTAGCAGAACTAGTACAATAAATCTAAGTTTTAATGATTGCTATTTTTATTCATCAATATATACAATAAAACAGTTTTTTAAAAGTCCTCAGAATAATTATTATCTTGTAATACTGGGCTGAACTTTCTTGCCTTAGACATGACCTCTCTCCTTGTCTAAAACATCAGTTTGGTAGCAATAACGTAACATTCTGGGCTAAATTCCCTTTTACTCCAGGTAACATCTACTACAGCTGAAGATTATCAAGGAAAACCTTTATACCTTCTGTGCAAGGCCCCAAGATTACAATAGATGTGAGACAATAGTAAATTGACAAGAGTTAAGAAGTTCTTCATGACACACTGTAGAGGACATTCATGTAAATATAGTATCTTTTTCTCTTTTTGTTTTTTTGTTTTAAAAGAAAATTAAAAGAATGACAAGTCCATATTTGTAATCTAAAGAAAGCCGTATTAGCAAATGCAATGGTTTATACACCTTTCACTAAAGAATAATTTCAGATTAAGTTACTGTAACAGTATAAATAATTCCATGTAGCAAGAGAGGCTGCATGCTTATTCAGACCTTTTATCACAAGTAGTCTGATCTTTCAAGGAAGCAACCTCTCAGTAGTTTTAGGTTTCACCATGACATTTTTTTTCTGATTTGTTTTCTTGCCAGCTTCTCACTACTTTCTTCCCGTTTAGGGGTTTGCTCTCATTTCCATCAGTCCAGAAAAAAATACACTACCTTTAGGTAAGAGTGAAGGACAAGGACAGCAGGAAAAAGGAGAGTATTCCTCAGTCACTGACCTAGAGAAGAGGTCTCAATAATGTTAAAATTACAGATCCTTTAAAACATGATCAAACAAACCATCAAGAGCACCAAGGTTTGACACCATCGTGCTGTATTGTACTGCTACTCTCATCTCCCATCCCATTTTTCATGTCAGTGGGAAAGAGAATTCACAAGATTATTTTTCTCTGAACACATCAGTAAGCTACAGACCTCTCCCTTCCAGTCTCATGCTTGTTCATACTATAAGAATCAATAAAAAGGGTATTTCAAAGATCCCATGACTCACTGCACCAAACCTAGAATCCTTGGGGTGGTTGTTTGGTCTCCTGCACCAAACAGCTTAACACAATTGCAGTCTCCTTAATTCTCAACAGAATTCAAGAAGAAATCTTTATTATCCTTCTGAGTGAACAAGTGAAGACTGGGGGAGGAGGACTCCAAAGCATCCATACCCAGACTAAGGGAGTACAAGCTCATTCTCATCTTTGTTATCTGCTTCTCCTACCCACTCCCATCAAGTTTAGCATCATCTCCAAACTCAAAGATAAATATTTTTACCTGCTCTTTGTCTACAATTTAAGTACAAATAAGCTGCCAGGAGGAGAGGGACCTGAGGTTGTTGGTCAACAGCCGACTGAACATGAGCCAGCAGTGTGCCCAGGTGGCCAAGAAGGTGTGACCAGTAGGTCCAGGAAGGTGATTCTCCCTCTGGACTCAGCACTGGTGAGGCCACTCCTTGAATCCTGTGTGCAGTTGTGGGCCCCTCACCACAAGAAGGATGTTGAGGCTCTGCAGTGAGTCCAGAGAAGAGCAACGAGGCTGGTAAAGGGCTTGGAGAACAGACCTTATGAGGAACAGCTGAGAGAGCTGGGGTTGTTTACCCTGGAGAAGAGGAGACTGAGAGGAGACCTCATTGCTCTCTACAACTACCTGAAAGGAGGTTGTGGAGAGGAGGGAGCTGGGCTCTTCTCCCAAGTGCCAGGGGACAGGACAAGAGGGAATGGCCTCAAGCTCTGCCAGGGGAGATTTAGGCTGGAGATTAGGAGGAAGTTTTTCACAGAAAGGGTCATTGGGCATTGGAAGAGGCTGCCCAGGGAGATGGTTGATTCACCTTCCCTGGAGGTGTTTAAGGCATGGATAGATGAGGTAATGAGGGACATGATTTAGTGTTTGATAGGAACAGTTGGACTCGATGATCCGACGGGTGTCTTCCAACCTGGTGATTCTATGATTCTATAAGCATTTCTTCATCAACAAAGCATAGGTCTTCATGTCAACTCTCAGTATGTTTTCTAATTCTTAACCATCCTTTCAATTATCTCTGACATATACTAAACGTGCATAATGAAACAACAGATATTTGTATTTTCTTTGCAGACAAGCAAAGTCCATATCTCCTTTTTAATCCCACTTAATTCTCTTTACCAGTAACTCAGCTTCACTGTTTTGTTTATTTCAATTATACTTAGCAAATATTATGAAGGTAGAAGAGCCACGTAGTATCTCAAAGAGGTTGTCTTAAGGATTCATTGGAAAGATTTTTTTATCCCAGTTTTATTTATCAAATGTTGGAAGTGCTTTGCTAATTTTCACAGCAGATCAGCAAAAATCTCTTTAGCACAGGTGTTTCCGAGACAGAGATTTGTTAAGAAAAGTTACTACTTAGCAGCTTATGGTCATCTCAAAGCCGAAAATGTTGCTAATAATTTTTCAAAATCCTCTTGAAAATACCTGTGCATTTCTTGTAGAAGCACATTGTCACAGATCTCACTATCTGAAAATCAATGCAAGTAATATTATATCGTTTTCCTACCTCTAAGTAGTACTTGATTTGTGGGTTCTTATTTGATACAGTAGTATATATTTGACAGTCATTTAACATAATCTTTAATCACATCTTCCATAATCAAATGATGTATTGAGGCAGAGCTCAGCTACTGTGATGAGGAGTTAGTCCTTTAAAAACTTAAGTCTAACAGTCTCATTTAAGTTCATTTTAACATAGCATCTCCACTGACTTAGTGCTAATTCTAAGAGGTATCACAGCACTACTTAATAACAATGTGGCTTCTGGCATTTATTTATGGTTATACTAAAACCAAAATCAGGCTGGATGCCAGGAGTTTATATTTAAATGAGGCCACATTTGCACAGTAGATTGACGGATTCGCTGGAACTAATATTTTTTTTTCTACTACCTTACACTTTGTTTCAAAATCTTCTTTTATGAAGTATTTCCTAAGTATCTAAGTGGTATTTCATATCGGTAATAAGATGACAGTGTAAGCAACACCATTTTTAAGAATCGTGCAACAAATCACTACCCCTTTCCTCCACCAGTACTGTTGTTTGATGTGAAGGACACCCTTTGTTCCCTGTTCAGCAAAGCACCTAAGTACTTGTATTCTCCTTGACTTCAGTAGTATTAATTGCCCAAAGTGAAATGTGCTTAAGTGGTTTGGTGGATGACAGTGTTACTGAGCAAGGGCAGCAAAGTAGAACCTCTTAGAGAGCCTTCAGTTCTGGAAACAGTGCAATAGTAATAACATAGCTCTCCAGGCACAGTGGCTTTTGAATTTTTAACAATAGATTAGAATATAAATGAATTATGAAATAAATCACTTTGTGATTTTAAAAAGGCTAACTAAAATAAAAGGAAATCTATACTTAGTGATGTTAAAAAGCAGAGAAACTAACATTGATTTGACACACAAAGATGTATGAGTCAGACTTGACCTTTATGTCAACTGGTACAGGTTCAGAAAACTGGAAACTTCCTGGTAGCTACTGAGCCTCCTATTTCCAATAGTTTCATATTTCTGTTAAATAATTTAATTTAACTTATACTGACCTACAATAAATGCTTTTCTGATTCTTGAGTAAACAAAACTACTGTGTTAAATGAGTAAAGACTGCATAAGACAAAAATACCTGCCAATATATAGTTGTGTAAATAAACTTTCATATTTATAGCCTTTAAATTAATGGACTAAGTAGTTACAGCATTTGGAATTACTCTGTCTGTGATAGGGTGTCAAACAAGCTCTCACCACATAGAGTTAGTGCTTCCTTGGCTTTGGTAAGGGGACAAGATTCTTTAAGAAGAGCAGTAGTTCAATACATTTGTGGGGTTTGTTTATGTTTTTTAAATTCAGCTTAATTTATAAGTGTAATCACAGGACACCATAATGTGGGTCAAATCAGAATAGCCTTAGATATACAGAACTGTTTATCTAATGCTTTTCATACACAGTAGTTACAGTGACTACTGCTTTCAAAAAAATTCAGATTACTTAAATGATTTCTGTGAGAATTGCCTTTAAAAAACACAGCACTTTTTCTATAAGAATCTTATTTTTAATCAAATACACTTTACTTTTCAAGCAGGAAGCCAATTTGCTATTGCAAATGTTTTTGCTAAGTGATGGAATGCAATTGCAACAGCAATTGAATCCTGAAATTCAGTTTGTCCATGCTGGGCAAAAAAGGCTTTTGGGTTCAAGTGTTCACTACAGTACAAGGGGAGGCACTTAAATACATGAAGGGGAGGCTGTGTATTTTATTTCAGAAGACTGAAATACATCTCCCAGTGCAGGGCTTTGACGTTATTCATATGCTAACAATATACCATTTCCTCTGAGTACTCAATACGCTGAAATAAAAAGAAATAATTTGCTGACATTGTGACGAACACTTCCTGTCCAGAATACTGATCAACTGTCATTCAGCTTCCAAGGCTAATACACCCAAAATAGCCCTCAACATAACCTCTAAATTACTCTTTTAACACTTTAAAATTCCTGTTAAAATAATTTACCATTTTACAGAATACAACAATGAAACAAAGACCATAACTGTATTTTCTCTCTGCTTCTAAAATGTAGTTCTAATGCCCCAGGGACTCCTTTCATCTAGTGTAAGTGCTGGCATATGATGTGCTTGTTAACATAGCTGGCCAGCAGATGAAGTGAATTATCTTAACTGCCAAGGTTCCTACTTTCATTCCAGTTTAAACATCACTTTAACACAGAAACTGAAGGTTATTATGAAAGCTTTAATACAAACCATTGTAGACAAGAAAAAGAAATAGAAGGATTTCTCAAAGCACCAAAGCAAACGAATATGTAATTAATTGAACCCGGAGACGAATTGGAAAATGATCAGTGCTATCAAAATCCCTATGTCAGTAAATTAATGCAGTATACCTTGGGCACCTTGCAAAAAATGAATCACCTATATGAATCCACAAAGACATTATCCAGAAGTGATGGTTATATTCCATTTGTTATAAAGGGAGTGTGTAGCCAACAAATATTTGATTACTTTTTCTAAAGTAAACCAGTTTGAAGCACATTCTGACCTTTAAAATTACCATATTCAGGAAGGATTTTCTCCAGTTAAAACAATTTTATTACAGATTTCCTTCTGAGAGTCAATTAATCACCATTTTTTTCTCAGCTCTCTTTTCCTCCATGTAACAATAATTCTTCCAGTCTGTTCAATGTCATACCAAAAAGGTTGTGAGCTCTTTAATATAGCAACTCTCTTTGCGCAGCACAATGCACTTGCCTCATATCTGAGCTATGGAGACATCATTAGTCAGAAAAAAACCCCAAACACTAGCAGTATTAATCAGATTTCCATGAACTAAGAAGATGCTCTAGGCTCAAATCAGGTAAGAAAACTCTGAACAAATGTTCTAGGGGAAATGAATTTTGTATAGAATGAAGGGCACACCTCTTCAAGGATTTATGAGATAAGGTAGGTATTTGAAAAGGAATTACTAGTGTTAAGATGTGACTGTCTATAGACAGTTTTCATAGGAGCAGAAAAAACAAAAAATCTAAGCTGTAAGTCTGGAATCTCTTCCTCCAGAACTACCAAATACTACAGTATATGTTTAAAAGAGAAGCTGTTTCTAATGAGTTTAATTACAGTGCACCCAATAAGCATGTGTGCAGATTTTTGTAAACTTCAAGTTTGTTATGTGCTAGCATTAATTATCTTAGTCCCTTAGTGGAAAGAAATGTTCTTTCTGCGCTAAAACACAGAAAAGTTTGTCAGGGAACAAGACTAAGAAATTAACAGAGGGAAGGATAAATAAAATACAAGTAAAATTAAATAAAATACAAATACAGTTGCTGAGTTCTGGCATTAATGAAACTTCACTGGATATACATTAACTATTTTGGTCAATATATTACAGAAAGAACAACAATAAGATTGCAAGCAACTCCAAAAATCATTTAAGAATTCGAGGATATATGTTGGCTTCTAAAAATAACTTAATGAGAACACAAAAGGTGTTAAAACTATAACTTTGCTCAGATGGTAAATTAAGCCAAAGCAGCGCTTTTGGACTTAAATGGGAGAAGGGGAAAAAACCTCATGTGACCTCATTACACGAACAGAGGGTGTGCATACAAAAGAGTGCCAAAGAAAAGAGGTAGTGACAATCACTTCGAAGGGATTTGACAATTTTGACAAGATGAAATTAGCCAACATACCAATAAATGGCCTGTTTGTTTTACCTTGGCAATTCCATATTGCTGTCATACTATCAGCTACCAAATCCTTAACTCCACAACACAAGCAAGAAAAAACAAAAACTCATGTCAGAAGGACAGACAAACTACTCATTATTCATCCAATATGACTGTATCATCTGTAGAAGTGACTTCCAATATACTTCAGTGTGGGTTCAAACACATACATCCAAAGGACTGGTTTTACATGTTTCAAATGCCAGATCATTTTCCTGCAAAAAAAACCCAAATCCTTTCAACATATTCAAGATGAAGTAAAGCAAGTTAAAAAACTCGTAGCATTTACACAAAGTAACCAAAATTTTAGTATCAGATCACAAGACTATCCTTCCATTCACTGAACATTTTAGTACTTAAGCATAAACACAAGTGTAGGCAATGAACATTAAGTTAGCATTTATAATGGCAAAACTGTTTTGAAGTGACTTTCCACTCTTGGCAGTCAGGCCTAAGAGTCAGCTAGCCTATAAATAAAGTCAACGACTTCAACACCCAGTTTAACTGACCTCTGTTATTTAAAGGGTAGCTGGCAAAGTTGGTGGAAATGCTCGAGAAGCTACTTTCCAACATTTATCAGCAATTCAGGCTAACTGGGAGAGTCCCAGTCTACAGGAGTTTAGCAAATCTGACACCCATCTACAAGAAGGAGGTTCTGCTGAACTGCAGACCTGTAAATCTGGTCTTGGATCTAGGGAAGGTTATGGAGCAGATCATCTTGAATGCCATCACACTGTATGTGTACCACAACCAAGTGATCAGGCTGAGTAAGCATGGGTTTTTGAAAGACAGGTCCTGTTTGTCTAGCCTGATCTTCTGTCACAAGATGACTCACTTTGTGGATAAGGGAAAGGCTGTGGATGTTGTCTACCTACACTTTAGTAAAGCTTTTGACACTATTTCCCATAGTATTCTTTTGGAGAAAGCAGTTGTGCATGGCTTGGAGAGGTGTAAGCTTTGCAAAGTAAAAAACTGACTGGATGGCTGGGCCCAAAAAATCATGGCAAGAGGATTTAAATCCAGTTGGTGGCTGGTCACAAGTGGTGCTCCCTAGAGCTTAATTTTGGGGCCAGTCTTGTTTACCATCTTTACCAGTGATCAGAATGAGGAGTTTAGTGTGTCCTCAGTCAGTTTGCAGATGACACCAAATTGGACAGGAGAGAAGGAAAGCACTGCAGGGGGATCTGGACAGGATGGAACAATGAACCAAGACCATTTGTATGAGATTCAACACCAAGTGCCAGGTCCTGCACTTAGGCCACCACAACCCCAATGAAACACTACAGGCCTGCAGACAAAAGACTAGAAAGTTGCCTGGTGGAAAAGGACCGGGGGAGTTTGTCAACAGATGAATACAAGCCACCAGTGTGCCCAGGTGCCCGAAATTATAGCAGAAATAGAGTGGTCAGCAGGAACAGGAATAAATGCATACTGTGTTCAGTTTGGGGTCTCTTAGTAAAGGAAAGACATTGAGTGTCTGTAACTTGTACAAAGAAGAAAAATTGAGCTGGTGAAGGATCCAGGGGACAAAGAAAGGTATTTAGCCCAAAAAGAAATGGAAGAGAGACCTTATAACTCTACCACGTGACAGGATGAGAGGAAATGTCTTCATGATGAACCAAGGGAGGTTTATACTGGATATTTGGAAAAATTACTTCACCAAATAACTACCATGCACTGGATCAGGCTGCCCAGCTTGAGTCATCACACTTGGAGGTATTGAAAAGGTGAGTAGACATGGTGCTTGGGGACAAAGTTTATTGGTTGACTTCGTAACATTAGGTGAACGGTTGTACTCAATGATCTTAAAGGTCTTTTTGAACTTAAAAATTCTGCAAGTCTATAAAATGTCCAGTTTAAAAAAAGGCATTCTAGATAACTAACATTCTGTAATGTCCCCTAGAACAATCTGAGTACTGCACTGTAAGGGTGAAGCAGTTTTTCAGTGATAAAAGAGAAGTCATAAGAACAATACTTACCAGCTGCAGGGAAGGAAGATCTCATAAACAGCAGCAAGCTGTAAAATAACTGTACTTGTTGGCATAGCTACTTGTCTCTGCCAAATTTAAAGGGCAAACAGTTAGTTTTGGATCATGAGGGGATGGGAGGCAGTGAGATGAGATGAGATCACATGACATGACATGTCATGACATGACATGACATGGAAGCTACATCCTTGGAGAGTTTAGTGTTGACTAGTTACTTTTCTACAAGTGGTGTTTCCCACACAAAAAAATATATCTGATTGTCATTTTCAGTTCTCACAGTTACAGCCTAGTAGTTAAATAGCATATTTGTGTTGAAGAGTAGATATAAAAAACATATATTTTAAGCAAAACTATTGTATATAAGTTGATTTTCTTCTTATATGACAAGTATCAGGAAAAATAGGAAGGGCAGAGAATAGTATAGGTAATGGAAAGTCACAAACCTTGCCCTTCTCTGAAAAAGAGTAGGGATGAAGTTGGGTCCAGGCCTAGAATTAGTTGCCTCGTACTAGACCACTAATTCCATCATAATATATCTTCACTTTTCCCCTCACATCTCTCATTTGCAAAATCTTCCAAACACATCCTTTTTTAAAAATTTTAGCTCTTGATTGATGCATCTCTACAAGACATCTAACCCTATGAAAAGAGCATACAATGTACTGTGATATCCTGTACTGTATATATATATACTGTATATTTCTATTATTTATCATAAAAGGTATAAACCGATTAGATACATTACTTTGATACTGAAGTCATCCTTCAATGCAAATATTGCAAAGTTCTGGCCTTCTTCTCAATGTGTTTATTCTTACTATCACACTTTTAATGAACTAGTATTTTACTGTTACTTTACACAGCCATACATTTCCACAGGGGTGGAACAAAACTGTAGTATCCTACATACAGTCCTCATTTTTTGCACACTTCCATTCTGGTTTTGGGGGTTTTTTTGAATCTGAAGGGTTTGTGTGTGTGTGCATGCGTTTATGTACAACAGTGGCTTTAGCGCTACTTTTTCTTTTTAAGTTCTCCTTATGGGATATATCTCATTGAAAGTGAGAGCACATAAAACAAGCTCATGTTCTGGAGAAGGAAATGCACTACAACCAATTCTTGTCAAATGTGGAAAGGTGGGTATAACCAAACTATTTATTAATACACAAAAAATGCTTCCTCTTCCACATGCCTTTTCAACTTCCTTATCATGGACATTCTGCAGACAACACAAGACCATTTACTGCAGCTCCAAAGTGCCGACTTTATTAATGCACAGACCTCAGCAGGAAAAAGAGAGTTGCGGATGATTGATTGAAATTCAGAACATCTTACAAAATGATTTGTTTGACATACCCAGTAGGGAACTCTTGTTTGTTGAACTTATTACTGATTCATGTATTCATGAAAAAGAATACAATAAAAGCATAATCCCTCCATAGTGCCTGAATGATCACATTGAAATGAACCCAGAGCTTTGCAGTGCTAAGCAAGGTCTTTACTTTGCAATAGAACAGCTTTATATTGCCACATCATTAACTGAGCCTAGACTTTACATAATACTTATAAATCAGCAAGGGAAATTTAACCCGCATTGTAATCTAAGGTGATACTGAAAATCAGATATTAAAACACACATGCATGAGAACAACTGCTTTTCAATTTTCTCCTTCCTAACTGATTTTGCAATTACTGTGTTGAAGTGTAACAAAGACTGTGAATCTGTTGACCTTTTGACAGCTAAAATATGGGTCAAAAGAAATACAGAAATAACAAATATGGTTTGGTGATTTGAAAGAAATACTTAAGCCAGCATTACAGAAAAAACGTGTTACTGGAAAAAAACAACAGACAAGATTTCAATAAAATTTTCCTGTGTTCAATATACTGAGAAAATAAAGAACATCAATTTAAGAGAAAAATCTTTGTCATGCACTCCAGCACTGAACAGAATTTACACTCACAAATATCATTTTTTTATACAACATGATATTAAAAATGCTTGATTTTCCATTACTTATCAAGCTTCCCTACTGCTTCTCTTTCTAAACTGAATTTTTGAATGCTTCTGTTCAGTTGTCACTAGTTTTAAATATAAGATGTGTATTCACATTCTGTCTTACTCCGACAGGAACCTATCACTTAGGTCACTGGGGTTTGTATCACTAATTTCTATACTTTGTCAACTATTTTCAACCTCAACAGGTTGAAGTTTCAGCTCTGAGTTGATGCATTTGGACAGAGTAGAACAGCTAAGCCTGTGATCAAGATAGATTTCAGCCTTTCTGAATAAACAGCACCTTAATATTTGAACAAAGAAAGTCTCTTAAGGTTGTCTTCAAAATAACATGTCAAAAAGAATGTAGCAACCACCATAATCTCGCTGTATACTACGAAGCGTGTGAGGGGACCTTCACTTGTAAAGTTGTAAATATTGCCTTTTATTTACAGTCACTATCTCAATCTGTTGTTGCTCCTGATAAGTATTTCACTGTGTTCATACACAGAAAAATTAATATTGATACCTAGAAGACAATAGTGCTATTTTGCAGATAACAGTGAAATAAGAGATTTTTGAAGAAACTTTTCTTTAGCTGGGAAACAACACCAATTTCTTATCAGTTTGTCATCAATTCATCAACTGCTTTTGAAATAACTTACAAGTTTTTGCACTCTTTTCTTCCACATTTTATTAATGCTCTAAACTATAAATCAATAGGAAATCTAAGAGCATTACAAGAAACAACATACCAGATAACAAGACATTCTGCTAACAAGTTATTTAACAATAACGTTTCCAATGCACTTGGGACATCTAAAAATGTCATTTCATATGCAAAATCAGCATTACTTTAAAGGGTGACTCTGATCTGAGTCAAACTGGATATTTTCAGATGGTAAAAGAGTTCATAAATTGCAGGGTTTGAATCAACAGATTGTTTCAGTAAAATAAAAATTGGAAGATGCTTACATTATAATGAAATGGTCAAAAAGAGGAAACAACTCAATCTTCAACATCTTTATCAATGACACAAATGACGGGATTGAGTGCTAGTTTGCAGATGACTCTAAGATGGGAGGTAGTGCAGGTCTGCTGGAGGGCAGTAATCTGAAAGGACTGGACTGCTGGGCTGAGACCAATGGCATGAGGATTAACAAGACCAAATACCAGGTCCTGCACTTGAGGCACAACAACCCTGTGCAGCTACAGACTAGGAGAAATCTGGCTGGAAAGCTACCTGGAGGAGAAGGACCTGGGGGTGTTGGTCGACAGCCGACTGAACATGAGCCAGCAGTGTGCCCAGGTGGCCAAGAAGGCCAATGGCATCCTGGCTTGTATCAGAAATGGTGTGACCAGCAGGTCCAGAGAGGTTATTCTCCCTCTGGACTCCGCACTGGTGAGACTGCTCCTTGAATCCTGTGTTCAGTTGTGGGCCCCTCACGACAAGAAGGATGTTGAGACTCTGGAGCATGTCCAGGGAAGAGTGACAAAGCTCCTGAAAGGACTGGAGAACAAGTCTTAGGAGGAGTGGTTGAGGGATCTTCGGTTCCTTAGCCTTGATAAATGGAGGCTGAGACCTTCTTGCTCTCTACAACTGCGTGAAAGGAGGTTTTAGATAGGGGGATGCTGGCCTTTCTCCCTAGTGGCTAGGAACAGGACAAGGGGAAATGGCATCAAGCTGCACCAGGGGAAGTTCAGACTAGATATCAGAAAGAAATTTTTCATAGAAAGGATCATGAGGAACTTGAACAGGTGTCCCAGGGAGGTAGTTGTGTCATCATCCCTGGAGATCCAGCATGTCCAGATCTCTTTGGAGCCTCCTGACCCTCCAGAAAATCTACACTTCCACCCAACTTAGAGTCATCTGCAAACTTGTTAAGGGAGGTCATTGATAAAGACATTGAACAGGGCTGGACCCAGCACTGAGCCCTGGGGGACCCCACTTGTCACTGACTTCCAACTGGAGTTAATGCCATTTCCCACCACTCTCTGGGCCCGGCCAACCAACCACTTTCCCACCCAGGAGAATGTACACCTGTCCAGGCCAGAGGTGACAGTTGCTGTAGAAGAATGCTGTGAGAAACTGTGTCAAAAGCTTTACTGAAGTCCAGGAGGATACATCCACAGCCTTTCCCTCATCCAGTAGCCAAGTCACTTTTTGCATAGAAGGTGATTAGGTTAGTTTGGCAAGACCTGCCTTTTATGAACCCATGTTGAATGGGCCTGATCACCCGTCACTCAAGATCACCTATTCCATGACTTTCCCTGGCACTGAGGTCAGACTGACAGGCCTGGAGTTCCCTGGATCCTCCCTGCAGCCCTTCTTGTAGACGGGTACTACATCAGCCTCCAGTCCAGTTGAACTTCCCCAGTCTTCCAGGACTGTTGGAAGATGATGGAAAGGGGTTTGGCCAGTACACCCTCCGGTGTTTTCAATACCCTTGGGTAGATCCCATCCGGACTCATAGACTTGTGGGTGTCTATCTGGGCAAGAAAGTCTCTAACCGCTTCTTCTGGGATCATGGGAGCTTTGTTTTGCTCCTCTAAATCCAGTGATTGTACACACAGGAAACAACTTTCCCTACTATTAAACACTGAGGAAATAAGGCATTAAGTACTTCAGCCTTGTCCCCATTCTTTGTCACAGTTGTTCCATTTGCATCCAATAGGCACTGAATATTCTCCCTAGCCTGCCTTTTATTCTTAATGCATTTATTTTATTGTATAATGTATTTATTTTATTGCTAATCATATATATTAAAGCTTAAATTCTTATCCTGTTCTGTCTTCCATAGTGAATATATACAGTTTCCTGTATCAAACGCTACATCAGAACATCTGCTATGATAGTCAAGGACAAGTCAACATCCCAGACAGAAACTGTTGGATCCCTCTGAAGTGACATTTTTTAAAGATCCTCCTTCTCTCAAAATCCTGATACATTTTAATCCTCTCATTCTCTCTATTTGTCAAATTAATCTGACCTCTCATCACCCTAGTCAGGTAAAATTGAGCTAAACTTGCTCTAGCAGGTGCTAAACCTTCTCTGAAAAAGATCATGCATCTTCTGCCATGGTGAAGGCCAAAGGATGGTTAGCCGAAGCCCTGGGTGTCAATGGATTGCAAAGGTTGTGATCATTTGGATTAGGGAAAAAAATTACCCTGTTTAGCATGCATTCACTCTTTATTACACAGAGACACACCAACCCATTACCCACTCCATACTCAATCATTACTAAATTTTTAAACTTGTTAGAAAATTATTCATAAGAAGTTTTCAGTGGACCTTAGCGCAGAGAGACTAAAAGTTAAGTGTTTGGGAGCAGCTGTATTTCCTGCTTGTGCTCAAGTGTCTTTCTAGCTGATAACAAGGCGTGAAAACACCAGTGATTAGACAAGTGTAAGCCCCCGTTTTCACATAAAGTTCATTTTAAGGCCAAGCAATAACCATTTCATTTGGACACACTAATACTCAAACTGTTACCATGGAACCAAGTTACAAAGACAGACAATCAGTTCAGATTATAATAGTTAAATGGTCATGACTTAAATCCTACAAATGGTAATTTTCATATATGCATTTGATTTAAATATTCATATTTAATGAAGACAGAACAAGTTGTGAGTAGTACCCTAATACCAGTACAGGCCATTCAGGATATGATTTGCCCTGATATTTACAGAAGATTCTTGTCTGCTTGGCTTTATTGTTGTTTTGGGCTTTTTTCCCCCAACCTAGTCAACAGCATTCAAAAAGCTATTTTCCTGCTGTCTTTGGAGATCAGATCTGAGCAAACAAACATTCAGCTGTTCGATATTTGAAAATCAGAACCAATTGGAATTGGCTTTTGCAAAGTAATTTTTTATTCTGCAGTCAAATAAAAGTACAATTACATTTCCCTGTGAGTTGATTTTGGAATAAAGAAGAAAGAGAAACAGAGTGGAATAGGATGATCCAAAGGCACTTTAACCTATAGAACTGGTTATTATTTTAGGAAGAACAAGAATAAAATATAACTTTAATTATTTTTGTGAGTGGTGGGAGGAGCAGGAAAGAAGAGAACTGAGTGAAATAGCAGACTAAGGAAAATAAACTTCCTTGTAACAAATGTCACAGATTACTTTATCTGCATAGGCCAAAATATACTGTCTAGTGGTCAGAGAACCAAATATCACAGCTATGCCAGTGTTATAGATGTTTTGTGGATTATAATAGGAAAACAGGTAATCAGAATACTTGTTGCAGCAAAACAAGTGCAACCTTGTCTATTCTCAGTCCAATATACTTTGGGGTCTAAACATAAGTTAAACCTATAGCTCATTTGGACAAACAATCAAAGCATGCAGAAATCATAACAGGCGGTTGTTTATTTTGGGCCACCTGCCACCAACATGACAAACTTTGACAACATATTACAGTCTGTGCAATAATAGTATGAAGGTGTTTAATGGTATTAATTTTTTTTTTGACAAAATGGGTATATTTTGCAGTTCTTCAAAGAAGGCTCCAATTTGTTTACATAATTTCTTCAAAGAATGCTGTCTCGATAGAATACTTCAAGTCATATTCATCTGGAAAAACTAATGTATGACAAGGAAAAACGAACAAAAAAGAAAACCAACTATAAGAGTGCATGACCATTATGCCTCTGCAAAGCAAAAAAACCCAACCAACCAAACAAAAAAACTGCAGTAAAAACAACACGCTGATTTAAGCAGTGCTGTCAATATTTTATTCTTTTAGGCCCTAAGGACCAATAGACACTTACAGGGAAGCAAATCTGGATCTTACAGACAGGCAAAGCTCCTAGTACTGATTACTCACAGTCAGGGCCTCTGGAACTCTTACCGCATTTCATATTTTTCAATTTGAAAGAACACACAACTTATCTTGAAACCTCCTTTTTTCCCAGAAATGTAATCCATCAATAAAAATATAACATCATCATGAAAAAAAAGCCACACAGAACTGATGTTTGCCTCTGATTTTCCCTTAAGTGTTCAATAAATTAACACATGACTATCCACCTCAAAAATCATTATGCAACAGTATTGTCCATAAGCATAAAATAATACTATTCACTGATGCAAAACTAAGTTGGAAGCCTCTATAACTAACCATAGCTGTGACAGCCATCACTGTCACAGATTGGTTTTCCTAATTCCACGTGTATTTTTGCTTCTGAATTAAGTAAATAACTGTAACTGTTTGACAATTACATTATTATTTTAACAGTTAACCATTCATTTCTTCTTGCTCCTTTTTCCTTGTCCTTGGACCGTAAAATGAAAAGTAGTGCCTTAAAAGCTAATGTTATACTGAGGTGAGAGACAAAGTTGAAAGAGATAAAGAAGAAACGGCACTGGCTTTGGAGAGACCTACAAATGTTGTCACACTCCTATCTACAATATTATGGTTCATTAACTTTATTCTCCTTTATGATTAATATGCATGTTTATGATGCATAAAAGCAACAAACCATGAAAAGCTACTGCAACAGCAAAGCAGAGATTTACAAAAGTAATTGTTTCTTTAAAGAATTTGAAAAAAACTTGAAAAGATATTGACAATGTTTCTGATTTGTGCAGATAAATTCTAACCAATTAAATATTTAGTACATTTCACTACATATTACCATATATAAAACTTCACTTCACTACTTAATCTCCTCCTTAATTTCTCATCATTACCTGTGACCATGCAATAAAATATTCAAGAACTTCCCATTATCTAAATATTGAAACCTAAGTTAAAATCATCACTGCACAGCAGGCTCATAAGGTATATGGATATAGTGTGGTTTCTTTTCTGAACAGGGTTTATATCTAAATAGTAGATATAGCCTGATTTTTAT
The DNA here is from genome assembly GCA_033558105.1 of Coccyzus lansbergi. Lineage (NCBI taxonomy): Eukaryota > Metazoa > Chordata > Aves > Cuculiformes > Coccyzidae > Coccyzus > Coccyzus lansbergi. The sequence continues at coordinate 478,081 of JAUMJK010000021.1, read as the reverse complement.
ATATTGACTCCACTGTTTATTCTTTCCAACTAGGATGCAGCCTTGATTAAAGTTCTTTTGGGCAAAGGGACTATTCTTAAATGGCTACTGGTTAACCTTAACTTAAAAAGCAAGTAACCCTGTATGACCAAAACTCTTGTTTCCTAGAGTTTTCCCTGATCTTTCTTTATCAAGAGCCCTGATCTTCCTTCCAGTGTCTATGTTTTATCTCCAGTAATAAGGATGGTGTTCTTTCTGAGGCTGGTCCCAAATGAATGGTTATTGGCCAAGCTCTGTGTGCTACTCCTGCCTGACGTTGCTCTCTTTCAATTGACTTTCATGGACCTTGAAAGCATGTAATTACCTTTGAGAAATCCATCTTTCTTTCAAAACTATTTGTAACAGGCATTGATACATCTAAGATTATACATGACCTAAAAGCATATGGAAGATCAAACCACAATGGCTAGAAGAACATGCACAGTTGGGAATCAACTATCCTTGTTTGACCTAAGACTGTGGAATTTCTACTCTTGTATGAATTAGGACTGTAATACTTGTTGCTCCAGAAGACCTTTTCCTATCTACAGGACATGAAAATATTCAGAAATGGTTCTGATATGAGAATTTGTTTTCAAAATCTCCTGCGTTCTGAGTGATATTATTCTCAAAATATCTACAGCTAGGGACAACTACTCTCCCATTCAGGTTGACATCTGATTTATCCTGTAAATACTTATCATTCGTATTATCCTTGTTTAATTATTGATCTTAAGCATTGTCTCTGTGAATGCCAATGAATATAGCAGTCCTAATAATTGCTTTTACCGTGTGAATCCCTGTCTATTAGAAGCCAGATTCAAACCACTAATGGCACTGAAGTACGTCAACCTTTAACCATTCTTTACCTAAACCAGGTTTGAAAAAGCAATGTAGACGTGTTTTATTCAGGTTTTCCACATTTTTTTTCAGTAAATATATCTAAGAAATTTTTGAAAGAGCCATATAAACTGAAAATGTTGAAAATCAGGATTTGACAAAGAGTCAATAGATCTTTGGAATACCTTACAGCCTTATCTGACAACATCAGAAAAAAAATATACAGGGAAAAAAAGCCATCTCATTCAGCTACAATTTTTTTTTATAATTCTTTAACTGTTGCAGCTTAGAAAGTTTCTTATAAAACAAGAGTTTTCTTCAGCCTTGATTGTAAAGCAATAAAGCTACAAAAAAGACAAAAAATCATTACATTTTCTTACCGGAAACAAAATCTAATAAATATTACAGAGATTGAAATTATTTACCTTCAAATTCCCATTAGAGGCAAACTAACTTTTCCCAGTTTCTCAAAGAGGTATACAGTTACAATGGGAGAACCTAAATTCTCAGTATTATTTCCCTGCACTCTTTCCGTGCAAACAGTGAAACTATTTCTAGAAATTCAAACTACTGCAGCTGCAGCTAGTGAAATAAAACAGTTTTCACTTTCTTTTGTCCAAAAAAACCTCTTAAATGATAAAAATCAAGAAAGTATATGTTATATTTGCTATAAAACTGAAAATCTGTAGCAATGCTAATATACTATTTTTGGCTCTGTGAAGACAAACTACAATCACAAATTTCATCAAATTTCCTAGTACCATCTGCAGAGAATAAACATTCACTGCTTTTACTTAGAGATATGCTTCACTGTTTCCATATGAGTAAAACTGGTTGTTCATAAGGCTGCAAGACATTCTCCCAGTTTCAGACTAGCTAATGACTCTGGTCATGGAGGCCAAATGGTCTTACAAAGCTTGTAAGTAAAAGATTTTTAGCACAATAAAAGAAAAAAATAGTTACTAAAGGAAAGATAGAAGAGACAACAAGAGACAGTTACATGTTTCTCAACCAATATGGCAAAAAAGAACAATATTAAGTAATATTAACTATCTAAATGGAAGGAGAGGATGTAATCCAGAGGCACCTGGCTGTGCTGCAGAATTGGGCCTATGAGAACCCCATGAGGTTCAAGATGGCCAGTTGCAAGGTCCTAAACCTGAGTTGGGACAATCCATGTTTTCAGTACACGATGGGGGGTGATGTGACTGAGAGCTGTCCTGCAGAGAAGAACTTGGATCTACTGGTTGATGAGACCAGGGTGAGAGATGAGATTCTGCCCCTCTATTTCTCTCTTGTGAGACCTCATTTAGAGCACTTTGTCCAGATCTGGAATCCTCAACCTAAGAAGGATATGGAACTGTTGAAACGGGTCCAGAGGACGCTACAAAGATGATCAGAGAGCTGGAACACCTTCCATATGAGTTCAGACTGAGAAAGTTGGGCTTGTTCAGTATGGAGAAGAGAAGACTCTGAGGAGATCTTATAGTGATTTTTCAGTACCCGGAAGGGGCCTACAAGAAAGCTGGAGAGGGACTATTCATAAAGGCTAGCAGAAATAAGACAAAGGGGAATGGGTATAAACAGTAGAGAGGCAGATTTAGGCACCCTATGCAGTGCTACAGACTAGGACATGTCTGGCTGGAAAACCGCCTGGAGGAGAAGGACGTGGTGGTGTTGGTTGCCAGTGATTGAATGTGAGTCAACAGTGGCCCAGGTAGCCAAGAAGGCCAATGGCATCTTGGTTTGTATCAGAAACGGCTTGACCAGCAGGTCCAGGGAAGTTATCCTTCTGTACTCAGCACTGATGAGGTCACTCCTTGGATCCTGTGTTCAGTTGTGGGCCCCTCACCACAAGAAGGATGTTGAGGTTCTGGAGCGAGTCCAGAGAAGAGTGACAAAGCTGGTGAAGGGGCTGGAGAACAGACCCTATGAGGAGCAGCTGAGAGAGCTGGAGTTGTTTAGCCTGGAGAAGAGGAGGCTGAGGGGAGACCTCATTGCTCTCGACGACTACCTGAAAGGAGGTTGTAGAGAGGAGGGAGTTGGTCTCTACTCCCAAATGGCAGGGGACAGGATGAAAAGGAATGGCCTCAAGCTCCACCAGGGGAGATTTAGGCTGAATATTAGGAAAAATGTTTCTACAGAAAGGGTCATTGGGCACTGGCAGAGGCTGCCCAGGGAGGTGGTTAAGTCACCTTCCCTGGAGGGATTCAAGGGACGGGTGGACAAGGCGTTGAGGGGCATGGTTTAGTGACTGATAAAAACAGTTGGACTCGATGATACGGTGGGTCTCTTCCAACCTGGTGATTCTATGATTTATATAAGGAAGAATTTCTTCACCATGAGAGTGGTGAGACACTGGGACAGTTTGCCAAGGGAAGCTGTTTATGTCCCATCCCTGGAGGTGTTCAAGACCAGGTTGGATGGGGCCTTGAGCAGCCTGATGTAGTGGGATGTCCCTGCCCATGGCAGGGGGGTTGGAACTAGATGATTTGTAAGGTCCCTTCCAACCCTAACTGTTCTATGATTCTATGATTCTAAACCAGAGTATTCCAGGGACTTTACATGTGAGCCAAAGCTTTAATGACCAAAATAATTTTCTTTCTCTGCTAAAAAGCATACAGAATCATTATTAAAAAAGGGGAAAAAATCGGTTTCTGATTCAATCTTCTTTGTTTTATATCTTAAGTGTACCTCCGTAGTGCACTTCTCAAACAATTCTATTCTCCCTCTGAGAGTGATGCTCAATATCTACTTTTTCCTGCATCTTCTGACAAACAGAATGAAACAGAAAAATCTTCAATTACTTAGTTTTTATAAAGTGACCAAAGTACAACTTTGAAAGCACTACTATTTTTTGAAACTATTTATTCACACAATAATAGGATGCACACACTTAAACTAACATTAAAAGTCATATCCTTTAGCATTCCATTTCAAGGCACTTGTATTGTGCCCCATTATCTGCCATGAAAATTGATGTACCATCTAGCAATCAATAATAAATACATGCTTACAATGCTATTTTTGTCAGCTTAGACTAATGATTTAAAGACAACATAACAAATTTCATTTTCTAGCAAACAAATCTTTACCATTTTTGGACAACTATCCTAAAGTTATCTCAAATTTATCTGCATATATAATTTCATCATCTGCAGCTTCATGGTGTTTCTTGAGAGTTTGCTTCACCTTTGCTTCAAACTCATTTGCTTCCCCAGTGGAAATCATCTCGACTGAGACTAACACGCATTGAATTTACCACAGATTTTATCCAGAAATCCTTCACAGTGATATCAAATAGGTAATTACAAGACATAGTCTAATGCAGGAGGAGTTAAACAAAAAAGTTTACATTTAGGATAATATAATCACTTGTTCACTGGTGACCCTTGAACACTTCCTACAAATATGTCTTCTTTACCACACAGAAAATAGGAAAACATTTTAGTGCTTAAATAATGAATGTTTTATCTTTAGCCAAAGGTTCCAAAACATTGTGATTTCTTTTTGATATAGTAGCTTAGACTAAAAGTATACTTTTTGATCTACATTTTCTTCATGTCATATTACACCTGCACAGTAACCCTTCATGCAAAGCGTACCTTCTTTCTTACACAATTCAGTAACACTCTCTTTATGCAAACACCTAGAACTCTGTAGTACATTGCCCCAGAAAATAGCATGTTGTCTTGTTTCCTTAGTTCAAGGCTTGTTAGATTACGATCTGTAGCATGAAAAATTCCTATGTATATTTAAGTTTAAACAAGGTGTTTTAACATTCTGCATATCTAAAATTTTGCACATCTGTTATAACACTTTCATCTGTTAAGAATGGGTAAACTTTTTTGAGGAATTTATGTTTCATGACACTTCTCCCTCTCTCAATGGACTGGGCATGAGAGGTTTTGTGGTCTTGGATACAGTGAACTGCTGTAGATTTCCATCTTGTGAAAACTCCCTTTTTAGTTAGGTTTATTTTGAGACAGTTAACTTCCAGCCATATCCCTGTTTCCACATGGTATAAATAACTTTCACTAACATGTGAGAAACACCACAGATTATAACATCTTCCCATCTCTCAGAAACTAGACAACAATTAAAGAGGACATTAGCATCAAGCAAGTTTCACAGATGATGAGAGATTGTGTCATCACTTCTCTGAGAACACCTTACAGCTTGCCCTTATTTAAAGAAGCATTAGCAATGCCTTCCAACAACAGGCCCAAGATTATTCCACTTCTTTTCTGCAGCTATATAAAGGGTAGAGAACCTACATTCATCTGGCTGTGCAGATCTTCTTCACACATCTGAGATTGCCAGTCACAACGCAAGGCAAAACTCAGTCAGGGTACATTCTGCATTGACACATTCTGCCTTCATATCATTAAACCACTGTGTAAACAATTCTGTTAACCATTCAAATATCCACTGAGAAAATGGAAATAGTATCTCTTCTGTGAACATAGTCTTTATTATCACTTTACTATCAGAATACCTGCTTTATAATTATGTCTTTGCAGAGAGGTGTTCCACAGTTTAATATTTCCTTCCTTGGAAAAGCATCTGCTACACTTTGAACACACACGCACACACACACACACACAACACACACACTCACTCACACGCTCTCACTCACTCACACACTTCAATCACAAAGCAAATGAAAAAACAAATCTGTGGGGAAAAATCAGATAAACAATTATAACAAATATAAATACAACCCTACAGTTATGGATTGAATTGGGTTTTTGTTGTTGTTATTCTGTGAAATGTTTAACCAGGGCCAGATTATTACCTTTTCCTTTTTATTAATCTTATCTGCACTGTTGAGTTCCCAGGTTACTACAAACATTGCATAAAGCCTTGTCTATATAGTAAATAAGCTCTACCTGGTTACTTAGGCACAACATAAACCATTTTGTATGAAACAAATACAAAATCACACATCTGAAAATACAAACATTAGGGAAAAAGACAGCTAACTTTTTCTGCCAAAATGTATCATTTCTATTTAAAATTCATATTCTCCTGTCAAATTTTCAAGCAATGAAAGTGAACAGTATTTAGTGTAATTTAATTTTAAATCTTATGCTAATTGCCAGAGACCTCTGAACATTAGAAGCAGTGCTACTATCCACATGGCAAACATAATTAAGGAATTTGATTTCCTATATGTTGTAAGCAATGAAAGAGCTTTAATTGACATTGATATATATTTGTAATAACTTCTGTGTAAATTAAAAATCAATGCCAATTTTAGCCTCCTTGATGCTGTTTTTATTGCACTGGTTATTTCTATAGAATTGGAGATATGCAGGAGCAAACATTTTGCAGAATGCGCAATACATGTTTTAAAATCAAGTGTAGTTTGCATGCATGACATTTAGTTTTTTAGCCACTTTTTTTTAGCCATTTTTTTTTTAGCCACTCCTGTACACATGCAAAAAGACAAATGCCATAAGATCTAGTCTGTTTTCAGGAGGTTTTGCTTCCAGTTGATTTTTGATTGATTGTCAAGCATGTTTCACAATGACTAAGTGGGATAGTATTGTATTATCCAGGATCCATGATGCACTGCACTGTAGATATCCAAAACAGGGTTACAAAGGAAATTAAAAAGATTCACTTTATCTTTTATCTTTCCACTTTTTACAGGGCAATTTAGATCTAGCAAATCTTTCAGTATTGTTATGCTTTTAAAGAAATACTCAGTACATATGTTTACTATTTTTATTTCTTATTTTATCATTTTGCATTGTCCCCATAATCATTGATTAATTGTTGCAAAGCAAACTACAAATACAAATACCTGAAGTAAAGTTTTAACTTCATACCAAGGAAAGTGATTTTGTTTGGCATCTATAAAAATACTTTGCCAACCAGAAACAGGTATTCTTTATGAATTCAGGTAAATTTCAGATTAAGCTTTGAAGTTGTCACAATAGCTGCTCTAGGGAATGCAAGGTGATCTTTGTGGTTTCAGTCCTCAAAACCACCAAGCCAAATTGCATGAAATATTTTCCATTGTCATAAAAGCCACAACAATTTATGGTTTTGCCCTAAAAATAAAAAGATAGAAGTATATTTTGAAATGACCTTTTATGTTTTAATGGTGTTAAACATACAAGCTACATACTAAATGAAGGATTGAGGAACAATAAAGAGAATACAAACACACAGAGCTCAAAGGTCTTGCTCTCACACACGGCACAGGGCCACATCTGATCTCAGAGTAGTTTATCCTGCTGTGACTGCATGGACTTCATTAAGCTTCATCCTTTATATAAACACAAATGAATACATAAGTAGAAAGCAAAGAGCTACACAGACTTTACGCTAGAAAAGGAGCTGGGTAGAGGGAGGAATCTTAATCAGGAAGCATCCAACTACAGACCCCAGTTCTTTTTTCAAAAGGTGTTAGTCTACATTGTACTCCTTAGCAAGAAAGGTAATGTACATCATTACTGCAAAACAGCAAAAACCAGTAAAATATTATAAAATACTAGGGAAATTTTGCCTTTCAAAGAAACCTCACTTTTAACCTGTAACAGAAACTCAATGTGACTGAATTTAGGTCTTTGAAATTAGAAGAATAAAACTACTCCAGCTTTTTATAATTTCTTTTTGCTCTGCATCCAGTAGAGAACTCTCTTCTTTACTCGATCCTTTCCTAGCAGTACTAGTCAGTCATCAGGATGCACTTAGGACTTGCATTCTATAGTGACAACCATTACCACTCCACTCACCACAGGCTTTTTTCAGGAAATTACATTTGGAAAGAAAGAAGAATAGAAAAGAATCAGAGAACTTCAAAATATAATTGATTTCTATTAGCTTGCAAAAAGAAGCCTGGTTTCATAATCAATTATTTTATTATAATCAATTTATCATGAGCTAATTCCTTTTAAGAATAAAAGGATGAGAGGAAAAAATTTCTAAGCTCTGATTTTTAAGTGTCACAGAGCCCAGCATAACCCAACACACCTGTAGTCAGATTTTACTCAGCAAACAAATCTTTGACTTGTAGTTTGCCTCTGATGTAGCCTAAAAGCACTTTATTACATTAAAGCTTATTGATAGCTCTTTTACCTAGAGCTATTTCAAATGTTGCAAAATAACACAACACTAATCTCTAAGACACGTATCCCATAATAGATGTTTTTCCTCACTAAATCAATTCAAACGCTAATTGGAGTGGAAGGTGACTATCTCCAGTGGTTAAAAATACATTTGCATTGCTATCAATCTTTTGCACAACTGATGTTTAACGAGGCTGAACCAGAGCTCAGCCCAGCCTTGGAATGGCAAAACCCTGCTCCAACTCGTAGTCAATGCTACCATCAAGTGGCAAAACCAGCAACTGCAACACCATCAGCTTCCAGCTCAGCCTTTTCTTGCATGTTACTTGCATAGCACATACAAGAGCGAGAAGGACAAGAGAAAGATAATACGGATGTAAGATTGTTTGCTCAATTCCACATTTGTCCTCTGCATATGCTGCAGTTAGGGATGTAACAAAAAGAAGTGTCCCCACTGCACTCAGAGAATGCATTGATAGGATGAAGGTTGAGAATTTTAAGATGCAAAAGGTGCAGCACTGAAATAAGTTGCCTAGAGAAGTCATGGATGCTACAACCCTGAAGGTGGTGAAGACAAAAGGGGATGAGGCCATCAGCAACCCAATCTAGTGGAAGCTGTCCCTACCCTTGGATATGTGAGTTGGAACTGGATGGGCTTTAACATCCCTTCAAACCCAAACTATTCTGTGACTCCATGACTTACACCAGACAAGCCTTGCCTCAAGGTCTAGACAAACCATAAAAAGTTATTCTAATAATTCTTTCATTGTATCTTGGACCATAGTCCACACCTGCACATTCTAAGTCATTCCAAAAAATCTGTATGTACATTTCATCCACATATCCAATAGACTCTTGTAATTTTCCAAAATAAACTTGCTCACAAGCAAAACATATTTAAAAAAGGCAAACACTCTCCAGTTGTATTAAGCACATAATTTAAGGTGTTATACATATTCTACAGCTTCCAGATATCATCAGAGAGAGACACAGATCCTCAATGCTTATCAGACAACCACCTCCAAAAAATTCACAGGCAAGACTATTCACAAGTTCGCTGTGAGCTAAGTAGAATAATATATCTCAAACACAGAAGTCCAGTTTTCCTTCCCCTAGAAGCCCCTGAATTTGGCTGAAACAGGTGATAAGATTCTCCTTAGATTATAAACTTCAACAAACATTTTCATCCTGAAGCATTTTTAAAAACATTGTTCCAGTTTTGGTCTAATGAGAAATACAGCTATATGGGAAAGAAACTAATTGTTTTTCTGCCAGAGAAGTTTTTTGGGGAGAGAGAGATTTTTTTTTTTTTTTACTTGGTTTGCCTGTGACACAGTCAGATTATCTAAGTAAACTCAGTGACTCTTCCATGCAGCATTTCTGCATGACTGGCTTGCAATGAAGTGCATCCTCCTCTTGAAGAAAGAGTGATCTAAACCAATTACTTTGCATACACCTGCAACTTTTAACCATCATCAACCAGACTATCTCAAGCATTATCCATGGAAAGATCATACACAGTGAAAGGCAAACATATAATAAGCAAGCAGCAAATACAAGCTTTATGAATTTGCAGTACTCTTAGGTGTTCTCTAGAGCTTTACAATCAGAAACTTAAAGTAGTCAATTGCTTATAGAAGACTGGATTTACTGAAGCCACCTATTATTATTCCAGAATTCTGCTTTCATCTGCCTAATATTGCAGTAAATACTTGATAAACTGTAAGTTAAGATGTTAAACAGTAGGCAAGAAACCTGTATTCTGCCTATTATTAATGACAGTTGCGTACTTAATGTCAGAAGACAGTGTTTTCTCTGTAAACATTAATGCTGTAGCATAGTACTTCACATTCCAAGTAAAGACAGTGCTTTTTGTCAATGAATACAGAGGCTAGAATGAGTACTGAAACAGAAATCAAAGCCTGAGGGAAAATTGTATCATGAAGACACATACAATGCACAAAATAAAGCTAGAATCAGTTACAGATATATAAGCAAACCAGTACTTAATAGCACTTCAACTACAGTGTAAATTTACACTGCTGTTTAAAAGTAATTAGGAGACATTTGTCAGATCGTCAGATCGATGTATTTAAAAAGCTTTCTCAAGACTTTAAGCCAAGAATTTATATTGAAAAAAAATTGAAATCTATAATGGAAGTTCAGTTTATGAGGCCTGTGGCTAAATAGGGAAAGAATATTACAAAAAACCCAAACTCCCCTGAAATGCAGTACACATGCCACAGTACTTGTATTGCTTCTTTCACACATTTTAGGATCACAGTTGGTGTCACACTGACTTTTTTTAGGAGTACTTGAGGCAGAAATTAAAGGAGGGCCATGAAGATGATTAGGGGGCTAGAGCGTCTCTCTTACAAGGAGGGGCAGTGAACTTGGCTTATTTAGCCTGGAAAAGAGAAGACTGAGAGGGGACATTATCAACTCTTATAAACAACTAAGGAGCAGATGTCAGGAGGATTGGGCCACAGTCTTCTCAACAGTGCCCAGTCACAGGACAAGTAGCCACAGGTAAAAACTGGAGCACTAAAAGTTCTATTTGAACATGAGGAAAAATCTTTTTTCTCTGATGGTGACAGAGCACTGGAACAGGCTGCCCAGATAGGATGTAAACTTTCCTTCTCTGGAGATATTAAGAATCTACCTAGATGTTTTCCTGCACAACCTGCTGGAGGTGAACCTCCTTTATCAGTGAGGTTATCTACAGGGTCCCTTCCAACCCCTACCAGGCTGTGATCCTGTGATTCTGTAACTGAACAGACTACATCTTGTCATTTGTTAGTTACTCACAAATCGAGATCTTCAGTTTCTACTGAAAGATCAAAAACTGACCAGTTGAATACAAATTTAATTGGTTTGCACATTGTGAGCACATGTGAAATATGAGAAACTTAAGTAGACAGAACATGCAAGATGTCAAAACTGCATTCCAAATAGGAAAATAGTACCAAATGCACTGTTTCAGAAGTTTTAGAAGACTTAGTTTTGGATAAGCACAATTGAACTAATCTAAGAACATTAACAGCAAGACTTTCCAAGAACCTGTTGTCTAAAACAAGCACATGACAGTTAACCAAGTGTAGAACGTGGAAGTTAGTGTCAAATATGTTCTGGATACTTGAAGATGTTTCTCCAGAAAGTAAGCAGGCAACTTAATGGAATAAAAACAAAATTCATGTTCAGTTATTAGCGATGACCATAAACTAACATTTTATTCATGCTAATACAGAAAGTCTGAATGTTAATCACTGAAACACTTCAGCAACCATAAAGTACAGTGAGTGGCTACTTATCAATTCTTTGGATTTATTTTGTTTTGATTTAAGAACAGTAAGTAAGAACAGTATTTATATATTTTTTCTTGCATGGAAAAATCCACATGGAAGTAGAGGCAGTTTTTCTTATGAATCAGGCACTTAATTTATATCACATTTTATCCAGAAGAAATGCCTCGCTTTTGTGTACAATTACAATCTATTAAAAAGAATGGAACATTTTCAGTCCAAAGGCTTTCTTTAAAAGACTCCTATAGGCAAGTTTGACCTTTACATTATGAATTTCATTTCATTGTAAGCTCTTACATTTATATTACTGCTTAACATGAACTCACACTGAAATGTGACCTGACAACTTCCATCTATATTCATGCTAAGCCTTCTGCTTAACAATCATCATTCTACAAGTGTAGAAATAATATTTCCTGCTATTTCAGACAATGAAGGTCATATGAGCTTTATATACAATGAAATATAATTTTTCATGTGTTTCAATTGTGGCATACACTTTAAAAACCTTGTTAGAATCACCCATACTAAAGTGCCAAAACTGGGGGAGGGTTCCAATTCCTTTTTTCTCTTTTTTTTAAGCGAGGCATATAGTTTACCATTAGCAGCACTCCCTGCCTACAAGATAAAAATACCAAACACACATACTCAAAACTTAGTGAGCACTACAGCTGAAAATAAAACAAAATAAAATAAATGGTCTCAGGTCTGCCCATGCCTGAGTGTTATTCATGCATTCTTATCCCTTTAGTAAAATAATTCTACCTTTCTGGAGTACGCATTCAAAGAAAGGATCCCAGAGAAAGGTATAAGCTGTTACACTTCGTGTTATTATTAAAGCAGTTCAATAAGAATAATGGCATGAGTCTAGTTTCACGCTGAAAGATCTGGTTGATTTTTAATTCAATTTTATCAGGACACTAATGCCTCGGTTTCTAGCCGGTCATAAGAACACAGTAACTATAGCTACTGTGCTAATTTCTGCATTACATGTTTATACACTCAAATTCGAAAGGTATGGGAAGGCTCAGAACAATAGGTATTACTATCATTGAAAGATAACTACTAAAATTTTGAGTGCATTTTTCTAGTTAAAAGTATTGGTGGCTTTTTCTTTAAGCAGATAAACATACTTAGAAATAGGCAGTCATCATTATATATGCTGTTAGCATGTTTATATGCTTACAGAAAATGTTCTATTGTACAATTTAAACAAAATAATTTCAACAAGCTGTAAAATGTACATATAATTATAAGATAGTTCGTAAAAAAGCAATTTAAAGTCTACTTTTGTAGACTAGGTGTGTGAGATACTGAACATTCATAAGGCATCAACAGTAATGGCATTTGAATGTGATGAACATAAACTCAGTAGCTGAGTTAGAGTTTTGTGTGCACAGTGTTTGGGATTTTCTCAAGCAAGACATTTTAGCTACAAAACAGAGCATCTTTTATGAACTGCTTATTCCATTCCTGGGAACAGCTCCTGAGAAAGCATATACCGTTTAGAAATAACTAATGATTTCACCTACAAAACACAAACAGTAAGAACTTTCAAATGTCCACTCTATATGGCAGCATTGTAGCACAGATGAGATAAAATATTTTAGCACAGTCAGAATTCTGTATTTAAAAAAAAGAGGGAGGACAATGCCAGGCACAAACTAACTCAGGAGCAATATTAGTTTTGAGTCTGCACAAGTAGTACAAAATATTTTGATCCAAGGCTTCTTCTGCCCTTCCATAGCTTTGTGCCAGTGATCCTAGACAGCCCAGCTCCTGTTACACAACAATCCTGACTTTCGTACTACCCCCTTCCCACAGGGAATTAACTCTGTCAAGAGCTTACAATACAGTTAACTTGAGAAAGAGACAGAGAAACATGAGTGTCTGATGAGGGTGGTTAAACAAATTCTTACTGTCAAGGTATAACACTCACACAAGGATAGGTATTATCTAAGGTAGATATTATATTTGTGAAAATATGGAACTTGATAAAAATAACTTCACCACTAACAACAAGCCAACCAAAGCATGTCAGCTGTATCCAATGAAATCCAGCAATGTCATAGAATCACAGAATCATAGAACAACAAGGTTGGAAGGGACCCATGGGATATTCTAGTCCAATCATTCTTATCTAACACTAAACCAAGTCCCTCAATACCTCATCCACCCGTGCCTTAAACACCTCCAGGGAAGGTGACTCAACCACCTCCCTGGGCAGCCTATTCCAATGCCCAATGACCCTTTCTGTGAAAAACTTCCTCCTAATCTCCAGCCTAAATCTCCCCTGGCAGAGCTTGAGGCCATTCCCTCTTGTCCTGTCCCCTGGCACTTGGGAGAAGAGCCCAGCTCCCTCCTCTCTACAACCTCCTTTCAAGTACTTGTAGAGAGTAATGAGGTCTCCTCTCAGCCTCCTCTTCTCCAGGCTAAACAACCCCAGCTCTCTCAGCCGCTCCTCATAGGGTCTGTTCTCCAGCCCCTTCACCAGCTTCGTCGCTCTTCTCTGGACTCACTCCAGAGCCTCAACATCCTTCTTGTGGTGAGGGGCCCACAAATGAACACAGTATTCAAGGGGCGGCCTCACCAGTGCTGAATACAGAGGGAGAATCACCTCCCTGGACCTGCTGGTCATACTGTTTCTGATACAAGCCAGGATGCCATTGGCCTTCTTGGCCACCTGGGCACACTGCTGGCTCATGTTCAGTTGGCTGTCGACCAACACCCCCAGGTCCCTCTCCTCCTGGCAGTTTTCCAGCCAGGCTTCTCCCAGTCTGTAGCTCTGCATAGGGTTGTTGTGCCCCACGGGCAGGACCCACCATGCCATTGGACTCTGCCCAGATGTCCAGCCTGTTCAGACCCTTTCCCAGAGCCTCCTGACCGTCCAGCAGATCAACACTTCCACACAGCTTTGTGTCATCTGCAAACTTGCCAAGGGTACCCTCAATGCCTTCATCCAGGTCATTGACGAAGACATTGAACAAGGCTGGACCTAGCACTGAGCCCTGGGGGACCCCACTTGTCACTGGCCTCAAGCTGGACTTAACACCATTTACCACCACTCTCTGGGCCCGGCTATCCAACCAGTTTTCTACCCAGGAGAGTGTGCACCTGTCTAGGCCAGACGCTGACAGTTTCCGTAGTAGAATGCTGTGAGAAACTGTGTCAAAGGCTTTACTGAAGTCCAGAAAGACCACATCCACAGTCTTTCCCTCATCCAGCAGTTGAGTGACTTTGTCATAGAAGGCGATCAGGTTAGTTTGGCAAGACCTGCCTTTGGTAAACCCATGTTGACTGGGCCTGATCACCCGGTTCTCTTGCAAGTGCTTCATGATAGCACTCAAGATCACCTGTTCCATGACTTTCCCTGGCACTGAGGTCAGACTGACTGACCTGGAGTTCCCTGGATCCCCCCTGCAACCCTTCTTGTAGATGGGCACTACATCAGCCTCCAATCCAGTGGAACCTCCCCAGTCTTCCAGGACTGCTGGAAGATGATGGAAAGGGGTTTGGCCAATACATCCACCAGCTCCCTCAAAACCCTAGGGTGAATCCCGTCTGGCCCCATAGACTTGTGGGTGTCCAGTTGGGCAAGCAAGGCTCTGACCACCTCCTCTTGGACCATGGGAGCCTCATATTGCTCCTCTAGTTCCGGGGTTTCTACACAGAGGGAACAGCTTTCTTTACAATTAAAGACTGAAGCAAAGAAGGCATTAAGTACCTCTACCTTCTTCTCATCCCCTGTCACCATTGTTCCCTCTGTGTCCAAAAGGGACTGTATGGTCTCCTTTGTCCTCTTTTTATTATTTATATTTATATTTTATATTATTTATATTATTTATAGAAAGATTGTTTGTTATCTTTCACAGACTTAGCCAATCTGATTTCTAGTTGAGCCTTAGCCCCTCTGATTTTTTCCCTACACAACCGCACTTCCCTCCTGTAGTCCACCCAAGAGGCCTGTCCCCTCTTCCAGAGCCTATAAATATGTCAGTTTAACACATCATAGTACACTGACCAAGACACTATATGGAAACAACTGTGTGGTCTCAATACTATTATTTTGACAGGACGCACACAAATTGCAACCAGTTACAAAACACCATTGCCTATTTTTGCATTCATGTGCTATCTATAATTATGATAGGTCAAAATGTACAGTATATAGCTCAAACTTCTGAAACATGCATCCTATAGTCTGATGAGGGATGTGATTGCCTCACTCTACTCTACACTGGTACAGCCCCACATGTACTGTGTGCAGATTCAGGTGCGACAGTATAAAAAGGATATAAAGCTAGAGGAGAGTGTTTGGAGGAGGCCACAAAGTTCACGAAGGGATTAGAGATGAAGCTGTTCAGCCTGGAGGGAGTCTGAGAGGAGGTCTCATAAAGCCCTACAGTTTCCTCATAAGGGGAGGAGGAGGAGCAAGCACAGATCTCTTCTTTCTGGTGACTAATGATGGAACCTGAGGGAATGGCAGGATGATGTGCCAGGGGAGGTTTAGGATGGATGTTAGGAAAAAGGTAGTTCTTTAAAAACTGTATATTAAGTTTTCCCCTCCTATTCCTTTACACAACATGCTTAAGTTTTATACAACAGTCGCACTCAAGCTTAGTGGAGGGGCTTGATCACAAACCAAGAAGTGTTTGATGCATTTGTCTATAAAGTATAGCAGCAATGCAGGAGATGAATAAATTGCCTTCTTATATTACAGTCAATATTATAAAGCCATATACTTTCTAAAGTACTAGAATTAAGAGAGAGAATTCAGATCTCATAACTCACATTCTGTGGCTACCATGGTGTCTGCTATGTAGACAAGATATGCTTCTTAATTAGGTAGAACTTTCAAATATAAATTTTTTATGTCTATAATGAACAAAAATTTAAACCATTAGATTTACTAAAATTATTTTAATGCATCCCTAAACATTCTCATGAGGTTAAAGTTAATGCTACGCTTTCAACTGTAATTTTGTGCAGTACATGTAGGATGGGTAATGCAATACAGAGCATGTGTGGTAAACACCAATTCAAGACTATGGCTTCCTCGCAGAAAGAGTAGTCTAAATTTGTTTATTCCTCATGAAATATGAGGAGTGCGTATTCCCATTAGAAGAAAGAGTTCAGCAGTCTATCAATCTTTACAATTAAACTATTTATCCAAGTTTCTCCTATTACAAGACAAAAATATCTAAAAAGGTCCATCATGCTTACTCCATCAGCTATTCACTACTACTCTCTAACAGCTCAAAAATTGAACAGGTCACTTCCATACTGATCAAACTAATTTCACCTCATCTTATCTAAACAATTGTTATCTTTGGGACTGACCAAGACATCCATGAGGAAAAGGAGTAATCTCAAAAGAAAGCAGAAATTGTTGCACACATTTTTCTCCTAAAAACCCTATTTTTCCTTAATAGGGACATAAACAATCCAAAGTGTTGCTGAAGTAAAATAACCACACATTTTAATAGCAAATTTCTGAAGCCACATTAAAAAATACTAAGAAAAAAATTAAAAACTCCAAATAACAAGACTGAACTTGCATTTTTGGTACTTTCCTTGAAAACATTTTAAGTCAAGCCACATAAGGGTAGTGTTGGTCCATTGAATTAGACTTCATTATCTATAGGTATCAAAGGTATTATCCATAACTATAAAACATGGCAGTAATAATGCTCAAAAATATTTAAAACACATTTTTAAAAATGGCTGTATACAAAATGGTCCTCCAAACAAGCTAGTCATTTATAGCAATACTTAGCATCCGCCACTGCATTTTCATTTTTGGGAGGGCAACCTTGTTAGTTCTTACACCTATCCACAAAACAGCTGAGATCAGTTACTCTGTCTTGTCCCTGTAAAACATCAGATCTATAAGCACTAAAAAAAACCCTCCAGATTGAGTGCTTTGTAGTTAGAATGAGACACAGTATGAATCCAGCCTCCATGACACTAAAGAAAAAGCTTTGTATTGCCCATCTGTACAGCAAATTTTACCTTGTGTTAATACATCTGCAAGGAGGAATTATCTGGCATATTGACAGTTTCCCCCAAATTGTCAGCTGTTTTTTCTGAAAAGCAATTGGCAATTGCTTGGCAAAACAATCCGGCTTTCACAAAATCTGAAATCTCACCTGTCATTTTGATGTCAAAATAGTCTTTCTCAAGACCTATTGCAATTATTTTATAATTTACATCATATATTCTTAAAAGGTGACCTAACGCAGCCAAAAACACAGAAATCAAGAAAATAAATATAAAAGAGTCACGTAACTCCTAAAAGAATAACTACAAGATATATGAAAACATGGTATCTAAAATTATTCTATCATAAATATAAATGTCCTAGGATTGAGGACATTGAAATTTCTTTCACAGGATGACCTAGTCAGCTGCTATTGCAAACTGGAAAGAAAGAAACTCTGCACAGACTCAGAACCACCATCAGCTTTGAAATAGAAGTTTGAGCCCTAAATATCATAGGATCGTATAATGGTTTGGGTTGGATAATCTAGTCCAAACCCCCTGACATGGTCAGGAACATCTCTCACTAGATCATGTTTCTCTAAGTCCTGTCCATACTGACTTTGAACACTTCTTGGGATAGGGTATCTGCAACATCTCTGTTGCAGAGTCTAATCACTCTCATCATAAAAAAGGATTCCTTATCAACAATCTAAACTCTTTTCAGTTTAAAACCACTGTCTTGTTGCTACAGACTCTGACGAGAAGTCTCTCTGCAACTTTGTCACAAGCCCACTTTATAAAATGCAGGGTTGCATTAAGGCATCCCCAGAGCCTTCTCTAGGCTGCATATCTCCCGCTTGTTCAGCCTTTTTTCATACCAGAGATGTCCCAGCCCTCCTTTGAATTCATTCTATTAGGTCTTGCAAAGGGACCTGGACAGGCTGGACCGCTGGGCAGTGTCCAACGGCATGAGGTTTAACACGGCCAAATGCCAGGTCCTGCACTTGGGGCACAACAACCCTAAGCAGAGCTACAGACTGGGAGAAGCCTGGCTGGAAAACTGCCAGGAGGAGAGGGACCTGGGGGTGTTGGTTGACAGCCGACTGAACATGAGCCAGCAGTGTGCCCAGGTGGCCAAGAAGGCCAATGGCATCCTGGCTTGTATCAAAAACGGTGTGACCAGCAGGTCCAGGGAGGTGATTCTCCCTCTGTATTCAGCACTGGTGAGGCCACTCCTTGAATATTGTGTCCAGTTGTGGGCCCCTCAGCACAAGAAGGATGTTGAGGCTCTGGAGCAAGTCCAGAGAAGAGCAACGAAGCTGGTGAAGGGGCTGGAGAACAGACCCTATGAGGAGCGGCTGAGAGACCTGGGGTTGTTTAGCCTGGAGAAGAGGAGGCTGAGAGGAGACCTCATTGCTCTCTACAAGTACCTGAGGGGTGGTTGTGGAGAGGAGGGAGCTGGGCTCTTCTCCCAAGTGACAGGGGACAGGACGAGAGGGAATGGCCTCAAGCTCTGCCAGGGGAGATTTAGGCTGGAGATTAGGAGGAGGTTTTTCACACAGAGGGTCATTGGGCATTGGAATAGGCTGCCCAGGGAGGTGGTTGAGTCACCTTCCCTGGAGGTGTTTAAGGCACGGGTGGATGAGGTATTGAGGGACTTGGTTTAGTGTTAGATAGGAATGGTTGGACTAGAATATCCGATGGGTCCCTTCCAACCTGGTTGTTCTGTGATTCTGTGATTCTGTCTTTGTCTTTCTTGTGCTGGGGGCCCCAGAGCTGGACACAGTGCTCTCAGTGGGGTCTTGCAGAAGCAGAGTAGAGGCAGAATCGTCTCCCTCAACCTGCTGACCATGCTTCTTTTGATGGCAGCTGAGGATGCGGCTGGCTTTCTAGGCTGCAAGGCTCAACCCCAAAAAAGTTGAGCCACAGCTCTAACATTACATGTGTTGGCCATGAAAGTTAGTGCTAGCTGAACTCAAGGTGGTGCTGCATAGTGTTCTAAGCAAAACAATTTCTTTAAGCATTTGAGATAGTAGATGTTTCATGTTCAGTTGCTGTTTGTACAGTAAGTGGTATGTAGATCAATGTGGTCACTAGTATTGCACCTTGACAGTCTGGTGATGAATATGTCACATCTTGCACACTTGCAGTTCACACAAATAGATGGGTTTTGGAAAGTGTCAGCTCCCTTTAAAACCCCAAAGATGAGCACGTACTTGTTGGCTTCGCAAGTATTAATTGCATTTTTGCAAGCAGATTTGCTGACCCAGATTGGGTACACAATGTGCAAGAAGAGCTCCTATGCAGAAGGATGATTTCCTCTAGCACAGTCCTCCTCTACTATTCTAGTGCAAATGTTTTATAAAGTCAACTGGCTATTTCTGGTGTGTGGCAGAGTGGTAGAATCAGGGAAATCTTGTGTGCTTGAAGCACTGCTAAAAGCTTATCATAATATCATAGAATAGTTTGGGTTGGAAAGGATCTTAAAGATCATATAATTCCAACTCCCCTGTCAGATGGAGGGACATCTCCCACCAGATCAGGCTGCCCAAGGCCCCATCCAACCTGGCCTTAAACACCTCCAGGATAGGGCAGGCACATCTTCCCTGGGCAACCTGTGCCAGTACCTCATCACTCTCACAGTGAAAAAATTATTATGTCTAGCCTAAATCTGCTCCCCTCCAGTTTATATCCATTGTCCCTTCTCCTATCACCACAAGCCTATGTAAACAGTCCCTTCTAAGCTTCCTCGTAGGTTATTTCTGGCACTAGAAAGTTGTTATAAGAGCTCCTCAAAGCCTTCTCTTCTCCAGGCTCAACAACCCCAACTCTCTCAATCAGTCCTCATATGAAAGATGATCCAGCCCTCTGATGATCTTTGTAGCCTCCTCTGGACCTGTCCCAGCACCTCCAGATGAAGTCTTACAAGAGAGGAATAGAGGGCAAGAATCACTTCCCTGGCCATGTTTCTTTTGATCCACCAAACTCTTCACCCATCAAATCCATATCTCTCTGAGTTAGAGAGAAGGATGTTTTGCTGATTGGTGTCCTGTTATCTTTCTTGGAACAACCTTCTTGGTTCCTGGGAAGAAAAGTCTTCTCATTATACATGCCTGTATGGTCTGCTGATAGTTCTGAAATTATGAATATTCTAATTGATGTTTTTAAACATTTTTAAATTTTCTATGGTTTGTACTTTTTAACCTAAGCTTTCAATAGCAGATTTCTATGTACTAGGGAACTGCATGCATTTTTGATATTTCAGCTGATTTGGAAATACTTATTTTAAGATAGTATTCTGTCTTACAAAAGCTTTGTTTGAAAGATGTAAAATTCTTCCAGTGTGGTAATATGATTCTCTTTTTGCCCTAACTCGTCTTCCATACAGCGGCCAGAAAGCAGTGAACATGTGATGAGTTCTACAGCACATGCAGGCAGAAATAGTCTCAGTGACTTTGCTAGCATTATTTTGTTTAAAAGTAATTTCAAAGAACTTTAAAATAGCAAGTCCAAATGGAAGCTACAAAGCATGTTTTAATATTGTGAAATTATTAGCTGTTTTTACAAACAGTCACCTTCAGGAGCTATTTTGCCTGCTTAAAATCTTGCTTGCTTTTAAGTCGTGTAGTCTAACATGCTTTTTATAATCCTTTTAGTGGGCAGTAGAATATTTTTTCTTACTTATTTAGAGGGGTTTACATTCTTTTCAGATGTTGTAGCATTCAGCTAGTATTATAACATCTAGAAAATAATTTCACATCTAGAAAATAACTCAGTTGTATGAACAAGTAATAAATGCTAGCAAATTTTTGAACTTTACCTCTTAGCTCAGTAAACAGAGTATTTACCAGAGTATTGGTTTTTCGAATCCTAATAACTTTTCTACACCATAGCTTCAGTATTACAGTGTAATGAAAAGGGGAAATGTATTAATATCAGTTAGCATGGGATGGACAATAAAGGTATGAGTCGTAAAGGCAGACTTGCAAAATTATAGAGAAAAATGTTCTTGACAGCTAAAGGCAGCAGAACTTTTAACAAGCTTTCATTTCTATAATTCTATTCCAAGAGTAATTATAGGTGTAAGGCTTTAGCTTATTGTAAAATAGAGGTGCTTGAGTATGAAGGTTATATCAGTAGCAAAAAAATCCAGTAAGCATTCTGCAATAGCAGTAAGTTTAGTAGGGTCAGTTTTCCTAACTGTGGGAATTCCTCGAAGTATAAATTTTTGCTGAAGCTGTTATGGAGGTTCCAGTTTGGGTATTTTAGATTTACATGCATGTGTAGTTAAAAATTGTGAAGGAAAGTGTCTTTTGTGCCACACTTATACACCGGGTTTCTG
This sequence comes from Coccyzus lansbergi, assembly GCA_033558105.1. Lineage (NCBI taxonomy): Eukaryota > Metazoa > Chordata > Aves > Cuculiformes > Coccyzidae > Coccyzus > Coccyzus lansbergi. The sequence continues at coordinate 456,515 of JAUMJK010000021.1, read as the reverse complement.
TGAGCACTGAGGCAACCAGTTCTTTACCTGCTACCTTTAAAGTACTGTGTTATTACCATGGGAAGAATTCAGTTCTATATGTGTTTAAAACAAAAAAGAAAGCAAGGATGTTGATAGACTGCATGTGGGTAAGTCCTCTGTTCCCTGCTTTTGCATAAGGGCAGTGATAACCTTCCCTATGCCCAGTTTATCATAGAATCATAGAATAATAGAATCACCAGGTTGGAAGAGAACCATCGGATCATCAAGTCCAGCCATTCCTATCAAACACTAAATCATGTCCCTCAGGACCTCATCCACCCATGCCTTAAACACTTCCAGGGAAGGTGAATCAACTACCTTCTTGGGCAGCCTGTTCCAGTGCCCAATGACCCTTAGTGTGAAAAACTTCCTCCTGATGTCCAACCTAAATCTCCCTTGGCAGAGCTTGAGGACATATGTACACATGGGAAAAAAAAAAATTTAATTTAAAGATTCAAATAGTGCTTAGCACAATTAAACCTGTGTTTAGTTATCTACAGCAAGTAGGGATACTCTCAGAAGTCAAGACTCTGCATCTGTGTTAGAAGTGGAGAAATTAATTTCCTCTGATATGAGTAATTGATGGTCAACTATGCTATTGTATTTGAACCAGCCTTTCTGACAAAATATCTGGTCTCAACATCCCACACATTAAATTAATATTAATCTTGCTTTTCAATTGGAAACACTCAAATTAGTTTTACCAGTGGTGTTTATTTAAAGTGCAGTTTTTTCATTCACTTTTTTTTTCGGGGGTAGAACTTGCTCTATGTTTTAACATTAACGAAAGCAACACACACCTGCAAACACCCCAGCATTGCTGTCAGGCATCAGTGTACAGGTATACATCTTTTCCTTGTAGGTTATTTTAGATTTTAACACAATCTGTAAATATGAATAAAGTTAACCTGTCTTGCTGATAATGCAACACTTATTCATCCTCTGAAGAGATAAACTTGAATACGTTTTTAAAGCACTTAATTATTTGTTTTAGATGTTTTTGTAGTTTTAGAAGCTTAGCATAACTATAGGTTAGTTTAAAAGACCAAAGAGAGGTTACCCCATCATGTGAACACTAGCTGAATACTAGATATTTTATTACCATTTCAGTGAGGTGATGGAAAGCAGAAAGCATAAGAATTTCTTTTTCAATAAGAATTTTTTTGTTTTGGGGTATTGGTCCAACACGTCCCTTGTTTGATTTATATTTAGGTACTCATATGAAGTATATATTCAAAATCTTATGCTTTGTCATCTTCATGCTCCTCAGGTGTTGCTGCACAGCAGTCATGTAGCAGTAGGTGTTAGATGTAGATTTATGGGTGCAGTGGGTGTAGATTCTGAGCTTTTTTTTGGTGATGTCGGTTTTTTCAGGATGGAGGATGGGGACGAGAGAGAAAATGAACCTGGTGGCTGTTCTTCTCTAACTGTTGTAGATTTTACCTTCAAAAGCTGATCTTCCACTTACCATTAAGCAATTAGCCTTTCTTTCCTTAGGTCTTTGCTAGCCATTGCAACATCTGTTTTTATTAAGCATGTCTAATTTAAATAACCAAAAGGCTCTGCTGTGTGAGTTCAGAGAGGGGCAAACAGGAAACGACTCTATGATCTGCCCGTCTTACATCTTGCTTTCTCGTTGCCGCTTCAAACACCTTTTAATAATCTTGCAGTACAGTGTTGCCTTGTGCTAGATGACAAATACGGAAACACAGATATCGAAACAAAAATGAGAACTGAAGCTGCTTTAGCACATTGTGCCAAGGGGCACCTCAAGTGGTAGAGGGAGGAGTATCAAACAGAGAAAAGGTACGATAATCTTTTAAGCAGGACAAGAAATGTTCATAACAGTAACACTGAGATTTCTACTTTAGATAATATCTCAAAGGTTGTTTTAGATTTTAAAAAGTGAGTTGTTTCTAGAGTTTCATATTTCAGTATTATACTGCCTGTTATAGAAATGTTTTATTATTATACAGAGAAAGAGGTTAGCAGTCATTAAATGCATCCTTTAAAAAGAAAAATAGTTCCTGACCTAGAGTAAGAAATTGTCAAAGCTTATCTATTTTGCACTTTGCACTCATCTTGTATAATACAATAAATTGATGGTTTAATACCACTTATTAATGGCCAATAGGTAGTTTTAAACATGACTTCAAGAAATTCACTAAATATATATAATTGTGGTAATGGCACCCTCTATTGACAGTATTTTAAAGGACATGTTTGCGTTTTTGTTATAAATTATACCCTTCAAGAGATTATGCACTGTGGGTCTCTTAATTCCAGGGTTACATTACTTTCATAAAATTTATTATTATGCGATGTAGTCTGACCTGACTTATTCTTGTGTAAATGTGCATATGTTTTAAAATGACATTGGAATGTTTTTCAGGTCTAACACTTCTAGGCTGATAAATGTACACTCCAGTAAGTTTCCAAGGCAGTCCTGTAGTTTTCACTTTTCTGTGGAATTTGCATCCTATTAAAACCTTTTAGGAATATATTGTTTATCAAGGGATTTAGTTTCACACACACACACACCCACACACACACGTGCGCGCACACAATCCAGAGCAGAATTTCCTCATTTACAGGCTCACAGGGCAATTCACACTGAAAAAGAGGGACCAGTCTAAAATGCTTTGTTTTGATATGATGTGTGCTATGTCTACCTATATCAAATGCATGGGATAGATTTGGGAAAGGAAGTGAAAGAAGGACTATGCTAAACTGGGCTCCATACATCTGCATGTAAACTCAAAGCTGAAGTGGTAATGGATTTTAGTGGTTGTAGACGGGCACTAAGAAAAAGAGCTAATAGTTATGGGGGAACTTCAGTTGCATTTGGTAACTATTAGGCCTCAGGACCAGTTATGTCTCTTTCAGAAATACTTTGAAGTTAACCAGTATGATATTTCTGCTAGCTGTAAAAATATTTACCTAGTTTCCCCCACTGAATTTTAATTTTAGGCTTCCTCTCCATCAATAACCTTTTTTTTTTTTTTTTTTTTTTTGCTGGAAGTTATGTCACTCTCAGAGCAGCTCTGGTCTGCCTCTGCCCACTGCTACTTTCTGAGTGACAGAGCAACTAGGTGCCCTAAGATACTTCGAAAAGGTAACTTCTGTCTCCCTTTACTTTGGATGTTTTTTTCACCTTTGTAGAGCTACCTTTTAGACCCTTACTCTCCCTGGTTTTCAAATGCTTCTTCATTTCCTATACTCCAAACTAAATCAGCAGGATTTATTTTGAATTTTAGTGACAAAAACCCTTGGTGAATTTCAATACTTACTAATAGGCTACTGATGCAGTACATTTGTATTTTCAAATATATTGGGCTTTGTAGTTTAAGAAAGATTTGAGTATATAGCACTGCAAGTAAGAATTCAATATCCAAACTGGAGAACTCCATGGGGTAAGCTCGGTTAAGTCGAAGAGCTTGTATGTCTACTTTCATAGAATCCCAGAATCATAGAATTGTTGGGGTTGGAAGGGACCTTAAAAATTAACTAGGTCAAATCCCCTTGCCATGGGCAGTGACATCCCACTACATCAGGTTACCTAAAGCCCCATCCAGCCTGGCCTTAAACATCTCATGACTCATATAAATGGTGTACAGCTTTGGTGGGGTATAAACTCTTCAGAAAGGATAGGAAGGGTAGGAGAGGAGGTGGAGTAGCCCTCTTTGTAAGGGAGGGCTTGGACACCATTGAGATGGATTGTGATGATAAGGAGATTGAGTGCCTGTGAGTTAAAATCAGAGGAGTCCATAAGAAGCTAGATTTTGTGCTGGAAGTCTGTTACAGGCCACCCAGACAAGCAGAACGCCTTGAATGCTGTGTTAAGTTCTGGGCCCCTCACCACAAGAAGGATGCTGAGGCTCTGGAGAGAGTCCAGAGACAAGCGACAAAGCTGGTGAAGGGGCTGGAGAACAGGCTGGTGTTTAGCCTGGAGAAGAGGAGGCTGAGGGGAGACCTCATTGCTCTGTAACGAGATTGATGCATCTCGTTCTCATGGGAGACTTCAATCTTCCTGATATATGCTGGAAGTACAATAGAGCAGAAAGGAAGCAGTGTAGGAGACTCCTGGAGTGCATGGAAGACAACTTCCTTGCACAGCTGGTGGGCAAAGCAACAAGGGAAGGTGCCCTCCTGGACCTGCTGTTTGCGAACAGAGAAGGCCTATTGGATGCAGAAGGAACAACAGTGACAAGGGATGAGGACAAGGCTGAGGTACTTAATGCCTTCTTTGCCTCAGTCCTTAATTGTGAGGAAAGTTGTTTTCTCTGCGTACAAACACAGGAGCTAGAGGAGCAAAATGAGGCTCCCATGGTCCAAGAGGAGGAGTTGGTTGCCCAACTAGACACCCACAAGTCTATGGGGCCGGATGGGATCCACCCAAGGATACTGAAGGAACAGGTGGCCCCTTTCATTCATCTTCCAAAAGTCCTGGCTGAATGGGGAAGTTCCACTGGACTGGAGGCTGATGTTGTGCCCACCTACAAGAAGGGTCGCAGAGAGGATCCAGGGAACTCCAGGCCTGTCAGTCTGACCTCAGTGCCAGGGGAAGTCATGGAATAGGTGATCTTGAGTGCAATCATGAAGCACTTGCAAGAGAACCGGGTGATCAGGCCCTGTCAACATGAGCTCACGAAAGGAGGGTCTTGCCAAACTAACCTGATCACCTTCTGTGACAAAGTGACTCGGCTGCTGGATGAGGGAAAGGCTGTGGATGTATCTTCCCAGAGTTCAGTTTCTCACAGCATTCTGCTACGGAAACTGTCACCTCTGGCCTGGACAGGTGCACACTCTCCTGGGTGGAAAACTGGTCGGCTGGAGAGCCCAGAGAGTGGTGGGAAATGGAGTTAACTCCAGCTTGAGGCCAGTGACAAGTGGTGTCCCCAGGGCTCAGTACTGGTTTCGGCCCTGTTCAAAGTCTTTGTTGGTGACCTGGATGAAGGTATTGAGGGCACCCTTAGCAAGTTTGCAGGTGACACTAAGCTGTGTGGAAGTGTGGATCTGCTGGACGGTCAGGAGGCTCTGGGAAAGGGCCTGAACAGGCTGGACAGCTGGGCAGAGTCCAATGGCAGGAGGTTTAACATGGCCAAATGCCGGATCTTGCACGCCTTGAATGCTGTGTTCAGTTCTGGGCCCCTCACCACAAGAAGGATGCTGAGGCTCTGGAGAGAGTCCAGAGCTGGTGAAGGGGCTGGAGAACAGGCTGGTGTTTAGCCTGGAGAAGAGGAGGCTGAGGGGAGACCTCATTGCTCTGTAACTACCTGAAAGGAGGTTGTAGGGAGGAGGGTGCTGGCCTCCTCTCCTAAGTGACAGGGGTCAGGACAAGAGGGAATGGCCTCAAGCTCCACCAGGGGAGGTTTAGGCTGGACATTAGGAAAAAGTTTTTCACAGAAAGGTTCATTGGGCACTGGAACAGGCTGCCCAGGGAGGTGGTTGAGTCACCTTCCCTGGAGGTGTTTAAGGCACAGGGGGACGGGGTGCTAAGGGACATGGTTTAGTGTTTGATAGGAATGGTTGGACTCGATGATACAGTGGGTCTCTTCCAACCTGGTTATTCTGTGATACTAGCACAGTGCCCACTTTTCCTTTGCCCTCTACCTGCATATTCTTCTCCTTTTCTCACCCAGCATGAACTACTTGATGGACCACTGGCGGGCTCCGATGGAGCTGCTGCAGATCCCTTATCACTGATGTCTTTGTCAAGAAGATGACAAAGTATTTTAGGCATGGCATGTAGATCTTCTTGGAGTATTTATTGCAAATAAATCCCAATGCTCTATAGAGAATGGTGCCCAAATCTACCAGGACAGAGTTTTATTGGCAGAAAAGGATCTTAGCAGTGTGGAATTGGTGGCATGGGAAAACGAAAAACTAGAAGACAAGAAGTAACTATGTACAACCAAGATTAAGGTAAACATATGATTGACTTGATGTTGTATACACTGTAACACACAGGACAATTCTTAAAGCAATTAACTCCATTAAAAATAACTTTCCTCCTTTGGCCAACAGTTCTCATAACCATCCTGTTATCCACACATTCTCTCAAGAACTGATCACCCAGGGACATCCTTAACTACCGCCCATAGGATTAAGAGCATCCATAATGTTAACATCCTCCTCATTCTTGTCGACTCTTTTTGTGGTTGAGGCTTAACATTGTCACACAGCAGCATGGGCTGGTCCATCTCGCAGGTGCCCAAAAGTGGTCCTGTATCTGTTACAACACAAGCATAAACTCATCCCCATGTTAGTAGCTTGTACAGATATGTCCATTGCCCATCACAACTGTTTGTCAATAGCACTTTCTCTAAATTTGATGACGTGGTTTGTATATGCTTCAGCATCAGCACAATTTGATCAGCTCCTGCAAAAAAATCATTTCATATTGAACCTTCATCAACCTGTTTTGTGGCGATTCTATGCGATATAGACAGGCGTGTATAAGTTACTAACATGGGGGCAAGGTTATGCTTGTGTTTTAACAGATACAGAACCACTTTGGGCACCTGCAAGGTGGATCAAGCTCACGTTGCTGTATGACAACTGCTAAGCCCCAACCACGAAAACAGCGAGGACTCCACAGATGACGACGCTGTCTTGAGTCTCTTTGCGAATTGTTAATTAATTTCTTGAATATACCCCTAGATTGGTCTGATCCTAATACTGATCATATAACAGAAAAGTCATGACACCTCTGGAGAAAATGCGAGTGCCTTGTAATTACACCTAACTGTGGTTGTGGCCCAGTATTACTTTGGCATGCTTAAACAGTTTGTTCCATAATTAATAATAGATAAGTAAGTCAGTTAGCTCTTATAATTTCTATAGCACTTAAGTTATATGGTTGTCCCTTTCCTCTCCAGGCAACCCTTTTTCTACCTGCCTGGTAGGCGTACAGATTGATAATTGGCCCTGTCCTAAAGGCGTACCGTCCTGCAACATCTCTGTTCCAAGACAGAATGTTAACTACTGGGATCAATGGGTACCACATCTACCTCCTGCTCCCTTAGAACTGCAGGAGTTAGAACTGTTAGGGTCTGTCCAAGCAGATGCTTGCATTATGTTTAATTGGTCTAGTGTGCAACAGCAAAACCCAGGCACAAAATTCTCTGTCCTAGTAAATGTTACCATTCTTCTGCATAGGAACACCACTTATTGGTGTAACTATACTGCCTCCAAATTATCTGCTTCCTCTAATCTCCCTCTAAAGCTACCAGAAGGTCTATTCCTTATTTGTGGCGACCAGGCATGGCCCAGAATTCCCTCATGTTTAAAAAAGGTGGTCTTTGTACGATTAACAGATTGTCCCTGCTTACGCCCAATATGTCTATGATTTTAAATATGTCACAGCAGCGCCGAGTCAAAAGAGTGACACATGCCTTTCAATCTGACTGTAGAGATGATGTTAAATTCTGGTCCCCTGCAGCAATTATAGCAGCCTCCTTCTTAACTCCTGGAGTTGCTGCATCTGGAGCACATGCCACATTAAATCGATTAGGATGTTGGCTTCCCAAAGAAACCAATGCTACCTCTACAGCATTGTCAAACCTTTTACTAGATGTTGATTCTGTTCATCACACCGCTTTACAGAATCGAGCAGCGATTGACTTTTTGCCCTTAGCACAAAGTCACAGCTGGGAGGACTTTGAAGATACATGCTGTATGAACCTTTCAGATCATTCTCATTCCATCTATACACAAATCAAAGAACTACACCACCTGACAAATCGGTTACAACAAGAAGAAGGCCTTAGATTAGATAGCTGGTTACGTTCTCTTGGCTTGGAAACCTGGCTTCGTACAATAATACAATACTTAATCTGTTTTGGGATAATTATACTAGTCTGTGTGTGCCTTTTGCCTGGCATTTGTGTTGCTTAGGAAGATTAATGTATCAAATTGCTTCTTCTGTAACCACCCAAAGGCTACTTGCTCAAAGTCGAGAAGGGGAAATTGTGGGAGCATGGTTGCTCTCTCAAGGCCATGAAGTTAGCAGAACAATTAGGCTGTTGGGCAAAAGCAGAGTTGAACACCACATCAGAAATATTAGATATGTTGTCTGCTGATGTTCAAAGTGTTAATCATGCTGTATTAGGAAACAGAGCTGCAATTGATTTTTTGTTATTACCACACAGTCATAGTTGTGAAGAATTTGAAGGAATGTGTTGTATGAATTTGTCTGACCATTCGGAATATGAGCCAGCAGTGTGCCCAGGTGGCCAAGAAGGCCAATGGCATCCTGGCTTGTATCAGAAATGGTGTGACCAGCAGCACCAAGGAGGTGATTCTCCCTCTGGACTCAGCACTGGTGAGGCCGCTCCTTGAATCCTGTGTCCAGTTGTGGGCCCCTCACCACAAGAAGGATGTTGGTGCTCTGGAGTGAGTCCAGAGAAGAGCAACGAGGCTGGTGAAGGGGCTGGAGAACAGACCCTATGAGGAGCGGCTGAGAGACCTGGGGTTGTTTAGCCTGGAGAAGAGGAGGCTGAGAGGAGACCTCCGTACTCTCTACAAGTACCTGAAGGGAGGTTGTAGAGAGGAGGCAGCTGGGCTCTTCTCCCAAGAGACAGGGGACAGGACAAGAGGGAATGGCCTCAAGCTCTGCCAGGGGAGATTTAGGCTGGAGATTAGGAGGAAGTTTTTCACAGAAAGGGTCATTGGGCATTGGAATAGGCTGCCCAGGGAGGTGGTTGATTCACCTTCCCTGGAGGTGTTTAAGGCACGGGTGGATGAGGTCTTGAGGAACTTGGTTTAGTGTTAGATAGGAATGCTTGGACTAGAATATCCGATGGGTCCCTTCCAACCTTGTTGTTCTATGAGTCTATGATTCTATGAAATACGATATCCCTGCCTGTACACCCTGGGATGCAATATGTTCAAGGGCTTTGAAGAAAGTACTCAGTGAAGAAAGATCTGTCAGGCTCCAGCAGAAGTGGGTGCAGATTACTGCTAATTAGTTTGACTGCAAGCTTGGCTACCACTCTAAGGGTGACTCACATTCCCTGAAGGGTCACGGTAAGCGAACCCTTACACTTCTCCAGTCTTTGCACACAGCAGAGTAACAATTAAGTGCATTACTGTTCGATGCATAACTGTACTCTGCAAAGCGTATAATTTTATGCAAACCAGTTTTCTTCACTAAGTGACCAATGGCATACTGGAAGGCTCACTCAGGGTTCCCTTGCTCTCTCTCTCCGAGACAGCCTCTCTGTTTCTTGCATTCACAATTTGTATCATCAAACCTGTTCCTTTCAGAAAGAAACCCAGAAACTTCTTTGCTGTTTCAATGCAGAGACCACAGATCCTAGTGTTTATTTGAAATGAATTTAAAATACAGCACATCTTGCTGTTCTAGAAGTGTAATTTAAGTGTCATTTGTTCACATTCCTACAACAAACTTATAACTTTGCCGGGCATCAAATTCACTACTTTATTCCTTTAAACATGAGCCAAGAGTATCTTATGCAAAGGAATTTTCAGTGTGTTTTTTATTCCTATGTACAAAATGAAATCATCTCTGCTGGGACAATTTTCTGTACACAGGTGTCCTCCATAAACTGTAGGTGCTATCAGTAACTACACCTGTAAAACCTTCTGTTGAAATCCCAACATAACTTCATTGGTACGAGTAAGAAAATGACTTGCAGTAGATTATCACAGTTGAAGCAACACAGGTATAAGGTGTAAGATCCTGACCTATGCTCTCAAAATTCAAGCCTTGGTCTGCCAACTAGATCTTGTGGTAACTCCATAATTCACTGACAGTGTCTCGCAGCCCTCTTGTTTGCAAGAGAGTTAAGATTAGCCAATTCATTCCGGTTGCAATCTTCAAAGAAACCAGAACAAACAAGCATCCAGCTGTCATTCAAAACTGGGAAGTATAGAGAATACAGCCTCACCTTCTTCATCTGCAGATGTGCAAGCTTGTGCCTTGGACAAGCTCCATTTCAATCTGCTTGCCACAGAGGTAGAAAAAAACCCTGGATTTTGTAACATGAAATGTTTAGATAATAGACAAGAAAGTATTGTTATACAAAGAAACTGAGGCTGCAAGACCTCACTAGGATAATGGAAATCATAGCAAGACTTTCTCCTTTTGGCCACCTTTTCACTTCCTATTTACCATCTCTAGCAAAGTCAGTGGGAGTTTTACCCTTTCAGTTCCCATCAATGCTCTTGTCTTCACTGTCTGCTTCATCATTTGTGTTTCCATTGTTTACAACAGGAGACTCCTACACTGTTCCTCTCGACTACATTTTAAAAACAAAATGTCCGATGGGTCCCTTCCAACCTGGTTGTTCTATGATTCCCTGATTTCCCCTGCTACTATTATTATTATTATTATTATTTTATTATTATTATTACTACTACTACTACTACTACTATTATCACTATTACTACTACTACTATTGCTATTGCTATTACTACTATTGCTATTATTGCTATTATTATTATTATTATTATTATTATTATTATTATTATTATTATTATTATTATTATTATTGAGTTACCACAACTCAAAATCACTCGAGGAAGTAACTCAACAACATGGGAAGTCTTCTAGTCTTCCTCAAAGATGTTAAAGAGTCAAAATTCCCCTTTTTGCACTCTAAAATTGACTCCAGATTTCCTGAAATGGAACCACGTTCTTGAGGAATGCTGCTCGTCTGCCTGGCTCAGTGCCAGCAGCACAAGATCCTTCGCAGGCGGCTTTGTGTTTCTCGGTTCCTCTCTTCAGGGGTCAGCACGAGGACGGCCCTTTCTGTTATTTCACGGATTGCAGGAGAGGCATCTCTTCTGAGGGGTTCGAGGCCTGTGATGGAGAAAACCAGAGCTGAGATGAAGCCTCATATCTACAGAGACCTCCAAGCATCCCCTCCAGACTCCACCAACCCCATCCAGAGAAGAGCTGTTGGGCAGGAATGCCCCAGCTAACCCACACAGCCCTCCCCAGAGCAGAACCTGGCATGGTAGAACCCCAGCCCCTGTCCCGCCAGCCAACCCAACCCTGCCCCTCCTCACCTCTGCAGATGTCTGATATCTTCTGTGGTTTTTTGTTCTTCAAGGGCTCAGCAGCAAGCTCTAGGGACAGAGCTCCATCAGATCCCCCTTGCTCCCCAGCACCATGGTGGGAACAGGGAGAAGGGCGTCTCCAAAGAGGGACCAAGGGTTGGTGGCTCACCAAGGAAGATGACAGCTGTCTCTCGCACTGCCTCCTCAGGAGAATAAATGTATTGCAGGCTCTGGTTCACGTAGACCTCAGCCTTCCTCTTGTCCTGTTTCAGCTGGAGAGAGCACAAGGGTAAGGGCATGTCCCAGTCCCTCCCCAGCTGGCCACAGAGCATGGAGAAGAACCCTTGGCCTCTCTGTTCTTGAGGCCAGCAAGCAGGGATGCATCTCCATGCTGTGGGCTCCAGGCTGCAGCAAGGTGGGTGAGAGCCACACGCCAGACACGTGGGGCAGCCCTCGCCCAGCCTGGGCCCTGAGGTCTGGAGGATCTTCTCACCAAGTCTGTGACGATCCATAGCAGCTTTGTCTGCATGTGTGAGTTTGGCTGTCTCAAGCCCAGGAACTCTGCCACAGACAGGAGACCTTCCTTGGCAGCCTGTGGGGCAGCAGAAGGTGGGAGATGGCACCACAGCCTGGGACAGGAGGCAGGGTGTCCTCCTCCTCTTGGCTTTGCTGGTGAGGCAATGGTGGACATAGGAAGGCAAGACGTGCCCTGGCCCAGGTGCATGGGCGTCTCCTCCCTGTGTCACAGCTCAGCTTTGATATCCGTACCTCGGCCACGCTCGGTGTTTCGTCCCGCATGCAAACAACGAGTGGGAACAGGGCTGTTCGCACTTTCTCCTTGATCTGTCTCCTGTGGATCCACTTCACCCTCTTCAGCTGCTGGGTGAAGAACGTGATGGCTTCTTCTCTCACCTGGCTTTGCTCCTGGCAGGGAGAAGGACAGCAGGACTTGAGAATGGGCTGATGGCCAGGGAGATGCTGCAGGGTTGCATTTGGTCACTGGAGGCGTGGGACAACTCTGTAGGTGCAGCTGAATGGCCCCAAACTTGTCCAAGGCCCCTCAGTGGGCTCTCCTGACCAGCCTGTGCTCCCCACCAGCTCCACCACGCACATTAGGAACGACTCCCAACCCAAATGGGCTGAGGAGGACACTGGGCTGGTCCTTGGCAACTGCTGTGGGCCACGCACCCCTGGCCACGCTGCCTGGAGAGACAATCTGGTCCTGCTCCCCAGTGCAGCTAGGGCAGGAGGAGCCCTTAGGGCTCTCAGAGCAGCTCTCAGGGAGAACCTGGGCTGCAAAACCCAGGGGAGAAAGGTGAGCACAAGCCCCTGCTCCAGGTGCTGCAGTCGTCCATGCTCAGTGCCCCGCTGTGGGGCTTAGCGTCTCCCATAGCCTTACGTGATGAAAGAGGGGCAGCAGCTTCTCCACCAGCAGCACAGCGACAGAGCTGACGTCCTTCTTCTTTAGGTGACCTGTCACATTTTGGAGGATCGCCAGGGCCTTTGTAACAACATCTGCATTTCTGTGCTTCAGGGACTCAGTCACATCTGGCAGGACAACCTTCATCCTTCTTGCCTGCGTGAAGAAGAGAATTTCCTTGTTGGGAAAGGCTCCATGCCTGGAAAGTTCCCCAGGTAGCCACCATGGCAGCGATGGCGCTTGGGACTATCACCCCACCACCTGACTCCAGCCAAGGCCAAGCCACCACCTTCCCCACTGCCCCCGCTCCCGGTTGCCCTTGGCCATGCTGTGCTCACCATCTCGGCTCTCTGAGAGAGTGTGACGAAACCTTGGAGAACCAGTGGGCACAAGACCGGGTTTGGGTGCCTCAGCTGTCTCCAGACTGCGTATTTTTCTTTAAAGTTCACATTTTCAACATTGTTGCACGCCAGGGCCTGGAAGAAAGGCAACAGTGAGTGAGCGAGGGGCAGAGCAGGTGGGTCTCCCTCAACTGTGCAGCTCTGGGTTCCAGCAGCAGCTGAGGCCAAGGCCACCAGGGCTTTGGGTGGTAACTCACCAGCAAGGGAAAGATTTCAAGGCTTTGGTTTACATTTTCGGGGGACTGATGGCGTTCCCCATTAATCCAGCTGAAAAGTTCTGTCACGACTCTCCCCGCTGTTTCAGGCATGGAGAATACCAACTCCCACATCAGCATGGACGAGCTGCAAGGCAGAGCGTTCTGTCAGCAGGGTGACCTCGGCCACCGCGGCCTGGCCTGGGGCAGCCCTGCAGGACAGGGACCCTGGCCCTCAGCTGGAGTGGCCTGGGCAGCAGGAGAGGGGCAAGGGGAGGTTTGCTGTGGGGCTGGGAGGAGCGTGGTGAATCATGCAATGCCCTGACATGGAAGGGACCAACATGTCCCTTCACATGACAACCCTAAAACCCACCCCGGGTGCCTGAGGGCCTTGACCAAAGGCTTCTTGAGCACTGTCAGGCTTGATGCCGTGACTTCTTCCCTGGGGAGCTGTTCCAGTGATCCACCACCCACTGGGTTGAAGGACCTTGTCCCAGCGTCCAGCCTAACCCTCTCCTGGTGCATCTTCCTGCCGTTCCCTCGGCTCAGAGAGAAGAGCTCAGCTCCTGCTCTTCCTCCTTCCCGTGTGTGGAACCTGCAGAGCGCCATGAGGTCTCCCTTCACTCTCCTCCAGGCTGAACAGAGCAAGCAACTTCAGCCGCTCCTAACATGGCTTCCCCTCTAAACCCTTGGCCAACTTTGTGGCCCTCAGCTCTGGGCTGGCTTGGCCGCCTTTGGTTGCTGCAGGCTTTTCATTGGGCTGGAAAGCGTGGTGGGAAGGAGAGCCCCACTCCCCAGGCATGTCCTTCATGATTCCTTGGCTCCCGGAACCAAAGAGTCTCTGTGTCCTCCTCCCCGCAGGGGACCACCCTCCAGGCTGTCAGGGCCAGGACCTGTCTCTTGGTGGAGCGATCTCCATTATCGTTGAGACCGCTTCAGCAACGCGATGCTTGATCGTGTAGAGCAGAAGGGCCTCCATGCTCTTCTGAGCCGATTCCGTTGTGATGCCTTCGATATTTTCATGGATGCATCTTATAACGTTGGGCACCTGGAAGGGGCACAGGTGAGGATGGAGCTGGCCCTGGAGAGCAGCCACCTCCTCGGCTCCATCCCTCTCTACTGGTTTCAGGTGGCTTCAGGCACCTGAGACACCTGGGTTAGAAGGGAGGGATGGAGAGAAGAAGGTCTGGTAGGACTCAAGGGTTGGGCCATCCAGACCCAGGCCACTTACGTCCACCAACCAGCACTCAGGGGCTCTCATGGCCACATCCAACACGTTTCTTGCCGCCTCCTTGTTAAAGACACTGGACTCTCTCTGTGCTTTGATGGCCACACAGATGACGTCAGTCTTCTCCACAGCATCCAGGTATCTTGCGAAGCTCTGCAGGAGGAAGGAAGGGAGGTAAGAGACGTCCCAGTGAGAGCCCAACAGTGCTGGAGGCAACATCCACAGGAAAGTGTTGGGCTCACGGGGACAGTGGGCAACCCTCAAGCAATCCAGGCCTTGGCCAGCACTGCTGGAGGTGCTGCTGGGACCCTGGAGTGCAGCCTTGCTTGGGGACAGCAGGAACCTTCCCAGCAGGGACAGCGAGGCCATGCCAGCCCCACTGAGTCTCCACACCTTTGCTCCTCCAAGTCCCCCATCAGCGCCTCAGAAGTCCCAGCAACAGAGGAGCTCCTTACCGTGGGCACATCTCTGATGGAGCCCAAACCCATTGCAGAGGCAACATCAAAATCCTCCTGGATCTGTTGTCCTTCATTGCTTGCCATTGACCTGCCTGAAGAAGCAGGGAAGGGGGAGAAGGATCAGCAGGACAAAGCAGCTTGGCCAGAACCTCAACCCTATCATCACCGTCCTTAAGATCTAATGATGCTTAAAGAGAAGCAGAGCTTCTCATCACAGGAGATGTCGGTGCGGAGGGATGAAACCCACCACAAGGTCTCTTACTTCGTTGCTTGCGGATGAACTTGATCAAACAACAAAGTGCTTTCAAAGTCAGATGTTCTTCCCATGTTGAGGAATAGGGGAAAACGGAGAGATGACCAAGCAGCTGGCCCAGGATGGGGATCTGCAGCTCTTCCCAGAAGACAGGGCTGTCTGTGGATCTTGATTCCTCAGTTGGGACCTGCATGCGTGAGGCAGAAGAGGAGGGTTGAGGGCTGCAATCCTGGAGAGTCAAGGCTTTGCCAGGCGATGCCAGCTTGAGCTCCCAGAGCAGTCAGCTGGGCAGGAGCTCCATGCAGGGAGACCTTTGGCCAGTCTGGTGGGCAGGAAGAGGACGCGACCTGGCTGTAGGGCTCCTCGCTGCTCACCTGCATTCTGGGGCTGTTCAGCAGGTTAATCAGCTTCCTAATCCTGCCCAGGGCCCTCTGGCGCACAGCTGATGTCTCAGAGCTGGTGAAGTTCAGAAGGGTCTGGGAAGAGAGAAGGTCCTGGTGAGCCCTGGGAGCAGAGTTCTCCTCCAGCAGAAGCAATGCTGCTTAGCGCCTGGGCTGCACTCATCCAGGCCATGGAGGCTTCCTCTGCTCTCCAGAAAAGCCTGCAGTGGAGGCCCTGCCCTAGGAGACGGGCTGCTGGCAGCCCCGCTTCCCCGAGGAGCTGAGCACCCTCCCTGCAGCATTCTCTCTGCCTGGCTCTGAGGTGAGGACCACCTGAGTGGACACCCCGTCCTCCCAGGGAGAGGAGCGGCCCCTCAGAACCCAACTCGTTGCAGATGCAGACCTGGGCAATGTCTGGCAGCTCCTGATTGAGTCTGGTGAGCGGAATGATTCCCACCAACTTCTCCATCATCTTGTCCAGGGATTTCAAGGTCTGCAAAGAAGACAGAGTTGTGTCAGGGTTTCCTGTTGTCCCCCTCAGCACCAGGACCCCATCTCCCACTGCCGGGGTAGGACTGCCACACGTCCCAAAGTGCAGAGCATCCTGTGGGGGTGAGTGGAACACGAGAAGAGGACGCAGGCATGAGGTTGGGCAAGCAAAGCTGAGCATGGGGTGGCCAGGGAACAGCTCAGAGGGCATGAGGTCTCCTGCAGCTCATACATAACTTACCACATTGTGCGTGTCAGTGGCAGATAGCCTCTGAGAGGAGTCTGCGGCATTCAGTTTGAAGGACAAGACCGTTCTCAGGCAGGTTTGGAGCAGGAGTTTCTCCTTGCCGTGCAGCACTTCCTGAAAGAAGCTGCACAGAGAGATAGGAACCAATAAGGCACTGGTGCTGGGAGCAGTGCCTGGAGGCCTTCCATGTATGGACGTGGAATACAGGGGTGACCATGAGGGATGTTGAGGTACCTCAGTCTGTCGATAGCAGAGATGGCTTTCTGCCACAGGAGAAGCTGGAGATGGTCGTTAGCACATTCCTCTTCCATCAGCTCCTGCAAAACCCAGCTGGTGTGAGACCTGGCAACCAGCAGCACCCAGGGTAGCCATACCCTCGCCACACAGGGCCACCAGACCCTCATAGCATAGTACAATCACTAAGGTTGGAGAAGACCTCAAAGCTCATCCTGCCCAACCATCAGTCCAAGCCCACTGTGCCTACTAATCTACATCTGAAGAATTACATCTCCACGTGTTTTCAACCCCTCCGTCGACGGAGAATCCACCGTTCCCCTGGGCAGCCTCTTCCAATGCTTCCCCAACCCTTCCATAATAACATCATTCCAAAGTTCAATCTAAATCTCCCCTGGTGATGACTTCAGGTCACTTCCTCTCGCCCTGCCCGAGCGCTGCCCTCTTCTTCTGAGCTTCTGCTTGACCTCTCACCTTGATCTTCCCCACCACATTGTAGCTCCAGCAGAATAGGTCCAGGCTTTGAAACAGGTGGTACTTATGGGTGACCAGGATCAGGGAATGAACGCAGGCAAGGAACTTCAGCATGTCCATGGTTCCCTGGCACAAAGAATAAACAGGGAATGTGAGATGGGGACACCCATGGCCAGCAGGAATGGAGAAGTGGAGACGGAGACCTGGGAGAAACAGCTCTGCCCAGGCAGCGAGGGGCAGGGGTACCTTCGCTGTGCCATCAAGGAAGGTGCAGATGAAGTTCACGCTTTTCTTCGCCTTTTCATAGATGGGCAACTGCTTGACATCTAAGAGAGGAGAAGCGAGAAGAGGAGAGGAGAGGAGAAGAGAAGAGAGGAGAGGAGAGGAGAGCAGGGAGGGCTGTGAGAGACTGTGGAGGAAGGAGACAGGAGACTCTGCTGGGGACAAAGCTGGCTCCCTGGCCAGGCACTGCTCTTGGGTCAGCACAAGCCTCTGCAATGCTCCACATGCAGCTGAGCTGCCGTGCTGGAAGGGACACATCCAAGAAAGCTCTCGTGAAGCTGGGTTGAGGGCAGGGAAGATCCCTGTCCCCCAGCATTGCTGCCTCTGCCCAAGAGCAGGAGCTGGGTCCTCTCTGCTTGCTCCACCCCTGGGAGAAGTTGCAAGGGACCCACAAGGATCCTTGAGTCCCGCCCCTGCATAGGATGACCCCCAAGTCATGGAATGATGGAATGGTTTGGGTTGGAAGGGACCTTAAGCATGATCCAGTTCCAATCCCCTGCCACGCGAAGGGACACCTCCCAGTGGACCGGGTCAGGCCATCCATCCTGGCCGTGAACATCTCTAGGAACGAGGCAGGAACAACATCCGTGGGCAGCCTGGGCCAGCTCCTCACCAACCTCACAGGAGAACATTTCTCCCCAAGATCTCATCTCAATCTGCCCTCTTTCCGCTCAAAACCCTTCTACCTCATCCTGTACCTGCACTCCCACATCAATAGCCCCTCACCAGCTTTCCGGAAGCCCTTTTCTATATTTGAAGCTGCTCAAAGGTCTCCCCAGAGCCTTCCCTTCTCCTGGATGGACAACTCCAACTCTCATAGCCTGTCCTCGGACAGGAGGTCCTCCAGCCCACAGATCATCCTCGTGGCCTCCTCTGGACTTGGTCTCACAGATCCACGTCCTTCCTGTGCTGAGACCTCCAGAGCTGGATGTAGGACTCCAGCTGAGGTCTCACCAGAGCACAGGAACAGAATCCCCTCCCTGACCCTGGTGTCCAGCCCTGCCCAGCCCACCAGGACCCCTCACTCACGGATCTTCTGGGGCACGATGGCGGTCTCCTCATAGGGTTGTGGGGCAGAGTTGCTCCTCTGGGGAGACTCTTCCTCCTGACAGGTCTGCTTGGGGCTGTGAGGAGGTCTCTCTGCCATCGCTAGGGATGGAGGCAAAAGCGTAAGCAAAGAGAAGACAGAAGCTTCAGCAAATGCCTCAGCAACACAGGGTAAGACGTGAGATGTGCTCGGGAGCAACGAGCTCTGCTGCCTCTCCAGCTAGTTCCCAGAGAGACACTGAGAGCCTGGGGGCTGCGTCTTCCTCACCCCTCAAGGGTCGCGTGGGGGGTCCCGTTGTGGTGTCACAATGGGTCCTACCACAACCTGGCCAGGGGCTGGGGACGTCGAAGGACAGGGCTGTGGCCAGCACAGACAGGCCTTCTCACAGCTTGGCAACTTCAGAGAACATCATGTAGGCACTTACAAAGTTCATGGGAAATGCAGCAGCTTTAGAAAAACTCATGTCATCTGGGATCTTGTAGGCAAACTCCACTGGCGTGCACACTACTCCAGACCATGCATTGCACTTTACAAAAGCCATGACTGACTCCAATCTCAAATCCTTTCACACTGTCTCCGAGAGCTTCGACAGTTCCAGAGCATTCAAACCCAGGAACAAGGGGCATCTTGGGAGGGTTGTCAATATTCCCCTGCCGCACCATCAAATCAATCCAATCGAATCACATAGGAGGTCCTAAAGGGGCCCCAGAGGAGTCCTGGGGGTCCTATTGATGTGCAGAAGAAGCTCCTCAAATCTAATTCTAATAAGGAGCGAGGAAGGTCATGAATACGTAATAGGTGCCTACGAATAGGCATGTCTTCACGCTATAGCTATCTGCTTGTTAGACTGCTTGGTGTGTGAGTTAGGAGGATTACCCCCTCGCACCTGCCAGTGAATAAACACATACCTGCTTTATAACCCTTAACGGAGTTACAGAGTTTGATTCCGCAAAACACTAGAAAGGTCCTAGGGTGTTCTGAGGGATGCTGGGGGGCTCTAGAGGGGTTCTGGGCATCCCAGAAGGCTTGTAGAAGGTCCCAAAGGGGTGCTAGAGGGCTCTAGAGGGTTCCCAGGTCTCAAAATAGGTCCTGTAGGGAAAAGTGCGGTCCTAGAAGGGACTTGCCCTACAGAGTCCCCGAGGGCTCTGGAGGGGTCCTGACAGCCTGAGAACATAGTCTGCATAGTGGTCCTGGGTGTCCTAGAAGGATCCTGGAAGGCCTTAAAGGGGTCCCAGGGGGTTCTGGAGGCTTCCTGGGGGTCCTAGACGGGTCCTAGAAGGTTTTAAAGATGTCCCAAGGGGCTCTAGAATGGTGATGGGAGTCACTAGATGGGTCCTGCGGGTACTAGAAGGGTCCCAGAAGTCCTTAAAGGGGTCCTAGGGAGGGCCTAGAGCCTTCCTTTGGGTCCTAGAAAGGCCCTAGGAGGCCCTAAAGGGGACCCAGGGTGCTCTAGAAGGGTCCTGGATGTCTCTAGATTGGCCCTGGGGGACCAAGAAGGGTCCTGGGGGTTCTAGAGGGGTCCTAGAAGACCCTTAAGGGGTCCCAGTGGGTTCAAGAGGGTCTCTAGCGGGGGTGCTGGTGGTCCTAGAAGGCACACAGAAGGCCTTAAAGGAGCCTCTAGGGAATTCCTGAGGGTGCCAGAGAGGTCCTAGAAGGTTCTAAAGGTGTCCCAGGAGGGTCTAGATGGGCCCTTGGGGTCTCTAGATGGGTTCTGAGGTTCCTAGAACGAAGTCATATCGACTCTATCCACAGTGTTCTCAGTCAGACAGAGCAGACTCACTGCCATCACACCATAGTGAGTCCCTTCCCAGAGGAGGCCATTTTGGAGGCGGCACCAGCCTCGTCTGGAGAGACTCATTCCGCCGTGATGAGACAGAAGCCCAGCTGGGACAGTGCCCAGTGACTGTCCTGGGGGGCTTGAAGTGGTCACATGAGAACAGCACTGCTGTCATTTGCTCAGGTGAGGGCTCGGAAACCACTGTGCTGATTCCATTTGCCACTTGGGTGCAACAAGGCCACCCAAAGCACGGACTCCATGGCAGCACCAGGGTCAATTTCTGCCTGGAGAAAGCCTGGCTTCACCAGGAGGGATCTGGGGAGGGTTGTCTCCTCACATACTGACTGCTCTCATGTGGGAGAGCTGAGGGCTGAGTGGGCACAGGTGCCTCTGCCCTCGGGGCAGCAGCTCAGACCTGGGGCCACCACCAGGCCTGGGCTTCCCTGCTCTTCTGCTCCAGGGCTGGCCCACGATGGGGCTGTGTGTTCAGCTCCATCTCCCCAGGTGATGGCAGCCGTGTCCCAGCCGCCAGGAGCCTCATGGAGCCCAAAAGAGACCTGCAGGGGTGCTCGGGTGGACATTTTGAGGCAGCAGGGGCTTCCCTGAGCCAGGAAAATCCCAGAAAAAAACAGGCGGGAGCGGGACGGGTGGCGCTAGGCTCGTGACAGCTGACAAACGCTTGTCCCGCGGGGCCGGACGGGACGGGGAGGTCCCGGAGCCTACCGGGGGAGAGTTAAACGGACCCGTGGGAGCACAGCAACGATCATGGTGGTCACCCGGCAGAAGATGAAAGCTGCTCCAGGTGCTGCAGCAGGCAGGATGGATGCTGCCAGCCAGCCAAAGCCGCACTGGGTGCTTGCAGCTCCCCAGAGCCTGGGCTGCAGGCAGTGCCCCCCTCCCACACCAGCTCGTGCTTCTGGTCCTGGCTTCACTTGTGAAAGCGGCACTCGAGTGGAGAAGTTAAGGGACGAGGTGAAGAGGCTGAGGACTGTCAGGGAGTGTGAGAGGGAGATAGGTCAGTGGAGCAGGGCCCTCTCACTAACTCAGTGGCTGCTGGAGCTGGTGTGTCTGAACACCATCCACCTGCAAACCGCAAGGTTGGGCTTACAAGAGATGGGCAATGGCAGCAAGTTCCTGCCAGATGAAGGAAACCTGCTCTGCTCGCCCAGACGACAAAACGCCAGATCCCCCGATGAACAAATACCGAGTGCTCCAGGTGGAATCCAATCCCGAGGATGAGGATGATGGCTCCCACCGCCTAGAATCTTTTCCTAGGCTGCACCATCCTCAGAAAAAGATTAAAATGCCCTCCACTAAGAAGAAGAGGGTGATTGTTGTAGGGGACTCCCTCCTAAAAGGAACAGAGGGACCCATCTGCAGACCGGGCCTGCTCCACAGAGAGGTCTGCTGCTTACTGGGGGCATCAGTGAAGGAGGTAGCTAGAACACTTCCTTCCCTGGTCCACGAGACAGGCTACTATCCTCTGACAGCAGTCCAAACTGGCAGTGATGATATAGAGAATAGAAAGCCCAAAGGCGTCAAGAAAGACTTCAGGGCCATTGGGAAAATGATGGAGGGCTCTGGGGCTCAAATAGTATTCTGATCCATCCCAAGGCTAAATACGGAGTAGCAGGAAGTCAGGAAGAAGAATTCGATTAATGCCTGGCTTTGAGCCTCATTTGAGGAGAGGGGCTTTGTCTTCTTTGATCATGGGATGGCTCACGCACCCCCAGCCTTTGTTACTAAGGATGGGAATGTAATCAAAAGGAACAGCCTTTGGGGATAATCACCCAATGGGACGAGTCAGCCAAAGATCCTTTAATGATTTTAGGATGGATATTTTTAGCTCGCCAACCCAAGAAAGCTATTTTGACACGAGTTGAAATGTTTGCAGAATTAGTTGTTAAGGGATGGCAAGGATTCATGGACAGGAGCCAGAAAGTACAATTATACCTATGGCAGACAATTATTTACAATGGTATTACCAAAACGGTCTACCAATACAAGTTGCCTTACAAGGATATAAAGGGAGAGTAGAGATACAACATCCAGCACATAAGACAATCACTTCCTAAAAACAAATACAAATAGAACACAAGCCAAAAAAATTGTGAACATCCAGTTGAAGGAGAAGCTGTATTTACAGATGGAAGTGGCAGAACAGGTAAAGCCGTGGTAGTGTGGAAAGATAATCTGTGAAAAGAAAACGCATATTGTGATTTGTCCACAATCACCTCAAGTTGTAGTGTTAAAAGGAATAATAGAGTCCTTTATGTTGTTCCAAAATCATGGGGTGGCTCACGCACCCCCAGGCTTTGTTACTAAGGATGGGACACGTGTGTCTCCTAGGTGGGGCTAAAGCCCTTGTTAGAAACCTAGCTAAGCTTATAAACTGAGCTTTAAACTAGATGTGAAGCGGGAGGGGATTGTGACCAGGCTAGACAGGAGTGAGCCTGGAGGTGGGACACCGGTTACTCTGCGAGGGTGTCCTGGTGAGGACCACCAGTACATCACCACACAGCAAGTGTGGATGATTAAACCTGGGGGTGATAAGGAAGATATGGACACTTTGGTGCTAGCTCCTCCAGTGACAAGGGAATTGGGAACAAACACTGTTCCCTCTAAGAGGACTGAAGGCTCAGCAGCTCAGCTGATGTGCATTTACACCAGTGCGCGCAGCATGGGGAATTAGGAGGAAGCTGGAAGCTCTCGTAGGGCAAGGAGCCTATGATGTCATTGCCATCATGGAAACATGGTGGGATGACTCATATAACTGGAGTGCAGGTACGGTGGGGTATTAACTCTTTGGGCAGGACAGGAAGGAAAGGAGAGGAGGCGGGGTAGCCCTCTTTGTAAGGGAGAACTTGGACACCTTTGAGAGTGATTGTGGCAATGAGGAGATTGAGTGTCTGTGGGTTAAAATCAGAGGAGCCCATAAGAAGGTAGATTTTGTGGTGGGAGTATGTTACGGGCCCCCCAGACAAGGAGAAGCAGCTGATGAGCTCTTCTATAAGCAGCTGGGGCTAGTCTCTAGATTGATGCATCTCGTTCTCATGGGAGACTTCAATCTTCCTGATATATGCTGGAAGTACAATAGAGCAGAAAGGAAGCAGTGTAGGAGACTCCTGGAGTGCGTGGAAGACAACTTCCTTGCACAGCTGGTGGGCAAAGCAACAAGGGAAGGTGCCCTCCTGGACCTGCTGTTTGCGAACAGAGAAGGCCTATTGGATGCAGAAGGAACAACAGTGACAAGGGATGAGGACAAGGCTGAGGTACTTAATGCCTTCTTTGCCTCAGTCCTTAATTGTGAGGAAAGTTGTTTTCTCTGCGTACAAACACAGGAGCTAGAGGAGCAAAATGAGGCTCCCATGGTCCAAGAGGAGGAGTTGGTTGCCCAACTAGACACCCACAAGTCTATGGGGCCAGATGGGATCCACCCAAGGATACTGAAGGAACAGGTGGCCCCTTTCATTCATCTTCCAAAAGTCCTGGCTGAATGGGGAAGTTCCACTGGACTGGAGGCTGATGTTGTGCCCACCTACAAGAAGGGTCGCAGAGAGGATCCAGGGAACTCCAGGCCTGTCAGTCTGACCTCAGTGCCAGGGGAAGTCATGGAATAGGTGATCTTGAGTGCAATCATGAAGCACTTGCAAGAGAACCGGGTGATCAGGCCCTGTCAACATGAGCTCACGAAAGGCAGGTCTTGCCAAACTAACCTGATCACCTTCTGTGACAAAGTGACTCGGCTGCTGGATGAGGGAAAGGCTGTGGATGTATCTTCCCAGAGTTCAGTTTCTCACAGCATTCTGCTACGGAAACTGTCACCTCTGGCCTGGACAGGTGCACACTCTCCTGGGTGGAAAACTGGTCGGCTGGAGAGCCCAGAGAGTGGTGGGAAATGGAGTTAACTCCAGCTTGAGGCCAGTGACAAGTGGTGTCCCCAGGGCTCAGTACTGGGTTCAGCCCTGTTCAAAGTCTTTGTTGGTGACCAGGATGAAGGTATTGAGGGCACCCTTAGCAAGTTTGCAGGCGACACTAAGCTGTGTGGAAGTGTGGATCTGCTGGACGGTCAGGAGGCTCTGGGAAAGGGCCTGAACAGGCTGGACAGCTGGGCAGAGTCCAATGGCAGGAGGTTTAACATGGCCAAATGCCGGATCTTGCACGCCTTGAATGCTGTGTTCAGTTCTGGGCCCCTCACCACAAGAAGGATGCTGAGGCTCTGGAGAGAGTCCAGAGCTGGTGAAGGGGCTGGAGAACAGGCTGGTGTTTAGCCTGGAGAAGAGGAGGCTGAGGGGAGACCTCATTGCTCTGTAACTACCTGAAAGGAGGTTGTAGGGAGGAGGGTGCTGGCCTCCTCTCCTAAGTGACAGGGGTCAGGACAAGAGGGAATGGCCTCAAGCTCCACCAGGGGAGGTTTAGGCTGGACATTAGGAAAAAGTTTTTCACAGAAAGGTTCATTGGGCACTGGAACAGGCTGCCCAGGGAGGTGGTTGAGTCACCTTCCCTGGAGGTGTTTAAGGCACAGGGGGACGGGGTGCTAAGGGACATGGTTTAGTGTTTGATAGGAATGGTTGGACTCGATGATACAGTGGGTCTCTTCCAACCTGGTTATTCTGTGATACTAGCACAGTGCCCACTTTTCCTTTGCCCTCTACCTGCATATTCTTCTCCTTTTCTCACCCAGCATGAACTACTTGATGGACCACTGGCGGGCTCCGATGGAGCTGCTGCAGATCCCTTATCACTGATGTCTTTGTCAAGAAGATGACAAAGTATTTTAGGCATGGCATGTAGATCTTCTTGGAGTATTTATTGCAAATAAATCCCAATGCTCTATAGAGAATGGTGCCCAAATCTACCAGGACAGAGTTTTATTGGCAGAAAAGGATCTTAGCAGTGTGGAATTGGTGGCATGGGAAAACGAAAAACTAGAAGACAAGAAGTAACTATGTACAACCAAGATTAAGGTAAACATATGATTGACTTGATGTTGTATACACTGTAACACACAGGACAATTCTTAAAGCAATTAACTCCATTAAAAATAACTTTCCTCCTTTGGCCAACAGTTCTCATAACCATCCTGTTATCCACACATTCTCTCAAGAACTGATCACCCAGGGACATCCTTAACTACCGCCCATAGGATTAAGAGCATCCATAATGTTAACATCCTCCTCATTCTTGTCGACTCTTTTTGTGGTTGAGGCTTAACATTGTCACACAGCAGCATGGGCTGGTCCATCTCGCAGGTGCCCAAAAGTGGTCCTGTATCTGTTACAACACAAGCATAAACTCATCCCCATGTTAGTAGCTTGTACAGATATGTCCATTGCCCATCACAACTGTTTGTCAATAGCACTTTCTCTAAATTTGATGACGTGGTTTGTATATGCTTCAGCATCAGCACAATTTGATCAGCTCCTGCAAAAAAATCATTTCATATTGAACCTTCATCAACCTGTTTTGTGGCGATTCTATGCGATATAGACAGGCGTGTATAAGTTACTAACATGGGGGCAAGGTTATGCTTGTGTTTTAACAGATACAGAACCACTTTGGGCACCTGCAAGGTGGATCAAGCTCACGTTGCTGTATGACAACTGCTAAGCCCCAACCACGAAAACAGCGAGGACTCCACAGATGACGACGCTGTCTTGAGTCTCTTTGCGAATTGTTAATTAATTTCTTGAATATACCCCTAGATTGGTCTGATCCTAATACTGATCATATAACAGAAAAGTCATGACACCTCTGGAGAAAATGCGAGTGCCTTGTAATTACACCTAACTGTGGTTGTGGCCCAGTATTACTTTGGCATGCTTAAACAGTTTGTTCCATAATTAATAATAGATAAGTAAGTCAGTTAGCTCTTATAATTTCTATAGCACTTAAGTTATATGGTTGTCCCTTTCCTCTCCAGGCAACCCTTTTTCTACCTGCCTGGTAGGCGTACAGATTGATAATTGGCCCTGTCCTAAAGGCGTACCGTCCTGCAACATCTCTGTTCCAAGACAGAATGTTAACTACTGGGATCAATGGGTACCACATCTACCTCCTGCTCCCTTAGAACTGCAGGAGTTAGAACTGTTAGGGTCTGTCCAAGCAGATGCTTGCATTATGTTTAATTGGTCTAGTGTGCAACAGCAAAACCCAGGCACAAAATTCTCTGTCCTAGTAAATGTTACCATTCTTCTGCATAGGAACACCACTTATTGGTGTAACTATACTGCCTCCAAATTATCTGCTTCCTCTAATCTCCCTCTAAAGCTACCAGAAGGTCTATTCCTTATTTGTGGCGACCAGGCATGGCCCAGAATTCCCTCATGTTTAAAAAAGGTGGTCTTTGTACGATTAACAGATTGTCCCTGCTTACGCCCAATATGTCTATGATTTTAAATATGTCACAGCAGCGCCGAGTCAAAAGAGTGACACATGCCTTTCAATCTGACTGTAGAGATGATGTTAAATTCTGGTCCCCTGCAGCAATTATAGCAGCCTCCTTCTTAACTCCTGGAGTTGCTGCATCTGGAGCACATGCCACATTAAATCGATTAGGATGTTGGCTTCCCAAAGAAACCAATGCTACCTCTACAGCATTGTCAAACCTTTTACTAGATGTTGATTCTGTTCATCACACCGCTTTACAGAATCGAGCAGCGATTGACTTTTTGCCCTTAGCACAAAGTCACAGCTGGGAGGACTTTGAAGATACATGCTGTATGAACCTTTCAGATCATTCTCATTCCATCTATACACAAATCAAAGAACTACACCACCTGACAAATCGGTTACAACAAGAAGAAGGCCTTAGATTAGATAGCTGGTTACGTTCTCTTGGCTTGGAAACCTGGCTTCGTACAATAATACAATACTTAATCTGTTTTGGGATAATTATACTAGTCTGTGTGTGCCTTTTGCCTGGCATTTGTGTTGCTTAGGAAGATTAATGTATCAAATTGCTTCTTCTGTAACCACCCAAAGGCTACTTGCTCAAAGTCGAGAAGGGGAAATTGTGGGAGCATGGTTGCTCTCTCAAGGCCATGAAGTTAGCAGAACAATTAGGCTGTTGGGCAAAAGCAGAGTTGAACACCACATCAGAAATATTAGATATGTTGTCTGCTGATGTTCAAAGTGTTAATCATGCTGTATTAGGAAACAGAGCTGCAATTGATTTTTTGTTATTACCACACAGTCATAGTTGTGAAGAATTTGAAGGAATGTGTTGTATGAATTTGTCTGACCATTCGGAATATGAGCCAGCAGTGTGCCCAGGTGGCCAAGAAGGCCAATGGCATCCTGGCTTGTATCAGAAATGGTGTGACCAGCAGCACCAAGGAGGTGATTCTCCCTCTGGACTCAGCACTGGTGAGGCCGCTCCTTGAATCCTGTGTCCAGTTGTGGGCCCCTCACCACAAGAAGGATGTTGGTGCTCTGGAGTGAGTCCAGAGAAGAGCAACGAGGCTGGTGAAGGGGCTGGAGAACAGACCCTATGAGGAGCGGCTGAGAGACCTGGGGTTGTTTAGCCTGGAGAAGAGGAGGCTGAGAGGAGACCTCCGTACTCTCTACAAGTACCTGAAGGGAGGTTGTAGAGAGGAGGCAGCTGGGCTCTTCTCCCAAGAGACAGGGGACAGGACAAGAGGGAATGGCCTCAAGCTCTGCCAGGGGAGATTTAGGCTGGAGATTAGGAGGAAGTTTTTCACAGAAAGGGTCATTGGGCATTGGAATAGGCTGCCCAGGGAGGTGGTTGATTCACCTTCCCTGGAGGTGTTTAAGGCACGGGTGGATGAGGTCTTGAGGAACTTGGTTTAGTGTTAGATAGGAATGCTTGGACTAGAATATCCGATGGGTCCCTTCCAACCTTGTTGTTCTATGAGTCTATGATTCTATGAAATACGATATCCCTGCCTGTACACCCTGGGATGCAATATGTTCAAGGGCTTTGAAGAAAGTACTCAGTGAAGAAAGATCTGTCAGGCTCCAGCAGAAGTGGGTGCAGATTACTGCTAATTAGTTTGACTGCAAGCTTGGCTACCACTCTAAGGGTGACTCACATTCCCTGAAGGGTCACGGTAAGCGAACCCTTACACTTCTCCAGTCTTTGCACACAGCAGAGTAACAATTAAGTGCATTACTGTTCGATGCATAACTGTACTCTGCAAAGCGTATAATTTTATGCAAACCAGTTTTCTTCACTAAGTGACCAATGGCATACTGGAAGGCTCACTCAGGGTTCCCTTGCTCTCTCTCTCCGAGACAGCCTCTCTGTTTCTTGCATTCACAATTTGTATCATCAAACCTGTTCCTTTCAGAAAGAAACCCAGAAACTTCTTTGCTGTTTCAATGCAGAGACCACAGATCCTAGTGTTTATTTGAAATGTATTTAAAATACAGCACATCTTGCTGTTCTAGAAGTGTAATTTAAGTGTCATTTGTTCACATTCCTACAACAAACTTATAACTTTGCCGGGCATCAAATTCACTACTTTATTCCTTTAAACATGAGCCAAGAGTATCTTATGCAAAGGAATTTTCAGTGTGTTTTTTATTCCTATGTACAAAATGAAATCATCTCTGCTGGGACAATTTTCTGTACACAGGTGTCCTCCATAAACTGTAGGTGCTATCAGTAACTACACCTGTAAAACCTTCTGTTGAAATCCCAACATAACTTCATTGGTACGAGTAAGAAAATGACTTGCAGTAGATTATCACAGTTGAAGCAACACAGGTATAAGGTGTAAGATCCTGACCTATGCTCTCAAAATTCAAGCCTTGGTCTGCCAACTAGATCTTGTGGTAACTCCATAATTCACTGACAGTGTCTCGCAGCCCTCTTGTTTGCAAGAGAGTTAAGATTAGCCAATTCATTCCGGTTGCAATCTTCAAAGAAACCAGAACAAACAAGCATCCAGCTGTCATTCAAAACTGGGAAGTATAGAGAATACAGCCTCACCTTCTTCATCTGCAGATGTGCAAGCTTGTGCCTTGGACAAGCTCCATTTCAATCTGCTTGCCACAGAGGTAGAAAAAAACCCTGGATTTTGTAACATGAAATGTTTAGATAATAGACAAGAAAGTATTGTTATACAAAGAAACTGAGGCTGCAAGACCTCACTAGGATAATGGAAATCATAGCAAGACTTTCTCCTTTTGGCCACCTTTTCACTTCCTATTTACCATCTCTAGCAAAGTCAGTGGGAGTTTTACCCTTTCAGTTCCCATCAATGCTCTTGTCTTCACTGTCTGCTTCATCATTTGTGTTTCCATTGTTTACAACAGGAGACTCCTACACTGTTCCTCTCGACTACATTTTAAAAACAAAATGTCCGATGGGTCCCTTCCAACCTGGTTGTTCTATGATTCCCTGATTTCCCCTGCTACTATTATTATTATTATTATTATTTTATTATTATTATTACTACTACTACTACTACTACTATTATCACTATTACTACTACTACTATTGCTATTGCTATTACTACTATTGCTATTATTGCTATTATTATTATTATTATTATTATTATTATTATTATTATTATTATTATTATTATTATTATTATTATTATTATTATTATTATTATTATTATTGAGTTACCACAACTCAAAATCACTCGAGGAAGTAACTCAACAACATGGGAAGTCTTCTAGTCTTCCTCAAAGATGTTAAAGAGTCAAAATTCCCCTTTTTGCACTCTAAAATTGACTCCAGATTTCCTGAAATGGAACCACGTTCTTGAGGAATGCTGCTCGTCTGCCTGGCTCAGTGCCAGCAGCACAAGATCCTTCGCAGGCGGCTTTGTGTTTCTCGGTTCCTCTCTTCAGGGGTCAGCACGAGGACGGCCCTTTCTGTTATTTCACGGATTGCAGGAGAGGCATCTCTTCTGAGGGGTTCGAGGCCTGTGATGGAGAAAACCAGAGCTGAGATGAAGCCTCATATCTACAGAGACCTCCAAGCATCCCCTCCAGACTCCACCAACCCCATCCAGAGAAGAGCTGTTGGGCAGGAATGCCCCAGCTAACCCACACAGCCCTCCCCAGAGCAGAACCTGGCATGGTAGAACCCCAGCCCCTGTCCCGCCAGCCAACCCAACCCTGCCCCTCCTCACCTCTGCAGATGTCTGATATCTTCTGTGGTTTTTTGTTCTTCAAGGGCTCAGCAGCAAGCTCTAGGGACAGAGCTCCATCAGATCCCCCTTGCTCCCCAGCACCATGGTGGGAACAGGGAGAAGGGCGTCTCCAAAGAGGGACCAAGGGTTGGTGGCTCACCAAGGAAGATGACAGCTGTCTCTCGCACTGCCTCCTCAGGAGAATAAATGTATTGCAGGCTCTGGTTCACGTAGACCTCAGCCTTCCTCTTGTCCTGTTTCAGCTGGAGAGAGCACAAGGGTAAGGGCATGTCCCAGTCCCTCCCCAGCTGGCCACAGAGCATGGAGAAGAACCCTTGGCCTCTCTGTTCTTGAGGCCAGCAAGCAGGGATGCATCTCCATGCTGTGGGCTCCAGGCTGCAGCAAGGTGGGTGAGAGCCACACGCCAGACACGTGGGGCAGCCCTCGCCCAGCCTGGGCCCTGAGGTCTGGAGGATCTTCTCACCAAGTCTGTGACGATCCATAGCAGCTTTGTCTGCATGTGTGAGTTTGGCTGTCTCAAGCCCAGGAACTCTGCCACAGACAGGAGACCTTCCTTGGCAGCCTGTGGGGCAGCAGAAGGTGGGAGATGGCACCACAGCCTGGGACAGGAGGCAGGGTGTCCTCCTCCTCTTGGCTTTGCTGGTGAGGCAATGGTGGACATAGGAAGGCAAGACGTGCCCTGGCCCAGGTGCATGGGCGTCTCCTCCCTGTGTCACAGCTCAGCTTTGATATCCGTACCTCGGCCACGCTCGGTGTTTCGTCCCGCATGCAAACAACGAGTGGGAACAGGGCTGTTCGCACTTTCTCCTTGATCTGTCTCCTGTGGATCCACTTCACCCTCTTCAGCTGCTGGGTGAAGAACGTGATGGCTTCTTCTCTCACCTGGCTTTGCTCCTGGCAGGGAGAAGGACAGCAGGACTTGAGAATGGGCTGATGGCCAGGGAGATGCTGCAGGGTTGCATTTGGTCACTGGAGGCATGGGACAACTCTGTAGGTGCAGCTGAATGGCCCCAAACTTGTCCAAGGCCCCTCAGTGGGCTCTCCTGACCAGCCTGTGCTCCCCACCAGCTCCACCACGCACATTAGGAACGACTCCCAACCCAAATGGGCTGAGGAGGACACTGGGCTGGTCCTTGGCAACTGCTGTGGGCCACGCACCCCTGGCCACGCTGCCTGGAGAGACAATCTGGTCCTGCTCCCCAGTGCAGCTAGGGCAGGAGGAGCCCTTAGGGCTCTCAGAGCAGCTCTCAGGGAGAACCTGGGCTGCAAAACCCAGGGGAGAAAGGTGAGCACAAGCCCCTGCTCCAGGTGCTGCAGTCGTCCATGCTCAGTGCCCCGCTGTGGGGCTTAGCGTCTCCCATAGCCTTACGTGATGAAAGAGGGGCAGCAGCTTCTCCACCAGCAGCACAGCGACAGAGCTGACGTCCTTCTTCTTTAGGTGACCTGTCACATTTTGGAGGATCGCCAGGGCCTTTGTAACAACATCTGCATTTCTGTGCTTCAGGGACTCAGTCACATCTGGCAGGACAACCTTCATCCTTCTTGCCTGCGTGAAGAAGAGAATTTCCTTGTTGGGAAAGGCTCCATGCCTGGAAAGTTCCCCAGGTAGCCACCATGGCAGCGATGGCGCTTGGGACTATCACCCCACCACCTGACTCCAGCCAAGGCCAAGCCACCACCTTCCCCACTGCCCCCGCTCCCGGTTGCCCTTGGCCATGCTGTGCTCACCATCTCGGCTCTCTGAGAGAGTGTGACGAAACCTTGGAGAACCAGTGGGCACAAGACCGGGTTTGGGTGCCTCAGCTGTCTCCAGACTGCGTATTTTTCTTTAAAGTTCACATTTTCAACATTGTTGCACGCCAGGGCCTGGAAGAAAGGCAACAGTGAGTGAGCGAGGGGCAGAGCAGGTGGGTCTCCCTCAACTGTGCAGCTCTGGGTTCCAGCAGCAGCTGAGGCCAAGGCCACCAGGGCTTTGGGTGGTAACTCACCAGCAAGGGAAAGATTTCAAGGCTTTGGTTTACATTTTCGGGGGACTGATGGCGTTCCCCATTAATCCAGCTGAAAAGTTCTGTCACGACTCTCCCCGCTGTTTCAGGCATGGAGAATACCAACTCCCACATCAGCATGGACGAGCTGCAAGGCAGAGCGTTCTGTCAGCAGGGTGACCTCGGCCACCGCGGCCTGGCCTGGGGCAGCCCTGCAGGACAGGGACCCTGGCCCTCAGCTGGAGTGGCCTGGGCAGCAGGAGAGGGGCAAGGGGAGGTTTGCTGTGGGGCTGGGAGGAGCGTGGTGAATCATGCAATGCCCTGACATGGAAGGGACCAACATGTCCCTTCACATGACAACCCTAAAACCCACCCCGGGTGCCTGAGGGCCTTGACCAAAGGCTTCTTGAGCACTGTCAGGCTTGATGCCGTGACTTCTTCCCTGGGGAGCTGTTCCAGTGATCCACCACCCACTGGGTTGAAGGACCTTGTCCCAGCGTCCAGCCTAACCCTCTCCTGGTGCATCTTCCTGCCGTTCCCTCGGCTCAGAGAGAAGAGCTCAGCTCCTGCTCTTCCTCCTTCCCGTGTGTGGAACCTGCAGAGCGCCATGAGGTCTCCCTTCACTCTCCTCCAGGCTGAACAGAGCAAGCAACTTCAGCCGCTCCTAACATGGCTTCCCCTCTAAACCCTTGGCCAACTTTGTGGCCCTCAGCTCTGGGCTGGCTTGGCCGCCTTTGGTTGCTGCAGGCTTTTCATTGGGCTGGAAAGCGTGGTGGGAAGGAGAGCCCCACTCCCCAGGCATGTCCTTCATGATTCCTTGGCTCCCGGAACCAAAGAGTCTCTGTGTCCTCCTCCCCGCAGGGGACCACCCTCCAGGCTGTCAGGGCCAGGACCTGTCTCTTGGTGGAGCGATCTCCATTATCGTTGAGACCGCTTCAGCAACGCGATGCTTGATCGTGTAGAGCAGAAGGGCCTCCATGCTCTTCTGAGCCGATTCCGTTGTGATGCCTTCGATATTTTCATGGATGCATCTTATAACGTTGGGCACCTGGAAGGGGCACAGGTGAGGATGGAGCTGGCCCTGGAGAGCAGCCACCTCCTCGGCTCCATCCCTCTCTACTGGTTTCAGGTGGCTTCAGGCACCTGAGACACCTGGGTTAGAAGGGAGGGATGGAGAGAAGAAGGTCTGGTAGGACTCAAGGGTTGGGCCATCCAGACCCAGGCCACTTACGTCCACCAACCAGCACTCAGGGGCTCTCATGGCCACATCCAACACGTTTCTTGCCGCCTCCTTGTTAAAGACACTGGACTCTCTCTGTGCTTTGATGGCCACACAGATGACGTCAGTCTTCTCCACAGCATCCAGGTATCTTGCGAAGCTCTGCAGGAGGAAGGAAGGGAGGTAAGAGACGTCCCAGTGAGAGCCCAACAGTGCTGGAGGCAACATCCACAGGAAAGTGTTGGGCTCACGGGGACAGTGGGCAACCCTCAAGCAATCCAGGCCTTGGCCAGCACTGCTGGAGGTGCTGCTGGGACCCTGGAGTGCAGCCTTGCTTGGGGACAGCAGGAACCTTCCCAGCAGGGACAGCGAGGCCATGCCAGCCCCACTGAGTCTCCACACCTTTGCTCCTCCAAGTCCCCCATCAGCGCCTCAGAAGTCCCAGCAACAGAGGAGCTCCTTACCGTGGGCACATCTCTGATGGAGCCCAAACCCATTGCAGAGGCAACATCAAAATCCTCCTGGATCTGTTGTCCTTCATTGCTTGCCATTGACCTGCCTGAAGAAGCAGGGAAGGGGGAGAAGGATCAGCAGGACAAAGCAGCTTGGCCAGAACCTCAACCCTATCATCACCGTCCTTAAGATCTAATGATGCTTAAAGAGAAGCAGAGCTTCTCATCACAGGAGATGTCGGTGCGGAGGGATGAAACCCACCACAAGGTCTCTTACTTCGTTGCTTGCGGATGAACTTGATCAAACAACAAAGTGCTTTCAAAGTCAGATGTTCTTCCCATGTTGAGGAATAGGGGAAAACGGAGAGATGACCAAGCAGCTGGCCCAGGATGGGGATCTGCAGCTCTTCCCAGAAGACAGGGCTGTCTGTGGATCTTGATTCCTCAGTTGGGACCTGCATGCGTGAGGCAGAAGAGGAGGGTTGAGGGCTGCAATCCTGGAGAGTCAAGGCTTTGCCAGGCGATGCCAGCTTGAGCTCCCAGAGCAGTCAGCTGGGCAGGAGCTCCATGCAGGGAGACCTTTGGCCAGTCTGGTGGGCAGGAAGAGGACGCGACCTGGCTGTAGGGCTCCTCGCTGCTCACCTGCATTCTGGGGCTGTTCAGCAGGTTAATCAGCTTCCTAATCCTGCCCAGGGCCCTCTGGCGCACAGCTGATGTCTCAGAGCTGGTGAAGTTCAGAAGGGTCTGGGAAGAGAGAAGGTCCTGGTGAGCCCTGGGAGCAGAGTTCTCCTCCAGCAGAAGCAATGCTGCTTAGCGCCTGGGCTGCACTCATCCAGGCCATGGAGGCTTCCTCTGCTCTCCAGAAAAGCCTGCAGTGGAGGCCCTGCCCTAGGAGACGGGCTGCTGGCAGCCCCGCTTCCCCGAGGAGCTGAGCACCCTCCCTGCAGCATTCTCTCTGCCTGGCTCTGAGGTGAGGACCACCTGAGTGGACACCCCGTCCTCCCAGGGAGAGGAGCGGCCCCTCAGAACCCAACTCGTTGCAGATGCAGACCTGGGCAATGTCTGGCAGCTCCTGATTGAGTCTGGTGAGCGGAATGATTCCCACCAACTTCTCCATCATCTTGTCCAGGGATTTCAAGGTCTGCAAAGAAGACAGAGTTGTGTCAGGGTTTCCTGTTGTCCCCCTCAGCACCAGGACCCCATCTCCCACTGCCGGGGTAGGACTGCCACACGTCCCAAAGTGCAGAGCATCCTGTGGGGGTGAGTGGAACACGAGAAGAGGACGCAGGCATGAGGTTGGGCAAGCAAAGCTGAGCATGGGGTGGCCAGGGAACAGCTCAGAGGGCATGAGGTCTCCTGCAGCTCATACATAACTTACCACATTGTGCGTGTCAGTGGCAGATAGCCTCTGAGAGGAGTCTGCGGCATTCAGTTTGAAGGACAAGACCGTTCTCAGGCAGGTTTGGAGCAGGAGTTTCTCCTTGCCGTGCAGCACTTCCTGAAAGAAGCTGCACAGAGAGATAGGAACCAATAAGGCACTGGTGCTGGGAGCAGTGCCTGGAGGCCTTCCATGTATGGACGTGGAATACAGGGGTGACCATGAGGGATGTTGAGGTACCTCAGTCTGTCGATAGCAGAGATGGCTTTCTGCCACAGGAGAAGCTGGAGATGGTCGTTAGCACATTCCTCTTCCATCAGCTCCTGCAAAACCCAGCTGGTGTGAGACCTGGCAACCAGCAGCACCCAGGGTAGCCATACCCTCGCCACACAGGGCCACCAGACCCTCATAGCATAGTACAATCACTAAGGTTGGAGAAGACCTCAAAGCTCATCCTGCCCAACCATCAGTCCAAGCCCACTGTGCCTACTAATCTACATCTGAAGAATTACATCTCCACGTGTTTTCAACCCCTCCGTCGACGGAGAATCCACCGTTCCCCTGGGCAGCCTCTTCCAATGCTTCCCCAACCCTTCCATAATAACATCATTCCAAAGTTCAATCTAAATCTCCCCTGGTGATGACTTCAGGTCACTTCCTCTCGCCCTGCCCGAGCGCTGCCCTCTTCTTCTGAGCTTCTGCTTGACCTCTCACCTTGATCTTCCCCACCACATTGTAGCTCCAGCAGAATAGGTCCAGGCTTTGAAACAGGTGGTACTTATGGGTGACCAGGATCAGGGAATGAACGCAGGCAAGGAACTTCAGCATGTCCATGGTTCCCTGGCACAAAGAATAAACAGGGAATGTGAGATGGGGACACCCATGGCCAGCAGGAATGGAGAAGTGGAGACGGAGACCTGGGAGAAACAGCTCTGCCCAGGCAGCGAGGGGCAGGGGTACCTTCGCTGTGCCATCAAGGAAGGTGCAGATGAAGTTCACGCTTTTCTTCGCCTTTTCATAGATGGGCAACTGCTTGACATCTAAGAGAGGAGAAGCGAGAAGAGGAGAGGAGAGGAGAAGAGAAGAGAGGAGAGGAGAGGAGAGCAGGGAGGGCTGTGAGAGACTGTGGAGGAAGGAGACAGGAGACTCTGCTGGGGACAAAGCTGGCTCCCTGGCCAGGCACTGCTCTTGGGTCAGCACAAGCCTCTGCAATGCTCCACATGCAGCTGAGCTGCCGTGCTGGAAGGGACACATCCAAGAAAGCTCTCGTGAAGCTGGGTTGAGGGCAGGGAAGATCCCTGTCCCCCAGCATTGCTGCCTCTGCCCAAGAGCAGGAGCTGGGTCCTCTCTGCTTGCTCCACCCCTGGGAGAAGTTGCAAGGGACCCACAAGGATCCTTGAGTCCCGCCCCTGCATAGGATGACCCCCAAGTCATGGAATGATGGAATGGTTTGGGTTGGAAGGGACCTTAAGCATGATCCAGTTCCAATCCCCTGCCACGCGAAGGGACACCTCCCAGTGGACCGGGTCAGGCCATCCATCCTGGCCGTGAACATCTCTAGGAACGAGGCAGGAACAACATCCGTGGGCAGCCTGGGCCAGCTCCTCACCAACCTCACAGGAGAACATTTCTCCCCAAGATCTCATCTCAATCTGCCCTCTTTCCGCTCAAAACCCTTCTACCTCATCCTGTACCTGCACTCCCACATCAATAGCCCCTCACCAGCTTTCCGGAAGCCCTTTTCTATATTTGAAGCTGCTCAAAGGTCTCCCCAGAGCCTTCCCTTCTCCTGGATGGACAACTCCAACTCTCATAGCCTGTCCTCGGACAGGAGGTCCTCCAGCCCACAGATCATCCTCGTGGCCTCCTCTGGACTTGGTCTCACAGATCCACGTCCTTCCTGTGCTGAGACCTCCAGAGCTGGATGTAGGACTCCAGCTGAGGTCTCACCAGAGCACAGGAACAGAATCCCCTCCCTGACCCTGGTGTCCAGCCCTGCCCAGCCCACCAGGACCCCTCACTCACGGATCTTCTGGGGCACGATGGCGGTCTCCTCATAGGGTTGTGGGGCAGAGTTGCTCCTCTGGGGAGACTCTTCCTCCTGACAGGTCTGCTTGGGGCTGTGAGGAGGTCTCTCTGCCATCGCTAGGGATGGAGGCAAAAGCGTAAGCAAAGAGAAGACAGAAGCTTCAGCAAATGCCTCAGCAACACAGGGTAAGACGTGAGATGTGCTCGGGAGCAACGAGCTCTGCTGCCTCTCCAGCTAGTTCCCAGAGAGACACTGAGAGCCTGGGGGCTGCGTCTTCCTCACCCCTCAAGGGTCGCGTGGGGGGTCCCGTTGTGGTGTCACAATGGGTCCTACCACAACCTGGCCAGGGGCTGGGGACGTCGAAGGACAGGGCTGTGGCCAGCACAGACAGGCCTTCTCACAGCTTGGCAACTTCAGAGAACATCATGTAGGCACTTACAAAGTTCATGGGAAATGCAGCAGCTTTAGAAAAACTCATGTCATCTGGGATCTTGTAGGCAAACTCCACTGGCGTGCACACTACTCCAGACCATGCATTGCACTTTACAAAAGCCATGACTGACTCCAATCTCAAATCCTTTCACACTGTCTCCGAGAGCTTCGACAGTTCCAGAGCATTCAAACCCAGGAACAAGGGGCATCTTGGGAGGGTTGTCAATATTCCCCTGCCGCACCATCAAATCAATCCAATCGAATCACATAGGAGGTCCTAAAGGGGCCCCAGAGGAGTCCTGGGGGTCCTATTGATGTGCAGAAGAAGCTCCTCAAATCTAATTCTAATAAGGAGCGAGGAAGGTCATGAATACGTAATAGGTGCCTACGAATAGGCATGTCTTCACGCTATAGCTATCTGCTTGTTAGACTGCTTGGTGTGTGAGTTAGGAGGATTACCCCCTCGCACCTGCCAGTGAATAAACACATACCTGCTTTATAACCCTTAACGGAGTTACAGAGTTTGATTCCGCAAAACACTAGAAAGGTCCTAGGGTGTTCTGAGGGATGCTGGGGGGCTCTAGAGGGGTTCTGGGCATCCCAGAAGGCTTGTAGAAGGTCCCAAAGGGGTGCTAGAGGGCTCTAGAGGGTTCCCAGGTCTCAAAATAGGTCCTGTAGGGAAAAGTGCGGTCCTAGAAGGGACTTGCCCTACAGAGTCCCCGAGGGCTCTGGAGGGGTCCTGACAGCCTGAGAACATAGTCTGCATAGTGGTCCTGGGTGTCCTAGAAGGATCCTGGAAGGCCTTAAAGGGGTCCCAGGGGGTTCTGGAGGCTTCCTGGGGGTCCTAGACGGGTCCTAGAAGGTTTTAAAGATGTCCCAAGGGGCTCTAGAATGGTGATGGGAGTCACTAGATGGGTCCTGCGGGTACTAGAAGGGTCCCAGAAGTCCTTAAAGGGGTCCTAGGGAGGGCCTAGAGCCTTCCTTTGGGTCCTAGAAAGGCCCTAGGAGGCCCTAAAGGGGACCCAGGGTGCTCTAGAAGGGTCCTGGATGTCTCTAGATTGGCCCTGGGGGACCAAGAAGGGTCCTGGGGGTTCTAGAGGGGTCCTAGAAGACCCTTAAGGGGTCCCAGTGGGTTCAAGAGGGTCTCTAGCGGGGGTGCTGGTGGTCCTAGAAGGCACACAGAAGGCCTTAAAGGAGCCTCTAGGGAATTCCTGAGGGTGCCAGAGAGGTCCTAGAAGGTTCTAAAGGTGTCCCAGGAGGGTCTAGATGGGCCCTTGGGGTCTCTAGATGGGTTCTGAGGTTCCTAGAACGAAGTCATATCGACTCTATCCACAGTGTTCTCAGTCAGACAGAGCAGACTCACTGCCATCACACCATAGTGAGTCCCTTCCCAGAGGAGGCCATTTTGGAGGCGGCACCAGCCTCGTCTGGAGAGACTCATTCCGCCGTGATGAGACAGAAGCCCAGCTGGGACAGTGCCCAGTGACTGTCCTGGGGGGCTTGAAGTGGTCACATGAGAACAGCACTGCTGTCATTTGCTCAGGTGAGGGCTCGGAAACCACTGTGCTGATTCCATTTGCCACTTGGGTGCAACAAGGCCACCCAAAGCACGGACTCCATGGCAGCACCAGGGTCAATTTCTGCCTGGAGAAAGCCTGGCTTCACCAGGAGGGATCTGGGGAGGGTTGTCTCCTCACATACTGACTGCTCTCGTGTGGGAGAGCTGAGGGCTGAGTGGGCACAGGTGCCTCTGCCCTCGGGGCAGCAGCTCAGACCTGGGGCCACCACCAGGCCTGGGCTTCCCTGCTCTTCTGCTCCAGGGCTGGCCCACGATGGGGCTGTGTGTTCAGCTCCATCTCCCCAGGTGATGGCAGCCGTGTCCCAGCCGCCAGGAGCCTCATGGAGCCCAAAACAGACCTGCAGGGGTGCTCGGGTG
Organism: Coccyzus lansbergi; assembly: GCA_033558105.1. NCBI lineage: Eukaryota > Metazoa > Chordata > Aves > Cuculiformes > Coccyzidae > Coccyzus > Coccyzus lansbergi. The sequence continues at coordinate 417,020 of JAUMJK010000021.1, read as the reverse complement.
GACATTTTGAGGCAGCAGGGGCTTCCCTGAGCCAGGAAAATCCCAGAAAAAAACAGGCGGGAGCGGGACGGGTGGCGCTAGGCTCGTGACAGCTGACAAACGCTTGTCCCGCGGGGCCGGACGGGACGGGGAGGTCCCGGAGCCTACCGGGGGAGAGTTAAACGGACCCGTGGGAGCACAGCAACGATCATGGTGGTCACCCGGCAGAAGATGAAAGCTGCTCCAGGTGCTGCAGCAGGCAGGATGGATGCTGCCAGCCAGCCAAAGCCGCACTGGGTGCTTGCAGCTCCCCAGAGCCTGGGCTGCAGGCAGTGCCCCCCTCCCACACCAGCTCGTGCTTCTGGTCCTGGCTTCACTTGTGAAAGCGGCACTCGAGTGGAGAAGTTAAGGGACGAGGTGAAGAGGCTGAGGACTGTCAGGGAGTGTGAGAGGGAGATAGGTCAGTGGAGCAGGGCCCTCTCACTAACTCAGTGGCTGCTGGAGCTGGTGTGTCTGAACACCATCCACCTGCAAACCGCAAGGTTGGGCTTACAAGAGATGGGCAATGGCAGCAAGTTCCTGCCAGATGAAGGAAACCTGCTCTGCTCGCCCAGACGACAAAACGCCAGATCCCCCGATGAACAAATACCGAGTGCTCCAGGTGGAATCCAATCCCGAGGATGAGGATGATGGCTCCCACCGCCTAGAATCTTTTCCTAGGCTGCACCATCCTCAGAAAAAGATTAAAATGCCCTCCACTAAGAAGAAGAGGGTGATTGTTGTAGGGGACTCCCTCCTAAAAGGAACAGAGGGACCCATCTGCAGACCGGGCCTGCTCCACAGAGAGGTCTGCTGCTTACTGGGGGCATCAGTGAAGGAGGTAGCTAGAACACTTCCTTCCCTGGTCCACGAGACAGGCTACTATCCTCTGACAGCAGTCCAAACTGGCAGTGATGATATAGAGAATAGAAAGCCCAAAGGCGTCAAGAAAGACTTCAGGGCCATTGGGAAAATGATGGAGGGCTCTGGGGCTCAAATAGTATTCTGATCCATCCCAAGGCTAAATACGGAGTAGCAGGAAGTCAGGAAGAAGAATTCGATTAATGCCTGGCTTTGAGCCTCATTTGAGGAGAGGGGCTTTGTCTTCTTTGATCATGGGATGGCTCACGCACCCCCAGCCTTTGTTACTAAGGATGGGAATGTAATCAAAAGGAACAGCCTTTGGGGATAATCACCCAATGGGACGAGTCAGCCAAAGATCCTTTAATGATTTTAGGATGGATATTTTTAGCTCGCCAACCCAAGAAAGCTATTTTGACACGAGTTGAAATGTTTGCAGAATTAGTTGTTAAGGGATGGCAAGGATTCATGGACAGGAGCCAGAAAGTACAATTATACCTATGGCAGACAATTATTTACAATGGTATTACCAAAACGGTCTACCAATACAAGTTGCCTTACAAGGATATAAAGGGAGAGTAGAGATACAACATCCAGCACATAAGACAATCACTTCCTAAAAACAAATACAAATAGAACACAAGCCAAAAAAATTGTGAACATCCAGTTGAAGGAGAAGCTGTATTTACAGATGGAAGTGGCAGAACAGGTAAAGCCGTGGTAGTGTGGAAAGATAATCTGTGAAAAGAAAACGCATATTGTGATTTGTCCACAATCACCTCAAGTTGTAGTGTTAAAAGGAATAATAGAGTCCTTTATGTTGTTCCAAAATCATGGGGTGGCTCACGCACCCCCAGGCTTTGTTACTAAGGATGGGACACGTGTGTCTCCTAGGTGGGGCTAAAGCCCTTGTTAGAAACCTAGCTAAGCTTATAAACTGAGCTTTAAACTAGATGTGAAGCGGGAGGGGATTGTGACCAGGCTAGACAGGAGTGAGCCTGGAGGTGGGACACCGGTTACTCTGCGAGGGTGTCCTGGTGAGGACCACCAGTACATCACCACACAGCAAGTGTGGATGATTAAACCTGGGGGTGATAAGGAAGATATGGACACTTTGGTGCTAGCTCCTCCAGTGACAAGGGAATTGGGAACAAACACTGTTCCCTCTAAGAGGACTGAAGGCTCAGCAGCTCAGCTGATGTGCATTTACACCAGTGCGCGCAGCATGGGGAATTAGGAGGAAGCTGGAAGCTCTCGTAGGGCAAGGAGCCTATGATGTCATTGCCATCATGGAAACATGGTGGGATGACTCATATAACTGGAGTGCAGGTACGGTGGGGTATTAACTCTTTGGGCAGGACAGGAAGGAAAGGAGAGGAGGCGGGGTAGCCCTCTTTGTAAGGGAGAACTTGGACACCTTTGAGAGTGATTGTGGCAATGAGGAGATTGAGTGTCTGTGGGTTAAAATCAGAGGAGCCCATAAGAAGGTAGATTTTGTGGTGGGAGTATGTTACGGGCCCCCCAGACAAGGAGAAGCAGCTGATGAGCTCTTCTATAAGCAGCTGGGGCTAGTCTCTAGATTGATGCATCTCGTTCTCATGGGAGACTTCAATCTTCCTGATATATGCTGGAAGTACAATAGAGCAGAAAGGAAGCAGTGTAGGAGACTCCTGGAGTGCGTGGAAGACAACTTCCTTGCACAGCTGGTGGGCAAAGCAACAAGGGAAGGTGCCCTCCTGGACCTGCTGTTTGCGAACAGAGAAGGCCTATTGGATGCAGAAGGAACAACAGTGACAAGGGATGAGGACAAGGCTGAGGTACTTAATGCCTTCTTTGCCTCAGTCCTTAATTGTGAGGAAAGTTGTTTTCTCTGCGTACAAACACAGGAGCTAGAGGAGCAAAATGAGGCTCCCATGGTCCAAGAGGAGGAGTTGGTTGCCCAACTAGACACCCACAAGTCTATGGGGCCAGATGGGATCCACCCAAGGATACTGAAGGAACAGGTGGCCCCTTTCATTCATCTTCCAAAAGTCCTGGCTGAATGGGGAAGTTCCACTGGACTGGAGGCTGATGTTGTGCCCACCTACAAGAAGGGTCGCAGAGAGGATCCAGGGAACTCCAGGCCTGTCAGTCTGACCTCAGTGCCAGGGGAAGTCATGGAATAGGTGATCTTGAGTGCAATCATGAAGCACTTGCAAGAGAACCGGGTGATCAGGCCCTGTCAACATGAGCTCACGAAAGGCAGGTCTTGCCAAACTAACCTGATCACCTTCTGTGACAAAGTGACTCGGCTGCTGGATGAGGGAAAGGCTGTGGATGTATCTTCCCAGAGTTCAGTTTCTCACAGCATTCTGCTACGGAAACTGTCACCTCTGGCCTGGACAGGTGCACACTCTCCTGGGTGGAAAACTGGTCGGCTGGAGAGCCCAGAGAGTGGTGGGAAATGGAGTTAACTCCAGCTTGAGGCCAGTGACAAGTGGTGTCCCCAGGGCTCAGTACTGGGTTCGGCCCTGTTCAAAGTCTTTGTTGGTGACCAGGATGAAGGTATTGAGGGCACCCTTAGCAAGTTTGCAGGCGACACTAAGCTGTGTGGAAGTGTGGATCTGCTGGACGGTCAGGAGGCTCTGGGAAAGGGCCTGAACAGGCTGGACAGCTGGGCAGAGTCCAATGGCAGGAGGTTTAACATGGCCAAATGCCGGATCTTGCACGCCTTGAATGCTGTGTTCAGTTCTGGGCCCCTCACCACAAGAAGGATGCTGAGGCTCTGGAGAGAGTCCAGAGCTGGTGAAGGGGCTGGAGAACAGGCTGGTGTTTAGCCTGGAGAAGAGGAGGCTGAGGGGAGACCTCATTGCTCTGTAACTACCTGAAAGGAGGTTGTAGGGAGGAGGGTGCTGGCCTCCTCTCCTAAGTGACAGGGGTCAGGACAAGAGGGAATGGCCTCAAGCTCCACCAGGGGAGGTTTAGGCTGGACATTAGGAAAAAGTTTTTCACAGAAAGGTTCATTGGGCACTGGAACAGGCTGCCCAGGGAGGTGGTTGAGTCACCTTCCCTGGAGGTGTTTAAGGCACAGGGGGACGGGGTGCTAAGGGACATGGTTTAGTGTTTGATAGGAATGGTTGGACTCGATGATACAGTGGGTCTCTTCCAACCTGGTTATTCTGTGATTCTAGCACAGTGCCCACTTTTCCTTTGCCCTCTACCTGCATATTCTTCTCCTTTTCTCACCCAGCATGAACTACTTGATGGACCACTGGCGGGCTCCGATGGAGCTGCTGCAGATCCCTTATCACTGATGTCTTTGTCAAGAAGATGACAAAGTATTTTAGGCATGGCATGTAGATCTTCTTGGAGTATTTATTGCAAATAAATCCCAATGCTCTATAGAGAATGGTGCCCAAATCTACCAGGACAGAGTTTTATTGGCAGAAAAGGATCTTAGCAGTGTGGAATTGGTGGCATGGGAAAACGAAAAACTAGAAGACAAGAAGTAACTATGTACAACCAAGATTAATGTAGCAACCCTGCTTTTTAACCTCTAATATCATCTTATCCAATGATAATCTGCACAATTCTCTACTTTTGTTGTTTGAGAATCTTTCCGGTTGTTTATTTCCCACTGCAGCCTTTCACTGGAGCACATTCTCTGGAAGCAGTGCAGCTGCGGCATGGCTGCTGGTTGATGGTTGTTGAAGACTTACAGGAACAGAAAATCACCAATTCCCTTCATTCCCCTGCCCCAGGACATACTCAGCCTGGAGTTAAATGCGGTCCAAGCAGAAAGCTAATTGGTCTGAGGACTGTAATAGTGGAGGAGACCAAGTGAAGATGTCCAGCATAACATTAATAGATATGTGACTGACAAAGTTTCATTTGTAATATTAAAGATGAAGTGTCATGAGGTGTGAAAATACATCATTTTTGTTATTCAGCTGAATTACTCTCGCTGACAGTATAAAGGTCATGGAAACTGAGAAAAACAGTGGAAGTGAAAATACTGATGGCACATAACAAGCCATTACACATTACAAGCCATTACTAAAGAATCCATATCCAGGAAGTTATATTGATGGTGAAAGACACACTCGGAAGCCGATGATGCAGAGAAAGTCATAGTTTAATCACAGCAGGGAGTAAATTCTATCAGGGCATCCATATTTTGTGCAGACTTATAGTTCCATGTCTACTCAGAGCACAGGACATCCAGGGCATTTCTCTGGTTTATTAACTTGTCTGCAGGGATTTTGCAATAATTGATTCGATCATGAGAAAATCGGTATTATGTAGGCTGGGGGTCTGGAGCTGATCAGCTCCAACACACGCTCCCTGCTCCACCCCCAAAGAAGGGACAAATTAACTTGCTCATGACCTTGCTCCCTGAGTTTTGAGTATCTCCAAGTTTGTTCCAATGTCTGACAAGTCTCCTAGAGCAAGAATTCTTCCTAATGTCTAACTTGGGTTTCCAGTATCCTAGCTCAGTTCCATTGTCTCTCGTCCTTGTACTGTGTACCTCTGAGAAGAGTCCTGAGCTCATCTGCTCTACATCCTATCATCTAGACAGCGGTTGTTGCCATCAGTAGGATTTCCCCTTGACCACCATTTCTCCAGTCAGGACAAACCCACTTCCTGCTGCTTCACATCACTCATCATGGTCCTGTCCCCATGACCCTTTTTGGCCCCATACAGGTCTTGCAGCAATTTGCCGCTGTCTTTTGTTTACTGGGAAGCCCCGAACCAGGCATGGTTCTCCAGAGGGAGTAGCACAAGTCCCAGCCTGAGGGGAACCAATCATGCCCTTCAAGCTGTTTGCTACACCCCAGGGTAATACAGCCCACTATAGGCAGGCATACTGGTCACTCATGTTCACCTTGCTGCCCACCAGGACTTTAACTCCTCACAAAGCTTCTTTCCACCCAGTTGTCCCCCAGCTTGTGCTGTTGTGTGCAGTTGCTCCACTCCAGGGACTTTGTCCCTGCCTTGTTAAGTTCATGAAATTTCTGTCAGCCCATGTCCACAGCTGAATGCCTTCTGAAGAGCAGTCCTGCTCTCCAGTATGACAGCCGCTCCCTTTTATTTAGCAGCAGTAGTGGGCTAGCTGACTGTAATGCACCAGGTTGTTATTAAAGGTAGTGAAACGGGATCGTCAGCTTCAAAATCATCCCCTCAGGAATGCCGTTAGTCGATGGCTGCTGCCTGGACTTTGTACTACTGCATCCCAGTGGTTCGCAAATCAGCAGGAGAAGAGCAGATAGGAGCTATGATCTGAGCACATTTGACACACATGCCAGTTCTGTGTTGATCCCAGTGGTTTGGAGAGCTAACAGTAAAGGCTTTCTTTCCAGTTTTACTTGTTTGCTTTCTATATGCAATCAGCAAAGTTCTTTTTCCCTCCTCTGAAATTACTGTAAAATTATTAACCCGTATTTAGAAGGCCGGTAGTAAAATGTTAGGCAAAATACCCAGTGTAGGTGAGGAAGAAAAAGCGATAGTATACTGGTTCCAACCTCCTTAATACACAACATCCTTCCTTCTAAGCAAGAAAGAAGATCACCCCACACTGCCAGTTTCCATAAGGTGTTAATTCACTTTTCTAGTTCTCACTTAGCTTCCAGCTGTGATTTTTGAAGTCTGTTACCGGTTACAATGTAGATATCTAAGCACAGTTCTTCAGATACCATTCAAAGAAAGATCTTCCCAAGGGGCTTTGCACCAGGCTGCCCAGGCACAGTAGATGTCAGCTGAGAGGTACCTGCTGAGAGATCATTATCAGTGGAGTTCCTACCACAGGAGAAATAAACTAGAACTTATGCATGCTTTCTCAATATTTTCTCAGAGCTTATGTTGCACGAGTTTCACGAATTTCACAAACTAGCATTGCTGGAAACTAGCACTAAACTAGCATGTGGCAGGTGGGCTCCCAAGTGCCAGTTTGGACACTACTGGCCTGAACATCCCAGGCATACCCATACGTACAGCAGCAGTGGGCACCTCACCAGTGTCTTTTTGCTTTCTACATGGACCTAGAACATTTTCTGCTGATACTCCTCCCTGCTCAACAACCACACAGCCAGTGCATTCATCAGAGCATGTCTGGACTTCTTTTCCCGCCATGTTTTGAACGGGCTGAGTGCATTTCAACATGCAAAAAAGAATTGATGAGACTGCTAGTATCTGCTTTTTTTCTCTTTCCACCAAGCTGCTCACCACATGGAATAGCAGAGACCACAGAGAAGATGTTACTAAGGGTTGTATTATATCCTTAGGCCCTTTGACAAGTGGCAGTTAGCTGAGCCTAGCTGTGATTACCTGGAGCCCAAAAGCTGCAGGAGGAGGCTGGGACAGACCATGCTAGACAGGTTTAACTGATGTGGCTATTGACTTTTGGGATGGCTTGTTTCATCCCAAGGCCACAGACCACAAAATTATGTCTGCGGGAAGCAGCTAAGAAGTGACCTGGTGAGTTTTCCAGGAGGGAAGAATTGAGGGTTTGGGATGATACGGTAAACCAATGTGTGCAGACCAGTCTCCCACAGAGAAGAGACGACTACCATGCAGAGACACCACTGAGGACTTGATGATAGGTCAACTGGTGGCCTTCAGAGACTGAAGGCATACACAGCTGCCTACTCCCTTAGCTGCTGAACTCACCACAGCGTCCAACAGTGGCTGAACACGCAGTGAGCACTTCACAACACCTGCTGACAGATTTCAGCTGCCTAGATGATCACTGGAGAGAAGTGAGTCTCTGAAAGAAAATAAGGTGCTTGTAGGAGACATCCTAAGTACGGCTCTAAGTGCAACTAAAAGGTAGAATTAGAGATCTGTGCGTTTTGCATTACCTATATAGTATTTCCCTTCTCACCAAGTGAGAAAGAATGGGAAGCAGTCTCTGCAAAGGAATGTCCCAAGATGATTGTGCAGGGTGCATCCAAGTAAAGCTGCACAAAGACTAATTTCTGCCAGCATAGCCAGGCACTTAAGGAGACATCAGATTTCAGGGAGTGTTTTATTACACAAGATATTTATACAGAGATATACAGAAGTGCCTTTTTTGTCAGAAAGGCAGTCACATTGATCATCAACTGCCAGCAGCAGCAGCAAGATCATTTCCTGCCAAACTGAGGCAACGGTGGTGGCACTTTGATGTCTTGGCCTCTTTCCAGTTTCTTCTCACAGTCAACGAGATAATTGACCCCATCGATGACAATCTGTACTAGCTCCACCTGCAACAACAAGAAGAAAACTGTAGTAAAAGAATCTTTAGCTAATGGTGTTCATAGACAAAGGGAAGACTGGTTTGTAGTATATTGAGAGCAGATAAAGCTCAGAATAAGGAGGGTCATGGACGCACTGTGGCACAGGGAGCACGGGTCGTGCTGGTCTGGTGGAAACCCTTAGTAATTCCTTTCTCTTTTTTGCCCCGAGTTTGGACCACTAGCAACACAAACTTTCATACAGGCTTCTGAGGTTATATCCATCCAATTCTGCTCCTACATGCATTCCTCCAATAACAGAGCAAAGAAACACAAGTCCTTGTTCAATATGTCTAGAAATGTGCTGGGAGACCTATTTCAACTGCGACCACCATGAGGGTGCAGGATGCTCGCAAGGCGTGCGCTGAGCAGTAAAGCCTGGCACAAGCAGAGGAGCCTCTTCATTGTGTTGTGCTTATGTACAAGGATGAAGAAATCAAGACAGCAGTGCTGCGAGTGCTCACATCACTGGGCACTGAAGGAGAAAACGCCTTTGCTGTGTCTCCCCAGCTCGCCAGCCTACCTGGCCCCTGTGCTTGCAGGAGAGTTGATGTGAGCACAGAGTCAGATGGAAACTAACGGGGGTGGTGGTGCAAACCGAAGGAGGCAGAAGCTCCTCACCCCGACTGACAACAGCCCTGGATGCTGCTGAAGACAAGGGGCAGGATTCCCTGCCATGGCTGGAGCTAGGAGGCTGGCAGGAATACGTGTTTGGCCCCAGCCACTTAGACTGCCTGAGGATACTCATCAAACCAGAGCCTTGTACTTCTTCACAGACACGGCTCCAGACTTGATGTTCCCCTGCAGATGCCCATGAACCCTGGTGCAGAGATTGATCAACTGTGGGAAAGACGTCCTGCTTATTCTGCGAAGCATCCTGGCTTTCCTGAGGTGGTTTTGCCAAGGTCAGGACTCACATCTCTGAAGCAGAGGCACTCATCCCAAACTCCTACTAGCTTACATCATCCATCACTTCTCTAGGTTTCAGCACTTGCTTTACACTGGTAGGAGTGGGATTAGTGCCAGGGCCAGCACAGAACCAACATTTGCCCTTCTATATGGCAGGGGGCAATGGTGTCTTTGAACCCTTTCTCAAAATTGCTCCAGAGTATAAGGTGTCTTGTCCCCAGTAGACCTTCTCCACAGGTGGTGACCACAGGCCCTGTGGTTTTGTTAAACAGGAAGCTGGAGCATTGATTTTCTTTAGTCTTCACAAAACGCTTCATTACCAACCTTAAATGGTGAGTTTGTTAAAACCAAATGCAAAGACTAAATCCCGTTGTCTATTTTTTGTGACAGTCACAGATTCTCATGGGATTTGTTTTTACTCTAAAGCATCTCAGTGGCTTAGCGGTTTCTTTTATTGTCTTTTACAGACCAGCTCTGTGGGGAAATCAGAGGTCTGAATTGGCAGCCTCCAGGAGGAAAGCAATTTCATAGGAAGTTTGCATTGACCAGTAACTGAAACGAAGGAAAAACACAAACAATTTTATCTGGCACCTTTGGGAACAGAATTCAGTTCTGCAAACACATTTATCCCATAATGGAATTTATTTTATTAGGTACTGAAAATCATACCTCTTATAACAAATGATTTCTATCCCCTTGAGTTTGTCCTATCTTATTTAGATTTCAAAATCTTTAAAGTAGGGGTTGTACCTTATCTGTTAGCTTAATCTTTGGATTTCTTGCTGTATGAGGAATCATTGACACCAGGGGAAGTCTTCATATGACCAAAAATGTATACGATTAGCCTGTCTATCTGTAGAACTATTAATTGTTCATGCCGTATAATCAATCCTCTTTTATTATCAGTGTTACTTTAGTATAAATCACAGACGGTGATATTTCAGATAATAAGACACGTCTTTGTCAGATCCAAAGGAACATAGCTGCCTATATCGAACTCCAACATTTGCAGAGCCCTGTCCAAATACCCCTTGGCTGTGAACACACTCAAGGCATGTCTGAATAAAGCAGCAGAAGATCTCACTTGGCTCTTCCTAGTGGTAGAAAACCCAAGGTGAGCAAGGAAGGGAAGCCAAAGGGCTGGCTGTGGAGTAGTGTGAATCTAGCTGTATTGTCCCAGGCTTATATTGCTGTTATGAAAACCTACCAAGAATCAGGCTACAGCAGGACAAAGCTCAATCTATCTCTAAGCTAGCAAAGCCTCTTGGCACTGTGCTTTTCTGGATTAACACACCTTGACAGTATGCTTTTCTTTGCAATGGGGATTTAACTTGCAGCAAAGCCCACCAGGTAATTAAAATTTTGCTGCTGGGCAGCCCTTCAAATGCTGGCATGTACAAGCAGCTTGGCACCTGAGCCCAAATCGTGCATTGCATTTTTAGTGAAGAAAGAGTCCCCAGGAGACATCAATACCACCAGGGCCTGCCTGGTTGACCGTAGCTGAAAGGGTATAGCACGCACCAAGGTGGGCGAGATGCATGTTTGACAGAAGGCTTGAACCTCTACTTCCTACCTACTATTAGAGTCAATGTTTCACTCAGTTGTTCTTGACGTGGCCAAGGGTGACCACAGTCCTAGGTGAGGAAAGGGAAGCAGCAGCAGTGCCACAGGACCTACAGCCTGTGACCTGGAGTAAAGGTTTGGTTCAGGCAGAGCTTGTGGAGGGGGGCTGTAACTTTGATGAGACCGTTCCTCCCCTATCCTCTAGCAGACTTACTTTTAAGGGCTGTTCTGCTTCACAAAATTCTTAAAAATGAAGCTGGAATGTGGTCTGGGACCTGAGTCTCCTAGGAGAGCAGCAGCAGCAGCAGCAGCAGCAGCAGCAGCAGCAGCACCAAACTATAGGTTCATTTCCATTCTCTGGCATAACAAATACTCATTAAAACTGAAATAGCTTCAAAAGAAATGCCTGAGACGAGCCCATCTCACTATAATCTACAACCCATTGGGGAAGGCTCAGAGCTGACAATTAAATCGCTGCCCTCATTGAAACCTAGCTTGGTGCTTTGGCGCATAGTGCAAACAAATTTCATTTGTGGAATTTGCTCAGAGGCTTAGGGTTTGTTTGGTTTTTTTCATTGCCACAATAGGAATGTCTGGTAAGCACTTGATGCACATCAGTTATTTTTCACTGTGTAAGTACTGCCACTGGACCAGATTCATGAGAAGTAAAAACTGCCATGGCTCCGCTGAGTTCAGCAGAGTGAACCCAGCCAGAAGGAAAGTGACTCATATTAGCACAGATCTAGGCTAAGAAGCAGGGGTAGAGGAAAAAGAATAAATTACCTCTGATCGCCCCATGCGGTCCAGATTGGATATATCATACACATCTGCTACTGCTGCCGTGTCCACTCCACCAGTGCCACGCTTTTGCAGACGCAGGTTCTCCAGGATTTTAGGGAACCTCGGATCCTATTGAAAGAAACAGTCTTGAGTTTATTGTCTTTTATTCTGTACATTGTGCCAAACTGTTGTGATGCAATTGTCCAGAACTCAATAGTTTCTTCAGAAGGACTGGTAGGGATGGGTAGTTTTCTCAGTCCTTGGATTACAGCCCATCTGGTCTACTGTATGTTGAGCAGGTTAATTTTCATACTAAATGTAATCATTTGCAGAATAAAAGTGTAGTCAATTAGTTGTTCATTATCCCTGTGACCTTGTTACACATCATGCTAGTGTGCAGTCCCTGGGAGCTGTCATTTTTAACTTGTTCCTTTGTAAGTCAGAAGAGTTGATTTATGTCACTGGCCTTTTAAATGACTTACATACCTTGCTAAGCCTGGGCAGCTTAACATGGACTCCAGCACGTAAACCTGTTCCCAGATTGGAAGGACAGGTCAGAACGTATCCAAGACGCTCGTTCCACATGAACTCCCAGCCTCGTTCTTTAATTAATCTTTCCACCTATGATGGCAGGAAAAAAAAAAGACAGCATACAAATATCTTATTTCATAATGCCTGCTTCTGTGTTCCCAAACACACTACCTGTGCAAACTCTTCTATGAATGATCTAAACTTCCTCTGCTTCAACAATCAAGAAGTTTTAGTTCCCAACAGTCCCTACTTGATCTTGCTTCTTTGGGCTGAGTCATAAAGTGATATGGAAGGGATGCACAGCTGTATCACTTCTACACTTGCTGGGGGGTTTCTGAGACAGAGATGTGTCTAGAAAGACAGAGAAGATGTTTTGCCAAGGTAGGAAGATTGAAGCAAGCACTCCAAAGCTAATCCAATATACACATACATACTCAGGAAGAAAAGCAATGTGATGGAAACAAATGCTGTTCCTCCACAGTGCACATCAAGAGGGCTTTCCAAGGACCCTAACAGGTTAAAAAATACTTCTTTCATGCAGCCTGAATATTCTTAGAGTCTTGGAGACTTAAAGACAGTTTCAGTCAGATGTAGTTTAATCTTTCATATATTATGACAGTCCAACCAGGAAAAACGTGCACAAGATTCATGTATACAGTTTGGCCATGTCAGCTGTCCCATTGCACCTTGCTATGTTGCCTGTGGGACACAGCAAAATCCCATTTCACTATTAAAGCAATATTTTCTGTGTCAAAGCAATATACAGGGTTGCAGTGGGCTATAGCCACCTTGCAGCTAGCCAAGACTGTCTAGAAAAAAAGTGTTTTAATCCACACACCATTTCATGAAAGTTTCATGAAAGTTGTTGTTTGGGTTTTTTGGGGTTTTTTTGTCTTTTTGAATGACCAGACTGGGAGTCATGACTATCAGTTTTTAGTATTTTAGTTAAAAAAAAATTCTGTATCTCTCCAAAACTGGCAGTGAGCCCAGGGGTCTTCAGTTCTCAGTCTTGTGCACAACCTCAGGGACATCCTCCCCACTCCCAGCATCGGGGTGAGAATAAGGAGATGGGGCCTTATAAATTCTCCATTCAAGCAAACCCAGCAATCCAAACAAGCTGCTTGATTTATGAATGAAGTGGCAAGAAGACAATGTTTCCTCAGCCAGTTTTTGGGGGTTTTAATATAAGAACTACAAGGTATTTTTAATTATTTTCCCCTCATCTAGCAATTTGCCTGTGTTTCCTTCTTTAAGTACATTAGTGTGCATTGCTATGTGGACTGCTGTTACTTAATTTTGCATGTCCCAGAGATGAACTACAGTAAACAGCCCAAAAATAAACAAATGGGAATAATAGATTCATTGAGACAGTACCTCTTTTAAACCACGGCAAAATCTTTCGAACACCCGCTTCATGTTGCCACCCTTCTCCATGGAGATCACCCTGGTGTGGTCCTCCTCATTAATCCAGATAAGAAATGTCTTGTCATTGTTATGCCTAATTGGCAGAAAAAAAAAAAAATAAAAAAATTACTGTATTTAAAAAGACAATCCCTGAAAAATAATACTCAATATCCTAAGATTTGTCACAGTCTTTCAAAGCTGTGGAAGGGTTAAGCACAGCAATATAGCATTGTTCTGCAGAGTTAGGAATCTGATGTACTTTCACAGCTGGATCCCCCAAGCAAATGCAATTACACGGGTTTCTTGGGCGTATTGAGAACAGGTTTTCTAATCACATCATACTACTCCAATGTTCAGTGAGGAAAAATGTGCTGTCTTCCAGTGTGAGCAGAGCTGGGAGGTGTCACAAAGGGAGAAGTCAAGGTCTCCATCCTCTGTTACCTGGATAAGTTCTTGTTCTTACAACACTGCCGAGCTAGTAAAAAGCACTAGCTTTTTTTTTTTGCTTTTTTTTTTTTTTTTTTTGCTGCTGGGGGCTAAGCAATCACATCCCTGTATCGCTTGGTAGCACTGGATTGCCAAATCAGTCACGTGTCTGAGGAGAGCAGCTGCACATTGCTGCCAAACAGCATATTAATGATGCTGCCTTGTCAGTTAAGATAAAAATGCCTGAAAATAAAAATGCCTTGCTTCAAACAGATCAGTCATGGCTAGGTTTATTAACTGCTAAGTCACACCTATGGTGGCTTTATCTGGTTTTTTCTCCTCTTCTGTGTCTTCTACTACAGCCTTTCTACAGCACGTAGAAGGTGATTGATAAGATCAGATTCATTTGTACACACAGTGAAATATTACAAGGTTTGAAATACCTGGAATTTGAAAGTGAAAGTTCACTGATAGCTTGCCTTTCAGCTGGGCTTTTACTGTGGCTCCCTGTTTCTGCATTTGGAGTTTGCCAGGGCAACACTGAGGAGGTGTAAACACCCTGTTCTCTGACATTATGGTCACCCAAGGCCCAGCTACCTTGTCTTCAGTCACAAATGTTCAGGGAAGGGTTTTCCAAGTATACTGAAACTGGTCCTTTAATTAACTTTTTCCATTGCTTTAAGGAATGTGGAAGAAGGCCACACCAGTGGGTTTAAACTGTGCCATCACCACTGATGACATCAATGGGAATAGTCCTGCAGTCCTTAAAAGGGAACACAGTGAAAACTTTATATGCAAAATCATTTCCAGAACGTGTACGCTTTGATAATAATTACTTGTAAGAGAAAGGCAGGTTTTGCAAATGTGACTTACTGAACTACTTTCCAGTCATGCAATTTTTTTGAAGTTCTGCCTGATATTTCACATGAAAAACAAGCCAAAATCAGATCTGCTTTATTCAGGAGATCCCTGGATAGTGTTTATATTGTTGGTACTTTTGTTTGTTTGTAGAAACAATGAATGTGATGCCTCAGATTTATTCTTTTCCTCAGATTTAAAAAGGGTCTGGGGAACTAATATGAAGGTTGTTGACATTAAAAAATATCCTCATAAATTTCTCACATGTCGCGTGTGATCAGGTTTCAGAGTACCTGTTCCTAACAGAAATCATATTTAGCTCTTTGCAGTAATGTTGACTGTGCTTCTGAACATGAGCCAGCATTGTCACACTCTACTTGAAGAGCAGTTATGGGTTTTCTTCCACATAAAGTCCCATCCTCTGTGAAAGTCCTGAACCTGCCTAGGGCAAGGAAATAGACCAAATGTTTCTTCAGCATCTTTTTTAGTCTAATTTTTCAGGATTACTGCATCTGGTAATGCCTAGACATATACCAGCATGGATGAAGATGCTATGTGCTGTACAGCTTCCCCATCCTCTGTTAGCAGGTTTGCATCTGATCTTGGAGTTATTGTCCCTTTCTCTTCCCAGAAAGCATTGGATTTGGGCACAAAATACTTCAAGTGTGTTGTGAAAGTAGAAACAGACCTAGAACAAAATAGGAAATTCAATTTCTTTATCTCCTTGTTGTCCAGTTAATTTGGAAAAACAAAAAAAAAAGTTACTTTCAGCTCTGGAAGGGAGAAGAATACAGGAGTCTGCAAAGTGGTGTGCAGCTGTAATAGTGATGGTTCCTAGCTGATGGCATGGCTACAGTCTGGCCTTAGAGCCACTCTTGTTACCTCAGCTCTGCTGACTTTTTCCCCAAATCAAATTTTTATCTAGAAATAGAAAAAAAAATTGAGACAAAAACCCAAGGAAGGAGCTATGCCTATGGCACTTTGTTGTGCAGAAGATATTAGTGTTGGCTTCTTGAATATAAAGTTATTACCCATTCTGTTGTTCATTATTGGGGGTTTTTTTGTCTTTGTATTTTGTTGGGGTTTCTAATTAAGCAAGAAAAAATTATTTTTTTACTGAAGCAAACTGAACATGCTATGCATACAGGAACAAAGTGGCTGCAAGGTTAGGACAAGCAAGGAGATTTGTAATGCAATCTTTAAAACTCAATATAAGCTTCTGCATGTCACACAACATACCAGATTCCTCTGGCATCTGGCCAGTCACGTGCCATCCCAGCACATGTTAGCAAAGGGGACACAGGCTTATCAAAGAGAAAATGATCCTGGACACCAAAATGGGGCCAAAGAGAGAGAGAGAGAGAGAAAGAAAGCAAAACAAAATTCAGGTTTATTCAAGGAAGCAGTATAACTCTGTCTAATACATTTAATATGAAGGCAATCAATGTACACATAAATTACACACTGTAGTTTATGAATCTGGCTCCTTCTTCGAAAAAATAAAAGCTCTTTTCCCAGTTGATTTTCTTGTAGATTCTCATTGGTAGTATGACAATATTTTGCAAAAAATGTTTTTTGAATGTATGGAGGAATGGGACTTGGGAACCTAATACCACACACACCAAAGGGACCTAGCTTCTAGCACCAGAGGTGTTTTCTGCTAACAGACACGTTTCTTATAGGACAAGGCAATGAGTTCTTAAAGACTGAAAAAAGTAAAAGATACTAGTTCTGAAAAGATATTTCTTCAGCACAGATATTTAGTAATTTATTCTGAGCATGAAGTCAAGGTGGGAATTAAATCAGTGTGAAGACTGACCTTTTTGAATTGTTCTGTTCCTTGGCAGAGATACTATTTCTGATTTAATAAATGTAGCACTTGCTGTGCCACCAACCTGCCACATTCCAGGTGAATTAGATTTTCTTTAACTGAGCTGGGTTTTTTCCCAAAGAAAAAATATATTTTATTTTCATGTGTGCTGAAAAATTTTTCTTCCTAATCCCTCAAACACTGCCATATCAAATGTTGTGTATGGGTTTTCCAGTTGGGTTTTTCTTTTTAATCTAGGGTTTAATTAACAGCAGTCAGATAAACTGTACAAATCAAATATGGCATGGCAGACTAGTTGACATGCTTTTCTTCTTTTCCCCTTAGTGGAGAATTTTAGGTTTTCATCTTTGAATACACTGTGATGGACACGAAGCAGCCAAAACCCTAACTATGCAGAAAGAAAGGGTATAGGTTTCTCCTTCCTCATCACAGGGACACATTTCTTCCTCATCTTACTCCACCCAACACTTTTGATTGAAAGTGCAATTCCCTTTTTTTTGCAAGAAGACAAGCGAGCACTACTAGTTGCCCTCAAATGCATATGTTTCAAATCTACAAAGTACTAAATGACTTCTGTGCTAAGTGCTATTCATCTAGCACTGATTTGATCTTGCAGAGATAAAATGGTGTTTATTAAATGCTGACCAAAAGCCTGATAGCATAGAGGTTCAAGATCCTGAAGTATTGGAGGAGGTAAGAAATAGTAAATGTTAAAAATCAAATCTGAGATTATGCTATTCAGTGCTCTGCTTTCTATAGATTTGCATTACCATAAAAACAAAAAACAAAAAACAAAAAAAAAAAAAAAAACAAAGGTAAAACACTGAACCACTTAAGTGTGTTCCACCTCCCAAAGAACTTAGCCTTAAACTATGAAGGAATTATTTTCTCCACCTTCTTATTTTTACCACTGCTTTCTGAAGATCTCTATCCTGCTGAGAATGGCAATGAAATAAAATCCACAATAGGTCATCAACATCTTGTCAATAAAAATATTACTGAAGACATTCAATTGAAAAAGTTACTGACTACTTAAACTCTTAACACCTTGTTAATCCAGACTGTGACACCTATTTCTAGGGTTATAAACAGCTGTTTTCATCAGTTCCCTTTTGGTTGATGTTGTGGATTAATGTGCTGTGAATATAGCTAACAGGGTACAGCCACTCCATTGGATATTTAAAATGCCCATTCAAGGTCTATTTGATTTGTCACACACTGTGACAAAATCCATGGTGAAAATCACTGTATTTCCAGCCATGTGACAATGCAAATTCTTGTCATGGGCCTGATTCTTCAAGTCCTTAAACACGGTTATAGGACTGGGAGAAGATCACCTCAGTGTAGTTGGCTACAGCCATTTGGGGGAAATTAGAATTAATGTAATGTTGATATAATGAAAATCCAACCGAAGCCTCCCAGCAGTCCAGGATGCAGGTAATTCATAATGCTTGCCTCAGTGTAATATTTTTAGTTAGAATGGTTATTAATATAGAAAATATGAGTCTTTGCTCAAGGAGATGACCAAGAAATAGTCCTGAATTTATATTTGATTTGACACAGATCTTGCTGTCTGGAATATAAGTCCATGTTTTGGACCTGAACAGTATGTATTTAGTCAAAATATAGACCCTGGATGATTCACCATTATATTAAAAATATTGACAGGCCATTAACTACTCGGTTGATGCTATGATTTTCCTCCTTACCTATACAGGAAAGCTTTTAGTCAAAGACTAATGAAGATTAAGGTGAAAAAAGAGTAAATGAATGTGGTGTCAGCACTGGAGCTATACTTACATCAATGAGCTGCTGCTGATCCTTCTCGGACATATTGGTTAAGCTGTAGTACTTTCCAGAAAGGTCTCCTTTCAGCCCTGCGAGTGCGGTAACCACAACATTCTCCACCTCTCTCCGCTCCGCCCTGGAGCAGGCAGGAGGAAGGCTGAGGCCCCGGATGCTGCGGCCAGTCCGCACCCGTGACGAGAGGACATAACGCTCATCAAATTGACCATGGGTGATCTGAAGGAAGACTGTTGTATTAGTCCACCCACAGTCCCTGCTCTTGCACTCCACTATTTAAAAAAGCAAAAAAAAAAAATTACAAGAAGAGGGGCATCTTTCTTCCCAGGTATGATTACCTCTCCATGAGACTGCTTAGTACTTATGGTACCAGGAGCCCTCAGAGTTTCAGATATCAGTCTTTATAGGAGCATCAAGTTTCTTTGGCTGAATTAATGTGGAAGAATAACCAGCTAGTCCTTCCTGGTCCCAAAGTGTGAAGGAATCTGTGTGGCTTTTGGAAACACAGGTAAACGCAGAGGCTCAGCCCTCAGGGCCTGGTGTAGAAGATCCTCGGTGCTAAACCACAATGTAGTTGAACTTGGTATTTGGAAATACTTAGCAACAGGTAAGGCTTGATCATGTCTGTGGGGGCTTAGTGAAGTCTACTCTTGCTTTCATTCCAACCTTTGGACACATGGCTATCTGTAAGCTCAGGAACAGACCCACAGTGCCAAGTGAGGTGGCGGCCCAGATGCTTAGCACCGTTGCTAGGAAAAAAGAAGACATGTAGATGTCTTCTTATTAGGGTATGAGTAGCATTCAACTTTCCTTAACTCTAAAATTACTGTCTTTGGAGCTGGATCAGGAAAAAGAAAAGTACTATTAAATGCATTTTCACTACTTAACAGTAAAACAGCTGTAAACCTTTATTGTCTCATGATTTTATTTCAGTCCTACCTTGGATGCGTCCAGATCTGTGTGATGCTTCATTGTCCGTGGATCATAGCCATTATGTCTTATTTTAATGACAGGATCAAAAATCTCAGCAAATACCTATAGAGTCAAGAGAATCTAAAAAGAGTCTGTAGCATCACAGAAATGTTTAAATGCATCAGCTTCAACCACAGAAGTCCCTTGGCATGGTCTTCTAGGGAACAGGTGTAAAGGGGTCTTTGCAAATGCAGACAGGGCTAACTATGAAAAGTGGAGGTACTTTTGCCCTACACAATGCTCTGCAATGGCTGCACACCTTCAAAACAAAAGGAAGGTGCAATTGCACAAAGCTTACTCTAGTCACCACAGACAGGTACAGGATATGATGGCAACCAGGTTAGATTCCAGGATGTATTACTAACCAAAACACATACATACCCTGGAAGCCTGCCTCCTGCTTTTAGTTCATTGAGGAGTACCCTGTGTATTCAGTTCCATGGGATACTAGTCCTCATTAGACCCACTTGTCTCAAATGTGTTCACACAGATCACAAACACGCCCTCATGCAGATAAGGAGCAGCGGCAGTGGCACCTCTAAATGAGGAAACCATACCCCAGCACTGGTAGTCCGGAATGCCAGGTATCCCAGATCATCCTCAGCAGTCCCACATTTGGGATGCTGTTAGGAGACTGTATAGTAACAGGTATCATCTTAGTGAAGCTGAAGGAACCAGACCACAGAGATCTTCTCTTTTCCTTTTCTTGTTATTCCAGATTTAAATAAACCTGCCCATGCTAATACTGCCTGTCTTGAGCTTTCGTCATGATCCAAAAGCAGTGGCTTAAGGATGTCTGGCACTTCCCAGAAGATGTTTTTCTTTCACTTCTCCCCCTGGTGTTCCACAATACAATTTCCACATTACCTTTATTTTGTGGGTCTCAGGGCTGCACAGCTTTGACATGAATGAAGTTTAATCATAGGAAGGAGTGCATTTGCTGGAAGCAGGTAAATGCTGCCTCCAAGCAGGGATATTTTAACTCCAGTTGCAGTAGAAAGGGTGCCTGTAGTAATGTCTCATGATCGTACACATTTCCTAATGTGAAATAGCAGAGAAAATCACCTCTATGTGCACAGCCTGCCCCCTATGTACTCTCCAGAATACAATTTATCTTAGGAGATCATACCCTACTTGGAATCCGTCTTCATCTTACTAGCTCTTGTGAATGACACCACAAAAACTGAACCAAATACAACGATACTCTAGAAATGTTTTACCTCATAGGATTCTTCATCACCTGCGACCATGCCCACAGTTTTAATGAAAGGGTGGCCAGGATTGTCAACCCCAGTTTGAATGCACTGGTCCAAGGTATAGCCATTGGGAGTCATCTTGTCCCTTAGCCGAGAGTAAATAGCTGGTGTGAGGCACTCAGCCATGCAGTTGTTGTGTTTGCGGAGATCAGGATAATCTGCACTGAAAAGAAAAAGAAACCCAACCACGTTATGTGGCTCCTTTGAAGGCTAATGATTGCTAGTTTATGAAGCTATTAAAGGGGTTGTGAGATATAGAGTATACAGCATCATTGTAAAAGAATGATTAGTTCTTTATTTATATGTTGCATTAAATTTTAGGAAGGGAGGAAGATTCAGTTCACTAAAAGTACCTCAGACTGCAGACTGGTGGGCCACCACATTGTCAGTTGTAGCTTCCTGATACTCAAGGCCATCAAACAAATTAAATCTCTGCTGAGACACTCATAGTCAGAAATGAAAGAGCTCTAACATTGTTGTGTTCAAGTAGGAAGGGAATTAAGTTTAGCAGAAGAAATTCTTTGTAATTCAGGCCCCAGGTGTTGCACAGCATCAATGGGACTGTTTGATCTACGTCAGCTGGGAAACCCTTCCCTCTACACTGAGATTGCTTTAATGGCATTGTTATTTACAGAAAGCTGTGTGGTATACTAAGCCAGGGAAAGTATGTTATGCTTTAGCAAGGCATTTTTCCAACTGAGCAACACTACAGTTGCCCTTGTATGGGCAATTATTTGGTTTATACAAAACTCTGTTATTTCTACAATAACATATTCTGACTAGGATAAAATTCATTACTTAAAAAAAAATAGTTCTATCATAACCTAACGTGTATTGTGTTTCACAACTATGGCCAGCAAAGTCAACCTAAAGAGAAGGTCTGAAATTCCTGTTTTATCATCAACCAGACAGTTTGTAACTGAATTAGGAGTATTTCAAGTACAGCAGCTCTGTGGGAGGTTTTTTTACTACTTGAATAATTAGAATATTTTCACATATCCTAGTGACAGAGTCTGCACAATCAGCCAGTCCACTAGGTTGGGCTGCAAAGCATATGATAGCTGATGAGAGAAAGAAAGGCCTAATATAGTACTCTGCCTAAAATCTGAAAAATATTCTCAGGATTGTCATTGTTCGGCAAAGGTGGTGGGGAGGGGGGCGGTTGAGTATTTATGTCCTGTCACATCCCTACTTTCTGGTCTTGGAGGCTATTGCTGGTGCTCCCTAAAACTGGAGTTGGGTGCTGGTCTTCAAGTCGCATAGCTCACAGACAGACACACAGATAATATGACTGCGTCAGGACTCCTGCTCCTTTTACAGAGACCTTCTTTCTCCAAATATTTAAATGTTCCTCCGTGCCTAGTTAAGAGGGCACTATGCTCAGTTGACTGCCTCACCCCAAGCTCTTACCTTGGAGGGAAGAGTTTCCGTTTTTCATGAACAGCAGCCTTCACATTTTGCTGGTTGAGAAGATACCCAGTCGCTAGCACCCCTGTGCCGGCAGCTGCAAAGAGTGCAGTGGTTGCACGACCAGCCAGGAGACGACAGAAAGTGCTAGCCATTCCTCTTGAAGGATACAATTTCTGGAACAGAACATGGCACAATGTCAACATATTACTCCTCATACAGTGCAAATGACAAGTAAATCCTCACTTTAAACAGCAGCCCTGTAAGAGAAGAAATTTATGCTTATTATTGATTTCCACCTATATGGAATGTTCAGAATAATGCTTAGTATTTACATGTATTATTTCTAGAAATGTATTTTTTCTGTTAATTCTACTGGGATTATGTCTAGACTATGGGGATCTCTAAGTCTACAAGAGAAAGTGGTATGTTCTGTGAAAGTCTGAAGAAGGCGCTGGACATTTTTTCTACCAAGAATCAGAATATTATTAGTATTACCAGTGACTGTGGGCTCCTTAGGAAGGCAGAAATCCTGTATAAACGAAGCACATGCCTTCCTATTTGCATCATTATCAGAAGTTTACTCTTAAAACTGGATTCTGATAATTCATATTTAGGAACTGGACACTGAAGAGTTACAAGAACACATGACCTTTCTCCCAGGATACACTGCTTCAGTTGTATTTTCAAAGTTTTGACAAACATAAGTGTTTATGCAATATCTTCACCATTCTATTAGAAGTTAAACTAAATGCCTCAAAGCATTTTATTTTCAGTGAATAAAATGTTCCAGTTTCCAATAATTTTCATGTAGAACTGAACCGGTTTGCCCAAAACTGTCTAGTTCTTTCCCTTTTCCACCCATGTTTAAAGAAAAACGTGATGTTGCATCTATAGTGTCTCAATTGGTAAAAAAATCTTCTCATCTGCCTACATGATCTCCTGTTGCAAGGCAGTGTCTTCTGTGTAGTTTAGTAATATATGGGAGATGAGTAACACAAAAACCTTTCAGTTTTGAGAGTAATTTATTTCCTATCCTATATCTTCTTTCAACAACTTTATACCTGAATTTTGTTAGTCTGTCTATTCCATGCCTTTGAAATGCAATATAGATTTATCTAACACTCCTTCCAGAGAAAGATGTTGACCGATTGACACAAATTTCAGTACTTTTTCACCAAAAGATTGTCTCTAAAACAAAAATGGGGAGAGATCACACAGGGAGGACATTCCACCCCCCAACCCCCTCGCCAACCATTATGAATACACTGATAGTTCTTCAGTTGTTCAGAGTCCCTGAGAATTAGTTGTACAGCACAAGAGTGTAAAGAAATTTGTGCTGATGTTGGGCAGGGACAGAAGGCAGATCATTGTCATAGCTTTATCTTGTTTCTGGGAGTGGATTCCTTCCATCGATGAAATTGTTCAGGTGAGAGTTGCAGGAAAGGTTCTTGTGAATGCAACAGGATTTTTCTCTCAGTAAATCTAGGAAAACAATGTTTGACTGCAAATCAAAATCAAACATGAGGTTTGTGATAGAAGTTTTTGTGCTGCTTTCTTTTCTGTGTATTTAGCAGAAAGTTCTGGTGCCTTTTCACAGTATAGCATCCCCATCCTATGCTCTGAAAATATTTGCTTATGACTAATCAGCACAGAACTATTGTTTTATACCTAAACATCTGATAAACAATACATATATTTTTGCTGCAGCTCTCTGTATTTACTGCAAGGAACTCGCTGGCAGTCAATATCCTGTCCTGAAAACTAGAAGTCATATCATTGCAGATAATGACATGACTACAATGACCCCAGGCATTCATCAGCATCTCCATCAGCTTGGACTTTTTGGGGAGCTTCTGAATTCTGTGTCACTTGAAGGGACAAATCTAATCTTGGCATCTGATTAAATTAGAGGAATCGTATGCTGAGGGTATATAGAAAGAAGGATGACGCACAACAGTGTAATTATAACATTTCAGAAATAATAAGAGCAGCACATCTATTGACTACAACATGTACCACAGCCTAACTCATAGTGCTAACAGCTTCAGACAGGTCATTGCATTTAGTCTGGGAAATAACCAGACATCGCACCTTATTCCTGCTGAATAAATATCAGTACCCCTTCTCACTCTTATTCCCGCCTGTCTTTGACTGGATGTGCAATACTGAGTTTTATTCCCTAAAGTAGAACTTCGCGGCATGGACAGTTTTGTAGTTCCCCTCTTCCTTGTTCAGGCAGCATCAGCAGTTTTCACACCCTTTCAGGGTCTGATGTGCTAAGCAGGTCTGAGCCTTTGGGACAGAAGAACTGACTTTTGGATGAAGGAATAAAGGCTCATAAACATGTTTTCCTTTATTAAAGTCCCATAAAACAAGTATTTTTCTTGTTGGCAATGTTGTCTCCCATTGTGGCTGCATGCCTTATCCCACAGGACTTTCTTGCCTAGTTGGATCACAGAAAAGCCTTAAGCTTTAAGCAAGTTGTACTTTACCTGGCAACCGCTTCTGTTGCAGCTCCTAAAAGCCTCCAAAACTGGAGATGCCACAGCCGGATAAGACAACTACCTTAAAAAAAAAAAAAAAAAAAAAAAAAAAGGAATGAGATAGACATTTTGTTTGCTTGTTTATTTGTGTGTTTGTTTTCGGCAGCAACACTAATGTATAATTCTATAACTACACATCTCTTGCTACCATTTAATCATAGAATCACCAGCTTGGAAAAGACACATCAGATCATCGAGTCCAACCATTCTACTCAACCATGTCCCTCAACGCCTCATCCACCTGTCCTTTAACCCCTCCAGGGAAGGTGACTCAATCTCCTCCCTGGGCAGCCTCTGACAGTGCCCAGTGACCCTTTCCATAGAAATTTTTTTCCTAATGTCCAGCTTGAACCTTCCCTGGTGGAGCTCAAAGCTTCTCAGCCTATTATTTCCTTCCTCAAACTTCACAGTTCTGTAAGCAGAAGTTCAGTTTCTGTCTTTACCATTAAGTGCCTCAGGTTTTTAAACCCAGTCACTCCTGCAGAAAAGCTGACTGCTGAAAAGGTGACCTAACCAGCATCAATCATAGTGTCACAAGGCTGCTGCCCACTGGAGCTGGGAGACCACAATTGGCATGGTCATCTGCTCTTTAGACATGAACTTCAGACTGCAGAGTGGCACAGCCATCATGGGGAACACAATTTGTGACTCTCAGATGCACAGGGTCTAGGGGAATACTAAAATTACAGTTTATTATGTGGAAAGGCAACCGTAATCCTTCTTGTCAAAGTGGTGTGACTCCTAATTCAGTAAACACCTCTTACCACAAGGGTGGGCTATGGTTTTGGATATAAATGCAGATTATACTGTGACACAAACTAAGCCCATGTTGTGCCTTCTTCACATACAATGAGAACAGCACAAATAGACTTGCAGAAAAACCTGGTGCACCAGTTCAGCAAACAAATTTCTTACATAATGAGGGCACATAATAAATAAGACACTACTGCACAGGATGCAAGACTGTTTTGTTTGCTTTTCAATCCCTCCCCCCACCCCCCCCAAAAAAAAAAAATAGTATGATATATGCATAACACTTTGCTCCAAAACAAACATTTCAAAAAGATCCATTTCTTCTCTTGTGCTGATAGTGACAGAAAATCCATTTCCTCATAGATGCCTATGCTACCTTAATGCAGCTGGAAAGGGGAAAAAATACTTTTTCAAAATCAGAAGAGCTTTTGTGAATACCAGTTTTAACCCTTGAGTGCTTGCCTGTGCTGATCAGTTGTACTGGAAGGAAAATACCAGCATTAGGAAAACATCTGCTTTGAATTCAAAACTCTGTAAAGAAAGTATGGCCTGAAGAAAATAAAGGAGTTCCAAGGGTTTATTTAAAAAAAAAAAAAAAAAAAGAAAGAAAAAAAACCCCAATTAAATCTTATCTGTGTTTTTTTGTCTTCAGTTTGAATCATTAACATTTGTAATTACTGTCCAGTTTATTGTAGAAATTTCTACTCATTATTTGTTCCACATGTAGCTACTTAATAACTAGTTCAGTTTTATGTCACTCCCTCCATTTTTTATCATATTTTCAAAATTTTTAATCACTCTTTGCATCTACCCTGAACTCTTGCCATTTTGTTGCATCATTCTCCTGATACCAGAATGGTCCTTCAATCCTAGTAATGGTCATACCAGGTCCACAGCAGGGGAGCAGCAGAGCACCTCCCTGCTGAATAGTTTATGCATTCAGGGATTAGATCAGTCCCGTGGGAGCATGTCAATTCACCAGAAGCATATGCTGTGGTCCTGTCAAGTAGTGACAGCTTTTGTCAGTCTCACAGGTTCCTGAACAGCGGGTAGGGAGTGATGACTGCAGTTCTTACTATGGTCTAAGGATCTTCCTTATCTGAGCAGTCAGGGAGTTATATCTGCTGAGGGCATAGGTACGCTTCTCAGTAAGATTATGTGATGGGGTTGCTTGCAATAGCAGGAACCTGCTTAACTTGAGTCTTCATGAGTCCCATAATTTTTTTTTTTACTATTACTTTCACTTTTTCTTTAATCTGAAATGCTTGCTTATAAGCAGAGTTTTTCCTGTGTAGTGGAATTCTGAATGTACTGGTAAAATATTCTTGAATTGTTCCCAGTTACAGTTTTCTACTTAAAATTAGTTTCTCTGAGTGGATTGTAACTTTACCAGGCTTGCAGAATTTCAATTTTTTTTAATTTTTTTCAGAGAACTGATCTAAATTGAACTCTTTCAGTGTAAGGTTGTGACAAAAGCTGTAAGACCATGTATATATTCTGCATACAGATCAGCAGAAGTGGACAAATCAGGAGGCATAGCAGTCCAAAGTGACAAAATTAGGACTGGTATTTTACTGTGGCAAAATACAAATATGAGGGCTAGCTTAAGTCCACAGCCTAGAACAACACTGACCTTGTTGCAGGCTGATGGAAAGAAGTGCAGGCAGGGTATAACAGGGAGGGAAGACCATGAGGTTCTTAAATCCCTTAGCAGAGCGCAGAAATACAAAAAAAAAGTGGACCCCTTGAGTGCTGCAGTGCCAGCCTGTGCTGTAACTGGGAGGATACACCTGCTTCTGCTGCTCATGGTATCACCATTAATTTAGTTCTCCACTGATGGGAGTGCTAAGGTTGCGGACTCTCATGCAATGATCCTTTTCAAATCATTTATCTTCTGCTTTATTTTATCCCAGTCACGGCTGAGCTGCTCTACTGTTACCCAGAACTTACACCATGTCTGTCTTCATTTCCTTTGCAGATAGTAAGGTCTTCAGCAGTGCTTATCACTAGGCATCCTTTAGCTGCCGAAGATGGTAAGGTAAGGTAGATTTCTCATCTGATGCATTTTCCTCAGCTAAAGTGCCTGAGAAGGTTTTGGTTTTTTCTTGTTAGTCATGTGTGCTGCAAGACACTTTGATGGCTCCTGGTATTTGAATCTAACAGTTTTACAAAATGCTTGGAAAACTTGCTTCACACATTTTCCTCTTATTATGTCATTCAGTTCATACTTTGGATACTGTCTTTGCCTCATGATAATTAGTCAAGTTGTCTTCTGTATGCCTCCTGGATTACTCATGTCTTTGGTCCAAGGGCAGGAGAGGGTCCAAATCTATGAGAGTGGAATTTGTCACTACCAACAATTCCTTTAAAGTTTTATTCCAAGGTAATTTGTTCTTATATTATCACTTAGAGAAAGCAAAACTACAGTTGTATGGGAAAGAAGAAACACAGAGCAATTAGCTCAGAAACAGTTGCTGTGTTCCCTTGTACAGTGAACAGTTTTGATTAGTTCGTCACAAGTCTTCTTGTGGATCAATGTCTACCATGGTTAATTATGAGGGGAATAAATGCAGTGATGGCTTAAAAACAGCCCCTGAGCTGAACAGCATGTAGTGTTTAGTGTCTTTAAAGGGAAGGTTTCTTCATTCCCATGTTCTCACTGCATCAGCACCATAAAGGGTAAACAAATTCAGAGTCAAATTGGTGTTGCCTTCTTCAAAGAATTATTCCCGTAGGTCATGATGACTTGTGGTCAGCAAATATGACCTGTCTGAAAGGTCATGATCTTAGATTTCATAGGTCTTTTCCTCTCTACTCTCTCCTAAGACATGCTCAGCTACCTGTAACCAGCCATCAGAACATTATTACACTGAAGTGTATTCTGGGTTTAAAACTATATTTTGATATATGTATCAATTATCATGCATGGAGAGCAAAGAGAAAAGCCAGCAGCAAGGCTGAGCAGAAGTCATTATTGCAAATTTTATGCTGGCTAAGAAAAACCCCAAAGATTGTATCTTTTATGGCAGAGGGTCTGTTTGTACCACAGTTTCAACCCCAGGATGAAAAATATTGATGAACACTTATTGTGGACCCTTAAACCCATTTTCCCTCTTGTTCATGATAAACCTAGATTAAAGCTGCTCTGAAAGAAATACCATGTTTGTGCAGCAAGTTCCTCCCCAACACTAAAAAGACCTGCCTTTTAAATCAGCAACTTAAGAAAACTGACATAGTAGACATCTCCTCTTGCTGCTGTGGTCAGAGCCTGTAGCAGCTATTCAGGATGTTTTATTCACAACTACCACTGTTCTTGGAATTATTCGGCTGGGTCCCATGGCACACAGCAATCCTCTGAGCTGCACACAGCTGAGACCAGTCTATCTCTCCCTGGAAACTTTGGAGGCAAGTGAATTATAAGAAATGCACAGGCCACTTCTTTACCCTATAAGGAACCTGTGAATTTTACTACTACATTTATTATTTACAAAGTAGTACTTTTGCTATTAATACTTTACTTGAATTTTTTTTCTCAAGAGAAATTTGTCAGCTCTATTTTTCTCTTAATGCATTTGACAGGTATTGGTTATCCTGTGTTTCACACTCAGAACATGTACTTTTAGCCAAGAAGAGAAGGAAGGTGCAAGGGTTACAGTGACATTTCTAGAAATAGAACTAGATTAAATATTTGAACCATGTCATGGGTGGTATTATTTGCCACACCACATGATCCTGAGCGACATTTTAGAGGAATGGCAGAGTCATTGCCAAAGTTCAAACAGGCTCATAATCACAGATAAAGTATACAGACATCTTAAACTGTAAAGCCATTAAGCTAGCGCGATCACTGCAGTAAGCTGAACTTTCACGTGGTGAAGGAAGAAGCAATTCCTTTTAGTCATCCTTAGCTTGAGCTAAAGCCTACAGTTGCCAGTGGAAAGTTTTCTCTGCCCATTTATGGAAGTTGCTGGCACTTTAAAAACACCTTCAATAAATGCCACAAGTGACTACAGGCATGATACACCATTTTTAGATGCCCAGAAAACAGTTTACATTGCTCTTATTTTACAGTATCACTCTACAGGTTACAAAAATACCAGAACATTAAATTTCATGAAGAAATGTTGGAGGGTTTTTTTCAGTTTCTCATCGCTCACAGCAAGCAAGACTCAAACCTTTCTGGCTGGTCTCGGTTTAAGCTAAAACTTGAAACAGTGTCAATTCAGACACCAGTTTAGCTGTACTTTAATGACAGCATGGAATACCTCTATAAAAAAAAATAAAATTAATTTCAGTTTCTTTTGCCTTGTAATGCTAGAGGTCAGCTAATAGTTATAAAAACCTAATAATCAGGGGGAAAGAAATCCACACTCTAAGTCTCTCAACGGATATACATGAATAGAGAAAACATGGAAAAGACTCTTCATAGATGAAACTATGAAGAGTACCACTCGCTAGTAACAACCTCTCAGTAACAGCATGATTTCATTTTCTGTTGGTGGAAGGGCTAATCCATGAGACCCAACTCAGAAGCCCAGATTCTCTTAACAAAGCCCAATTATGGTGCTGGGGGTGCTTGCCCTTCTGAATCAATGAAATCACAAAAAAACTTACTGATTTTTTTCTCTGAACTTGTTACATTTCTACAAAGGAACTTACTGTTCCCTTACTTAAACTCTTACTTAAGGGTCAGCATTTAAAGCATCTGCACAGTGGGCTAACACATTTTTTCCTGTAACAGTTATTTATGTGAATCAATAAATTATAAGAAATTTACACCACATCCTATGGTGCTTTGAATTAACTT
The DNA here is from genome assembly GCA_033558105.1 of Coccyzus lansbergi. Taxonomy (NCBI): domain Eukaryota; kingdom Metazoa; phylum Chordata; class Aves; order Cuculiformes; family Coccyzidae; genus Coccyzus; species Coccyzus lansbergi. Next base: position 387,045 of record JAUMJK010000021.1, on the reverse strand, counting down.
TTAACAACCTTTGTATTTGAAAAGCTACTGTTTGAGGAGAAAAGCAATATGAGTTGTTAAACTGACCTTGAAGCTGAAGGTAGAGACGTCCTGCTGCCTGCAGTGAGCCCAGTGTGTAAAGAGAATAACAAGTTGGTGCATTAACAGGTAATATGAGACAGGCAAAAGGAGGTGTGGGAAATGAAAATAATTGTTGCAGTGGCCAATCCTAATTTACTGGGTTACATGAGTGACATTTGCTCACACAAGGGTGCCCTTGTCCTGCCCAGGATGTGGCAAAATAGGGACATCTAACAGTTGGATGAGAGCAGCATCATCTTTCAAACACTTTCCAAGGGGAAAGGGCTCATGTCAGCAAGTAGTTGGCCAAATGCCTAGCGGTGATGTAACATACCTTCTCTGCTTCATTCCAAAGGGCCTGTTTAGTAATAGCTGAAAGAGAAACGTTGAAAGCAGCTTCTGTGCTGGATTCTCTTGCCTGCCTGAACAACTCCAGGAGATATAAAGCACAGGATAAATCCAGCTGCATGCAACCCATATGGAACTGGGTGAGAGAAAGGAACAGGATCTGTAATGAACTGAGATTGCTATGGGCATTATTTTTTCTCCTTATCTCTTAATTAAAAACATGAGGTTTTGATTCTTCCTGAGGCAGAGGTGTCCATGTCACAGTTTAGCCCAGCAGGGTCAAATTTAGCAGCTGAAGCTGTACAGTTGAGCCTCCAACGTCTCCCTCTCTACACCAAACCCCTATCACCCCTTCTTACCTGCAGTGAAAAGGGAAAGGGAAATGAGGGGAAAAATGCTTATGGGTTCGAAACTAGAACTACAGCTTTAATGAAATGATAGTTATAGCAATGGGAATCATTAGAAAGTAAAAAAACGTATACGAAACCTTGAGACCCAACCCCTTGATGACTGTAAGTCACCAGAAATATTGCAGAGCAGACGCAAAGGAGTGGGACCACAGCTCAGAAATGGGATTCAGGAACACACAGATCTTGGATTAGGAACAACCAGACAATTGCAGTCCCCATTGAACTCTGGCCATCACAGAAAAGAGTGAGACCCTCGTGATCTCTTGGATTTGTGCTGAGTATGAAGGAATTGGAATGGAATATTCTGTTGGTTAGTTTAGGGTCAAGTGCCCTATTCACCCCTCCTTGCATGAGCGGCTCCTTTTCTGCCTGCTTGAGGATGGTCTTGGTTAAGTATAAGCATTGGCCCTTTGGATAGCAACGCCCTGTGTTTTCAGTTTAGGGAACAGCACCATCTCAAAAGCATGCAGTTAGCTTTCACTAAAATGAAGTTACTAATGGCAACTGTGTTAGTCACAGAACTCACTCTAATTTACCTCAATCTACAGTAGTTCAGAAATACGAATTGTGAAAAGAGGATATCTTCTATTTAATACTACTATAGCTGTATCCTTCTAAATCAGATGAAAAAAATAGCACATGGTGGCTTGGAAAGCCAAAAAAAAAATCAGTTTCAATCACCTAGTTCTGCTACTACCAAACCTGAATATTTATCAAGGCTGAGAGGGGAATACAGAGGTTAGTACTGTGCAACTTGTAAAAATCCAAAAGTTTTTAAATGCTTTTTTCTTTGTACATTTAATATTCGATGGATTACACATAGCAATTTCCTAACCCCAAACCTCAGATTTTTTAAACTTGACAGGACATAGACATCTCTCCCCAGATAATCATGACTTGTTTGGGTCAATGAGAGCCATGTATGCCCACTATAATTAAAACTGAAACAGACACTACAGATCAGTGCGTCTGGTCCACCAAGTATTTGAAAGACTCTCTCTCTACAACACCTGCTTTTTACCAACCCAACACTCTGTGTTGACAGAAGAAATAGAAACCAATTGAGTACCTCTTTTGAGGTAACATGAATACAGAAATGTGAGCACAACAAACAGGAATGGGTAAAGAAAATGGAAATCAGTTTTCCTTTTGTGCTTGGGGTTAGCTCCTTTGTGCGACATCTTTTGCTCCAATTGTAAGCCCCTCCAACCTGCATTTAATACAGAGCTGCGTGCTAGTACTTCTGTGGTGGCTCTCATCTCTTTATCAGCAATACAACCCCCACACTTCAGTTCTACAGCTCAAGACTGAGTTGTGTACCTAATTTCAAGTTTTAGACTAAAGGAAGCCTCTTTCAGAAAGGCCTTGAACAGACAAAGACCTTCACCTCAAAGTAGGTGATACCATGAACTGAAGTGCCTTGGTGGTTTATGCAGGTGTTGAAGCTATTTGCCAGCTCAGAGCCTGGAAAAACAGAAGATGCAAACAAAACTTGGCTGGTAGTGACACTGCAAACACCTGGCAAACAGTGCTACCAAGTTCCCTCATGACTTATGAAGAATGTATCATTAATACTTAAAACATAGCTCTGTCGTACTACTGTTTTTTAATCTATTTTGCAGAAACAACTGGGCTGCTGAGAGCCATCCAAAAAAATTTTCACTTCTATCTAACCTAAACATGCATGTGGAAATTTCCCAATTAAAATGCTGTTTGGTTTCATTGTTTGTGCTGGGAAAGTAGCAGTAGCTGAGTGCTAATTCAATTGCCATTCATATTAATGCCATCTGTCCCTGCACAGGGAGTTCAGCTGAAATTTAGCTATAATTTGTTCTCTATTGTAGTTTATTGTGGAAGCTGCAAAATGGAGAAGCTACCTATACATACCACATGAAGGCAATTTTGTTTCATAGGAAGGCCTTCCAGATTAGCACATTTCTTTCAAATAAAGTATCTGTAAAGTCAGATTTCTGTACATGTGAAATAATTTATAAGTAACCAAAGGAATCAAGATAGAAATTATAAGCTTGGTTATTCTTACTTAGCATATTTATCAAATTAGAAATTAGAGGATGCCCTGTTTACTCTGAAGAGCTGACAAGGACAGTAATCCCTAACTCTCAGGCTGCTGGAGTCAGAGCTCTGCTATTGTACAGCTGCAAAGAGTTACTACACGCAATATCCTTATAAGCTAGCAGTTGGCTTGCTCCTGACACATTGGCAATGGCCATTTTCAAGTTCAATGGGTTTTTAATTCTTGAGATTCCTAAAGACAGACTTAGAATAATGTTGTAAAGCATACTATCTTGGGAATAAATATGATTATTTCTCAAATGGTTACCAGACCTCTTACTGAGATTTCCTCGTGACAGTGGATGTTCAATATCCACTTACATCGTTTATACATGGTCACTGTTTTTCCAGCTGGAAAAACATTTCATTCTGAGGTGGTATTCAATCATTTATATCCCACTGAAGTTGATGGAATTTTAAGAAGTACTTGGTGCTAAGCATGGACACAAAGTCACGGTGACCAAGTGCATAAGTAGCTACAGAGCAGTCCTCCTGCAGTTATGATTACTCCAAAGGAATGCACCTTCAGGTGCTAATACATGTCTACTAAATAAAGAACTGAAGTAGATCCAAGCAACTTGTTAAAAATAACCACAGTTAATTTAAGTTATTGAAGTTGCTCTTCACAGAACATGTACCACATACTGTAGGAGTTCTTTATAATTAGCAGTGGGCTCTCTGGCAAAAGGAAAGAGAAATAGTTTTCTTAAAAGTGGAGCTGACCCATTGGAAAAGCAGGAATATCCACAATACTTATAACAGAATTGTGTGGGCTTCAGCACAATTTTCTAAAAAGTGATCACATTATGTTTGCCAGCTGTGTTGCAGGCTCCATTGCATAGTATCACAATGCACGTTTTTAATTAGAGTGGCAAGACTGAAGGTAGGAATTGCCTAGTCTAGATCACGTGTGTCAAAGTGGCAACAATTCTCTTTCAGACACTTTCAGCCCTTTGAAATATTCCTCCTCCATGACATTTTGATGACATTTTTGTCTCATTTAATGAATTTTTAAAAAGTACTTGTGTTCACTGAGTTGTTATTTTCTTTTAAAAGTATGCGTGAGAATACGATTACAAACAAACATTACTGCTTAGCAAGAAGAGACTTGGACACCTTCTGCTTCCTTACCCAGTGGAGGTTATCAGTTCCCTTCTATTGCTGCTGCAGGGCCAGCCACTAACGGTGATGGAGGTTCACAGTCCAGCAGGCCACTGCTTTCTCCTCAAAATACACCCCAACTATGGATCTGGATCTCTAGTACTAGGATTTCCAACATCTAGTGCTGGGATTTCCACAGCTGGAGGTCTTATTTCCCTCATAAAACTGTACTAAATACTCAGCACTTAATTTAAAATTACCAAAAGGGTGAAGTTAATCAGCTCTGATAAGTTCGAAAGAGTATTGACTACAGAAACAAACTTATTCAGATACATTGAACTCTGGACATCTCATTTCTTTCTACTATTCTGACCCAGCAATTTTTCACATGGGAACTCCAGCACGAATAGTTAGAGAAGGAAAAGGTGTTTTTGTCAGATGGTTCCCCTATTGCAAATGAAATATTAGCAGTAAATGATTTGGAATTCAGGAGGCATTGATAGGACTATGTGTCTTCTCTTCATCCGAGAACAAGGGAAGAACTACTGTTGTCATCTATCTAGACTTCTGCAAGTCCTTTGACATGACACTTTACAATATCATTCTCTCCATATTGGAGAGATGGATTTAGTGGATGGACTGATAAGGAACTGGCTGGATGGCAGCACCTGAAGAGTTACCATCAGGGTTCTGATGTCCAAGTGCAAACCAGTAAACAGTGGTGTCCCTGTTGGGTCCATAATGGAATAAATACTGTTTAATATCTTCATTAATGACATAGACAGTGGGACTGACTGCACCCTCAGCAAGTCTGCAGATGACAGTAAGCTGAGTAAGGCAGTTCATTTACCAGTAAGAAAGAATGTCACCCAGAGGGATCTCAACAGGCTGAAGGACTGGAACTATGTAAACGTCATGTAGATCAACAAGACCAAGTGCAAGATCCTGCATCTGGGTTGGGTCAATCTCCCATACCAATACAGACTGGGGGATGAATGGATTGAGAGCAGTCCTGCAGCGAAGAACTTTGGGATACTGGTGGGCACAAACTTGGACATGAGCTGGCAATGTGTACTCACAGTCCTTAAGGCAAATCATATCCTGGGCTGCATCAAAAGCTGCATGGCAAACAGGTCAAGGGAGGTGATTCTGCTCCTCTGCAGTGTCCTAGTGAGATCCTACCTGGAGTACTGCCTCCCACTCTGGCCCCTCCCAGCATGGGAAGGACATGCACCTGTTGGCATGGGTCCAAAGGGGGGCCATGAAAATGTTCAGAGGGTCAGAGGTAGACACAGCTACACAAGAAGAGAAGGCAGCTCCAGGAAGACATTATTGCAGTCTTTCAATATATAAAGGGGGCTTAAAAGAAGGATCAAGAAAGACTTTTTACCAAGTCCTGTAGTGAAAGAACAAGGGGCAGTGGTTTTCAACTGAAAGCCGGTAGATGTAATCTGGGTCCAAGGAAGTAATTTTTATGATGAGTGTGGTGAGGCACTGGAACAGGTTGCCCAGAGATTGTAGAATCATAGAGTCACCAGATTGGAAAAGACACATTGGATCATTGAGTCCAACCATTCCTATCAATCACTAAACCATGTACCTCAGGACCTCATCCACCCGTGCCTTAAACACCTCCAGGGAAGGTGATTCAACCAACTCCCTGGGCAGCCTCTGCCAGTGCCCAGTGACCCTTTCCATGAATATTTTTTTCCTAATGTCCAGCCTAAATCTCCCCTGGCAAAGCTTGAGGCCATTCCCTCTTGTCCTGTCCCCTGTCTCTTGGGAGAAGAGCCCAGCTCCCTCCTCTCCTCAACCTCCTTTCAGGTATTTACAGAGCAATGAGGTCCCCCCTCAGCCTCCTCTTCTCCAGACTACACACCCCCAGCTCTCTCAGCCGTTCCTCATAAGGCCTGTTCTCCAGCCCCTTCCACCAGCTTCGTTGCCCTTCTCTGGACTTGCTCCAGAGCCTCAGCATCCTTCTTGTGGTGAGGGATCCACAACTGAACACAGGATTTGAGGCGTGATCTCACCCATGCCTAGTACAGAGGGAGAATAACCTCCTGAAAGGATTCAAGGTCAGACTGGACTGGGATTTGAGCATCCTAACCTAGTGGAAGATGTCCCTGCCCCAGGCAGGGCGTTGATTGGAATAGATTATCTTTAAATGTCTCTTCCAACTCAAACCATTCTGTGATTCTATGATCTTATTTTGATGGCCTTGGGAGAAAGATATAAAACCAGCCAACTCTTTGGCATAGGTCAAGGAAATGGTTTAAAGTGTGGGGAAACCAATTTGAAATTAAAATTATCTCACAGTATTTTTAAACAGATCTGCATGACAAGTAGTTTGATTCTTTCCTGCACTCAAAATATCCGACAACTTCAAGAGTAAGTTGCTTTGTCATTCAAATTTGAGTTTTTATGTGAGGCACCAAAACTGTGAAAAGACTGCATAAAATGTGCCTGCAAGGTCACAGAATATTGAGTAGATTCTGATTTTAATACATCACTTGCTTTAACTTTGTCTTACAAAGACCTGATGTACCATTACTGTTTAATTATTTGAAACATGTTAACAGACGAAACAAATTTAATAGACATTTTTCTCTCTTAAAGAAATCACCCAATTCAATAGAAGAAAGTAGTAAACTGAAAAGCATGTAACAGAAACTGGAAACCTTGTTGCATTAACGTCTATCAACTCTTTTCCTTCAGTTTGCAACCTCTATCAACTATATTCCTTCATTCTATCTCTGTGTGGCTTGTTTTCCTATAGTGAGAGGGGGAACATACCATACTTACAAAACTAATAAGTTTGCTGTGTTTACTTGGATACTAAATGTGGGTATACCATTTCTTTAAATCCAGGGAAAGACATCAGCCAAGCAAAGGTTTGGGATGTTTAGACAAATGTCCAAACCCAAAACAATGGAATAAACAAGTTAGGGATAACGTTATATGTTCTTTGTTTATAAAATTCATTGCCTCTGCTTGAAGAGATATTCTATTGACATAGCAAGTCCTTAAACAGCTTCTGAAATCATATTTAAATCCCATCTACTTTTACCTTACTATAAGGGGAATAAGGGCGTGGAAGGGGAGAGGCTTTCCTCAGCTGAATTAAAATGAGTTCTGTGGCTAGTTCAGTTTAATCTGTTACATGTCTTATTTAGTTATTTATGCTGTACATTTCACACTGGGTCAGTTTTCCTAGTTGTGTATGTGAAGCAGGCTTCATTCTCTGTTCAAAGTTAAATCAGCATTACTCCCAATGTTGCCCACAGTAGCTGCAATGCAGCATAAGCAAACAAAGAACAAAACGCAATAATTCAACCATTCTTTCCCACTGAAGAGACTCAGACTACTCTGCTTTCTGTCCTTATTAATGGCTTGTCCTTTCCACTCCTGTGTTTCTCTAGAAAACTCAGTAATTCAGAAGTAGATTTAATTATTCACCATTAAGGAGTGGAAAAAAACCCAACCAGATACCAGTAAGGAGTCTTGAAACTCAGGAAAAAAGAATGTTTATTTAGCATATAGGCACAACATCCTGCCTGATATGCCTTACTAACAATAAAAGCAATAACCTCAAAAGATAAGTTTACAATACATGCAGAAACATCTGGATTGTGCACTAAGTAACATGTTCAATATAGATTTATCCGCCAAATAAACATACATCTATTCTCCTAAACAACAAAACTTCAGACACTATTTCAAAAGTAAAAGTACAACAAAACAACCATAGTTAAGCAGTGTTATAGGACACAAAGCATCCTACACGGAGACATTGGACCTTTGGAGGCAAAACTGTCAGGCAAATACTTGAGAGCTGGATCCCCAAATAACTTACTCATTAAAAGCTCTCAGTGAAGCCTAAGGTATTATCAGAATGAGGTCTGAAGGACTTTGCCCCTACTAAATAACAATTATGAGTGGGCAAAAAAAGTCTCTACTGGTGAGAATTTTAAGTCATATACCTAATTTTTATGTTGCTGATAAAAGCAAGAGTCTGAATATTGATAGAAATATAACAATGTTTTTGTAAAACTTTTAAAAGAAATAATGATTATGAATGAAAAATTAGGATAATTAATGTGTCCTGTGTAAAGTAAATAAATACCTTAAATAGTTAATTTCCTTTTAATCCTACAGAACGAAAATCACTATTAAAATCTAAGAAAGCAAAAAGAGGATTGAGACCTCTTCCTTACTTTTAAATAAGGGTGATCAGTCCCAGTATCATTTCTCCCTATTAGGCTATGCATTTGTGTGTTACAGGACTACCTGAAAAAAAAAAAAAAAAAAAAAAAAAAAAAAAAAAAAAAAGGACAGAATATGCACATACTGCCACTGTAAACTCAATGGATCTCTTTTTTTTCTCCTACATAATAACTGACCATGGGCTCAGTCCACTAACAATACTGATGAATTTAGTTGGGGGAGGGGAAGGACTGTGGGGAGTGAAGGCTGGGGTGAAGGCAACTCTAACCCCATATCAGTGTATGAAAAGTGCTCTCTGTCACATGGAAGGGGACATGTCTGTGCTGTTGCCCAGGTTCCCAGACAACTATGGGCTCAATCTGGGCTTCTACTTATGTGATTAAAAAAAAAAAATAATACTGCAAAACTCCCCTTGGACTTAGCTGGCAAATGTCCCCACTGCTGAACCAGTGGGTGAAATACGCTATCCCCATTGCATCTGTCCAGTCTGTACACCCTGAGGTGTTTTTGTCCGGAGAGTGCGGAAAGGAGCAGCCCTCCCAATGTGAGAACTGCTGTCACATCTGACTGGCATAGCAGGGCTGAGGAGCTAAGAAAGGCAAGTGACAAGTGCTTCAGCCCTTCTTTTTCTTACAAATCCTGAATCACCTGGGCTTTTTAAGCTCTGGCTGCAGAAAAGCAGGTCTGTTCTGCTTCCATGGTGTAAAAGTTGTAATAGATAAGATTCTAAAAGACAGCAAGATCCAAATGACAAAGTCCTCACTTGGAGACATCCTCCATAAAACATCATAGGTAAACAGTGTGTGTTTTATGACTGAGATTTCTATCTTTATATGTTATATGGCTGTCATGGAGGGGCACAGAGAAGCTAGTAGCACAGAGCTCCACAATCCCTGTGCACTGTACAGGGAGATCACTGCACTGCCTGGTTATATAGATGTATTCGGCAAAGCCTCACACAAAGCAGGTTGCTGCTGCCTACTTACTATCACCATAGCTCAAACACTGCAGCAGTACTGTAGCAGAGGCACTCAAACCACTTTACACATGAAATACACAATCCAGCTGTGGGTCAGACACACTACTCAACATTCACTGTGTAGTATTTCTGCAGAACAGTTGTCTTCAGCTTTTGTTATGCTTGCAAGGGTTGCGACACCAGCTAGGGTTGAGGATTGCAAGGTGCTTGCTCACTTGTTTGAGTAGTCACCCCTTGTGTTATAATGAATGCATCATATCCCCAACCACAAAGATCACTATTAGTCATCAGCAAATCAAATATTACTGTGACCATAACCTTTTTTTGTGGTTTTTGTATTTGGTTTTTTTATTGTTGTTGATTTGAACACAAATCAAGCATCTAACTACTCTAGTGCTTCTAACTTACATTGCACCACTGACTCTAAAGGCAACTTCAGACATATAAAGACTATATGCTTTTACAGAGAGGCTGGACTACCACAATGTTTCTATGATAAAGATGCTTGGCACCTTTTAAAAAACACATGTCTAATCTTTTTTCTTCTCTCAGTTGACTTGCAATGCTGTAGCATTGGCACAGCACCACCTCAGTGTACTGCAAGTGTTAAAATGCATTGACTGTCTGCCAATCTGAATAATCAATACACACACCCAATGTACAAATAATGAAGTATGAAAAGAGCAAGATGAAGAAGTGTACCCTGTAACCCTAAAAATATCACAGAAGTTTGGTAAAATGGGGTACACACAGAAAAAGCAGTAATTAATAACATATGACAGAGATGCCAATTGAGAGTGATGGTATGTATTTTCTTTGTTAACCAAAAAACAACAAAACCAAGTTGAGAAATCAATTTTTGGACCACATTTTCTCTGTTTCTTCATTAATTGAAAGTGTTTTATGAAACCATCATATGGTAACTGCTTTTGTACAGAAAATACACAGTAATTTGATTTTGTGGTCCAAATAAACCATGCTTTTTTTTCCCTATAGCATGCATTAGGATGTGATCAGCTTCTTGCTAGTCATTACTGAAAAGAACAAGCACATTTTTGACAATAATAATCTTCTGTAAGTAACATTTTCCATGTTCATTTCTACAGCAATCATTAGCCAAAACTATCTGGAATGTTTCTGGAATTCCCTTTTCTCTTGCTGTCTACTTTTCTAATCACAGTTTTTCAGTATTTGTGATGTTCCCTCATGCAGTTATTTACAAAGAAATGGTCCTCGAAGTGAAGAACCTTAATGAAATTTACAGTTGCTAAGGTACATTTATAAATACTAGTAGTTACTCAGACAGAACAAATGGAATTTATTGTGCAGCTCTGGGCTGGGCCAGCAATATAATTAAAGTGCAAATAAAGACAAAAACCACAAGCCAGGCAGATCTGTTTTTCATCACCAGTGTTAAGAAGCATCGTGACTGTAGCAGGAAATGTCAGATCAAATAGGCCTAGGTCACAATCTATTTTAAACACCTGTCTCCCTGAGAGGACTTAAGGGAGGTATACAGTGAAATAGCCCTATTTCCTCAACTGGCTGAGTAGAATTGGAAAAGTAAGGACACTTTTCCAGCCAATTTTTTCAACAGTGCTAGTTTCGGCATTTTAGACTATGATGCACTTCACAGCATGCATTTTAGCTCACTTTCCATGCAACTACTTTGAGCCACTCTTGACTGGGAAAATTTAGTAAGTGCCAACGAGCTGTAGAAATGACAGCAACCTACCTGGTGTGTCACGAAAGCATAGGCTTTGAAATCATTTACAAATAGCAATAACACATTTTCTTAAACACATGCCCATATGCAAATTATAATTACTAGCTCAGATAAAAATATATAGTCTGTATTTTCTGGCATTCAGAGTTTGCCACTGATGTGAACAATTTTAGAGCTAAGTCAGTACCAAATGACTGAACACAAAAATAGACATATTTCAAACCATTTGTTCCACGTAAAAACACACTGTCATGCCAGCTCACAGTGTTCATAGCTGACCACTACCCATTGACAGATCAGACATTTATTTCTCCCCACAGTGTGTCCAGAAAGTGCTCTGTAGCCTGACTTGTCAGAGAAGCTGCAAGAGGTGCAAAAAGATAAAGTGCCTTTTCCAGGGCTGTGTGTAACATGACTACCCATTCCATTCACTGTGTGTCTGGATTTCTTGAGTCTCAGGTACAGCTTCTAGCATTGTACTTCCCAGCCGAAGCTTGCAAGGCTGGCAACTATTTACAACTATTCAACTAGTTCATCTGCTTTCCATGCTGTAAATACTCTGTATGTTAATGAAAAAATATTTACAATTCATTTATAGGTAAAATTGGCCAGCTTAGAAAAGGCTGACAAGACGTTTAAAGAAGGTAGCACTTTATAAAGGGTAGCATTGAACGTCTAGCAAGCATTTTGAACAACTGCAGATCTGAAGATCCTAGGTGCTATTGTACTGTCACTTCCAGATAGCAGATGACTGTTAAGATCTTGATTTTCAATGAAGTTAACACAGTATGAGGACACTACTACCATTACTGCCTCAGTGAAAACATAGTTAGCCATCAATCCAGACCACAACACAGCCATCTCAGTTTGCTCATGGATCTTAATGCAAGTGGGTATAAAACCACCATTTAAATCTCTCCCCTTAATTTGTCACATAAGATGGCTACAATGAGTACCATTCGCAGGAAAGTCTCCTATTTTCCATTAAATGCATACTCCCTACTGCAAAATGTTATCTTGCAAAGCAGCAAACACCTAATCCAAGTAAGAAGCATCATAGTCTTCCATCTCCTAATCTCATTTTCATTGCCCAAGAGGGAAATGCAGTGAGGCTTTGTATCTCTTATTGAAAAAGAGAGCTTGCACTCTTCTCAGTATTTCCCTTGCTGTCTTTATGACTTGGCATGCATGATTTTGTTCATTGTACTAAAGCTTTCTGTAGATTCTTGAGGCAAGGCTGGCTCTTCAGGCGGGAATTCTGGGTTCGATCTTTAGGGAAAGCTCATATAAGGTATCTTCATCTATGATAAGTGTCTTGTCAAGTAAATAGTGGGTGACCTGGAATGGAGAAAACACAAACACACTGGCAATTACTTCCACAAAAGTTTCTTTGATTTCCTTTTGCCCTTCAGCCCTTTTCCAGTCCTGAGATTCTCTCCTGTTCTCTGGAAAAACACAACAGCTTATTTGAACGGTGTAAAGCTGCACTATCAGCACTTCTGGAATTAAATAGAGCCTTTTAGGAATGGGCAGATCCTTAACCAAGTAACCTAAGACCACATGGCTCTTCTGAAGCCTGAGATGAAATCTACTCTGGAGGAACAGGCTGACTTTAGGCAGATTTTCACTGCCCTCATGAGTTACAAGAGGAGAAGAACTGGAAGAGGTACACAGCAGTCGCTTGGACCATCTCCTGTCTTCTAATCCCAGGATTCTGGAGTTCTCTGTGGAATCACGTTTCCAGCTAGGCAGGGAGAACACTTTCCCTCTGAAGCCATTCTCTTGTACACTCATACCATTGTTGATTCTAGACCAATGAAGGATGCAATCCTGAGAAATCTTCCATAGAATCACCAGGCTGGAAGAGACCCATCAGATCATCGAGTCCAACCATTCCTATCAAAAACTAAACCATGTCCCTCAGAGAAGGAGAAAAAACCTTGCTTTTATATACAGTGTCAGATGAAGTGTTTCTGTCAGAGAGAAGGTAGTATAGCCCCAGAGTACTTGCCTGTATTTCTGTTTCTCATCTCCTCTCCTCCCTGGTCCTATCCTCCCCGTATAGGAGCAGAACATACTGATTTTAGATTTTAACAAGGTCTTCATCTTACAACTAATTGCTAGCGCAGCTTTTATTTCATTAGTTGGTAACAGTGCCTAGGAAGAGCCTTACCTTCTGCTGATGCTCTATGCGGTAGGAGGTCTGCTGGAACTGGCGTATTTCCCTGATAATATGTGAGATCTTTCAAAAGAAAACAGGAATATGAGTGAGTAAAACTGCAGTTGGGCTTCAGCTAAGCTACACAAGGCAAGAATTTTGTACAAAATTATGCAGTTTATTCTGGGAGGAGGGAAGGGCAGAGATCATCTCCTAATGGTTTCCAACTATGTAATTTTCCTAAATTAACCATTTATTGTTCAGTAGGCCTCAAGTGAATCACCTTGTTTCAGCTCTCCCTGTACTTATAACCTCTCTTCTCTTTGCCTTGAGTAGCTGTTGCAAAATGCATGCATACATTGCAAACTAGTAAAGGACATTAAACTGAGATTAGAAGAGAAATTTCCATGCTTCCCTTTGATATAGACCCTAAGACACTTGAAAATAAGATTATGATTACTGCTTTCTGGTGAATTACTTCACTCCTTTAATTTAGGTTAGTTCAAAAAGCCTTTTGCTGCACCTTCACTATCTTTGAGCAGCTGCTTTTCCCCTCTCTCATTTGTCAGAGAACAAATTGGAGGCAAACTCACCCTATAAAAACACTGAGTTTGCCAGAAGGTGGTGATAGAAGACTGGGTCAAGTTACCACTTTCAAATAGCTACCTATCTTTAATGATGCCCAAATGTTTGCATTTAGAAGTTAAATTCAAAGGAATCATAATTAAATCAATAATTAACTCACATAATTAAATACCTGTTTGAAAAATGTATAATGAACAGAAAATTACCATTCTCATTTTGGAGAAATTGACAAGGCCTTCCTCAGTGAAGTTTGGTGTTCCTTCTTCAATAAATGCCAGGTCTGTCAGGTACATCCCAAGGTAGGGAACAGCAGGTGGGTTACAGCTGTCAAAAAAGAAGGCAGTATATTTGCCTATAGCTAAATTCACAAGCTGTATTTTTATAACTGTTTATAACTTAACATACTTCTAATCAGTGGGTTACATTCATTTCTAAGGCAAAGAGTTTCACTGACTTCACTTGAATTGTATTTGCTTTGCCCATTACAAACTGAATTTATTCTGAATTATTATTTATTCTGAATTTCTTATTTATGCTTTTTCTGAGTGGTTGACATTCCGTAGCTATGTAAGCATCCTGATATAGCAAGGGTATGTGTGTGTTAGCCTGTGCTTATGAGCATGGAGATATATACGGATAAATATGTAAATATTCATGCACACATATGTACATACTTACATATACATGTACACACATATGAATGCATATATGCATGCATGCACATATATATACATGCATGTACATAATTAGCATTCTGTCTAAGACTATTCAAGCCTTTTCAGCGGTGAACATAAAGAAGAAAGAGAAAGATAGATAGGCAGTAAAGATGATCTGGGAAACTGGGAACAGAAACCCTAGAGAACAGAAATTTTCTTTTATTGAAGGGGCAGGAGGAATGGAACAGTGATTGTTGCTTCCATATTGCAATAATCATTGCTCCATGCTCACCAATTTTTGCCTCAGCAGAAATAGTATCAAACCTGGTTTTCTGAAACTCTGGCATAAGAATGTAAGGTGATGGCTGTATAGTTGAGTTAAGCAGATGCTGACAGTGCTTAGCAGTCCACTTCATCTGGCATATTTTTTGTATTGTAAGGATTATTGTTGTACACAGGCAAGCAATGTATTAACTGAAAGGTGTCTAAAAGTACCTTGTTCGTATGTTGTGAGTAAAAACATTTTTTAAAAAGTCATTAGCTACTCTATGTATTTTTAAATTAAAAATTTACTAACTTAAATATACATGTAATGAAACATTCCAGTAATTATTCTATTAGTTCAATTCTTTGCTTCTCTCAAGATCATTTAACTTAGTGGTATCACTCAAGCATAAAATTGTAGAATGGTTTAGGTTGGAAAGGACCAAAGATCCTCCAGTTCCAATCCCTCTGCCATGGGCAGGGACATCTTTCACTAGATCAGGTTGCCCAAATCCCCACCCAGCCTGGCCTTGAACACCCCAGGCATGGGGTGTCCTCAGCTTTTTCAGGTAAACTGTTCCAGTGCCTTGCCATCTTCACAGTGAAGTATTTCTTCCTAATATCTTAAAATAAATTCCCCTCTTTCAGCTTAAAAACATTACCCCTCATCTTATCCCTTCACTTCCTGCTAAAGAGCTCATCCACAACTTTCTTGTACTTGAAGGCTACCAAAGGTCTCTCTCTTCTAAGCTAAATAAGCCCAACTCAGTCAATCCTGGAAAGGCTACTTTTTAATTAATTACAGAACTTGCAAAAATACAGTTTTTATATGCATGCAGTTGGAAGTCCATGTAGAAATTGTAGAACCCTTGCCTATTCTGTAACCCTGCTCTATTTTAGATACTGATGTTACTTAAGGTCAAACACAACCAGGCAAATCAACTGAAATAAAAAAAAAAACCACATAAGGACTATTGTACAGAAAAACTAAGCCATCTTCCAGTGTGGCAGACAATAGAGGGCTGGGAGGGCAGAAGAGAGGAAATATCACTGTGCATTTGTACTTCTCTTATGTTCCTCTCATTAGCTACTTGACACTGTCAGGAACAAGACAAAGGGGTAAATGCATCTTTGATCTGACTCAGGTTTAGTTATAAGTCTCAAGCTTCTTATTTGGAACAAAGACTCTTTGGAATCCTGTTTTTGAATAAGAACTTTTATTTATAAACCTGGCTTTACACTTATTGAAAAAGTTTATCAGTGTAACTAAAGGGCCAACAGGGAACATTCACACAGAAAAAATAGTTTCATTTGTTTCCTTAATTCTCTGGAGATATGATCCTTATCTATATGAGATACAAAATCACAGGCTATTCAGCAAAACAATAATGCCAAATGGAATAAAACTAGAATTGAGAAGGTTATTAGGGAAAAATATTATTCAATATAATATTAATTATTAAAGCTTTATCAAAGCCAATTCATCTTTAATGTATACTATCTACTGCTTATAACAAAACACAATTGTATGTTGTAGGGAAGCATACTTTTTAAGCGTTTCTCTAAGGTTTTTAAATCTTCCTTCAGAGGATACAGTCTTCTGAAGCTTGTCCATGAGAGCTTTTGTCTAGAAAGAAAATGCATTACAAATATCATGGTTGTTGTACATAAGTTACAGGGATAAGATTTTAGAAAAGGCATAATTCATTTCGCATCTTCAGCTCATTTTCAAAGGTAATACCAATGGCATTAGGAACTTAGATTTGTTGTCGTTCCCAGTGTATTTCTGAAAAAGGAGATTAGGCAGCTTTAGAGATTTTCTTTTGAGTCATACATAGAATATATATCTATGCTACTATTATTCGGCTGGAAATTCAGGGAAAAAAACACAGGTTAATTAAATTAATTGTCAGCAACTCCATTTACTGTGTGTGCAAGAATGTTAGGGATTTGATCTTACATGATACTGAGGATCCTCAGATGCTTTTAATGAAAATCATGACAGTGAAGGATGTTTACTGTCTTGTAGCTTGTGCTAAGCCAGATTTGCTTCCAAGTTTCTGATAAAAGCTGAATATGTATTTGAAAATATATTACTGTCTTATACAAATTACTTCCATTGGGCACCACAAGAGTCTGCTTACTTCATGAGTGCAAAACGTTTGCTTTCTAGTCTATTTATGGTACAGGTTTCAGATGCTATAGAGAATCATGAGAAATCTGTCATTTCTTCAAGCTAAATTTCCAACTAAGTGAAAGCTGTAGGCAGAAAGACACTTTTTCTTCTTGCTTTTAATAGCAAGTTGATGAAACTCACAGATTATTTTTCCAATCAGTACTGGAGTGCTGTGCACAATAACATTAATCCTTTTTTTTAGTTTTATTTTTTTAATTGAGAGGTTTGAAAATAAAACAAATTCTGAACAAACATTTTGGAGGTAACCTCTTATATAACAGTTTATATTGAAAGGATTTTTAACATACTTTTGAATGAGAGAAGTTACAGTTGTTAGTTATAACACAGCTGAGAGAAAAGCTGGCCAGAGAAGGCAGCATATTCAGAATGCATTTTGGGTGGATGTCATTGCTTGGCTACTTTAGTGATTTGCAAAAGGTTTGGAAAGAAATGAAGGAGGAAACATAATGATAAAAGCCCAACTTTATTATGTCGGCTAGTGAGGTCTAAAATGGGCAGCCTGAAATCTTACAGTCAGCTGGAGTAAACTCTGCCCCACATATGACTAACTTAGACATGATTGGCTCTGTCCTACTGACCTCTTTGCTCTTCTAAGATACTAATTTTTTTTTTCAAATAGCAGAAAACTGAGATTTAAATAATTCAATCAATTTCTTCAAATTATTTAAAACAGGGAATGTGAAAGACTGGATACTCTTCATCCTGTTCAGTCTTTTTCTTTGTGTAAGTCTCTTATTTTTGTTACTGGAAGTCATTCTTACAGCCTTCACCATGCTGCTGATAGTCTCAGTGGTAAAGTAAAAATGAAAGGCAAGTGTTCACTGCACCTGAACTTAGGCCTCTAAATGAAAAAGAAGACTGTCTACAGTTCTTTACTGAGAAGTAAAAACCTCACCACCTTGTGAAGAGGTGCTGACCTCTTAACTGATTTTCAGCACAGGTAGCTCCCATGTCTCACATTTTAGGCACCTGAGCTGACATTAGTTACAGCTAGTAACCACTTAGACATACATGTCTGAAAGTGTAGAAATTTTGTTTTCTCAAATAATTTCGGCACTCTAAACTTAAGTCATAGTCTTAGGAACCTTTCAATTCCATTGAAATTAGCTTATTCCCACAGATAATTAATTAATTATATTTTCTAAAAAGGAATAAATTAAATACAAAAGCCCTTGACACCAAATAATTATGTGAGGAATTCCATTTCAACACATCATTCTCTGAACAACACAATGATTGATGAAAACTAGAAAACCTACTTGTAATTGTATCTTCCTTACCTGTTTGGATACTTTACCCCAAGTTTTTTTAAGTCTGTAGATTGCACTTCTGTTCAAGGCTGACGTGATTTCTAACACACCATTATAATTGTGCATACATCGGCAAATATCAGCTACTGCTACCCACTTTTCAATTGAGTTAGCCCGGGAGCTGACATCAGCATAATTCATTATTTGGGAGGCAACAAGGTTACTCATCTGACCAAACAAAAAGGAATAAATTTAGGACATTTAAATAGAATCCTTTTCAACATGCAATTATTTAATGAACAAGGCAGAAAAAACTAATGCACAACAGAATTTATGATTCTTAATAAAACTAGATGGAGTGTATTGAAAACAGTGTTGCACGGAAGTATGTGTGGGGTGTCTGTGTGATGATATGAAAGAAGGGTAAGAGATGCAATGAGGAGTATTTAGAAACCAACAGTAATAAAACTGATTGGTAAATTCTTCGTAGAATTAAAGGAAAATGGTAAACAACAAAGATATGGTTGGGGCTACAAAGGACAGTCATTATATAGAAACATTGTTATATTTTCACTCTCTGGAAGAATTTCAGTTTCTTCTGTAAACAACGAGGTGTTGTAATGAAGTTTAAAAAATTAAGCTCTATTAAATTTTCACTGAAATGCTGAGTATCAGTTCTCGAAAACAGGAACCTTCATGTGCTTTGATTTAAAATCTAATCACAACAAACTGTAGCATTCAGTCACTACTAGATAAGAAGTTACAATACATTGTGGGAAAAAAAAAAGTTATTTTTTTGTTCCGCAGTGAATAGATTTCCCAGGAAGTAATCTACATTTATGAGTACTTACATCATTAAAATGTTGACTAGTTTTCATAATATATGGTGTTCTCTCATTTTTATCCACTTTCATCCAACCCTGCCCAAGAAACTCTCTAGACATCGAGAGGAGAGAAAGAAAAAAAAAAAAATCCCACAATACAGAGTCTGTCAGGAGGCGTAGCTTACGTAGATTTTGAGTATGCCGCATTTTGTTAGAAGCTAATAACACAGATTTACACTAATTCCAGTGTTTCTCTACACCATTTTAATGCTGGCTGCAGCCATAAACCATTACAGTATTTACTGTATTATAAGGAGCATTTATTTTTCCTTCAATCACTTCCCCCAACACATCCACTTGAATTTTCAGCATTCTGACCCTTTTTGAAATTGGTCTTGTCAGCTGACATGGTTATATCCACATTAAAGTGCTGTGTGAATAAAGCTGATTTGACACTCCTTCCCTAGAGACTCATCATTTCCTTACTATACCCACCCTGCACTTGCCCAGAGCCTTAGACCACAGATTGTTTTTTCATAGCAAAGAAATCAGTCTTTTAAAACATTATCAAACTACAGGGGAGTCAGAAACAGCCAAAGGACACTCCCTGGTTATGCATGCAAACTTTTTTGTCAGTAGCATGAATTAGCGTAGTGCTTAACTCTGCCAGTCAGTTACTCATCCACTGTACTCACTTCAGTCACTCGTAGGAGAACACTTACTCATAGGGTATGCTTCGGAAAACTATGTGATCTAAAAGAGTTATTTGCTCTGCAAGCTCCATGGCTGACAAAGTCTCAAAGCACTCTGGTTTTGGACAATCTGACTGTAAAAATAAGGAGAACACTTAATGATACCTTTTTGCATCAAAGGACATTTCCAAAGCACAGGGTATAAAGAAATTAATATGAACTTTCAACACAGAGATGTGATTAGTTTGCTACAAAGAAATAGAAATTGAGAAAATTTGCTAAAACATGAGGTTAAGCAGGCTCGAAACTGGAAAACAGGCACATACCAGCTCATATGTATATATGTAGATTAATTAAAGCCTATGCATTCTGCATGACTTTCCACAAAATCACTCTGTATCAAGTTCGTTACCTACGCTCTTTTTGAGTTAATGCAATGTACTTATGACACAGTGGTGACCACAGTTTGGTAGAAAGGCATTGTCAATCAAGGCCGTCCATGGTTCTGATATCAACTGAGATGATAGAATCTTGTCATTTAATACATATTAATATCTTTCTCCTTTTTTCGATCATGTATTTAAATCCAAATCCTAAAGCAACAACTTGTTCATCCTTGATATAGGCTCCAAATTCTTACTTTGTCTAAATTGAAATGTACATTTCTGATATAAAAGATCATTATTTCTGTCCAGATTTGTAAAACTGAAGTTTTGCTACATGTCATTCGCTTAAAACCACAATGTTTCTACAGGAGTGTTTAAGTTTCAAGGTGAACTTACTATCTGAATGATGTCCTCAATTTTTAAATGGGTATCATCTTGATCATCCTGAGAAAGAGCTCTGAAAAATCAAATAGCAAAACATCCTTTATTAATAAAATTGTTTATGGTTGTGGGACTACCTTATCACAAATAAGCAATCATGTTTATCTAATATTAATCCTAAGGCTGCATTTGAAGAGGTAAAGAAAAAAAAAACTAGTACCTAAAATGTCACGTCTCCTTTTAAGTAAAACTGTAGTAAATGATATGACATCAGAGTCAGGTAAAATAAAATGATGATTATGGAGGCTTAAAATCTCTGAGCTAAGAAGTGTGTATACTGTAAAAAGTTCAGAGACAATAACTACTGTACATACCTGCAGATTATAAAGGTAAAGTTTCTACACCTATTGCACTTTGGTTTTACTGCAATGAACTGTGGTAGACAAAGAAGAACTCTTTTTTCAAGAATTGAAACAATAATGCAAAATCACAAAACAATAAGAATAACATTTAGTCAGAAATTCTCTATTCTGAATAATCCTATTAAAAATATAAAGTGGAAAATTACACTGCAAGCATTTTGTCTGATTTTTGAAGTACTGTGCTAAATATTTTGGGGAAACGGTTAAAAAATTCAACATTTGAGAAGTGAAAAGACAGCAAAACAGGGATGTGCAAGAGAGTCATTCACTGGGAAGTGTTCTTGTTTATTGACACTACACTGTTCTACTCAGTGTCCCATACTAAGAGCTTTAAGTGTGGAAGCTGCTCAAGGTGCTAGCAGGTTTTACTTGCAGCAAGTACATTATTTTCTTTCAATAACACTAGTGTTAAACCACACTATCAGTTCTGCTGTAGAAAACCTCTAGTTATTAGGGCTATTTCAGATTAATGGGTCAAAAATAGACACAGCAGAAGTAATAACTGTTCATCAAATCGTATGCACCCTGATGTAGTATCTTGGCATGCGAATTTTTCATTTGGAAAACATAAACTCATTCAAATCAGAAGATTTTTTGTTTAAGATTAAGTTCCATTTCACATGTAAGTGAGCACTGAAATAGGGTTTCTGCAGAACCATTAGAGTACTCATCAGCAGAATTTTCAAAGGAAGCTTAATGACCATTTTCAAAGAAGATCCTGTTTTACTGGTCATTCCAGAAAGCAGTGCAAATGGACCATGTATTTTCTCATGTCCCTCCAACACCATGTTTTTGCACTCTGCAGTAATGGACTTCCCATGTACCAGCTGGGGAAAGGGTTAAAATAAACCTATTGTTTTGCACACAGACTTTAGCTACAAGTGTAAGATATTGAATTTATACTATATGGGTGGGGAGGAAGTGTTAATGCTTAGTACACTAGGTTCTTCTGGTATGGGCTGCTTGTTTCCTTTTGGCTTGCCAGATTGGAGGAGTAGGTTAAAAATCAACTGCTGATATGCAAGAGACAGGAAGAACTAAGAAACTTCCTTGCCTTCATTTTCAGGCTATCAAGCCCACAAAAAATGCCCTTTTATTCACCTTATGTCTGATGGGAAAGCCATGCAAAGTCTTGAATGTCTGCTTCTTTAGGAAAACTGTAGGCTGCTTCTTCAGATAGTAATGGTGTGTAGCTTTAGTAACAGTAAACAGAAGAGCAACCTGTCTTTCCTGAGCAACTTAATTCACAGAATCACAGAATCACAGAACAGCCAGGTTGGAAGGGACCCATCGGATCTTCTAGTCCAACCATTCCTATCTAACACTAAACCAAGTCCCTCAAGACCTCACCTACCTGTGCCTTAAGCACCTCCAGGGAAGGTGAAACTTCCCTCATGACTGATTGCCTGTAGAAAGGTTTTGTTTATTATATAACAAGAACATCTTCTTTTTGGCAATAAAAAAAAAAAAAAGAGGGCTTGCTCTTCTGCCCCAAGTATTCTCAGTAACCTTGCAAATTCATAATTCGAACTCCTTGCATGTAATTTTATATTGGCTAGAGCTGTCATCTTTGCTTAAGACAAAATAAAATAGGAAACATGAGATTCTTAGAAGGCTGAAAATACTTAAATTTCTCCATCTGTAATTCCTCATACTCTCTAATCTTATGTCTCAAATTTAGGTAGACTTCCAACCACTCACTCTAAAGAGATGGTTGGTGTTTTTTCTCTAATGCAGTGGTATAATGAAAGAAATTTTCCTCTTATCCAAAAACGTTCTATAAAATTTGCAGAGGTCAATACATGTCTCTAGACTGGATAAAGCTTGATAGCAGCATTAGTAGCTTCCACTTCAGCCTGTACCGGTGCCAGGTTCATTTCAGCAGAGGTCTAGGAGGATGATGTTGAGGTGAACAGCTCTGCTTGGGCAGTTCCTATTGCAGTCCTTGGAGAGCCTCGTGGAAGTTAGGTAAGAAAGATGGGCCCATGTGAATGGATTTATGAGGGAAAGTAAAGATCAGGAGAGATTCTGAGAGACTGTTCAACAGTATCACTCTCAGGGAAGGCTGCACAGTGTGACACTTCTATTGTTATCCTTAGAAATTAAGTAAGTAAATGTATAAGAAATAACTTCCTAATTTTTACAGTCAGAAGATGAGTTTAGACCTATCTCAGTGAAACAATTATTCATGCCTCACCAGTCCTAAGATTAAAATAATTTTCCTCAGAATGTTATTATTCCTTATTCCTTTACAGTACATAAAATATTTTAAAGACTAGTGTAAGTTATACAGCCTGAAAAGTATCATCTGGTGAGATCATACAAGGCAGAAAATTTGTCATCCATCACATTACGACCTCTGTGAGTCCGTTGGTTTCAACTACATTAATTCTGAGGAAGAACAAGAAGGAACTGTTTCTTGAACCACTCTTTTCTTCCTTCAGATGAGACTACTTATCAAAATTATTCATGGCTGTTCAGTCTGAATTTTACATGTTTCTGTTTCACGAGTGAAATTTTACCTAGATTAGTAAATAAGGCTGGAATAATCTCAAGCATAACACACTTGAAAAGGTTTGCCTAGCTTTCAGACAGGTGGTTGAATACAAGGAAAAAGAAGGGGGTTTACCCCACAGAGAAACCCTGTCTGTACATTCAAAAATCTCACCACGCAAGAAATACCAGCTGTTCTGTTTGATGACTCAGAAAAGCATGAAGCAGCTCAGTATCTTTCATAAACACTTACCTTGCCATTCATTTTCTATATAGTCTTTCCCAGAGCTAGCCATGTAATCTTCAGAATACAAATCAACCTTCATTTCTCTTCTAATCTCTGCTAAGAAAAGGACTGATTTTCCAAGAAATTTCTATGCACACATAGAAAGTGCAGAGACTGCATCCGTTTGTTAAAAGAGACATTTGTACCTAATAACCTTCAAGAAGACAGTGTATGGAATGCACCTAGACATAAGATCAGAAAGCATGAACTTTCTTTCACAGGTGTTTGAACATTGAATTTATGATAAGCAATGCTTCACCTAACCTCAATCTGAGTTTTTGGTTTCAGAGTTAAGAGTAGACTACGAGAACAGAAATACAGGGAAGTCAAGATCTACAGTGAGGACTGACAAAGAAAACAAGAATTCTGAAAGACTGCATGTTTTGATATTCTAAGGCTTTTTAGATAAAACAGCCTGCAGCAAGCACCCCTTCAGAAAACTAAAAAGCCTATTTTATGACATTCATGTAGGAACTGAGTGAATTACTATTTTCAAGAGAGGCATGTCAACTGGCTCAAGCTTCCTTCCCATTTTCATCCTGTTCCAGAGAAGCCTTTTGAATGAAAGTTTCATCAAAACTTTCAGTTTTGACAAATTTGTGCTTTCCCAGAAAATTTTGCCATCAAAAACTTTTGAACAAATTCATTTCTAATAACAGTAAAAAAGCCTTTTGGTTCTAGGTGGATAATTTACAATTCTTCTCTAAGTAGTATTAGATGAAAGCCTTCTGTGTAGAAGAAAACTAAAAATATAATTTCTTTCCAAGGAGGTGTGTATGTGGTGGTGATAGACAGAGCAGCATTTCTCCAAACCACACATCATTATGTGAATGAAAAGAGGAACACAATACCTGGGAGCACTTCTATGCATTTCTACAACAAAAAGACTCTGGATACACTTAGAACACCTAGGGTAGGATTTAAATCTTCCACAAGTAGTAGCTTGTCTTCTGTAATTGTCTGAGAAAGGAAGGTCCTCTGTGATCTTTGGAGAACAGTTAGGATGCCTAAATTTTGCTGGGAGGAATGACCTTTGTGACAGGCTGTTACTTTGGAGGGAGTGCATCATTAATAGTTTGTTTTGTGGTTAGGTGCTTCAGTTAGACACAATGGGTCCTACCAAAGATATTTTTCTAAGTCAATGCAGAGAGAAAATCACTTTTCCTTTCAGCCTACCATTATAACTTATGGACAGTCCAAGGAACTCAAGAAATAATTTTATTCCATTATAGGCCTTGTCTTAATATTCAGGACATTGACTATAATCTGCCATGTTGACAAATGATAATCTGATGCAGAAAAAGTGGAAACAATTATATTAGAGATACACAAGTGTAGAACATGGTGCCTCTTAAAAATGTCTTGATGAAGTATGGGAGCTTAACAGTTCCTGGTCAAGATGAACACAATCTTGGTTGTCCCTACTAGAGTAATTAGTAACCTTTAGAGGTAAGTCATAGAGAGAACTCACTCATCTTAGGAAAGAGCATGTTCAATGTTTACTTTAGCCTACTTGCACAACCAGCCATGGAATCATAAGATCCATCAGGCAAGAATTTCAGGAAAAAAACCATTTCCATGTAACCATACCCTCTTCTTGCACTAGAAGGAGTATCCTTGTTTTTAGTGCAAATGTAGTATAAACTTTCTTCTTCTAGCACTAGCATCCTGATTGCTAACTGGGTTCATACACTTGTATTGTCAGACGGTGTGTAAGCATGTGGATACTACCTCTTCTGCTTCTGCTGGTTTCTTGTTCTTCAAGAATCAGTTTCAGAATTGAGCAAGGATCTTTCAGCCTGCCAGAGAAGCTAAACACTCCTGATAGAAACTATTCAGTTTTATATTTTGGATTATTAAAGAGAAAAGTGTTCAAAGTACAATCTGGTGTTATTTCCACCTCTGAACACACCAACAGGCTGAGAAGCTAGAGGACAAGAGGGACTCCTGCTTGATGTCCCAGTAGTTGAGATGGTTCCTGAGTTAGGAGGAGCATGTATTCTCAATCTCCATGGAACAGTAGGCTACTGCTTAATACTAGCAACTTGATTAGGTTCTGTTAAGCTTATAAATATTTCTGGTTTAATATCATACAATAAAAATGAAGGCTTGTAGAAGAAAGGACGTGCGACCCTGTGTAACTACAACATATATAGAGCTACACAAACCTAACTAATTTAGATCACAGATTATTCCTTAAATCCTGTACTTTCCTCCACTCTTAATTATGTAGCCTTCCTGAGAGTGTATATCTCTGAGAGTACCCCCAGTGCTTTTTTAAAGCTTGGAGACCGTGCTTGATTACCAGACAATCCATTTTTCCTGAGGTGATTTAAGGACCAGAGCTCTTCCTTTCAGTGAAAAGGTGAGATGAATGACACATTTATGTTTTTCACCACGGCTGAATGATTTTTTTGTCCAAAATCAGAATTGCACCAAAAGGTTACTGAAGCAGTTCCCAGTCCTCAAGCATTAATTTCTCCCTACCTGCTGCTTGTTAATGACTTTGACATGCCTAGCAAATAATTGCTTCTTGTGTGTCTTGAGAACAAGCCCAGGTGCTTCAAATTACAATTTTGCTCATCATAAGACTTTAGGACAGTTTGGTTTATGCAATAATATTTTTAACTTGGAGAATATATCCTAATGTCCTGTTGACTGTAATCTTAACAACAGTTAAAATTATAAGAAGTTTTATTTATGCAATATCTTCTGTCTGAAAGCTTATTTATACCACAACTCATATTTGACAGTTTATGGGCAGTTTCTGTCTATAATAAACATACAGATAGGACACAGGAGTAATTTTACCTGCTACTGGAATATGGTTGCTGCTGAAATTGGAACATATGCTTGATGCTTGCTTGACTTGGTGTTGACACAGTATTGAAATTCTACTGAAAATTAACTGAAATTGAAATAATGCTGAAATATTCAACATACAAGTTGCCCTGCATGTGTATCTGTTAGCAGCATTCCCAATCTTGAAAAGTGAATTGAATTATCTTTGTTAGCCAAGGATGAAATTTCATGTCTTCTTTTGAAGGAAAGTGGGACATCAATGCAGCATTCAGTTAAAGGGACTAGACCAGCACACTGAGCCACCGATGGCTCTTTGTGCAGCACTGGTTTGTGGCGTATAGCCAAGTACTTGTGACTCTGTGTAACCAAATCTATAATCAAACTATTTTCATTTGAAAAACCTGGTAGGATTAGAGTATAGAGTTGCAAATCTTGATGACAGATGGCTTTGCTGAGGACTGTATTTTTAGAAATATTCATTTTCTACCTGTTTCCAACAGAAATTCTCCTTGATAACTTGAAGAGGTCATTTTATTCACACTTTACTGACCTTCTTGTAAAATAAATTGTCATAAAAGTTTCTAGAACACAGCTCAAATGACTTAATGTTTAATTCATTTTTTGTTCGATTTTTGTGCATATCTTCATTTTTTACTAATTTTTTTCACTACTCTTTCCTTTTACCTTTTATTTTCCCCATTTCTCTTTTTTAAAAAAAAGTACATTTTTTCTTTTAACTTCATGTTTCAAAATAAATGCAGTGTGAAAATTCAGAGAAGGATAAAAATATCCATCTGAATTTTTGAAAAATTCTGAATATTTTTTAATGAAAATACCTGCTTAACTGTATTCACTAGTAGGTATAGTGAACTCTGATACTACAGAATTAAAATGCTTGAAGGGAAGGGAAGAGAAGGCAAACAATATCTATTATTTCATAGAACAGCAGTAAAAGGATGCAAATGGAGGCAACTCACAATTTACAGATAAACCAAAGTCACATTTTTAGATGTAACAGTTAATGGAAATTCGCTAATTAGAAACTGGATACAGAAAATCACTAACAAACTTGTACATTAACAGCCTATAAATCTATTCCATTACTCTTCCAGGAACATCCAATCCAGGTTTATTTTATATTTTCTTAAGAAGCTAAAAGTCTTAAGGTAATCCTCCACACTGTGAACAACAGAACATTTTCCGTCACACACACTATTAAAAAAATCATTTAATCCTTTTTTTCTCTTCTCCCTTGCTGTTTCTTCCAAGAAAATAAATTAAACTAATTCACTATTTTACTCGGAATAACAGCATATTCAATACTATTAAAAAGGAGCTTTACTTTCCCTTCTGTAAAAATTAAGTAGGAACCCATTGATATGAAGTGCATTTATTAAGAATTTATCTTAGTTTCTTATCCTTTGTTTGTTTACACATTCCTGCCCCCAGGTGAAGAACTTCCCTCACATTTTTCCTATATGCTTTTTCATGTAAGTATCTGACCAGGAAAATTGTCAAACGGTCTTAGTAAAATTCAAGGTGCATTTATTGGTCCTTTATTGGCTTTCCAGGAGAATACCTGAACAAAAATACTAGCAAAACACATAATAGATTTATCTGTGTTTTGTCATTGTGTCTTACTTTAACGGCTAATGTTAAATGTTTACTGCTTTCTAGTAATAAAGAATAATATAATTAATACATTATTGCTAGTAATAGAATTAGCATTAAAGAATAATTTGCATTAAAATCAGTGGCTACAAAACATTCACACTTAGTAGACAGAATTATTTAGACTGATAAATGCATATAAAGATTTGCCTTTTTGGCATGACTAGACTCTCAGCTCTGTAATACCAACCCTAAGTAACAAAATACAGTGTTCTAATGCTAATTTGAATGGTCCTGTTTGTACAGAAGCTCAAAGCTGCTGGTTCATTGCACTGTTTATACAAAAACTCTTCCCTATAAGCTTCTCAAACGAAGGTGCAAACATGATGTTGTTAGGATGTCATGACACGTTATGCTCTCCTGAGCATAAGAGTGGATGGTTCATTAGACAGAGGCTCCTCGAGGTACCACAGGAAATGGTCTTGGTGCTGTACCTGATGGCATTTTTCCCTGCTGCATAAGGACTGCGACCATGGCTGCCAGGTGTTCTACGGCAAAAATTTCTATTCTTTGTGAATGAAACTTAAAAGACACTGTTTTATAGCTAATAAAACACTTATTAATCTCTCAACATTAAATACTCTGGAGAAAAATCAAACCTTGTGAATTCTGTGATATATAGTCCTATAACTTTTTCACATACTATAGTTAACATGCTAAATTATTAGAAATTTATTTACCTCAGTATATTTGCAGTACCTTTCCTTTCTTGTGGCAGAAGGTCAGGGTCTCTCAAAACTTCTTCCAGCAAATTTAAAACATTCATTTTCAGTTCATTGTTCAGCTCAAAATCCTACGAAGGAAAATAATTTTACTGCCTTTTGTTTTAACAATGAACATCAAAAAACTGAAAGGTTATACTTTTGCGAGTTTTGTCTTTTTACAATTTTTTTTGGCTGTCGGGTTTGAAAATATTTAGAGAAACTTGGACAGCTGTTGGAGTGAACAGGTCACAAGTGTAGGAGCACTGAAAGTCTGTAACTCCCTTCTTTTTCAGACCATTACCTTCTATGTGGAAATGGGCAAATCACTTAAGCTTTCGTTTCTGAAGTAAGAATTGCATCTCACCGAAAGGACAACATACCTTCCCCTTTCTTCTCCTGTGGTGACTATAAAAGCAGACAAACAGTTCAATTGCAATATTGAGAGTGCTGCCTCATGAAGCTGGACACTGTTTTTTTTCACTGTTTTCATGATTGTCTCTGTTTAATCTGCCTCTTACTCTAGCGTTTCTTAACACATACTCACCCTTTTCGAAAGGTCTACTTTTTGTTCCACATAGTGGAGTCCTCGACCTGATAAGGTCAATAAATGAGCCTGATGCTCTCTGGCACTGCACTTAACGGTTTCAACATTTCAGTAACTGCTGAAGCAGATATATTACACAGAACAGCAATTCAAGAACAGGAACATACAACAACCATTTCTGTTGATTGGAGAAGATAAAGGAATAGAATAATGTACAAGATTTAGGGTGGAAACTTACTGGCTACTCTTGTAAAAGACTCAAAAAATGCTTGTGTTTAGCTCAAGTTTAGCATCTAGATAAGAAGACTAAACACAAATTCTTCAATCATGTATTACATCATAGGTCTTCATTGATATCTCCTAGTTACATGCAAGCAGGGCTATGTTTGTGGTGAGACCCTGCCTGTTTCCATGGGAACAGAAACCACAAATTTACTAAAAATGAGAAATATTTGGCAGCTCTATGTGAAAGCTGTGTATTTCATTTTCCCAAAGAATCAGTTGAAACCCCTTCTGTTGCAACAGGCTCCTAAATTGGCACTATTTCTGGAGATACATGCCTCTGGGGAGAACTAGACCTGGTGAAGACACATCCTCACACCCTGCGTTTCACTTGAAGGGATGTAGTAGCCTCAAAGTGCACCCGTAGTCACAAAGGAAAGCAATGTTTTATTCAGAAAAGCAATTAAATGCTTAACACAAGGAGAAGAATGTACCCTCATTAAAGAAGGCAGTCACAGCCATGCCTACAGCACTTTCTGAGAAAGCTTATGGCTCAAAACATCACCATCCAGAAATACACTGCTGTTGCCCTCCAGCAAAGCCCTGTTTCTTTATCTCCTGCTACAAGCATCCCCTTCTGACCTTTCCAATGCCTTCTCACCTTAGTCAGGTGTAATTCATATTTTGAAATCAACTAGCAACCATGTCTTATTTTTCTGTCGTGTTTGGCCATATTAGAGGATGTTGAACAACAGGAAGCTGTGCAGTGTTACGCTTTGGATGGCATATCTGACTTATACCTCAAAGCCAAGCAAAGAATAGTTCTGAGTACTGCATTGTGTTTGTTTACTAAAAGACATTTTTGCAAAACAAGACATAGTTATTTATTTGTTTAGGGTATGAGGAAATGACACTAATGGCTGAAAGCATGAGGAATGTGGCTAAGCTACATGGGAATACTGTTCATTTCAATGACTTTAAAAGGAAAAGCATTTGGAATATAACACTATCAAAATTTAGCTAAAGGAGATACCTTGGGTCTGTATAAGTTTAAGCAGGTAGTGGACTTAATATTAGTATTGTCCATTCTGTAGCTTTGTGGTGGATATTGTGTAAAAAAGTTGGATATTGTTGCTAGTTGTGCATCAAAAATATCATAAATTAACAGAAAAGGCATTTTTTAACAAAAAAATGACAGCTGATGAGTTAAGTAGGAAGTCTGCCCTGTAGTCACCTAGGAAAAGAACAGCATGTTCCCAGCTGATCAAAAGCACCATGCGCCAAGCTCAGCATCACTTAATTCCAGCAAAAGACACCAGCAACAGAGAGAAGTATATTAGCTTTGCTGCCATCCGCCCTCACTACGAAAGCAAAAGTCTACTTTGAAACTGCAGAGCATCAAAGTCAGCATGATTTTATTTTAAGTAGTCTCATAACCAGACTGATGATCTCTAAATGCAAGCACATTCCCTGGCCAGGAGGAGGAAAGCTGTGCTGCAGTATGAAAAGTGCTTGTGAAACAACCTATTCCAGTTGAGTAAAAAGAAAATAATTAAATAAATAAAAAGAAAAAGAGGGGATGATGGTATCAGAATCACTGGCTAGAAGAAAAAAGACAGTAGCAGAGTCAGCAGAAAGCAAGAAAAGAAAACATAGCTATGCTGGTAGAGAACAACAAGAAATACGTAGCTCTATTGTTGTTTCTTTGTACAGAGAATATAACTTTCATGTTTTGACATGGGCTCAGTGAAACCCCAAAAAGCCCTTCCCCCTCTCTTTCTTTAAATCTTCCTAAGTGAAAGGAACCATTCTTCATTTAAACACTGTGAGGAAACATTGAATAGCCCAGACAAATAAAAGGAGCTAAAAACCTAAGAATCGTATTTATATAGTAGCATGTCAGCAACTAAACTACAGAAAACCCTGGAGGGACGGAAGGAAGAACCAGGAGAGGAGAGAAGAAGGAATTATTCATGAGGAAACCACAAATAACTTCTAGAGGGAATCCATTCAGAGAGTTGCATCATCCAACTTCAACACAACCCTACATGCTTCATGTAAAAATAATCTCAACTAAGTTCAGCTCTGAAACTAGAGCCAACTTTTCAACTCCTCAGGCACCTGCTTACAAGGCAAATAAAAAGCCAACTGATAGGCTGGCTTCAGTGTCCTGTGATTGCAATGTGAAGGGGAAGAGGGGGAGTATGAGTTGTCAGGATAAATGTAACACTATTCTCTCATGACAGTTTTTGGTGAATGCACTTGGACTAATTTTATTAGTTTATCTCTCTTTTTCATTCTAATTTTCTGTTATATAGTATTATGCCCTGAGAATGGAAAGTTTTCCAGTTGCTCTGGCCAGCATTGGTGTAAAGTGCCATCATATTCAAAGCTGTCAGAGCTCATGACAGACAAGGGACTGGCTCTACCCAGCTGACTGAGAGTCTCTTCCAGGTTGGAAGCCCTTTTTTCCAAGCAGGGAAGGAAGGGAGCTGACAGCTTTCCAATTCAGATTCCCAGCCCTGGCATGCACACCCACTTCCTTTCCACAGACACTCCCAGATGTAGCTGACATTAGCAACACAAGTAAGAAGACTCAATGCACTGAAACCTTTTCCTAGACACTTCTCTTCATGTTGTGAAGTTAAATTAACAAAGGGAGACAATAAATCGAATGAAGAATCAAAAATGCCAGATGTGAAAGCAAAGGCGACCTGCATGTAAAGCTAGAGACATGGTTTTGGATGTCTCTGTGAGTACTCAAAGGAAGTGGAGATGCTATGTGTGAACTCCTTATTCTCTGCAGCAGCAAACTGAAAACAGCAGATGGGCACAGATACTGAGAAATGCTAGTATTGCTACTGGCTACAAGTGATTACTTCAAAATCATGGACTAATGATAAAATCCTGCTGGAAGCTTGGTATTGGAGATATTTGGGGGTGAAAGAGATCTACTAAAGGACTATTTACAAGGAATATGGAATATTTTTTAATATATGAGGTTTGCCCTATAATTTTAATATACCTACTGTCATGCCAAAGTGCAAACAGATAATTATTTCAATGGTATTAGTGGAGTGACTTTTAACCTTCTACACAGCAGATCAAACTCTGTTGCAGTTAACCAGACTTACCCCTGTGCTGTAGTCCTCTAAAAATATATTTCTTTTTTCAGCATGAAAGCACACTTAAGCTATCACAGACAATTGTACTGAGGGAAATATATATAAATTCACACACAGCAAAACATTTACACCTGTGGAAGGCAGAGATAAAAGATACTACAACTGTCTATTAGGAAAATACATCCCTGAACTTGAAGTAAGTCTGGCTTACTTCAAGAAGCAAGCAAAAGGACAACTGCTTTGTTTCCATGTTAATTTCAAGTGCAAAGAGAAAGTAATCATTCTACAGGATCCGTGTTGGTTTGACACTACTGATGGAACATTATCAGTTCAAAAGTACAAACTATATTCACAGCATAACTGAGCAATTCTCAGCACATACAATGCAAACCTCTCCTATCCAGACACTGTAAACCTTAGCAGAAAGAAATCTTGAACTGAAATCCAGCCATTACTAGTATATTGTCAGATTAAAGAATTCAGGACAGATACAAAATACGATATCCCTGCCTGTACACCCTGGGATGCAACATGTTCAAGGGCTTTGAAGAAAGTACTCAGTGAAGAAAGATCTGTCAGGCTCCAGCAGAAGTGGGTGCAGATTACTGCTAATTAGTTTGACTGACAGCAAGCTTGGCTACCACTCTAAGGGTGACTCACATTCCCTGAAGGGTCACGGTAAGCGAACCCTTACACTTCTCCAGTCTTTGCACACAGCAGAGTAACAATTAAGTGCATTACTGTTCGATGCATAACTGTACTCTGCAAAGCGTATAATTTTATGCAAACCAGTTTTCTTCACTAAGTGACCAATGGCATACTGGAAGGCTCACTCAGGGTTCCCTTGCTCTCTCTCTCCGAGACAGCCTCTCTGTTTCTTGCATTCACAATTTGTATCATCAAACCTGTTCCTTTCAGAAAGAAACCCAGAAACTTCTTTGCTGTTTCAATGCAGAGACCACAGATCCTAGTGTTTATTTGAAATGTATTTAAAATACAGCACATCTTGCTGTTCTAGAAGTGTAATTTAAGTGTCATTTGTTCACATTCCTACAACAAACTTATAACTTTGCCGGGCATCAAATTCACTACTTTATTCCTTTAAACATGAGCCAAGAGTATCTTATGCAAAGGAATTTTCAGTGTGTTTTTTATTCCTATGTACAAAATGAAATCATCTCTGCTGGGACAATTTTCTGTACACAGGTGTCCTCCATAAACTGTAGGTGCTATCAGTAACTACACTTGTAAAACCTTCTGTTCAAATCCCAACATAACTTCATTGGTACGAGCAAGAAAATGACTTGCAGTAGATTATCACAGTTGAAGCAACACAGGTATAAGGTGTAAGATCCTGACCTATGCTCTCAAAATTCAAGCCTTGGTCTGCCAACTAGATCTTGTGGTAACTCCATAATTCACTGACAGTGTCTCGCAGCCCTCTAGTTTGTAAGAGAGTTAAGATTAGCCAATTCATTCCGGTTGCAATCTTCAAAGAAACCAGAACAAACAAGCATCCAGCTGTCATTCAAAACTGGGAAGTATAGAGAAGACAGCCTCACCTTCTTCATCTGCAGATGTGCAAGCTTGTGCCTTGGACAAGCTCCATTTCAATCTGCTTGCCACAGAGGTAGAAAAAAACCCTGGATTTGGTAACATGAAATGTTTAGATAATAGACAAGAAAGTATTGTTATACAAAGAAACTGAGGCTGCAAGACCTCACTAGGATAATGGAAATCATAGCAAGACTTTCTCCTTTTGGCCACCTTTTCACTTCCTATTTACCATCTCTAGCAAAGTCAGTGGGAGTTTTACCCTAATGAGCCCTTTCAGTTCCCATCAATGCTCTTGTCTTCACTGTCTGCTTCATCATTTGTGTTTCTATTATTTACAACAGGAGACTCCTACACTGTTCCTCTCAACTACATTTTAAAAACAAAATGTAAACATCAACATTCTGCTGTTATTTTGGGCAAAAAAAAAGTTTTGTTGGGTTGTAGGTGGCTGAAGAGAAAAGACACAGGAAAACAGCGGGGCGAAAAGACAAGGGGCAAAGAATAAAAAGAATGAAAATGTAAATAAAACCACTGGAAAACCTTAATGAGCAATTTTCTGCACTGTGCAGGTTTTGGGTGATGAGCACTATAGGTTCAATTTCTCTTGCTCAGTGCAGCAAATGCAAATAGCATATATGATAATATGTAAGAATGGGTTTTTTTCAAATTTTTACCTGTGCCTTGGGAGCTCCTAGAGACTTGAATTAGTTCTTTCTGCCCCTCTGAATGAGGTGCAGATCTGGCATTAGCATTATATGTTTACTTGGAATTTACGTGAGGCTTTGTATGACCTAAGTTTTAAAAACTATCAACCTATTTATAGGCATTGTTTAGTCTGATTTGAAGATAACAAAACACCTTTATGAAAGCATACCCTCACTGAATAGGCTAAAATGTTAATTTCAATGATTCTGTTTTCTGGTCACAGAGAAGCTTACATACTAAATACCACCTACACTCAGGTAAATTTAAAAAACACTTGTTTAAATAAAAAACAACCCCAAACCATCCACAACTGGTTTTGACACTGTTGCAAGACACTGTAGGAAGCTATTTCATTCCATAGCCCAGAAAAGACCCCCAAACCTCGGCCAAGAATTTGCTAGAGAAAAGTGAGGAAACACAAGGTTCTGAAGCATTTCTTTTGCATAGTTCCTCTATTCCTTGGTCCATGCACTAACTCTAAACCGTATTAATATACACTTGAGAACAGCACAATGAAGCAAGTCATAGGATCCAGAGGGGTCCAGAGGGAGGAGTGGAGGACAGGGAGTAACTAAGTGGGATGACATTTGTAAGAGCACTTTTAACAGATGGTTTTGTGTTATTTTCTATACATTGCATACGTTTCTGAACACAGCCTGCACTCTCCTATAAGACTTGTGCTCTGGCCACTAGAACACAATAAATCAGTACAGTAATTCAGGCAGACAAATAACTTGTAAAGTATTGACTGTCACTGCTGCACCAGAGAGCACCAAACCAGTTAGTTATGCAGGAGATTAATTAACAAGCTGCAGCTCTAAATGTGTCTGCACTACCATCTAACATCCTAAAGAGAAAGCCCTATAGTTTACCCATGTATTTGCTGCTCTTTTCATCTAGTGATAAGGAAGCAGGTCACCTTTTACAATGGCACAAGTGAGCAATGACCATAAAGATCTCAGGTCCATCACAAGAACAGTCTGACAGACAGTGAGAGAAGTTTTTCCCCACAGAGAACAGAAATTACTCATTTGGTGCTGGGAATTTTTGAACCGAAAGTGACTTTAAGCCAGGTGGAGAAAAAATAACTTACTATCAGCAAAGCATACCAAACCATACATTTGTTTTTGCAAATGGCAATCTATTTTGTTAAGGGGTGTGTGTGTGGGGGGGGGGGGGGGGTTGTGTGTGTTTGTTTGTTTGTTTGTTTGTTTAGGGGAATAAAACCTGTCCTTGGCTGCTGATGAAGGTGAATGATATCTCAAATGCTTTAAGTGGCCAGAGAAAAATGCAAATATCAAAAAATGTAACAAAGTTTTTTGCACGTCTGTTGATCACACAGAATTTTACTGCTTACATTGTTTTATCATTTTGGAAATCTAATAAGCCCTTCCTTATCAGACACTGGTGGCTAAGGGTTCTCTAGCTTGCTATTTGTGTTGTTATTTTAAAATGAGGCTCTGAGCTGCAGCTCTCCCAGGACTATACGCCTTTACTGCCAACATTTCATACTGTTTGGCCAGATAGTAGTTCTTATCTTGCCTTCCTTAAAGCAGTCCTGTCCCACATTTTCTTGGCAGAAACTAGTCAGACAAGTTTCTTAGGTCTTCTGTCCTTTCTTTCTCCCTAGCCTCACAAGTAAGCAACATAAAATGCTGATTTCACACTCTTAAAAATAAAAGACAGTGAGAGGGTTGGGGAGTACAGGTAATAGCTTCCACTTTAAAAATGCACAGTGTTGAACTACGACTCATTGCCTTTGTTGTCTTAATATTTTAAAAAGAATATTAATTGCAAACTTTATGCACAAGTAGGTGCAAAAGTATTCAGGACAATATTATATTTCTGCATATCACGGATACTTCTGATATAAAAACAGAGAACACATTTTTAGGGAGTATTTTTGGTGAGTTGCTCCAGTGGCAGTGTGCACTCATCATTTACCTTGCATTTATGATAGAGAAACATCACAATTCAATTAGGGTCAATTCAGAAATTCAAACCTCAGTTCAAATAGTTGCTATCAGTTGTTTAATGTAGATCAAAGTATGATGACTCCTAACATTATCACACCACATTAATTAACCATTTTTTCATTAGTACAGAGGATCGACTTGAATCAAAACACTCAGTAAGTACAAACTGTGACACAGACACAGTAAGAACATGCAGTACACTAACAGAACACAGAACAGAAATAACAGACTCCTGCTCTACTTGTGACAGATCAAGATTTTGTCATGTGATGATTTTCATTTAACAGGTAGTCAAAGAGAACTTTGTGTACATAGGTTGTTTCCAAAAAATAAAAATGATTAATCATTGCCATGATGCCAAGATAGGCTTTATTTATATTTTCTGGGCTGCTTAGTTTTTCAGACAGAACTGATCATCCCACTTGCACGTTTCTTAAAGACTTAATTCTCTAGCAAACTCAACCTACATGAAAATTAAACCTATTACATGTAAAAAAAGGGATCTGAGTTTGACACAGGACAGCCTGACACTGCTGCAGTTAGCTGTGCAACAAACACTTTTAAGATGTAGTGTTCTTATTAGCATATAGTGAAAAAGCAGTCCATAACTGCCATGAAGTACTATCAACCCAACATGTACAAAAATCTTTCATTTGTTTTCTGATTCCTCTTTCCTTCTCTCCTTCTTTCTTCCTTTCCTTCATTTTTTCTCTCCATCTCTCTTTTTCTCCTTCCCTCCTTTGATTCTTTCAGTAATATTTCTAGTAGTCTTCTACATGCACAACAGATTCTTCCAACATTTGTCTCAGCTGGCAGTTTAGGGGACATAACCGAAATTCTACTAGCTACTCAGACCTTTTTCCCTCTCCCTCTGTCAAGACAGTTTTATAATTACGTATCAGACCCACAATCCTGTAATGGTTGTAGACTGACCAACACAAAGGGCTGGTAGCCCTTTCCATACACACTTCAGAACAAATAAATAGATACCGCTGTGCAAACACAAGTAAACAAACACATTCTGGTGATAGTAACTGAACCAAATTGCTCATAGCAGGAACACTGATAGTTTTTGAAGATTAATCCAACCTGGTCATTATGTGTTTCAACATATACTACAACAATGAAGCACTCACAACCAATGTTAACAGGAAAAACATTGCAATTAAGTATTTTCTAGAGAGCTTTGCAAGGCTAGATGAAACATTCTTCACTAGCTTAACAGTGTGTTTTTACAAGCTAGTTTTCCATATTATCTTCACAACACTGAATTTTCAGGCTCTTTGACCTTCACTACACCACACAGCAGCACTGAATAAAAAATGCGTTGTAGTGAGAATGCAGAAATATTACAGATGGAGACGTAAAAGGTGCAACAGAAGAATACCTGAGAATGCTTGGAGACCCAGTGGCGCAAGACATTTAAGACACGATTTGTAGCTGCTCTGCGTATTATGAACTCTTTGTCACACATGCGTTCAGAATTGTTAAATCCTGTGCAGAAAAAAAAAAACAAAAAACACACACATAAAAGTTAATGAAGGTAACACAGGAGTAACTTGAGTAAACTGAAAGTTCGTAGGACATTTATGTGTAATACTTAAAAGGACAGATACCTATATAGACTTTCAAACATGACTTTTAGACTGATGAAAGTCTGCAAGATTGATAGAATGCAGACACATCCTTGGGTCAGCATTCAGTTTTAGAAAGATGAAGAGTATTGACCTGCATCATTAACACTGGTTTTTCTTCCAATGTGGAAGAAAATAACAGTAAAAACCAGAATCAGAGCAAAAAAGTACAGGGCCTGAATTCAAGCAGATAACAGAAGGAAAGTATGATTTAGAAATGGGAAAGATGTACATTTCAGAAGCAGTAAAGAAATAGGGGAGAATAGTAGTTTAAACACAGAGGAGAATAAAGTAAAGAGAAGAAAAGTTCCATCGTAAGAGCTGTGTTGTACAGGCTATACTAGTCAACTACCACTATTCACATACTCTATTTGGTTACTACCACTGAGGTGACAAGAAAGGGGGGAGGAATGCAGAAAACACATTTACAACCCCAGCTGCCTGAAAATAAAGATTTGCCAACAGCAGCCTTTACCCACACACTTTGTAAAGGTAACATTATTTTTTTTAGTTAACAAAAGTTATTTATAAGGAAATGGTTTTAAAAAAACAAACAAGAAAGTTTCTTCCTACATACACGCTACTGCTTCTTTCTCTTCTCATTCTGATTTAGCTTTATAATACATACAACTTGTATAATAAAATGATTACATTATTTAAAAAAAATTATTGCCAAAACCCTGACATTTTTCTTCACTGATTGATAACTCTGAAAGTACATTCTGAAGATTACAGTTTTCTGAGTTTCTGTTAGATATGATCTTACATTTTGCTGCCTTCCATTTCTTTCAGTGTAGAGCCCAGGGAAACACCCTTCCAATTGACTAGTAATTTACTATTTATTTAGCATAGAAGCAGTTCTAAAGCCCATACTTTATTATAAATAGCAAAGACAGATTAAACGTCTATGCTGCGAGAAACACTTTCAATGTATTCTATTAGTTTTGTTCTATTTTTATTAAAGACAATCCAAAAAAACCAAACTGCTGATCTGTATTTTTGGAAAGATAAGCAGGAAAAGAGAAGTTTAACTGCAGTCTTATATCTTCTACTGCAGGCTGTACCCCAAACCAGAAATATATTATCTATGCTTATATCTCAAGGAAGCTTTTTGAAGTATGGCATTGTACACTGTAGTTGACATCTAAGATTCAATAACAGAGGAAGTTTCATATTAAAAAATCCTCAAGAGTTTCATAGCCCATAAACTGCAAAGTAAACAATCTCAGAGGTTTTCCTCAGCGAAAGGTAACCTAGGCAACATTTCATGTGTTAATTTTCTATGCCATTCACAGTTAACCTTTTGCAGAAGGACTGGGCATACATATTATAAACTGTTCAATTAGCCACTTAATTGCAGCAATGGAAGTCACAATGAAAATTATGTATTAAACCAAAGGAGTCTTTATCAAGATAACATTAAGGAAAAGAAGTTTCAGTAAGTTGGAAGAAACACAAGAAGAAGCCTACAGAGGCAGTTTTCAGTTAGATGCAAAAAGAATAAAAAGTCCAAGAAAGGAAAAAGGAAAACCCCCAAACACCACTACAGCAAACTTCTTTGGTCCTCAGAGTTTCATCAATTTTTAAGCAGTAATTCCCTTATTGCAGAGAATAAACACCATGTTCACTCAGATCCACACTGTCCGTACTTAATGTTGACATCTGGAACCTATAAATAGAGATCTCCAGTTTTGTAAAAAAATAACTTAGTTGAACATCCATGCACAAATGAATTTAACTCCAGACAGGTGATACATGATACAATTTTGGGTACAATACCTCAAATATATAACTAAGTGCAATTTTTTTGTTTCCAAAATAAAACTGGAAATCTGGTAACTCCACTCTGAACATGTTGTAAAATATCAAACAATTCATCAAGCCAGGATACGGTTCCTTCTTTCTTCACACAAAATTTATCACTCTGCTCTTCATAGAAACAAAAAACAGTCCACAAGTCCTCAAGCAGTACTCACTGTCCAAGACTTAAGTCTGCAGATGGATTTTGAAGATCATGTTTAGGACATTTTCTTGCAGAAACTGTATGGAGTGGACTACGCACTATTCTCTGTATACTAGCTTAGCATACTCCCATTTTAATGTCTGGCTCTATCTCAAGGTTTTCCCTTAGGATTTGTTTTGAGTGACAATAGACATCAAGTAGGCTCCACATTCAATAGCTTTGACAACAGCCCAGCAGAGCTAGACCTTAGGTCAGATCTAGGTATGCTAGTGAATAACACATTGAGCCCCTGGACCTCCCCGGTGCAGCTGAGGCTGGAGCAGGACAAAGCTAATGGGACTTGCAGTGTTCAGTTCAGCATTCACAAACCTCTGCCAGCAGTTCCTCTTCTACTATCTCGTACACTATTTCCAGGCAAATATTTCTGAATACATTTGGAAGTAACACGGAACAGTTCACAGTAAAGGGATTGATTATACTCCCACGTTAAAACAAAGTGACAGTGTTCAGGGAAATGTCATGGACTTCCACTACAACACAGACAAAGATAATGAAGTGCCCTTCATTAGGACAGAGGTGTATAAGTCATCATTGAGCAATGTGGGGAGATCTCAGAAGGAAAGCATATGATCGCCAAGTCTATAATCACAAGACACTGAAAAATGAGAACCAGTCAAATGACGCTCAGTACACTTAAGGGTTCTTAGCTATTCCATCCTGTACTGACTTTCAGATGAAGTGGGAGGCAGGACTGACAGCACGTGGTAGAAGTGGTTACCATCCACATAATTAAAATACCCACCAAGCACAGATTAATTAGATTAGTCTCAAAATTAGAAGTTATTTAACAACTGTTACTATTCACTAGCTAAGCTTAAGCAGATTTATACACATGACTTTTTAATTAAAATCATAGGAAATAGCCACTATTCTTTTATCTATTCCCCTTTATATCAGAAGATTATGTAGCTGTAAAGTTATACAGAGACAGAAACCAGCAAATCTATTCACAACTAATGTGACAGCTCCTCACAGTCAGCATAGCAATAGCTAAAACACTTCTTAATTTAAAGTGCTGGATTGTATCATTGTTGATACTAAGAAGATTATGACATATTATTAACCTAAAGAAAAGTTAGTGAATATTGAACGTGAAAACATAAGAAATCTTGGTATTTCTTATGATCTCATGTGGATAGATGTTTTCATTAACTAAAAGGTGAAAACAAGTATGAGAAAAGGTACTCAGCAACATTCAAACTGCACAGAAGCATGGTATTAATGTTATGATCTTACAAAACTCAAAAAAGTTGAAAAAAAGTCAGCTGCAAATAAGTAAGATCGGGAAGTATTGTTACTTTCTGGTCTTCTAACTTTGACAGAAAATGTCTAAAAAAAACACTAAAAGAAAGCCCAATAAAAAAATTACTGCCACAACTGTGTTAATATAGAAGCAGGAATATGCAAAAAAAAGTCCTTGGCTGGCATAGGTTTTGTTCCTCCTTTCAAAGCCACATGGACTTCGGGACAGAAATTGCAAAGAAGAGATTATCATACACTAAGATCTGATGAAGCCACTGCCAATGCTATTTAAGCAGGCATTGGTGAACTTTCCTGGTGCATCAATGTTTCCTGCACTTTTCACAGTGTAAATTCCTTCTAATACACCAGATTTACCACTGCTCCTTGCTTCCTCCACTAGTTTTACACCTACCTAATCCTCTCCTAACAAAACTTGAAACAAAACCCTGAGCCGTTATGACAATTGCAACTATTCCATATGTATAGCCTACTTGTTTGTGCATATTTTGAAGAGCCAACCATGCAACGATATCTGGTTCTGTACATTAATTTCAGTGTTTAACAGATAAATCATTTGTCTTCTGCTGTCTACACTGCAAAAAGCAACTGGAATCTTCCAACCCTGTCTACTTTTGCAACAGGTGACTTCGGTGCTAGTCGAGTGGGAACTCCAACCTACCACACCTATTGCAATAAATCAGAAGACAGCCAGAACCTTTCTGGACCTCACATCACCTGCTCCACCTGTCCATTTTCAAGTGTGAAACTGGATCTGTACTAAGAGACTATGCAAAGTATGCAATGCAAAATTTTGTTGTCATTTAAATCTGGTAGCCAGCTGAAATAAAGGGTGCTGCCCCACAGACAAGAACTGATAGCCAAGATTTAAGATCGGGTTTGATCTGTAAAGAACAAGGGTTTCGTCACACCTCAGAAAGCATCCTTCCAAACAATTTCCAATTGAGCTTTTAGCATTGCTGCATCGACTTTATTATTCCTTATATAATTTCCCTATCTATTTTGAGTCTAGGAATAGTTGTTAACAATGAATAAGCAGTCCAGAGCATAATATCATTCCTGTTTATGACTAGGACTTGGAAGCACTATTAGCCGTGTAAACTATAAATCTAGGTGGGTTGAAAGATTAACAAAATAGCCATATCTGATCAGATGAAATTTCACCTAGTTTGGTATCCAGAAACAACTGCCTGCAGAATGAGTCATTAGAAGGTGTGATTTTGAAGTAATTTTTCCCATAGCATGTTATCCTTGGCATCAAGCACATTGGGGGTTAACCACATTACACTTACAGCAGGAAAGCAGGCATGGTCACTTCAGTTCATCTGCATTACAGATCCAGAAGAGGAGAGAGCTCAAGGTTCCCATCTAAAAGGATGACAACCTCTGCAAGGCTTTGAAAGGCTTAGAACTCCAGATGCAACGGCCCACATACAGACCCCACAGTGAGTGAAAGGACCTGAAACATTCTGTGATGAATATCTGTTTCTCTCCTGAAGGAGGCAATCTTTCTACGTTAGAAATATCAGCAGTATTTCTAATCATTAATCATCTTAGTGGGCAGCTGCTTCAGTGAGCACTACTTTCAAGTAATGTTTTTTCCCCACTATCTGTTGATATTAATTTATAATGATTCCACAAATAGTTTCTTCACTTAATGGTGATGCAAGCTGACAAACACAATGTAAACCTGCCAGCATTGCTAGTTGAAATGAATTACTTCATTCAATACAATTTAATCACTCTGTTCATGTACTTGTTTTCAGATTATGCTATGCAAAATCCACTTCATCTTGAGATATTTTTCTTATGTGCACCATAATCAAAACTAATACTTTTACAGCTTCCCCTGTCACTAAATATTAAAAAAAAATGTGCTGGAGAGACAAATCTCAACACCTGCAAGTAAAACCAGATTAAAATATGACAATATCGTGTACATAATTAGCTCTTCCTACCTTATAGTCAAAAGCATTTTTAGTGGTAGCTGTCATAATTCTATTCGTAAGGCAAAAAAAATACAGGCAATCAACACCTGCAGGTAGGATGTGTCAAAGTCTCCACCTTTGGAACTGCTGCACTGGGGACTAGATTCAAAGTTCTCACCACATATCAGTGTGAGACAGAGAACAGACCCTCTGCTCAAATGCTACTAAGATGTCCCTATAGCAAAATCCTGCATTGCTTTTTCTTTTTCTTCTGAACAAACCTGTGTCTATCAGCAGTTTACATTGTTTCCTCTTTAAAATCCACCTCAATCAAGAGTGGCATTTATATTATGTTAAAATCTGCACACTATATGTTGAAGAAATTAAAAGATGCAGTTTCATCAGAATATTCTGGAATCTTACACTAAAGCTGAATTAGCACCTAAAAAAGAAGAAAACTGCACTCCAGCCTTAGAGGAGGTCATAGCAGGCCTCATGGGGTTCCAAAATGTGGAACAGGAACATTCATGGTTCACTAGACAAAAAAAAATAAAGAATGGTTAAACATAGTTCTCTGTCTTGTGGGATTTTTTTTCTTTCTTTCTGATAAACATGTTCATGAGTTGTAGGCCAGTTTCATGATTCAGCCTGGTTCAAATGCTGAAAGAGTACACTTGGCAATCATTAGTGTTAGTTCCTGACCTGGAAAAAGAATAAATATAGACCTGAAGATTGGAGAAAAGCAGTTTTCTTACATAGATTAAAACTCAAAAACCCTATCCAATATATCCAGCACAAAAGAAAAGCCTTTCCTATATATATTTGGTGAAGGGGCTGGAGAACAGGCCCTATGAGGAACGACTGAGAGAGCTGGGGTTGTTTAGCCTGGAGAAGAGGAGGCTGAGAGGAGACCTCATTGCTCTCTACAAGTACCTGAAGGGAGGTTGTAGAGAGGAGGGAGCTGGGCTCTTCTCCCAAGTGACAGGGGA
This sequence comes from Coccyzus lansbergi, assembly GCA_033558105.1. NCBI lineage: Eukaryota > Metazoa > Chordata > Aves > Cuculiformes > Coccyzidae > Coccyzus > Coccyzus lansbergi. The sequence continues at coordinate 342,390 of JAUMJK010000021.1, read as the reverse complement.
CAGGACAAGAGGGAATGGCCTCAAGCTCCGCCAGGGGAGGTTCAGGCTAGACATTAGGAAAAAGTTTTCAACAGAAAGGGTCATTGGGCATTGGAATAGGCTGCCCAGGGAGGTTGTTGATTCACCTTCCCTGGAGGTGTTTAAGGGGTAGGTAGACGAGGTCCTGAGGGACATGGTTTAGTGTTTGATAGGAATGGTTGGACTCAATGATCCAATGGGTCTCTTCCAACCTGGTGATTCTATGATTCCATGATATATGCAGCACAAAAGACTAATTATAAAAAAATTTTCCTTAGCATAACTAAAAAAGTCTGGGTGTAAAAATACCCATTTTTATTGGTCATACATGCTCAAGCAAGTAATTGGGTTTCACGCATTTTCACAGAAATGTATCAAGAAAGCAAGTATACTGATTTTGGTAAGAAAACTGAACTGCCATTTATTCTGCTCTCCTTTTCATTTCTTTAATTATGATGTCAAGTTGCCATATAAAAGCCCACTGAAGACTGGCAGAGACTGGGAAAGACAACGATATTAACAGATGTAAAAATGAGCATAAAGATGATGATCTCCCACTCACTGCATGAAGAATAGTATATCTGATCAATAATACACTTCTTTCTTTTTTTCATTTAGTAATTATAATCAAATGTTCACATTCAGATTTATAACAGAACAGGTCATATGAGCAAAGTGAGGCTTGAAAGTAGGAGCTATAAAATCTAGCCATGATCTCTGTGTTACCTCAGTTTAAGAGACAGGCATATCTAATCATTCATTATGCCAGGGTTTGAATTTGTTTTACAAAGGTTTATAAACTCACATGGCATCAGAAGAAGCAACTGCTGAAAAGCAGAAAAAATCAACTGTCCAACGCACTTCAGGCTTTTAATTTCACTTTCACTGGTCCTTGGTACATATGAAATAATTTTGTTCTAAGCAATATGCCACCGAAAATCTGTGTTGTAACCACCCACGTCAGAAATAATTCCAAGTATGTATTTGATTCTTCTGCCTAAAGCCTCCACCACACATACAATCTAACTGTCAAATCAAGTCAAGGGATTATAGTCTTAGTATGGCAAATCCTATGCATTCACATGCACCAGCTGATGTACAATAGCGTAACACAGATAAAGCTATAGTTACTGTGTTTAATTTTGCAAAATATTTAAGAGAAAGGTTGGCAAACTATTTTTAAATTACTATTACTTTAGAAAGACTTCTAATCAGAGAAATTTAAAGAACACAACATTGAGATAAAGCAGTTATGACATGATTATGATGTAAACTTGAACTAAATCCAGTAGTCTAAAAATACATCAATCCAGGAAAATAACTTTAGTTTAATGGATTGGAAAAAAATTGTGTGTGAATAACATACTTAATATAAAGATACTATACTAATTCATAGTAATACTATTAAGGACACTCTGAGAATTATAATAATCTATGAGATTATATGGTTAAAATATGAGTACCACAAAGAATAAAAATAGCCCTTTAAGCTGAAAGGACTGTTATTTGAAAACTTGTCCCTTAAAAGTCAATAAAAACAGGGTTACCAGCACATATTCTTGCGATTTCTTTTTTTTTTAATGGTGATATTTTCTCAGCAAACTAACAGAGTCTCACACTTGGCAGGAAATCCCTAATAACTGCTAAACACTGAAAAAATAAAGTAGCTCATAGGTAAAAATCTTCAACTTATAAGTAAAATAGTGCACTTTTTTTCTTTATTTATTTTGTAACTACAATTCAGCAGCAGTATGAGATTCCAGTTTTGGTATCGGTATATTGTGATAAATACACAGGTTCAGAGAAAACAGCGTTGTTCACTCTCTGCTATAAAGCGAAATAACCCAACATTTATGCACAGTAGCATTATATGTGTTGGAAAAAAAACACAGGGAATGATTATCAGGAGCTTGAGACTTCTGCAATTTGTAGGATGCATTTTCCACAACTGTATGTAGCAGTGACTCCATTACCACTGGACAACATCACATTATTTCTCCTTTCAACAATGGCAAAGAGAATCAACAAGGAGTTAATGTCATTGCCAAAACCTAATGCTAGATTTTGGTGTGCCTGCATACACGATCAAAATCATACCTGTTTGCACAAAAACAGAGTGTTTATGTGTGTATGCATGCATGCATAAAATCGTAGTCCAATTTTTCTGGTGAAGTCTTAGGCAAAACCATCCAAATCTTGTACCTTTGCTTATAGCTGCATCTACAGAAAAGTTCCTGAATTTCAAAGCCTGTTATTGCCAATTGGATTTACAGATTGCAGTATATCATGACAAACGTGCAATGTGACAGCAGAAATTTTCCTATGACTTATAGATATAAAAGAACTATTGGGAACAATTGAAAAAGAAGAAAAGCCTTTCTGAATAGCCCACCTTAAGAATTATATTTGTGAATGTTCTAGTACATCCTATACACTTTTTGTTACTCAGTAATGTTTGAATCATCTTCCACGAGCAATGACAAGGATGGCAATGCTGCAGTTGATATTTCTTTGAATTTGTACATCAACTAAGTGCATTTGCCTGTATTCCTGCAACATCTCTTAAGCTTCAGCAAATGTATAAGCAATTTTTACCTGGCGATGTATCTTTGCATTTCAAGTGATCTCTAGATCTTGATTTCTTTAATTACACACTATCTATACTTTCAAGCTGCTCTACCAACAATATGAAAAGTATAGCAGATCTTTTTGCATTAGGCTTACAGTTTTTTCAAGAGCTATTCAAAAGAAGCCTTCAGACTTCTAAAATGCTCAGTCTACCCTGTCACAAATGAAAGGTGGAAATAAAAGTCTATGACAATGTACAACTAGGAACAGGAAACCACAAAACAATGTGCTTTGGAATTCTTTTCCTCTACTTGGTCTAGGCTTTTCACATAAGCTAGAGGAAGTAGTTTGAAAAATTATCCAGACTTTTTAATGACAATAGGAGTAAAGGTTAAACTGAAAGGAGACAATAATTGCAAAGAGCCAAATGTATGATTTTTCAGACCATCTGTGAACAGATAGTTGACTGTCATGCAAAACAAAAATTGGTAGGATGTATTCCAGTCAACAAGAAATCTCTGAACAAAATGTCCATCTCATAAGCTGCTTCCAGACCACTTATGGTTAGGCCAGAAATCAAGCAATTCAATTGTAGCATAAACAAATATTAATTATGCAAGCAACACTTAAGCCTGGAAGAATAAAAAGGAAAAAAACACAAAAAATCCCCCCCCAACTTCTCTTTGCACCACACACAGAACACAGAGTACTCCCAATATGAGGAAGATAGTGGGCAATGTAGGAGATGTGAGAGTTGGAGGTTGCCTGGGGCATAGTGATCATGAGATGGTAGAATTTTGAGTTCTGGGAGAAGGAAGGGCCAGTTGAATAGCCACCTTGGACTTCTGGAGGGCAGACATTGGTCTGTTTAGAAGGCTGGTTGATAAAGTTCCTTGGGAGACAGTCCTTAAGTGCAAAGGAGCCCACAAGGGCTGGATGCATTTTAAGAAGGAAATCCTGGTGGCACAAGAGCAGGTCATCCCTGTGTGCCGGAAAATTAGCCAGCAAGGAAGAAAACCAGCTTGGCTGAGCGGAGAGATTGAGGTGGAAATCAGGAAAAAGAGGAAAATATGTGAACTTTGGAAGAAGGGGCAGGCATCTTGGGAGGACTACAGAGATGAAGTGAGATCATGCAGAGATAAAATCAGAAGGGCTGAAGCCCAACTAGAACTTAGATTTACCAATTCTGTGAAAGGTAGTAAAACCTTTGTTCTACAACAATATCAACAACAAAAGGAAAGCCAAGGAGAATCTCTATCCATTACTATATGCAGGGGGAGCAATAGCAAGAAAGGATGAGGACAAGGCTGAGGTTCTTAATGCCTTCTTTGCCTTAGTCTTTAATAGGAAGGTAAGATATTCCTTGGGTGCTCAATCTCACAAGCCATTAGACAGGGAGGAAGAGTAGAACAAGAGGAAATTATTAGAGATCTGGTAGGCAAATTAGACCTTCATAAGTCTATGAGGCATGATGAGATCCACTCAAGGGTATCAAGGGAGCTGGTGTATGGAGGTGCTTGCCAAACCTCTTTCCATGATCTGCCAGCAGCCCTGGTTGATTGGGAAGTCCCACTTGACTGGAGACTGGCTGATGTTTCTCCTATTTATCAGAAGGGCCGGAGGAAGGATCCAGGGAACTACAGGCCTGTCAATCTGAGTGTTATCACACAGCATATACAGGACAACTAGGTGATCAGGCCCACTCATCGTGGGTTTATGAACAGCAGGTCCTCCCAAACTGATCTGATCTCCTTCTATAAAAAGGCTAAAAACTTGATGGATGAGGGAAAGACTGTGGCTGTAGTGTCCTTGGACTTCTGTAAAGCACTTGACACCATTTCTTGCAGCATTCGACTTGAAAAATTGGCTACCATTGGCCTGGACAAGCATGCCATTTGTTAGGTAAAAATTTGTTGGATATCCAGGCCCAGAGAGTGGTGGTAAATGGAGTTAACTCCAGTTGGAGGTCAGTTCCAGGTGGTATCCCCAGGGTTCAGTGCTGGGTCCAGCCCTGTTCAATGTCTTTATCAATGACTTGGAAGAAGGCATTGAGTGCTCCCTTAGCAAGTTTGCGGATGACACTAAGCTGTGTGGAAGTGTTGATCTGCTGGAGGGCAGGGAGGCTCCAAAGGGATCTGAACAGGCTGGATTGATGGGCTGAGACCAACGAGATGAAGTTTAACAAGGCCATGTGCAGAGCCCTCCACTTGGGGTACAACAACTCTATGCAGTGCTACTGGCTTGGGGAAGAATGGCTGAAAGCTGCCTGGCAGAGAAGAACCTGGGGGAGTTGATTGAAAGTAACTGAACATGAGCCAGCAGTGTGTTCAGGTGGCCAAGAACATCAATGGCAGTTTGGCTTGTATCAGAAATGGTGGGGCCAGCAGGACCAGGGAAGTGACTCTCCCCCTACAGTTTCAGGGCCTTCACTACAAGAAAGACATTCAGGTCCTGGACTGTGTCCAGAGAAGAGTGACAAAGTTGTTGAAGGGGCTGGGGAACAAGTCTTAAAAAGCGTGGCTGAAAGAACTGGTGTGGTTTATCCTGGAGAAGAGGAGACTGAGGAGAGACCCTGTCACTGCCTACAACTATCTGAAAGTAGGTTATAGAGAGGTTGGTGCTAGTCTCTTCTCCCAAGTGATAGCTGATAGGACAAGAGGGAATGGCTTTAAGCTGCATCAGGGAAACTTTAGATTGGACATTAGGAAAAATTTCTTCACTGAAAGGGTAGTCAAGCACCAGCAGGAGCTGCCCAGGGAGGAGAGTGAGTCCTCATCCATGGAGGTATTTAAAAGGTGGGCAGATGAAGACCTTAGTGATGTGATTTAGTTGTGGACAGGTACAGTTGGAACTGATTATCTCAAAGGTATTTTCCAACTTAATGATTCTATGTTCTTTGATTCTATAAGTCTGAGATTCTATGATTCAGCACATCCTGTCAAATCAATCACAGTAGGGTTGTCGTGACTCATTTTAGGGGGCAGAAAAGGGACTGTGCTAGTCTTCTTTTTTAGATGAAGAAGGAATTTTTTTTTCAGTGCCACTGTGCATGCAAGTGTCATGAAAGAGGGTTCTCCCTATAGCTGCTTAGGATTTAGTGCAGTAGGTCAGGGAATGCATTGTTCAGGAAATGTCCAGTGCAAACATTTTTTTCTTTTTTTTTCCTGAGTGGTCAGCTTCTCTTATAAACTAGAATAAGAAATTAGATTGACAAAGAGAAAAACATCAAAAAAAAAAAAAGAGGTTCCTTAATTTCTGCTGAATTTCCCCTAATTCCCAAGAGAAGGGTTCACTTGAGATAAAACTAACCTTCATCTTTAAGTCATTGCTTTAATTCAAAGTTATTGTTCTAAGAATACTGCAAGGAGAGATGCAACCCAATTTGAATGTGAATGTTTAGCCAGTTATCTAAAATTGCTAAGCAACAATTTTGTTAAATTTGAAGGGATCCTAATTCAGGAACAAAAATAGAAGTCTATTCAAATGCACTACAGAGTAGGTGAATATTCAGAGGAAAGGAATAGCATTCAGGGTTATTGAATTAGAAGGCGGATTCCAAACAAATTAGTTTTAATCTCTATTTTCATTTTGTTACTGATTTCTCAGTAAAATATCCTCTGGCAGGAGAAAATATACACAAACGTCTCGTAAAACCAGTCTGGTGTAGTCTGGAATAGAAAGCAAGTTTGTCTCTCTACTGGGGCATCATCATCAGCAACTTTTCACCCCACACATCACATACACCAAGCCTCTCAGCAAGCCTGGTGTGTTGGTTGCAGCACTAGCCCTGGTTGCCCCAAGGTTTGGTAATGCCATCTGGGCAACTCCTGACAGCCTTACAGCCACTGGGAAAGGAAGCTGGTAGGTCTACACCAGCAGTTATTTGTGACACAAATTTTTTTTGAAGGATAACCGTGTCACCTGTAGAGTAAGTCAGAGTAAATCTTCCTACCTGGAGATTTTTAATCAAAATGGGGAACTCCAAGGAATCTCAGCATCAGGACTTAACGCTTCTCAAACCTCTGTGAATTTACACTGTGGTCTGAAAATCTCATTAAAATGTGTTCCCAAGAGGGAACAAGTACTTGCTTTCCCATTTCCTGGTTACAGCCATTAGTCAAACAAAAACAAGTGAAAAATCTTAGTCATTCTGCTTAAAGGACCAGAGGAGAACAACATATCCTACATTAAATCTTTTCTTTCTTTAAACTAGGCATCTTAGATTCCTGATGAGAAGGGGAGACTGGGGAGGTCACAAGGGAAACAGGATTGATAACCATGATTTCACTGATTTAATGGTGGCCAGATGTCCTGAAATTCGATCTTGAATTTCCATAAAGGAACCTATGACCTGAGAAAGTGCAGTTAAAATTAAGGTCTGCTTCTAACCACTTAGAAATTGTCTCCATAATGCTTGTAACCCAATTGTGCCAATTTAGTCCTGAGAAGAGTAGTCTGTTGGGATAAGATGGAGGTCAAGAGGATGAAATTCTTTGCATCTTGATTATTGATATTGATTATCAGTATCACATTTTTTTCCCAAATCTGGATTCACGAGGAAAAACTTCCATAAAGGCTTTCTAGTAAAAGGAATGAAATTTTATAATCTGTAAAATTACTGGAGTGCAAAATTGCTGTAACTATTAGGAGTAGCAATGTTAAAACATCATACTGAATATTAAATAGAAAGACACATTTTCTGGTTTTGCTTTAGGCTTCAATGCACATACATGCAGTCAGAAAGAAATAAATAACTTTCCAAAGTTTATCTTGTAAGACTGATGTAATTTGAAGCATTTAGTACAGCACAACACAGAAGTGCATTAACCCGCTGTCTAGATAACATAGAATCCATCTTGACATCACCATCATATATTGCTCAACTTTCACAGACCATTCCTTACAGCAAGGAAATCTCTTTCTTCCTGCCCTCTCACAATGGAAAAAATAATAAATTTCCTTACTAACTTTGCTTAATTCAAACTTTTAACAAATTCAGCTGCCTACTACAGACCTTTCATCTCAGAAAACATGATGTAATGCCACATTATTATTATTATTACTCTGTTCAGAATTAGAGAATAGAACAGTAGATATCCTTGCATGGGGAACTAGATACTTCCATCCATCTGTGTGCAAGACAGTGAGAGAATGCCATATCTGATTAAAAGATAAAGTACATTTCTACATGCTTTTCCATTTCAAGGATCAACAGGATCCCAGTGGGAGTGTACATCTTCATAATTTTGCATGATACACCTTCAAGTCACACTACACAGTTTAAGTGCTGAATGCACTTGGCAGCCGTAGGCAGAGCTACAGTGCCTTTCCTTGCCACAATCAGACACGTAACTACAATGCACAGACGAACATGGACACAGAATCCAGTAGTATCTTCCTTGTATCTTGGGTGCAAGCCGTTGCTACAATCAGTGCTTATACCAGAACAAACAATAAAATACACTGGAGCTGGCAAGTAGTCTGGATAACTGCAGCACCACTGGTCACAATGTAAAATAAGCTAAAAAGCTCTCACTGAAAACTTTTGTTAAGCTTTCTCATGCTAATTTTGGCTCTTTAGAACAAGCAATCATCCTTAATCAATCTGTGCCTAATTTATCAGAATGGAAAGGCCTGCATATGACCTACTGTGTAATTTGTATATCTATGAAACATTAATTATTGCTTGTAGCTAATTTTTATCCATCTAATATTGTGACAATAAGAAAGCAGGGATAAAGTGTGCCAGACTGCAGACTCACAGGATTCATCTGGCTTAACTTCATTTCTTATGCAGCTGTCAAGAAATATGTCACACTGGAAACCACAAGTGTAATTTACAGAAGTCCATTTATATTTGTTATTCCTGTGACAGGTAGGGTATGTTATGGTAGACAAACTGAAGTTGAAACTTTCACATCATTCACTGGCTCTTAAAGTTGACACTTTGACAAAAGTGTTTGCACACTGTCTAACCTCACCTGCATTCTGTTGCTCTAGAATAGAGGCTTAGTGGCTTTACATCTTAACTGGTCAAACTGAGTACAGAAAAGGACTCATAATGTTTTATCCTAGGCAGTTATCAAGAATAGCCAAAAGAAAATACATCAGACATTTGTACTGTAAAAGGATGACACATTTCCCTCTGTACATCTTTTCCATCACTAATACATAACTGATTATCAGGGGAAAGTAACATATAACTAAGTTTTTATACAGTGCTTAAGATTAAGAATGGAAATTGATCCCTCTGTAGACAGTGATGCGACTGCAGGACCATGGATCCAGAGCTCAAAGACTGTATTAGATGCATTGTTAACACTGGAAACTACTCAGTGGCATTGCATGGAAGTGGCACCAGAAGGTAATTTTGAATGCCCAGTCATACTGAATTACTTTGAAGGAAGAGAGTGCTTGCATTTAGCCACTGCAACTAGCTGACGAATTACAGAGCAGGTTTTGTCATTGATTTGTTGAATCTACTGCAACTGCAAAAGTCTGTCTGATCACTTCTGCAAACAGATTGTAAGAGCTGTGGAAAAGCAGATGATACCAGAAAATGGTATGGTAAGCAGGCTGATTATTTTTACTATACCAGGGTTAATTTAGATTAAGATTTCTTCTCTGAACCACTGTGGTGGATTTGTGAATAGAGAAGAAGCTGGTTACATTTTCTCTGTAGAAGAAAGGATTTGCAGGTTGATTGTTAGAGAAAGCTTTTAAAATGATATTTGATAGGGTATAAACTGCGAAATGCAGAGGCTTCAGGAATAATTATCTGTCCAGAACAATACTTAGGTAAATTACTCAAGTCAAAGGTGGTTTAACACCATAAATATGAGCAGGCAATTAATTGAGAGGGATAGAAAACAAGTAATTAATTTTTTGCATGGATGTTTCCATGCTGCAAGCTGATATTTTAATTGCTCCTTTTAATCACTGAATTCAGGAAGAATAAATCCATCTTTCCTCCTAGCTAGCATGAGGTAGATTTTCCTGTATATAAATGATGTTTGTCAGAGATACTCCCTCAAAGACTCTTTTTCCCCCTCTTTCTTTCTCATTCTTCCCTTTCTTTTTCACATCAGAAACCAAATGCTTATACTACAGAAACCAGGCCCTCCTGCCAACCACAATCTCCCATCCCACTCCCATCTTCTCCCATAATATGTCACCTTGTTCTTGTGAAAAATGGTACATTCTCTACAGCGTGGATCGGCATGCTGTAGGAGGAGAAAGGCAGCTTTGAAACATGCAGCATGCTGGAAATAGTTACGTACCCAGCTCAAAACCGGTTGTCAGAGCTGTTGAAATAAAGCTGCTGTGTTCATAAGATAATAACTCGTTTGTTCAAGTTTCAGTATTTGTTTCTTATCTAACATTTGTTTTCCATGTTGGGAGATATTTGATCTCAAGTTTGAGCTGAGGAAGAAATAAGCTTCTCAAAGCCCTTTCAGTATATCTGCTAAGGATATAAAAAATACACAAGATCAGTTCGGATCTTGAATTTAAGGTTTTGTCAAAAGAATCTTGAATCCCACATTCAAAAGAACTTTCAAAATGAAATTGCCACTTTTACATTAACTATTTTTCATTCACCTATTCAGTGATTCTAAGTAAAGCTTGAATCTCTTCTAGTCACACAGAACACCTTCATAGTTTACAAGTATTAACAAATATGAAGACCTGCACACCGAGCAAGCAGTTTCAGTAAATGAACACCAAAGCATGTTTTTCATTTAAGAATCAATGAAAGGTATCTTGCTGATCCTGAGATAGTGCTCTGATTCTGTGAAAACCAGACATAATTAAGAAGCTAAGGAGAAGAAAGAAAAAGCAATAACGTATTTTAAAGAATTGTATAAACTAGGAAAATCTGCAAGTTACACAAGTCACAGATGAAATATATACTTTTCCATATAAATTGTTTTTATCTAGTGCTAGGTTTTCTTGTGGTGCTGTATAGATTATACTGTTCTTACTTAATTATTGTAACATCTGTTGGATTTTTGCAGCAAAACTAAAAATGATTGGTGAGTACTTTGGCAGGAGGTTCCTCTCCCACACTGCAAGCCTCACTCCTTTTTTTCTTTTTTTTTTTTTTTGACACACTACATGAGAGAGATTCTCAGAGAAGAGAAAGAAATCACTTAAGAGAAGTGTCTCACTTAAGGACTATCTAGCTCTCACTACAGAGCCAAAAGAAGAGATTGCAAGACTTCATTAGCATAAGACTATTAATGTTGAAATTTTAATAGGTATTTTCCCATATGGAAAAGAGCAAGTTATACATTGGAGCAGAGTTGCTAAGATAACCTTTGTGTTGTTTATGGAACAAGGTATAGGAACAAGGGGGGAAAAAACAGCTCAAGAAACTGATGCCTCTGAGCAGGCATGCTTGTGATTGCTTAGGGCTTATCTGCTACTCCAAAAAGCACATAGGTGAACAGGATTGCTAAAACCAGTGACAAAAAATCACAAGAACAGGGAAATGGTAATTTAGAATAAATGAAGAATACTTGCCCCTGTATCAACAATTTGAGTTTGTACTAGTCATGAAAACATGACGCCTTTAACTCTTCAGGAGAAGGAAGCTTGTAGAACTTTGTTCTCTACCCTTGATGAAGAATGTGCTTTATTGCAATGAAAGAAAGCTTTAAGAATGTAGAATGAGCACAACTTTGACCTATCCATTTCTATGACAGAATCTGCTAGTATTATTATCCTGTAAGTCTGGAAAAGAATGAAGGTGTGCAGCAACCTAATAATGTTGACAGAGCACAAATGCAGCAATCCATGAACCATCCAGCCATCCCTCACTTCCCTGAAAAGAGAAAGGACAGGTAAAAGACACAACATGTTTTATCAATCCCTGTTGTGCACATCATCATTCATGTAGGCACAAAAGCTGTGCACCTGGGTGCTTTATTTATCTTTCTTTACTTTCACTTCATCTTTCTATTTATCATGTTGTTAAAATAAACAAGTAATACACATATTTTCTGGAAGAAAATAGACAAACCCATGTTTAAGATATGTAAGGATTACTGTTTAACTAGACAGACAGATTAAAGACTATGACAGGTAGTACAGTCTGGCATTGTAAAAGCTGTAAAATAATTGAAATTAATGGCAATTAAACCAGTAAGTTAAGAAGAACAGCCCAAAAGCATAAAAGCATGAACTTTCCTGCTTCAGAGGAAGGTTCTACACTCTGCTTTAGCTCTGCATGCTGTAGAGCAATGCCATGGTGCCTAGCCCTTCTATGCAGCAGCTCACAAACCAGTGCAGCAGAAGGTGTGGTTGGGCAATACAAACAAGAACTGTACTTAAGGCACCAAGGCTGCATCCAAAGGGACGGTGCACCAAAATCTAAAGCAGACCAGAGTACTGAAAAGTCTTTCAGCTGTGCCTTCCCATCAAGCCATTTGCAGACACAAAGCCTGCAGACAAGATCAACATATGCATCATTCCCCCAGCGGTTTGTCAGAGGATAAGCAAAGTCATCATATGCCTGGGAGAGTTGAGTTTTGCATACTTGGCAGTACATAAACTTATTACTGCATGCAGAGAGCAATTCTAAAATGTTTCAGCCACTACCCTCCACAGGAGATGGTTAAATATTCTTCACGTCTGATTCTGCTAGTGTGTGTGACTATAGTGCTTTTCAATTAATGTGTCAACCTGCCTGCCCCATGCATTCCTGTGTGGTCAGAACTGGAAGATGGCAAGTTCAGAAAAGCTAAGAGATCACGCACTGCACAGATGAAACAAAATAGCCAGAAACCAGAATACTTCAAGAATGGTGAAAACAGAAGACACAAAGGTGACTCAAACCTCCTAGTTCTTTCCCACTACATCCAATGATTTCAACTACTGAACCTGTTCTAGTTTGTCCGTTCAGTAATTACTAATGGTTCTCACTTGCAGGAGGCATCCATTTTTTTGAACCTGAGTAAGTCTCTGCCTTTCAAAATGTCCTTCAAGAGAATTTCACAGGCCTTCTCTTTGTTGCACAAAGAACCACAGACTTGGCCTCATGAAATTAACCCAATGCTTTATATCTCTTGCATAAGAAAAAACCTAGATATCTACTAACTCTCCCTATCATGTCCAAGACTTTGCAGAAGTTTCTCATCAACCTTTCAGGTCATCTCTTCCATAAAATTCAAATGCACAGAAGTCATTTCCCACTTCCACTCATCCTTCACTACAAGCTCTCAAGCTTCTTATCCAGTTGTCTCAAAACAGGATGCATTGCAAGTGTACATAATCTTCAATGTGTATCTTCAATACATGTGCAAATTTTGGATTTATACTGGGGTAGCATAATGGTCTTTCTTTCCTACTATTTCCTGATGCTTCCCTATACCTATTTGACTCCTCCTGAGCTCTACATACTTCAATGAAACTATCTATGGTGATCCTCAGATCTCAATCTAGAGTGACAATGTCCAGTACAGAGCCCATCCTTCTAGATGTAGAGCTCAGACTATTTTTCCTCATGTGCATCGCTTAGTATTTACCAACACTTAACGTCACCTGCCATGTTCCATGTAGGAGTATAATAAACAGCGTACATCATAATATCTGCAGCAGTGACAACAGGGAGCAACAGAAAGAAAAAAAAAAGCCATAAATTTCATTCACTATTTAGGTCAGATTCACTGAGGGATCATAGAATCATAGAATCACCAGGTTAGAAAGGACCCACCATATCACTGAGTCCAACCATTCCCATCAAAGACTAAACCATGTCCCTCAGCACCTCATCCACCCATCCCCTAAACACCTCCAGGGAAGGTGAATCAACCACCTCCCTGAAAAGCCTCTACCAGTGCCAAATGACCCTTTCCGTGAAATATTTTTTCCTGATGTCCAGCCTAAACCTCCCCTGGCAAAGCACGAGGCCATTGTCATGTCCCCTGTGACTTGGGAGAAGAGCCCAGCTCCCTCCTCTCCTTAATCTCCTTTCAGGTAATTGTAGAGAGCAATGAGGTCTCCCCTCAGACTCCACTTCTCCAAGCTAAACACTTCCAGCTCTCTCAGTCACTCCTCATAAGACTTGAACTCCTGCCCCTTCACCAGCTTTGTTGCTCTTCTCTGGACTCACTCCAGAGCCTCAATATCCTTCTTGTGATGAGGGGCCCAGAACTGAACACAAGATTCAAGGTGCAGTCTCATCTCACTGACTAGTCTTACCACCTCAAGACTCCATAGAACAAAGGCACAAAGCTCACATGAGTTTATTGAAGGTATGTAGTATAGTATGGAGTCCTCATTTGTCAGGTTTCATGTTTAGTTGTAGATGTTTCTGAAGACATTCTCATCCTTTCCTTCTTTAAAGTAGACACTGTGATTGCTGCTGGCAAAACCCCAGGACAGGGTGGTACATAAACAGCCTAAATGATTTTACTCTGCAGTGACATAAATTGCTTCATTAGCCTAAATTTCAGGACTGTCACAGCTGGAAACAAAACCTGTCTTAAGCTGTTTTAATCATTTCTACAGGTCAATTTCGCTTTCAATTAAAGGAGTTACATTACAGATATCTTCATAATGGCCATATAACTAGAAGTCAAGGCTCCAATTATCTGTGAATGCTATACTCCATTGTCTACACAAATCTGACAGGATTCCAGACTCAAAACACCCACAGATTAAAGTGACAAATCAGGGACTACTTAGGATTCAGATATGTAAGTTCTTTTGAGACCTAGGTTATCTTATTGTCATGTCTCTTTTGTACAGCACATTTCTCTCACCTGGTGGACTCCCATGCCCTGCTGCAGCTGTGGCAATAGCAAAAGCAGAAGCAGGAGAAACAGAACAGTGACTGTTGTCAGCTGTTTGTACTGAAAAGAAACAGAGAAAAGTTACCAGCTTCTACATACTTTTCGTATTTTTCAAGTTAGGCCACAATAATACCTAAAACCCTCACTAATGTTTACACTTTGTGAACATCTTATGTTCTCATTGCCAGGGGACTTTACAGTTAGAGAAATAAAACTATCATAATGATATTTGCGATTTAAGTTTTATTTCCAGCTCAGCATAATTAATGTTGCTACAGAAAAATATCTATGACATTTCTCAGGTGAGGAACAAGCAGCAACCTAACAGAAAAAGAAAAGAGACAAAACCAATGGTGCTGAAGATTAACCTAAAGAAAAAAAATTATGTTAGAGAACCAAACATATTAACCAACTTCCAATTACTAGATTCACATATTTACTAGGTCACTACTCAGAATGAGTACACTTTTGCATTACTTATCAAACTTTCTCCATAGGGAATGCTGTGAATATTTCTTCTGACTAGTACTCAGATAATATGGTACTGTTCCCCACAGTTTCCTATTCCCAAATCTTGTCATCTCACCATAAACATGCCCAATGAAGATTACTACTGATTAAAACTGAAATGTCTCACCAGCTTATTAACAGTTGAGAAGTCTCTGCTCTGTTTCTATTAAGTTGAAATAACTGCCTAGAAATCTAGCTTGCATGAGATGGTAGCACTTTAAGCATTCATGGATGTACCTCACAACTCTGGTAATGATTTCAAAGAGCCACATGAGAGACATTTGAGGAGTTCCAGTTCTCATTTCTTCTTTTCAATTGAGCAGCTTATTCAAATTTTGGAACGAATAATGTGACACCATCTGTAAATGTTCAGTGTTATGCAAAGAAGCAGACACAGTCACACTCCATTGACAATAATGGGTGTTGTGTATTTCATGATTACATGTAGTGCTTCAAATATGTCCCCTTAGTAGCTGAAAAAAAGTTGTCAAGGTCTTAAGCAATTTGTGAGAACAGGACTGATTCAATATTAGTCTTGAACTTGGACACAACCTGTCTGAGCTGTTTAAGAATATTTCATCGTATCAAAGTACCAATATGCTGCCAAGTCTCTTGTTCTTACTATACAAATGAAAAGGCATGATTCACATTATAATGGCTTTTTAAAACACCTGAGAAATAGGGAAAATAAAAGTAGAACACATTATACAAATATTATTTTCTTATATACTGTAAGGATTACAGCTACAGTATTTAAACTCCTTAAAATGACTGATAAGGGAAAGTGACATCAGGTTCTTACCTCCTGGTTGACGATAGCGGAGGTGACGTGGCGTTGAAGGGGATCGACATGGGGAAAGCTCTGTAGTGTCTACCGCTGAGGTGCTTTCAGGAATTGTCCGGTCCACTGAAACAGATTCTAGAACTGCTGCTTTAAAGAAAATAAATGTTAGTACTCACACGACCATTCATAATTTCCAAATCTTTGTATTATATTATCATAGAATCATAGAATCATTATACCTATATTACGTTCCATTCCGTTCCATTACGTTATATTACGTTATATTATATTATATTACATTATCATAGAATCATAGAACAACCAGGTTGGAAGGGACCCATCGGATCATTGAGTCCAACCATTCCTATCAAACACTAAACCATGTCCCTCAGCACCTCATCTACCTGTGCCTTAAACACCTCCAGGGAAGGTGAATCAACAACCTCCCTGGGCAGCCTATTCCAATGCCCAATGACCCTCTGTGTGAAGAACTTTCTCCTAATCTCCAGCCTAAATCTCCCCTGGCGGAGCTTGAGGCCATTCCCTCTTGTCCTGTCCCCTGGCACTTGGAAGAAGAGCCCAACTCCCTCCTCTCTACAACCTCCCTTCAGGTAGTTGTAGAGAGTAATGAGGTCTCCTCTCAGCCTCCTCTTCTCCAGGCTAAACAACCCCAGCTCTCTCAGCCGCTCCTCATAGCGCCTGTTCTCCAGCCCCTTCACCAGCTTCATCGCTCTCCTCTGGACTTGCTCCAGAGCCTCAACATCCTTCTTGTGGTAAGGGGCCCAGAACTGGACACAATATTCAAGGAGCGGCCTCACCAGTGCTGAGTACAGAGGGAGAATCACCTCCCTGGACCTGCCGGTCACACCATTTCTGATACAAGCCAGGATGCCACTGGCCTTCTTGGCCACCTGGGCACACTGCTGGCTCATGTTCATTTGCTGTCAACCAACACCCCCAGGTCCCTCTCCTCCTGGCAGTTTTCCAGCCAGGCTTCTCCCAGTCTATAGCTCTGCATAGTGTTGTGCCCCAAGTGCAGGACCTGGCATTTGGCCGTGTTAAACCTCATGCCATTGGACACTGCCCAGCAGTCCAGCCTGTTTAGGTCCCTTTGCAGAGCCTCCCTACCCTCCAGCAGATCGACACTTCCACACAGCTTTGTGTCATCTGCAAACTTGCTAAGGGCACCCTCAATGCCCTCATCCAGGTCATTGATGAAGACATTGAACAGGACTGGACCTAGCACTGAGTCCTGGGGAACACCACTTGTCACTGGCCTCCAGCTGGAGTTAACTCCATTTACCACCACTTTCTGGGCCCAGCCATCTAGCCAGTTTTCTACCCAGCAGAAATTACAGGAGAAATTACCCAGGAGATATCACGTTGTATTATATCATATCATATCATATCATATCATATCATATCATATCATATCATATCATATCATATTATATTATATTATATTATATTATATTATATTATATTATATTATATTATATTATATTATATTATATTATATTATATTATATCGTGTCATTCTTTGAAAATACCAAGAGGCCATAGGGACGTAGGGTATACAGCTTTAAGATACACTTTTTCAAAGCACAGAGTTTAGTCAGGTTAGTTTGTCTTAGATATGGAATGACTCAGTTGAGCTTGAGGCATATGTGAGTAAGTCAGGACTCTCAGTTTATAAACACTGAAAGATGGGAAGTCTGCAAATGACCAGCTTTGAACAATGTGAACTGTGTTGCATTGATCAAAAAGAATATGTACATTCAAGAAGGCTTCACTGAAAGATGTTTAAAAAATGGAACTTAATACTCATGTTTCAAAATCAACTAACTACTATCTAACACAAAGTTATGTTTAATCTCTAGTTTATATGTTTGTTTTAAACAGTACTGCTTCTGGAACTTGCGATGAAACTTTTGCATTAAGAAGATTCAGCAATTATTATTGTCTGGATGGAGTTAAAGGACATAGTCACACAAAAGCTCATTAATAAAGAACTTGGAGAAAAACAGCAAGCTGTCAGTTTTAAGAATACCTTGCATAAAACTACAGTTTAAGTCAGCAGACTATGCAGTGAATCACACATGTAATATGGATACTTGAACCCACAGATTTTATATGAACAAGGGAAAATAATCTTTGTTGGATAACTATGTGTAATCAAAAACTACCCAAGAAAATGTCCCAACGGTAATGGAGAGCAGGTTAGTCCATGGAGGAGTTCTCCTATAGGAATGGCAGAAATGCTATTTCCAAAATAAGGGAAAACAAGCTGATAAAATATATCCTACATTTCATATGAATGCACCTGCAGATTAAATATTGAATATATGATAAATATAAACAAACATTTGGAAAACAAAAACTTTGAAAGCAAACAACCAGTTTGGAAGTGGGTAAAGAAAGTGGAAATTCCAAGATGCAAGTGAAAATATTCAAGGAGAACCACCATCACTATAATAATATGCCCTGGAGAGAATAAGTTGCAGTTATATTGGATTTAGAGAAAGACATAGTTGTTTTCTTGGAAATGTAGCAGTATCAGCTCAACAGTATTAACCATAAGAGGGTGATGGATCCTGATTAAGTAGAACTAGTCTTCTAACCCCCAAAAACCTTTAGAAACAGGGAAACTCTTTAGGTACAATAGGAAACATGCAGACTAACATTTGGTAGATTTCCTACTCCCCGTTTTGTATTCTCCTTCTGAGATTTCCTTTTAAACTTCCTCCTCTTCCTCTAACATGCATACCCAGCTGGGTGACAAAAAGGCTTCCCCCTGCAGAACAGAGCTATCTAGCTGCAAATCACCCCAGAGTTCAAACTGTTCAGCAAGCAATCCCCACCGGGACTGGAAACACAGAACAGACAGCAATTTAGCATTTATATGAGACTCATGCCATTTCCAAATGTTCCTCATGCTGCCCAGATGACAGTTCCAGCTTTGCTAGACTGGAATGCAAAACCTGAACACCCATGCAACAATGCCTAGTCCTAACACTAGGTCCAGATAAACATACTCTTCACTAGTTTACTTCACAGTGCATAGCAAAAAACATTACACCTAAGACTGCAGTTACCTCTGAACAATTCATTTTAAAGCATGGCCTAAATTTTGGACATGCTCTGCTATAACATTGATACAAATGTAGTCACATCAGTGCACAAGAAGAATTTGCCCAACTCTAAATAGCAAGTATTATCTTTTTTTATATATAAACAGTCTGTTATACTATTAATTTAAAACATTTGGCATACAAAAATATAGTGATTAAGAGCCAACCAACATTTTATGAAAGTGCAAAGCATGGGCAAACAAAGACTCTATAATGCTAAGGCTAATTTGTCTGTTAAAAAGGTTTAAAAAAAAAGAGAATATTCTGTAAAAACAATACCTCTGCACAATACAATACAAAATTTCTTACAGAGCACTTGTTTCAATTCATCAGTAAGAAGTAGACATAATGCTTCAATGATACTTTTCATAGTTTTTGTTTGGTAGTTTCTTTTTCTTTCTTCCTAGGTTATATCAGTTTTGATTGTTACAGTGCCTGCAAATAAGATTTAGCTACATTTTGCTCAGATTTAGAGTTCAAATTCTTCAGACTGTAAGTCCAGGCCATGTAAAACCATTTCTAAACAGGAATGTTAGGATTAAAATAGTCTTTTTTATTTCCTTATCTTCTGTTTAATACAACAGAAAAACCCCTAGATTCTTCTACTCAAATTTAGAAGATTGCCCCTATATCCACAAAGAACAAAAAGCACACGTTCATGCATTATACTACATTAGAGTTACTTTCTTGCTTTGCCATCTAAAAACACAATGATCCCATTCTAGATGCAAACAGTAAGATATAAATCAACTAACTTTAGCCCTCTGAAAGAAGTACCTATTCCAAGGTGCCTTACACAATACATACAAGAAAGCAGGCTTTTGCACTGGAGCAATTAATCTGTTTTAGACATCTGCTTCCTGGACAGATACCAACTAGCTGCTATGAATCTCACCAGTGTACCAAGTGCATTACATAAATTATTTGCTTGGATTACTAATGAAATCTTTCTGGAAAACTAGCCCTGTTACATCAGGATATTAAGGCTGTTAGATCTTCACATCCCTATTCTTTTTATCTTAATAATTTACTTCCTGTAGTAATGGTACTGCTCCAAACTTGTTCACCTCGGGTTGTATAATTGGCATTAAATATTTCCTTCTGCCTTTCTCCTTAACAATCTGCTGGAGTGAAAACAGACAAGGTCATTCTGCCACACTACTAATCTTACAGAGAAGCGACAAAGCAGTGGAAACAGAGAGTGCATAACAACCTTTGTTAGAGAAGAAACAGAGTGCGAAGCATTTGAGTTCACAACACAATTTATGGTGATCAGGAGAAAAGACAAGACATGTGAAACAACTTCTCAGCAGTAACTTGATAAAAGTCAAGCCTATTTTAGAGATTACCCTATTTATCCAAAGTAACATTCAGTATTTTGTGGGTATGTAATACCTCTTCGAATGCTTCTCCTCAGCTTGTTACAGAGGTCAACACGAGGGTTCTCCAAGCTGTCCTCTATGGACCCAGGGCTTTGCTCAGGAGAGGAGGGTCCTTTGCTAAGGTCCAGTGGTACCTTGCTACCTGTTGGTGGTGGGGAGGTGGCTGGGCTGTAGGTCGAGGTAGGGCTGCTTGCCACTGATGAAGTAGAGAGATCAAGGGCACCGATCCTTGAATTCAGTGGTGAGGTCAATGACAGTTTTCGGGTTCTGACAGGTGAGGAAGTTCTGGAGAGTGACAATGGGGGAGGAGAAGAAAACTTGCGACAGAGATGTGGTGACTTTCCATCAGCCAGGTATTCCCCTCTGTTATTTTGACTGGTAGCAAAGAATAACTCCAAAGACCTGAGAGTAAGAAACATAAAAACCCAACAAACAGTAACAGACATTGAACAGACTGAAAGGGAAACACAAGTGTATTTTATGCAAATCTTGATGACACTGCAAAATCTTTATTATATTTAGTCCTTAAAAGCCTCAGCAGAAAGTTGTGACAGAGTTACCAAAAAACTTACATCCTATTTACAAAGGAAGAATTTTTGTCTTAGATTATTTATATAACAGAAAATCATGGTAAAAATAAGCTAACAACAATGGGAATGCTGTAATAAGTCTATGATAGAAGGGTAAAACCACAGAGCTCACCTGACGGGAATGGAAGTGAAGGGCCGTCTGTATATGTCTGAAAGTTTTTCCAGTACAACAGCTGCAGTAGTAAATATGCGGTAAGTGTGTAGGAAAGTATTCAGGAAATCAATACTTAAAAATCGCAAGTCTGTTAGTCTCTCCAAAAGGCGCTCGACGCTTGCATAACGAATTTGGGGTACTTTGCAAGAATTCAGTGTTTTGCTGAAGCAGATATCGATGTCATCTCTATGAAGACGAGCATCAGATCTACATAAAAATTAAATTTAGAACATTTTACCAAAGAGGGAGAGTGACTGTGGTACAGTAGTGGTATCACTTTAGCTGTTCCTGTCTACATAGCAGCAACAAATACACAGGAGTTCTTGTATTTCATCAACTCTTAATCTGCAGCAACATGTGCTTCCACTCAGTTATATTTTATGCCATAACTAAGGGAATTTAAATTTTATTTCTGGCAAATAATTAGTTTACATATCAAATTCTAGGAAACCATCAATGATGCTTAGATTTCTGAAATGAAGGCAGAATTATCCCCTATCCCCTATCTCCTATCTCTCTCAGGTTTATATTACTAGACGTTCACTACAGAATCATAGTGAACCGACTGCAATTTTTTCTGCTGATATCTACCTTTATCTAAATAAAGTAACAGATTCTAGCAGAAGACAGTAAAATGAACCCCTTGAATAAGACTAAGGCTCATCTGCAAGGTAATAACTGACCTCAGGCTCCAAAAATTACATGTTGGGGTTTTTTTAAAAAAGAAAAGGGAACAACATGAAACATCTCAAATTTCAAAGTAGAGTCCATGGAAAGGCTTTGCTTCAGTGAAAAATAAATAACTTGGACTTATTTTTATTCAGATAGCAAGACAAAAATCAGTAATTTACATAACCCTACTCAGAGTAGTTTTTTCCCAAATTCAGTTTTGCCTAATTTTATCTAGTTTTAGACTTATTTGTTTAAAAACAGGATAGATACTGGTAAAGCATCTCTCGAAAATACGTGGCGTGTTCATTAAAAAATATGGAATTTTCTTAGAATATGGGTTCAAGAAATTCCACACACTTCTACAATGTACATAAAGAAAACAATAAAAAATAAAAAAGTTGAGCCCTCAGAAAACTGGCAATTTTTATTTATTTCATCCAACAACATCTAACTTTAGTAGTCAATGTCTGCTAACAATAAGAGGACTAAAATCTCAGAAAAAGAACACCAAATCCACATCTGTTATTAAAATCCTGTATGTTTTTTAGAATAAATATTTCTTCCTCTTCATGCTGGGATTAAGACCTTGCTGTACTCTACAACCTGAAAACAGATGTATGTATTTTTAACATACAACAGGTAACAGAATTGTTTATACACTGAAATAAAACTGAAGATAATAAAATGCCTTCTTTCCGTGCATCAAAGATATATCTCCTAACAGCCTACTCACAGAGGTTGTCTCTTTCATTTCTAAATACAAGCAAGAGA
Source organism: Coccyzus lansbergi (assembly GCA_033558105.1). NCBI lineage: Eukaryota > Metazoa > Chordata > Aves > Cuculiformes > Coccyzidae > Coccyzus > Coccyzus lansbergi. Next base: position 320,015 of record JAUMJK010000021.1, on the reverse strand, counting down.
GAAGAGACAACAACTCTAAGAGTCATCTGAGATATGGTGTATAACAAAGACAGAGAAATGGCCTAGTGACAGATAATAATAGGAAAGAAAACTCTCATCTTTCTATCCCTATGTTCTGTTCCTTAACATTTATATGGGACAACAGTAGGTAAAGTTCATGTAAATACAGATTATTAGAGGATAAAGAGGTAAACTTGTGTCAGAAATTTGGAATCCTGTACTGAGAAATTGGCATCTATGAATAAAATTACTTATTAAAATGACAGAAAGAATCCTCCAAGGGTGAAGGAAGTAGGTTTGTGATTAATGATGTTACTTTGATGTGATCAATTAAAATTCTGAGATAATTTTTTTTTTCTGAAATAAGAGAAATTAAGAGAAGAAATATTTTGGCTAATAAAACAAATAACTTTGAAAATTATACTTTTCTGCAGTCTTCTAAAGTTTAAAGACATTTTAAAATACAATTAATGAAATTATGAATGGTATTACGGAGAAAATGTAATAGAGACTAAAATCATTCATCTGAAGCATAAGAGAAGTCAATCTCATGAATAGCAGAAAAATCTGACCTATGTTCATATACATTCAAAGAGTCTGACATTTTGAATCATTGCTATCACTTCAAACAAGCAATTTGAAAAGGCATATTTTAGTATACCGAGTTAATGCAAGAAAAATCAGATAAAGAAAATTTAAAAGGTCATATTTTCCAAATACATATTTTATTTTGTTGAAACTTCTATTAAAAAGCATACAAACAAACAAACAAACCAACATTCTACTTTATTCCCTGGGGGCAAAAATGCTGCACTTACTTGATCATATGTGGCACCGTGACTTTAGAGTTTTCTTCAAACACTATGGTCATTAAACCATTGCACCTTATATTATCAATGCACTGTGAAAATGAAGATTGAAAACTATTAAACTCACTACACAGGGCAAGGGCACTTACTTCCACACCTTTTAATATCACTGTAAGCTAAAAGCATAGCCTTTTCAGGGCACAGACTTCTTGTACAAGGTATTTTCCTAAATGAAAAGACTAATGCAAGAATTATAGTTGACATGCTTCTATCATCTTCTTCCTTTGATCTTCACATCTGCAAGTCCCTGCATCTTTACCAGCACACTCAGGGTATTCAGCTCAGCATCCTTTTTTCCACATGATTAAGTATTCTGAGTCAGAAGCAAAATTTCCTTTGAAGTTCCTTTGAAACTGAACAAAATTAAATCTTTCTAGCACTTCCTTGATTAGTATTAAGTTTGAGAAATCAATACTACAAGAAACATATAGAAACATATGTATAGATAGTGTTTGTGTATAGTGTTTTATACACAAACACTATCTATACATACTTTATATACAGATGAACACACTAACACCTTAATCTTTACACTGTACAAGAAGACCAAGGAGAAATATAAGCAGTTTCTAGAAACACACTTGTAAAAACAAATTCAAGTGGTGTTGTTAGGGTGAAACATAGCTATGGAGATGCTGTTCAAGTCGTTCCTTGAAAACTCTCATATAAAATTTTTGGGCTAGGTATTAGAAGCTGGAAAGACACTCCTGTGTCAGCATCACAGCACATACAGCTTTAGAAACTATAGGCTGTCTTATGGCCAGTAGAAGTTTACAAATTAGCAGTGCATAAGCTGTTCTCCAAGTCTCAAAGCAGTTCAGTGCTTGTGGTGCATAGGGATAGCTCACAGTAATTTGAACACCAGTATCTTCTGTTTTGTACTTTTATGTAGTTAAAACAACAGCACCAGGAGCCTTGGTGTTGGAAGTCAGCAGACAGTTGGGTAGCAAATCATGCTTATAAGGTCTGCAAGGAACACCCACTACATAACACTACAGGACTCTTGTATTTATCATACTTTCTAGTTTGATTCATCAAGTACCGTATGTATATGCACAAAACCAAGTATTTCTTTACATCAATAACAAGGAGTTTCCAAAATTCTCATACAACTATAGATTTTACCCTTAAGAATAAAAAAAATAAAAAGAAGAAGAAAAATAGTCTGCTGGTTTTGGAACATCTCATAGCAAAATATTCATCTACATTAGATTGGTCAAACAAGATAACCAGAGGCATCTTCAGGTTTGAAATATATATTTTTAAATTCAGATATTTAAGAGTTTTTGAAAAGTGCAGTTGTAACATTTTACATTGTAATTTGATCAAATTGTTACGTAAAAGTACTGAGAATAACATAACTCATGAAAACACATAACTGCCCCCATAAGAATTTTAAATATTGCAAAGAAACCCTCAGCACCAAACATAAAACTACCTAAGCTAATTCAGCTCAGTTTTTAGTCTGTTATCCCTAGTCTGCATAGGCTGAGCTAGCATTGATCACTTTCCTGATAGCTATTATCATTCCAGCTGAGGAACAAGTGTAACTGAGACCAAGGACCAAAGCAAAACAAGCTCGAACTAGAAGAGGGGAGGCTTCCTCAGCATCAACAAAAACCCATTCATTTTTCATAAGTATATGATTTGCATGAAAGGAACTAAATTCCTTCAAAATTTAAGAAAACTCAAAAGAAACATATAGACAAATATGATTTATATGTCTTCTGCATATATAATTTAATAACATGCAGAATTCTGACATCAATACTAATACTACGAGCGAATAGCAACTATACGTATACTTCCTTCACTGAAAACATACTTTTTGTATGCCCTTTTTGTTAGCATAGTTCCTATGTCCTCCTGGAGGGTTGTAGCCAGGGTTAAAGAGAAAAAAAAAGTGCTTCTGGGCAATCATTTCAGTAATTTATGATATTTCTGATGGCAATTGGCTCAGTCAGAAGCAAAATTCAGTTTTCAAGAGACCAGTCGTCTCCGTTACTTAGAAATTCTCAACCATTACCCAAATGCTCACCCCAAATTTTCTTCCTCCAGCAAAAGATAGGTGGCATGCATCTTGCTTTATTTTCTTTCTTGGTCTCCAGACTGAGCGTAAGGAGCAAGTCAACTGGTTCGACTGCTGTTTGTAAATGATAGTACCGATTCATACCCCAAATGTCTTGTGTAGTCTGCACAGGGTCTTGTGCCCCTCCTTATTCCATTTTTTACATATGTTTATCCCCTCAGCATCACTTCGGTCTTTTCCTTTGTAAGGCTGCAAAATGCTAATAAATATCAGTTTTCTCAGGCTTATAAGCTTCTGTTAATTGTTGGCTCCATATCTCTTCAGAATACCCCTGTATTCAAAGTCCAGGAGATCCCCTCTCTCAAACAGATCAAGGGAGAAGCCCTTCTGACTGTTCCCCTGGCAGTCTGGCCAACCCTTTGCTTTCTCAGCTGTATGCAGCTAGCAGTGTTTACATGTTTACCTTGCTAAGATACTTAAAAGTTTTGGAGGCATTCCGCTCTCAAGTCAGCTGTGGAGCTTTTCCCTCACACCACAGTATTCTTTTTTTTCCTGATTTAAAAAAGATGGTCCAAAAGAAAGTAACTCATAATACTTATTTTTAAGCAATTTCTGCTCATTATGATAATTCATTTAGAGATATTGCCAGCAAAGGTAACATCTATAGAAATTCACCACATTCCACATTGATATTTGACTTATCAGCTATTATCTTGAAATTAATAGACGATAGGACTCAAATTCAGAACTATGAGACATCTCTGCAATTGCTGGTTGTACGCATAAACAAAACAGTAATAGCCTTAACTCTGATCTGGTTAGTTAAAAGTTCATAGAATCACCAGACTGGAAGAGACCCACCGGATCATCAAGTCCAACCATTCCCACCAATCTCTAAACCAGATTCAGATTTTTTCTTAGTGTGTTCAACTTCTTTCCCCAGATGGATTCTGATAGAAGTTCGTCTACTATTTTTTTAGCCAAATGCATAGTTTTACCCATGACACTAAAGTATTTAAACACAACTTTTCTTCAGTCACAATATAAACACTTCCTGCATACTGTCAGAATGTTTAGCAATTATTTATTTGTGCCTGTAAGTATTATTTTTGGTGCAAAAAGAGTTTATCTCATTATCTCACTGCATAGGATGTAATTATTGATGTGATATAGTATCATTTTCAGGACTCTCAGGTGATTTTTGACGTGTATGAAAGTTGCAAGCAAGAAAGTACTATCACTCATCTTAAATCAAAATACAAATCTTGATGGGCTCTCTTTAGACATAAAAATGACTACCATTAGTATTATGATTGTCAAATGACAATTTCATATTTTATATCCCAGCTGTCTCACTAAGAAACACATTTTATTGATAACTTGAATGCAACGGCAGGATTTTGAGAACAGGTAACACTAAGAATTTTTTATATATATTAACAGCATGTCAGCCCTCAAGAAAGCAACAGTCCTCTCTTGGATTAGTTTTCAGAAATACAGAGAAAACTAAGATCTAAGTGCAAATATTGCAAAGAACACATTGAGTTACCTGACTTATATCACTTGTCCATGCAGCTTTCTCCTGTCGTGATGGAGCTAAAAGGACAACAGTAAAAGGAGGAGCATCCGTAGGTTCAACAACAAGCTTGAAATCAAGGTGTCCAAACACTTGTCCAGAACCTTTTGCTTTAGAGCCAGAAAAAAAAAGGGGGGGGGGGGTGTGTGGAGTCAAAATGTGACACATCAGACTATAAAACAAAGAAAATAATAGTTTCCTTTAAAATAGAAGTTATTTTAAGACACCTCTCTGACAAAGAGCAAATAGAATTGGGGATCCAAACCTAATTCTGTTTTTCACATGCATCAAATACAAAAAAAGTTGCAAACACGCGATTGTGATAGTTGCTATACATTAATTTTAAAGATACTAAATAAGGATAAAGTCCTAACATTTCTAGCAGATATAATCACAACATACGGGAAGTATCACTGAAATTAATCAACCACTTTCACAAATCAGATGTAAATCTTGCTTAAAACTGCAGGATGGAAGCCAAAATGAGTAACAATAAAAACCCACTCAGGAGTGGTTTTTTGTTATTTCATTTGAACAAGCTGGCAGTCAATATTTGTAGGGATTTCAAGACAAAAATTTCCACTAATTCTAGCAACCCACTCAACTCCCATGTATTTAAGAAACTTAATTATCTGCTTCTTCTTTAAAGGAATACATTTTTCTTTCTGAGGTCCTCCAAGTGAACTTGCACGCAAAAAGTCAGCAAATAATTTGTCACATTCCATCAGCCAGTCTGTTTGAAAATTCTATGTGGGATGCCAACAGCAAGAATGAACATAATAAAAGAAACCCTCATCCAAGCCAGCATACCCATTATTAAAACATGTATTCCATTGAATCAGTTTACTGTATTCCTCTTGTTTCAAAGGGGGAACATATAAATTTGTTCTTCTGAATAATAAACAAAGGGTACGAATTTTAAGAAACTAGAGATTGTAGTTACTACAAGCAACTGAATTTAACTTACAGTCATCATCACTTGCATCTGTCTCCTCGATCAGCGTACACTCTATTAAAGACAGAACACCTCCTGTCTATGAAAACAAAGCACATATTCACCAATTCTCACACTTATTCCTATTTTTCATTATAGTTATTTTTAAATTTTGATATATCTTGCTCTAAGATTTTACATTATTCAGAGCTCTTAGGAAGATACATCAATTTAATGATGCACATTTTTCCTCAAGAACTAAAACCCAGGCAGATTAAATATAATGTTTTTCTTAATTCAACAAATCAATAATATACACAAATGTATAAAGATTCCTTCATTTTTAGTACACTATAATTAATCTCGTAAATAGATTTGTTTACAAGTTTCAAAAATGGTAATTAGTATATAATCTTTTCCTGAATTTTAACATAATACACTAAGATAATTTTAAAAATTAAGTTATACTCTATTTCACGTGTGCAAAGTGAGAAAGCATACAAATAGCCTCAATAAATTCTCATAAGTGTCTGTCAAATTAAAACTCTATTCATCATAATCCACTCTGCTAACCACCAACATCTGTTTATTCACAAGTCAGTACTATGAAGGTCTGATTCTCAACAAGTATAAATAGAGTGTTCTTAGAAAAGCTTTCAGTTTATGAGAATGTGTTGTTCAGGAAGCCAGATTTGACTTTTATAATTAATTCAATTAGAGCTCTGGAAAATATTCTTTGGTAATTGCACAGGGCTGATTGCACTGGCTGATTTATGTACTGGAAACTAACAGTCAGCACTAGCTTACACGAAGATGCACCAATGACTCGTTTCTAATCCAAGCTTACTAGAAATGCATGGTTCTAGGAAAAAAAAAATTAGTTCATAAGAACTTTGGCTGAACTCTATTATTTGCAATGAGAAGGCAAAGCAGTTAATTGCTGTGCATCACTTCACTGCTGTTTATAACACATACAAATCTCAGATTAAAGCTATAAAATCATAAAATATTGACATTTCACCAGGCTCCTGTTTTTATTTTGTAAACTGAGTCATAAAGTCTATACCTTGAGAAGATGCAGTTTTCCTCCTGAACTTCTTGTACAAATTAAAAAATGTTTTGTAAATAGGAAGCACTGCCTTTCTCCTTCTTTCTTCAAAGATAATGATCCCAGACGAACTTTGCTAAGTTTTCCCCTCTCAACTGAAGGGACTTGAATAAGGGAACCTGACAATAAATATGCAAAATTAACTGTACTATAATAATTCCTAGTAGGCCATGTTTAAAGGGTTAATACATTAATTAATGCAACTTTTCATTCTAGCCATCATCAATACATATCAGCATCTGTTTTCAGCACAAGTGAATCATCTTTTTTTTGCACAAGTTCAATTTGCTTTTTCAATAAATAGACACAAGCAAGGTCTAGATTAACATTAAATCTTGGGCAAATACTTAATGCAATTTAAACACACTGATAGCACATTGATTAGAAAATGAAGCTGGAGAGCAAATCAAACTTTTGACAGCTGTTAGACTTGCAAAAGTTGCATTATTTACAAGCCACAGAGATGGAGGATGAAAAGAACAAGTTTTGAAACAAAAGAGTTTGTATATGTATGTGCCTGCATGCAAGAGATGGAAATGAAACACATTTCTTAATTTTATCTTATTTTGCATAATTTTCAGATCTCTACGGCTCATCTAAAATGTGTTACCAATAAACACTTCTGAACTAAATTGAACCTGCTTACATCAGCCTAAATTTATGCTCTGCAGAACTCTAGACTGGGGATAGCCTTGCTTCTTTGACATTTCATACCTCAAAACCAGCCTCTGACCAACTTTTCAGCGTGATATCACCACGTGTATAAATACTGAATCTGGATCTAAGTTAAATTTGGTGTTTAATCTCAATTTCTCTATGTATCAAAGGAAAGATTTTGTGATAAAACTTTCAGGGCAGCCAAGAGACTTCCTAATCTCATTCCCACACATCTATCCTTACTGTCATCCTTACACTGGCTCTCATTCCAACATTAGATAGTTAATAAAGCTAAACCAGCAGGAAGCTAATGCTACAAAGAAGTAGCTTGGTTCCCTGATATGCCTCACTGCAAGGTCAAAAAAGGGCCAGTGATGATGCAAAGTAAGTAACAGCAACAGAACGAGCGTAAAGAGACGGATATTGGACTAACTCTTTCAAAAGCAAAAAGACAGTATAGCCAATCACTGCTCAAACCAGGGACATCATCTTCACACAATGCAAACCTGACAAATTATGCATAAAATACTAGGTTGCTAACTCTTACCCTGCATTGTAAAAAAAAAAAAATTATCTTGTTTGAAGTTCACATGCATAATCTTAAACTAACAAATAGAAAGCAAGGTAACGGAGAGAGCTACAATTTACCCACACAATATTTTTCTACACTTAGCTTCCTCTATATATTTAATTAACCATAAGTTATTAATACATTTGAAACTTATGTTATCTGGCATAGCAAAATCATAGAATCATAGAATAACCAGGTTGGAAGAGACACACCGGATCATGAAGTCCAACCATTCCCGTCAATCACTAAATCAGGTCCCTCAGCACCTCGTCCACCAGTCCCTTAAACCCCTCCAGGGAAGGTGAATCAACCACCTCCCTGGGCAGTCTCTGCCAGTGCCCAATAACCCTTTCTGTGAAGAATTTTTTCCTAATGTCCAGCCTGAACCTCCCCTGGCAAAGCATGAGGCCATTCCCTCTTGCCCTGTCCCCTGGCACTTGGGAGAAGAGACCAGCTCCCTCCTCTCTACAACTTCCTTCCAAGTAGTTGTAGAGAGTAATAAGGTCTCCCCTCAGCCTCCTCTTCTCCAGGCTAAACACCCCCAGCTCTCTCAGCCATTCCTCATAAGGCCTGTTCTCCAGACCCTTCACCAGCTTTGTTGCTGGCAACTTCTTACCACAAAACCGTCAGTGTAATTTCTCTTCTGAAATTTCCTCTATATGTTTAAAGTAACTATATTCAATCTGTAAATTTCATTTCCACTTTTCTTCTTAGTATAACGCTTATGGATGTAACTTTACAGATAGATTTTATCTCATTTTTTAACTGTCCTTAAAATGCTTTCAGGAGTACCATATTCCGTTCTGCTACACTGGGCTGAAGGTTAAATTGTGTTCTTGTATGTAGCTGAAGTGCTACTGTTTAATAAGGCAAGTCAAAGGCAACTAGCCTTTTTTTAATGCAGAAAATGGACAATTTATTATGTCTCTTTGGAACCCAATATTTACAGAGAGAAACATGTATTCTATACATGCTGCATGGCTGACATCAAGAAAGGACATCATACATTCTTAGCAAGCTTTTGTTATTAACAAAAGTGTGCGTTTGCCCACCATGCACTCTACTACAGATTTCCTCTTAAGGAAAAAAAATGGTCACAACTGGCAAATGTACAGTTGCAATGAGCAAGTGGGGCTAATTTTAGAACACTCATTAATAGTACAGTTTGGACAAACAGTGTAATCTCAGGAATTTTTATCCAGCTACAGACCTAAGCATTTTCAGTACTTCAGTACTGCCAGAATAGACACTGTATTAGTGTTTAGTCCAAGAAATACAAAAGGTTGTGTTCTTTTTTTAAAAGCATTTTTTAGCCTACATGTAACTGGCTGGATAACAATTTCAGTCTGGCTTCTCCATTCTGTAGGCTTTTTAATTTCACTGTAAGGATGGTCAAACATGGGAAAGGCTTGCTGACTTGGAGTCTGTGGAGTCTACATCCCTGGCGACAACCCAAACCCAACTGGACATGGTACAGGGCAACCTGCTTCAGCTTACACTGCTTTGAAGAGGAAAAACTGGACCGGATAATGCAAAGAAGTCCCTTCAAACCTCAGCTATTCCATGATTTTGCAATTGTGACATTATTTATTAGCACAGGTAAATTCATAGTAGTTGATGGCAGAAACATCAGACACTATTTGCGTGTCATCCAATGTTAGATTGCAGACTGAGATTCCCTATACTTTCTTTAGAGTTCTAAAGAAAATGTTGCATGTTTGCCATGACTTACACTGTGCCTGATAATAAAGTCTGTATTAAAGTAGGAGACAGAGAAAAGGAAGCCCCAAGAAACCTGAAGGGGAATCCTCAGTCTACATTGCAACTTCCATAGTTCAAGAGAATCAGTCTTTTCTTAGGATAGTAAAATACATAACAGATGTTAAAGTTGTAATTAATCTTCACAGAAAAAGCCAAAACAAAGGTAAGGGCATCTCTGTTCTTTAAAGTTAAGAGGCTTCTTATACCAGTCTACACTGATCAATACAAAGAATAGGAGGCTAATTGAAATCAGAGGAGGTGGGCACCATTGTCAAAGTGACTATACTGTCAGCTGTGAAAGGAAAATGGGCTCTGTGTTACTTCATCAGATCTATTCTGATTTCTGCCCTTCAACAAAATCACATGCAGTGGACGTTTCAAAAGATAACTGTAATACATCTTTCTTTTACATGCTGTCTTGTCCTTTGACTGTATGCCCAGAAATAAATCTGTATTTCATTTACTTAAGCTATGGTCTGACCTGGGTCTAACACTCCAACAGTAGTCTTTTTCAGACTATGACCTACAGAAAAAAAATATTGGGTTTTTACTGATGAAACAGTGGGTACACAGACAACTAAGGAGAAAACCCCTAACATAATAGAAACATTAATAGAAAGCATTGCAATCGTATTTTTTAAAAAAAATCTAAAATTTAACTAAATTGGGTGGTACAGGTCAATCTAGGAGCATCACAACCCTGCCACTTTTTGACTGCAAATGCCACACAACAGCTTTAAATTTTTCTCAAACCCATATTGATAATTCCTTCAATACTTCAGTTATAATAAATGCATATATTTAATGAAGATTCAAGTAATATAATAGTGACTTGTACAAACAATATTTGAATTTATTATAGGAGTTTCATAGTTTGGCCACATGACTACAAAACACAGAATGGACTGTAAAATCTATACAAAGCCTATTAATTAGCAGCTGTGTGTATGGTCCTATTAAATATACAATGTTCTGCTGAGGCATTTTAGAAAAGGTTTTATGAAGTGATAAACCTCAAGTACACTGCTAACGTTTCCTAAATACATTCAAAACTTTCCACGCATTAAAGATCTTAGATCTTGTATCTATCAAAACTCTTATGCTCCAGGTCTGTACTTACTATATACAAAACCATTAATTTGGTACAAAAGATCCAGAAGTAAATTATTACATAAATTGTAGAAACCCAGGATTTAGTTAAGAAGTTTCCACATTTGTTGTTTTACCATGAAAATAAGCCATAACATATAAGCCCTGTAACCAGTTTACTGCTAGTGGTAAAAGATGGAAAAGTAATTTTATCACAATTTTTTGATACTTAACAGCAAATCCTACCTCCACTAAGTGTTATCTTCAACAGAAATAGTTTCCAAATCCATAAACAATACATACAAAAGAACATGGTATGGCTCTTCCTTTACTGTTCAGCTAACACTAGAAGTATTCCTATCTTTCTGGCAAAACAGTGCACCTTTTCTTCATGACTTCTTGCAGAAACACTGTTTATATTTATACTGAAATTCTAGTGAAGCTCAAAAACACACCTCTCCACAGACAAAGTGAGTATGTTCAGGTATTTTATCTATGCTCACAGTATCCATTTGAGATGTTTGCAAAGCATGAATTAAAATGAGATCAACTGGTAGCTGATTTTTTTTCCTAGCAATCACTTTTCCACTGACAAAGCTTCAAGCTTCTCCTACACTTTTCTTCAAATGTTGGCATCAGCTGGGACTGCCATGCTAAACAGCCAAGCAGCCCCAGTCTCTGTGGAGCTGTATGTAATTTCCATCCTTTTGAAGATCACACTACAGACAGTATATACTTTACTGTCCCATGGGTAGTTTACCATTCATGTGCTGCTGGGTTTTATGGTTCCTGTAGAAGTCAGCACAGAAATGTGGTTCAGCTACAGCCCAAAACTAGTTGTCATCAGGATATCCTGTGCTTTATCCTCCATGGACTATGAGTAGTCCAAGAACATTTCCTGTGCCCAGTGCAGTGACCTGCCTAAGGATGGCCACCTTGCCAGGTTTAATGCTTTTTTTTTCATGATTATATAGATAACTTTAAAGAAGATCTTACCTTGGCGTATAAAAGTTTGGCTGGTATCTAGTAATATATCACAGCCTTCGACTATCGTTCTTTCTATGGCTAGATTCTTCCGGATGTTTTCAGTGTCACTCACTTCATCATGCATCACCCTGTAAACATACAACACAAAATGCACTTTATTTTTTTTTCCCTGAAATATATTTTGCACCTGTTGTTTCTATTTTCACTTGCACTTAAAAGGGGTACGCACAGAAGGTAGTGGATGTCCTCTGCCATCTGCTACAAAACAAATGTACAAACACAGTACATGATCACTCTAGACCAAGTCCCTTTTCTTTCCCTTTTAAGTCATTCTTGCATTCATTTAATTTTTGTTTTCAGGGATGGAACTAATTTTTCTGGATCTGTTTCTAGACAGATGCCACCAACCTAAAACTTCACAGCTGACTGAATGATGCTTCTTGATCCTCAACAGAATAGGTTGCTACAAACCTGGAAATATATCCTAACATTTTGTCTTCTTACACATCATAGAGGACCTGCCCTTGACTTTGTGTTTCCACTCTATATTCTTCTTGATTTTACATTTGAATGTATCATCCACTGCTCCCCTGCTTCCTCTAACAACTACAGCCTCAAGGGCTCAATGCTCACTTTCTTCGGCCTTTTCCTTTTTTTATAGGAATCCTCCTGTTACACAGAGAAACATAGATTTTTTTTTTTCAAGGCTCAAGAAGGGAATGGCCTCAAGGTCCTCCAGGGGAGGTTCAGGCTCTACAAAAGCAAAAAAGTCTTCACTGAAAGGGTCATTAGGCAATGGAACAGTCTGCCCAGGAAGGTGGTTGACTTGCCTTCCCTGGAGGTGTTTAAGGTGCAGGTGGATGAGGTACTGAGGGGCATGGTTTAGAGACTGGTGGGAATGGTTGGACTTCATGATCCAGCAGGTCTTTTCCAACCTGGTGATTCTATGATTCTAAGATCTTTTCTATCCAGGAGTTTATATAGTGTTGTGGTGAATAATATTTTCCTAAACTGGTTCCAGACTGACCACACTATCTGAAAGTTCCTCCTTCCTCAGAAGTACTTGAAAAGAATGGAAATCAGTCACAAACTTTTGTATTTACTGTCTATACTGCCTGCCCTATGAGCAGTATCAGTCTCAGCCTCCAATTCTGAATGTTCAGTTACAGATTAGTTGGATCAGCAATAAACTCTAATTTATGAGATGAAGCCAAGTCAAAGCTCATTGATCTGTTTGTGCATATAATCCTGGCCACTGAAATTTTCTCATTGGCTTGAGTGGAAAGGAGGAATTACCTCTTTCTCTTTCAGACAGACTCAGAACAAGGCAGAACTTGCTGAACACTGCAGGATTCAAACACAGATATTTCTGTACAAGATAATGCCTGCCCAGCTCTTTAAGAAGTTAGAACTTGACAAGATGGTACAACATGCCCAGATTCAGAAAGTCTCCTCTGTTAAAGATATAGCAAAAAAATAATAAGCTCAAAACTAATGGATAGTTTGCACAAAGCAGCAGCCTTGTGCAACAGAGGAAGGAAACTGAGTGGTCAAGAAATACAATTAACAAGAGCCATCTTTCACAACTAAACATCATCTAAGCACATCCTTAGTGAATACTCCACATACTCAAGATTTATAACCTGGAGTTCAAGCAGAACTTGTTTGTTCATAGCTGAAAACTGTTTCCAAAAGGTGACAATTTTTCACTAGGCTGATACATGAGAATAGTTTGGGAGTTCAGGGAAGGGCTTCATTTTACAGATTTCAAGAGGGAGCAGCAGTTCTCAAAATATACCTTTAGTTCCTGCTAATCTAGCATTATCTGAAGCATAGCTGAAAATCAGTTATTTCATTAACACATTAAACTGTAACACAGTACGTTTCAAGTTGCTGATTGATTCTTATTGTCACTGATTATTGGAAATGCACTTTATTTTTAAACTGTGAAAAAAATTATACTTCTCTTTGTAAAGTAAACTGCTTTGTTTATAACAGGTAGTTCCTATAGCAAGTCCTGTTCTCCCCTACCCAAAACACAAGGAGGCACTCACAGATTTATGTCAGCCAAAAAAATCCAGAAGAGTCAAAGTATTAGGTTGGGGTATTTCTTTTGTTTCTTTTCTATTATCTTTGTTTTGGTTTGGTTTTGACAACTTTCTTTAAAACATTTTTTTTAAAAAAGAAATTATATCAATCCAAAATAAAGAAAACAGATCTTTCATTTCAAACCATTTTATTCAAGATTATCAAACATAAAGAAGAACAATCTTACCTTGAAAGTTCTTCTAGTTTAGATTTAGCAAATTCAAGGCTTTTTCGTTCAACATGTTCATGTGGTGTGTGAGCCAGAAGTTCATGAAGTGTTATAATATATCTAGGAATCTTAAAATAAATTAGGTATAAAATCAGTAAATGCTTAAAGAACTAATTCCAATACATCATTTTGTTAAATATGGGTAATTATCTTGGTCAGAAAAGTTTTGCAAACATAGTCTTTATTAAACTAAAATTAAAATCCACAGCAAAATGATTACACATACATAAGAAATATAACAAGTGCCAAAAACTCTGAAGATTTAGGGGACAGAGGCTACACATACATACGTATGCTTTCAATTTGAGATCCATTATTTACATGTTAAGGAAAAGATCAGATCAGAAGCAAGCACAAATACAACACTAAATTTCATTTTTTCATTCCCTGGGAGAACTATGCATACATTCTTTTGATTTTAACAGAATATGTGTATCTAAACTTCTTGTGACTTTGCAAATGCCAACTAACCTGTTTGCATTCAGATAAAATTCACATTGCACAAATGAACATTGAGGAATATGCAATATTTCACTATTAAAGGTCATAAGGTAGCACAAGGACGCTGATCTATTTATTAGTACTTTAAACAGTTTCAGGGCTTTTAATAAGAACGAAGTGATGCGGCAGCATAGTGTGTCTTAGTATAAAAGATATTCAGGAGATGGAGACACAACTTCTTATTACACATGAAGTGCAAGGTTACCAGTAATGACATCTTCCGTCACATTTGTATAGGAACTTCTCTCTCCTAAGATCCTACCACTTTGTTTCAGCTCAACTAAAAAATATCAAAACTTTACAAGCTATTAACTCTTAAAACAGCCACAACTAATTAATCCAGGTATATCAATAAAAAATATCAGAAAGATAATAATATTTTCAAAACTTTTGTGGTACACATTTCATTTCCTAAAGACCAGGTCACTGGAGAGCAACGTGGGAGGAAATGTCCAAAATGTATTCCTAGCAAAATATTTGTGGCTGCTCTAACTTTTTATTCCAGGTATATTATCCCTGTCTGGACTGCTTCATAACCCTGCAGCAAGTAGAACTCGAGTAACTGTTTCTCAGCATTTTTTTCTTTTGATGCTAATCTTCATCCCACCCCCTCCTTTAACATAAAAAAGATTCTGAATACAGATGAATCACTATAGTAGAAGTTCTCTATAGGCAGAATTTCAGATAACAAAATAAATGAAAACTAAATTAATTTGCATGAGAATATTTTTAGTTAAGGAAAAAGAATCTTCAATCAATCATAATGTCAGTAACAGGAATCAACCAAACATTAAAAACAAATAGTCACAAAAAGTATACAGAAACTACCTGAAACATGGGGTAAGTAAGGAAAGTTTCAAGCATTCGCCCCTCACATGCTGGGTTGGCTTCATATTGCTTCAAGAGTTTGTCAAAATCTCTGTTTTGCTTACAGTTTGCCAGTACTTGTAGACTATATTGATGATTCCGAACAAATTCTTGATATATGTTCAGCATTGGCAGCAGAATGTCAAATAAGTCAGCTAGAAAAAGTCAAGAAATACTTTTTTTTTTCTTTCCCAGTTACCAATCTCAAAAAAAATGTTTTAAAATAAGCTACTATATTCTATGGAAAGGAATTACTACAATCAGTTCTGTTTCCAACATATGAAGACTTTAGAAACATAAAACTCAGTTCTTTTCACCTGCCAAAACATGGTTGTTCTGATTAGTTAATAATCAATGTTTAGCACAGAAGCATTCTCATACACGGTCTGTGAGACAATTATTACTGCCCACATGGAACTACCATTCCACTAGATCTCACAGTGTTTGTTCTGGAAATGTATTTCATTCAAAAGGGACTTTTTAAAGTCTTGTCTTCAAACAAAATAAATTTCAAAAATAAATATAAAAATTGTACCCCTAGAGAAAAACTCAGTAACTTACCTAGAATTAAGGTAGGCCAATTAGCTATTCTTGCTTTTAAGCCTTGGTGAAATATCTCATGAAGAAACATAATTGTTTCACTGAAAAGAAAAAAATAAATAAAGAAAAAGACAATTCATGTTTTATTTTCTTATTAACAGTTCACAGAGAAACATCTCTTCCTGGTTATTCATGTATTTTGCACTTTGCTAGAAGACAGTTATTATTACGGAAGTGAATGTTTCCTTATACTGCATTGTTTAAAAACTTTTGAGTAAGATCTCTACAGAATAGATTGTATTTGGTGTAAAAATTATATTCTGCTTAATTCCTTTAAACAAAAGCATGTATTAAATAACATGTTCCAGTTTAATTAAGAGATTCCAAGAATCTCTGACGATACATTCACTATTTTAAGAGGATCAACAAAATACAGAAAACCTCAAGCCAGTGGCAGTCATCAACATTCTCACTTGCAATAAGATTTGATGCTTACAACTTTTCTATAACATGAACTTTAATGTGTACTTTAGCTCATGAGGTCAACAGAAGCAGAGGACATCTCAACTTAAGAGCAACCATAAAAAGTACTGTGATCACAAATAAGCCATGAAAGGGAAGCCTGGCTCCTAACTAAAAGAACATGTTCTGTTTCTTAGAAGTTTTGGGCAGATGTGAATGCAATCCCAAACCAGCATTTTAGATGCCTGCTGGCTTATTTGTACATACTTATTATGACAGTACTTGGATGCTTAATGCAAAGAGCAATTCTTTTTTTGTAGACAAGCAAAAGGGAAGGAGCTTCTTTAGGCAGAACAACAGAAAATAGAAGATCAGATGCACTCATCCTCAGGGTCTTACCTACAGGGACAGGGACACTTAGTCAAATTTTGCTCTCTTAAGATAAAAACAGGAAAGGTGACAGAAGATTATGAGAACTGCCCCAAGAAGCATAAATTGTCCTTTCATTCCTCTAGTATCTTGTCTTTTATTCCTGGAAACGTGGTCTACCTCAGTGATATTAGTTATATTAAAGCGAAAAAGCAGGTGACAGACCTCCCTGCTGTAAGCTGAAGTAGAATGGGAAGAAGTGGTCAGCAGAAGTCCCCAAAAGCAAACAAAAAATGCCATACCTGTTGAGGAAAATGCTACTAACATCATCATGACTGATTGGTGGTTTCTTTGAACTTGCAGCCATCCTTAACGGCCGCAGAAAACAGTTCACAAGAACATAAAGTTGATGCACATATTCAGATTCAGCCTCTACCATGTTAAAAACTATCTGATTCCTTTTTCTCATGCTTTCTGCATGAGGAGAACAAATATAATCTTGGACAATTGTCTTCCATTTTCTTCTGCATAACCAGCCCCGCATAAAGCTCTGGACCTAAAAATGGACCAAGGAAAAGTGAAGAATGAGAAAAAACATCACATAACTTATCATAAGCTTTTCCTTATAGAAATAACTCTCTGAATGAAATTAATTTACTAAAAAACTAAATCCAAACAAAAAAAAAATAGTTTGTCTTCATTGATCTATAGTTGCTCCTGAATTATGCTTTTGTTAGATTTTGGCCTGTTAACGAAATTCTAACAATTGCTTGGTCATACATTTTGCCAGAAAGCAGACTGAAAAGATATCACATCCATATAACACATCAGGGTACCTTTTGCTATAAGCAACTGTGCTACATACTTCTTTAAGGTTTTTTTAACTCTTTTTACCTCTGCTTACACATTTCTCTTTTACCACCAAAGTATTGTGCAGCCCTTCCAGGTAATACATTTCAAGACAGATTCAATATCCTTAGCAATGCAATTCTGAAACAGTTCTTAAAGTCAGTTTTCTCTCTGTTTTGACTAATACCACTTATAACGTATATTTAAAGCTAGGTACCAACATACTGCTTAACATCAGACATCTAGGCCAACAGTACTGTTATCAAGGAAAGACAGATTTTTTTTGCATTCATGAATGATATCTCTATGTCATGGAAAACCTACTTAAGTATAATATCCATTGAAGTTATAGCCGGGGGTAAAAATTACAGAAAAGGTCTACACTTGGTCACAGAAAATTTCAGTATGTCTTTGCCCTGATCTAGACATGAAGTTCACTCACATTGAAAAAGAAATGTAAAATCAAGATGTAGAATGCCATGAATAATAAACATAGCCTAAGCTCTGCTTCTGTTGAAAGAGCTTATTCCAGCTTATAGTACTATGTTTAAACTAGGCAAATAAGAACACTCTTACAAGGGTATCTGCTCATTGTTGACCTTCACGTAGACTGAGTGAACCAGAAACTAAGTCCACATTCCATAAAGGATATCATGCTATTTAAAAGACTGAAGGTTGTGAGAATAAGGGTAACAATTATGGGACCACACCTTCAACATGAATTCCATTCATGCTCATGCATTAGGATTTGCAGAAGTCCATGATGAGAACAGTTCAGGAGGCTGGCCACATCCAGCATTAAGCGAAAACTACCAAAACCTGCACCTGTAAATTCCATACCAACTGGGACATTCCTGTTCCTGTTACTAAAAACACTGACCACAGTATCCTAGAAAATGCATCACGAAACAGACCAGGTAGCAATCTAAGACAAGAATGGTCTCTGCATTTTCAGTATTTGTACTCCAGTTGCAGTGGCAGAATAGAAGTCAATCTCCTATAACTTTATAAGCATGTATATGTCAAAGGAGTACAAAGTCACTATATGCTTGATTCCCACGGGGCATAGCCCATGACTTAACTTCAGTCTTTAAAAGCAGTTGAATTCAATCTGCAAGCTTCTTTAGGAAACCAAATATGTATCTTGCAAGTAAGAGGGAACACTTAAGTATACCATCAGATAAATGTGGCACTGAAGCAAACAAAGTTGGTGTAATTTTAAGAGGTTTCAGCAGGGGCAGAGCAAAATGAATTTCAATATTTGAGTGTACTTAATGATGACAATAATTGAAGATAAAAATTTGCAGGCTAAATTATGCCAAGTTCACTCCCATCCCACCCTTCTCCTCTCAAGCATAGAAAGACTGCATGCTTACCTTTTTAATTTTTTTAATATCTGGATCCTCATCTTCCTGATTGCCTTGATAAGGTCGCATTCTTTCTTTTGTTTTATTGAGAGCTATAATCTGACAAAAATAACCATTCATGAAATGCTTTCTCTAGTTAATTAAAACTAAGTTACAAAATTAACAGAAAAATATTTTTGCCTTCTTCAAGCTTGTTAAGGTTTAACAGGCACTTATTTGTTCACAGGGATTTGTAAATAGTTCTCAGAAAACCCACAAGGCTCTTGATCCAGTTGAAGGAAGGATTACGAGACAGGTGGTACTTGTCTCAAAACCACACAAGCCTTTCAGAATTTATCAGCTCAGGACAGCAACAAAACTGTTAACATTCAGTGAAAAAAAGTGGTTTGCAGTAGTCCACAACACTGTCACCACCAAAGGCAATGTGTCAAGGATCAAACTCTTCATGTGAAGACAGGAAGGAAATACAATAAATGAGACCCAAACTGCAAAGCAATGGGTCATCTTAAAGTGTCTGACGTAGAAGTAATCCAGTCAGTTTAAGAATCCTCAGTATATCTTAAGCAAAATATTTAGCTCATAAGAGTATTCTTTCATGTTAACCTTCTTAGGTTTTCTTATTTTCAAAAATATTATAGAAACATTGAATAATAGTGCAAGGCACAAAGTAATTTTATAATTCAATGACTACTTGATGACTCTCGAACATACCTCAGATTTAAGTCTTTCAATTTCTGTATCTTGATCTTCAAGCTGATGTCTAAGTTGATTGGCTGCAATCTTTTCTGTCTCTACAATCTGGACAAGATGAATATACTTCTGCATTAACACCTCCCTTTCAATCAGAATATCTGAATAACTAAAAGAGAAAACATTTAAGTTAGTAAAACTAGCCAGATATGGTCTTCCATACCCCCTCATGAGATACTGACAGAATAAACATTACACCAGTCACAAGATACCTGCGAATCCATGTTTCTTTCCCTTACTATATAATGAATGACCATAAATCATTTAATCTGATACCGTTTCATATCTTTCACAGACACAGGTGCCAGCAGTACACAGTCTTCTGGTATCCAGCTACTGAGAGTAAATAGTTGCACTGGTATTTTTATGAGCTTTTAATTCTCAGGCTAAGCCTTGTTTGATGGTCTTAATTCAGGAAAAGTCAGATACATAATGCCTTTTGACCCAAGTTTCAGGAAGCTTGTTCTTCTGATAGTTAAATAATTTTACAAGATAAAGACCAAACTGCTTTAAAACATGGCAGAAGGAAGCACTAAATCTTTAACAAGACATCTCTTACTATTGTATAATCTATCATTGAAAATGCTGACTATCATTTCTTTTTCCATTGTCATATTAACACAGGATTTGATGGAAGGAATTCTGGATTGCACGTCTTCTTTAAAATTCTTTCCACTTCCTACAGCACTAACAATTGCTGTTAAATACTGTGAGGCTTTTAAAACTCCAATAATGTGCATCCTCTCCAGTTAGTATTTTTTTATATACATATATTACCATTTCAATCAGTATCAGTGTACTTATATCCTGGAGGGGGTCAATATTGAATACAGATATTAAATTCAATATCTGATTAGGAAAGAATGTTTAGATTTAAAATAATTAGAATGAGTTCCCATACCTATCATAAAGCAAAAGTTTTCCTCCTTGAATAGATTAGAAAATGAATAAGAAGTTAAGTTAATCCTATTGCACTTATTTTTATAATTTAACTGCTACAACAGTAAACTTTTGCAGAAGTAAACATTAAATGGAAAAAAAAAATCAAGCTAAAAAAAAAGAAAAAGCAGGGACCCTCTCAGGAAAAATCCATCACAAAGTAATCCATGCATCTTAACCATAGAAAAAAACAGTAATAAAGTACGTGATTTAGTTCTTTACAATTTTTCAATACTAATATTTTTGTTTTACAAGAATCCCGGGCTTTCTATTTTCAGAAATCACAGTGCTTAATCTCTTTGTACCCTAAAAGGTATTTGCATGTGATAAAAAGGGTCTCAGTTGGAAACACAGCACTTACTCTTTTACAATGCAAGAGACTTTAGGAAGATAAAAACATAAGTAGCATATGAAACAAAATGCATTCCTAAGCATGTGCAGCACCATCATGATTTACATTTACTGAGAAGACAGTCTTTTCTACCTGAAGCCACATACAGATAGGTGACAAGATGATCTATTTATCTTTTTGCAAATTTTCTTAAACTTTTCCTACCAAAACTTTCTTATAAGAATTTGACAGATAGAGCTTTACTTTTGTTCACAACTGAGGAAAATAGTACGACACAGAATCACAAAGAGTGAACAGCAGCTGCAGACAGAGATGACGTAAGATTCACAATACAATTTTATACAATGGGTTTCTCCTGCTATTTTTATTTTTATTTTTTCCTCCTTTAGGGGAAGAACCTTCAACTAGATTTTTCAGCTTCTTAGATGCATTAAGCCAGACCCCTACAGTCTTGCTTTAATATGAAACATGACTTTTGCTATGAAAAATTGAAAGATTTGTTCTTCTGAGATGTACTAAGAGTGTTTTACCTAGTTGGTGGCTTTGGCTGTCTAAAATGCCAGTCTCAGCCTGGAAAGTAAACATTTCTTTCACTCCCATAATTAGCAGTATGAAAGGTACTTAATTAGAAAAGCCTATTTACACCTACAATAACTTAGAATCATAGAATCATAGAATCACCAGGTTGGAAGACACCCACCAGACCATCGAGTCCAACCATTCCTATCAAACACTAAACCATGTCCATCAGGACCCCATCCACCCGTGCCTTAAACACCTCCAGGGAAGGTGACTCAACCACCTCCCTGGGCAGCCTCTTCCAATGCCCAATGACCCTCTGTGTGAAAAATTTCCTCCTAATGCCTCGCCTAAACCTCCCCTGGCGGAGCTTGAGGCCATTCCCTCTTGTCCTGTACCCTGTCATTTGGGAGAAGAGGCCAGCAGCCTCCTCTCTATAACCTCCTTTCAGATATTGTAGAGAGCAATGAGGTCTCCTCTCAGCCTCCTCTTCTCTAGGCTAAACAACCCCAGCTCTCTCAGCTGTTCCTCATAAGGCCTGTTCTCCAGACCCTTCGCCAGCTTTGTTGCTCTTCTCTGGACTCACTCCAGAGTCTCAATATCCTTCTTTTGGTGAGGGGCCCACAACTGAACACAGTATTCAAGGAGTGGTCTCACCAGTGCCAAGTCCAGAGGGAGAAGAACCTCCCTGGATCTGCTGGTCACATCTTTTCTGATACAAGCCAGGATGCCATTGGCCTTCTTGGTCACCTGGGCACACTGCTGGTTTATGTTCAATCACTGTCAACAAACACCCCCAGGTCCCTCTCCTCCAGGTAGGTTTCTGGACAGACTTCTCCTAGTCTATAGCACTGCACAGGGTTGTTGTGCCCCAAGTGCAGGACCCAGCATTTGGCCATCTTAAACCTCCTGCCATTGGACTCAGCCCAGTGGTCCAACCTGTTCAGATCCCTTTGTAGAGCCTCCCTACTCTCCCACAGCAATATTGACACTAACATCCAGCTTAGTGTCACCTGCAAACTTGCTAAGGGAGCACTCAATGCCTTCATCCAGGTCATTGATGAAGACACTGAACAGGGCTGGACCCAGCACTGAGCCCTGAGGACACCACTTGGAACTGGCCTCCAGCTGGAGTTAACTCCATTTACCACCACTCTCTGGGCCTTCCAGCCAACCAGTTTTCTACCCAGGAGAGTGTGCACCTGTCCAGGCCAGAGGCTGACAGTTTCCATAGCAGAATGCTGTGAGAAACTGTGTCAAAGGCTTTACTGAAGTCCAGGAAGATATACCCACAGCCTTTCCCTCATCCAGCAGCCAAGTCACTTTGTCACAGAAGGCAATCAGTTTAGTTTGGCAAGACCTGCCTTCTGTGAACCCATGTTGACAGGGTCTTACCACCCGATTCTCTTGCATGTGCTTCATGATAGCACTCAAGATCACCTGTTCCATGACTTTGCCTGGCACTGAGGTCAGACTGACAGGCCTGGAGTTCCCTGGATCCTCCCTGCAACCCTTCTTGTAGATGGGCACAACATCAGCCTCCAGTCCAGTGGAACTTCCCCAGTCTTCCAGGATTGCTGGAAGATGATGGAAAGGGGTTCGGCCAGCATATAGGCCAGCTCCCTCAAAACCCTAGGGTGAATTCCATCTGGCCCCATAGACTTATGGGTGTCTAGTTGGGCAAGCAAGGCTATGACCACCTCCTCTTGGATCACGGGAGCCTCATCTTGCTCCTCTAGTTCCTGGATTTGTACACAGAGGGAACAGCTTTTTTTTACAGTTAAAGACTGAGGCAAAGAAGGCATTAAGTACCTCAGCCTTGTCTTCATCCCCTGTCACTGTTGTTCCTTCTGTGTCCAATAGGGACTGTACGGTCTCCCTAGTTCTCCTTTTGTTATTTATATATTTATAGAAAGATTTTTTGTTATCTTTCACAGACTTAGCCAATCTGATTTCTAGTTGAGCCTTAGCCTCTCTGATTTTTTCTCTACACAATCTCACTTCCCTCCTCTAGTCCACCCAAGAGGTCTGTCCCCTCTTTCAGAGCCCAGAAACATTCCTCTTCTTCTTGATGTCACTCAAGATTCTCTCTGTTCGATCAAGCTGTTTTTTTCCCCTGCTGGCTTTTTTTCTGGGACACGGAGATGGCTTTCTCCTGAGCTGCTAGGGTCTCCTTTTTGAAGAGCTCCCAGCCCTCATGGGCTCCCTTACCCTCAAGTACTGTCTCCCATGACACTGCCAACCAGCCTTCTGAAGAGTTCAGAGTCTGCCCTCTGGAAATTTAATGCAACTGTCCTGCTAACTACCCTCCTCACTTCACCTAGAACAAAAAACCCTATCATCTCATGATCACCTAGTCCTAGGTGTCCTCCTACTGCCACATCCCCCACAAGGCCTTCTCTGTTGATAAGTCCAGCAGGGCACCTTCCCTTGTTGGTTCATTCACCAGCTGTGCAAGGAACTTGTCTTCCACGCACTCCAGGAACCTCCTAGACTGCTTCCTTTCTGCTCTATTGTAATTCCAGCAGATATCAGGGAGATTGAAGTCTCCCACAAGAACACGAGGCATTGATTTGGAGATTAACCTCAGCTGTTTATTTATAGAAGAGCTCATAGCTTCTCCTCCTTGGCTGGATGGCCTGTAACAGATTCCCATCACAAAATCTAGCTTCTTATGGGGTCCTCTGATTTTAACTCACAGATACTCAATCTCCTCATCACCACAATCCCTCTCAATGGTGTCCAAGTCCTCCCTTACAAAGAGGGCTACCCCACCTCCTCTCCTACCCTTCCTATCCCGCCTGAAGAGTTTGTACCCCACCATACCTGTACTAGAAAAGACAATCCATTTTCTGTCTCGGAACTGTTGATTCCTCTGGGAAAGGCAAATCATGCCATTTTGGATTAAATTTAATGTACTTCCAATAGCCATTTTCATCCAGCTCACTGTAAAGTCCATCATGCCTAACGTGCTAACCTGTATATTCAGCATAACCTTTCAAGTGGGCAGGATTTCAATACTGAATAGATTATGCATGTATACAAAATCCTTTTTCTAAAAAAACAATATATAATTGTTCAAATACCAAAGGAAAATGAAAACTTCTACATAAGAACTTGTAAGCAGCCACCCTAGAGCTAGTTCTCTGGGTTGGATATCATTTAATAGAATGAAGCAATTGCAGTGAAGCACAGGTGTCTATGAATTTGTATTAACCTCTTACTGAGAGAAACAATTCTATAAGTTTGTACTAATATGTAGTAAGACTCAATGTAAAAACATCCTGAAAATTAAGACTATACCTGTCTCCTACTATTGTCCACAAAGATAGGACTCTAAAATAGGTATTTCAAGAACCTTAATCTCTGATTGACCACTACCCACCATATACAGACAGGAAGAACTGAATAAAGTTCTAAGAGAAATGATGCACCATTTAGGCCCTGTGACAGCTGACATTCTCAGAAAATGTAGGAAAACTGGAGAAAGTTTAACCAGTGCTTCATTACTAGAGCCTCCTAGTATGCAAAGGCTCCAGTAGTGCTACCGGTAAATATTATTGATGTTTGTACTGAATTCAGAGCAAAGTTATGGTTCATTGGATTACTCCACACTAGTTATACTAATGTTGCTCAGGCAGCTGAAAACACCAGGCACTGGACTTGACCAGAACTATTTACAGTCATTTCAAATCTCCATTTTGAAACACAAAATACACAATATAATTAACTCTTTCTGAAGGCCAGGAAATATGGCTCCAGGTGTCTGGAAAGCCAAAGAAATTGCCTACATCTGTCCATATTAACCACTTTCAATCAGCTATAGGACTTCTTAACAGAGGAAGAAGAGCCTCCAGAAAGGTTTTAAAGGCTAATGGTACATTATCAGCCACAGTAGGGATGGAAACAGTGAAAGCTGCAATAGCACTTATGCAATCCAGTCCTGTGGCTCTAATCAAGGTGACTAGGGAGAGCACCTGTACATAAGTACCCTTAGCCTTTAACAAAATCCTGTAGGATATGGCATATCAAAGGACACCTATGGCTGTGAGGGTTATGGGGCTGAAGTCTGTCAGAAGACACAAAATTAAGATGGACTTTTAGAGACACATGGGTAACATTTTAGTAAGACCTACAAAAGAGGTGTCTTCCAGTCAAAGAGGTGGGAAGTGGCACTTGGACTAGCAAACTACAGTGAAGACTGGAGGGCAGGTGAGTGTTAGTGACACATGGAGAACATGAGAATTCCACATCACAAATGGTTCATGATTTTGAGTACAGGATGCTTTTATTGACACAGGGAAATAAAAACAAGCCATTGAGGATATTTCTCACAGTGGTGTCGACAGTTTGATATCATTAGGACTGTAATTTGAGACAGGCACAAGTAAAGGCAAGAAAGTGAAATAACAGAGGTTATTGAGATACAAAGACTGACTTGCTTGCAATAGAGAGCCTGCCATCTTCTGAAGACTGCAGAGATGACCTTCTGGTGGAGTCAATCACCCCTTCCCTCAAGCTTCATGACTGACTACTTAGCAAGTTTACATTGTCCTTTCTATCAACTGTGTGTTGCTTAACATTGGCTTAATTCTCTGTTAAGTTCTGCCCTGAAAAATTAATGTGTGATACATTTATGGACTGAACTATCTAGAAAGAAATTTTTAGCTCAATGCTCATTTCTTGCTAATGCACATTTTACACCAGGCAATGGATAATAAGAAAAATATCCACAAAACAAGATACTGTTGGATCCTGTTTCCCTGAATGCCCTTCAACAAGGAAAAAAAGTCAGGTTCATTTCTTCACTTGCTTTCAGTCCTACTACATGAAAAAAAATAACACAAATCCTTCCTTCCCTCTTCCCTTAGTGATCTGGGACTGTCCACTGATGGTCATGGTCTCCCAGGATGGACTGAGAGTTCAAGACCTCACAGATTCTTAAATCCTGACATAATATAAGCACTGGCATTCACCTAATATCATAGCCCAGTAGCTATTTTCCAAGAAAGGAGGAGACTCAGCTCATTAGGTATCTATCCCAAGAAGAGTATGCAGATTCAACAGGTGAGGCAAGGCCTTCAGGTCATATTTTCACAGGTTCTAAATTAAAAAATATTACCTGGTGGTGTTCATTTTTAGTTATAAAGCAAAATTATTCCTGTTTACATGGCTCGTGGCCTGAGCAACTCAGAAACTGCCTGGCTCCTTGTGCGTTACCATGGCACTGTAGATTAGCTGAGGTGAGTGTCTATGAGACGAGGGTGGAGAAAGTACATTTCAGAAGAGATAGCTGCCTCTGCAACCTGTTTCCCAAACCTTCAATTAGATCATTTTTATTTAGATTATACTGTAAACCTTGCCCATTTGCCACACAGACCTTTTCTCAGCGGAAGGTAACTGCATGGCTGCAAGTTCTACTGTGACTCTTTTCACAAGACTGGCTGTTGCTCACAACCTTTGTTTTGAAGACAAAAATTATTTTGTTCACTTTTTCATGCTAATGGTAATCTTTCTTATGTTTACTTCCATATAAGAGCTTTTTATCCTTTTACCAGATCACTTAGTTCTTCATTCACTTTGATAACTCCTATTGATTCTATCAGAGGATTAATCCTAAGAATTGTTTCCAATAAAAGAGTTGAACTAATCTCAGTCACAGCACAATTGCTCATGAATGATAAAATACACATAGGCACGAATAATAAAGGCATTTTTCCTAAAACATACCCAAGGATCAGAAGGAATGCATATGTAATGCACTGCAACATCTACTTCTGTTTAGAGAATGAATTTAGATTTTCAAATTATTACCCATTTATTTACAATAAAACAGAGCTGAGGGTTAAAAAATGAGGTGTCATACCTAGCTTGGTGAATAGCTTCTACCCACTCATCTCCGTCAACTTCATCCTCACAACGCAGCTCCAGTGGCTTCTGTCCTTCATGTCCAAAAAGAACAGTAAAGTAATGCTGCAAATTAGAACAAGAAAAAATTATTCAGAAACTCTTCTAAATAAGACAGATATATAAAATTTCTAAAAAAATCTGACTTTTTAAACAGTCCAAAGCATTACCAGCATAGGAAGGAGCATTTTAAGCTATTAGTCATGAAATGTGGATTGACGTTAAAATTGTATCCTTAACATATTCCCCTGTGTATCAAAAGCTTTCATGATACTTCCAGTAAGTTACTGTTCTTAACTCTCACACACAAGGCAACAGAATATTATTCCCTACGCAACTTCTACAGTCAAATACAACAGTGTGGCTGTAGCAAGGTGTCTGTAGTTCTTTTTTCCCTTGCATTTTTTCATCTCACGTTCTTTTAGAAGTCAGTATGGGATACCAAATCTACTACTGCAACCACTTCCTCACAAAAATGCAGAAACACAAGATGGGTCACATTCTTTAATGGCATTTCTACACACAAAGGAGTGCCCATGGTATGTTCCATAAAACACAGAATTTCTGGAAAGTTTTAGGTACTTTCCAAATGTAATAAAGCAATAATAGTAATATCTATTGGAAAGGGTAAACCCCCAGTCATCTCCCTGAAAACCCATTTCACAAGGTTTGTCATTTACAATCTTACCTTAGATAGCTTGTATACTGACTTAGAGCCAGCTAGCAAAGAGATACCCCCTAATTAAGGTGAAAATAGAGTACTCTATCTAAATGCCAGCTGTTTATCTAAATGCCATCAGGCAGAGGGCCTGATGTGCTTCAGGGGCATCTCTGCATCAGATCACTCAGTTCTCTGCATTACCTTTAATTTTTTAGTCCCTCTTCCACCTTCATCCCAGTTAACAGGAAAACAAGGACTAGCATACACAGCAGAAGTTACTTTCTGGGATCTAACATCAAACTCCAGTCTTGCTCCAGTCGGCTGGTGAGGCATATAATTTGCATTCTCCCACACCACTGTTTACAGCCATAAGAAATCTGAAGTGATGTCAACATTCTGCTTTCCTTGTCAAACTGAGAGCTCAGCTGAAAAAGCCTCTCTGAGCCAAAGACCATGCTGGAGATCAAGCAAATATAAATCACCTCAGAATTAGAAGCTGTTTCCAGGGCAGAAGGAACACAAGAAAAACACAAACAGAAGAGATGGAATCCAACCAATAGCAAACTGGCTGCAGATACGGTCAACACTTACAGTGAATTTTGTCCATATAAAAAAATATTATTTCAGTAACTTATTGGCCCCTGCTGAAACTTCCAACAGTCTGCTGTGCACGCACGTCACACAAGTCAGCTGCACAGTGTTTAGAAAACCTCTTCAATACACCCTAGACACACCAAATTCACTATGCTGGCACCAGCTATGTCTGTGCACCTGTATTTGCATGGAGGTATGTACCTGGGAACTCACATTTACAGAACCCAGTTGCCACTGTTTATCTGAGAACATTCTAATATTTGGTTTCTCTTCAGGTAACATGAGTGGATGCAATGGCATTTCATAAAGAGAAAACTATTCATCTGTGTATTACAGTCATTTACTAAAAAACGTTACATCTATACAGAACATTTTTTATACAGAGGACCACAAGTACTGCAGGATTAGCCACAAACCAGTAAAACAGAAACCAGGCAAAATAAGAAGCAACATTCACATCTGGACATACAAAGTCCAGATTTGTTAACTTTCAGAAACAAAACAACTCTAGAGCACAGATGAGCATGGATAAATCATTAAAAGAACAATCCTGTAAAACCATACTTTTTCAGCAGTGCATACCGCTTTAACCTAAATGCCATGAATAGAAAGAAACATTTAAACTAGTCTGTAGAATTCTTCATAACAATAATAGATAAAAACTTTTCTATCAATATAATGCAGTTGAAAACAGCATATATGACAGTAAAAAATGCAGCAAAATACATACAAATGTATTCTCTTTATAGGCTGGAATAGTCTAATTTAAAACTATATTTAAAGATAAATCACACCATTTGGAGCTGCATGTTATGTAACACATTCTTGTGTGTCATAAAGCTGCTGACATAGAATAAATACACAAGTGTAGATATAATCCCATTGTGCAGGGGTTCAAGTTAAAGGGAGACAGAATTACAGCCCTCCGTACTTTTTCTTTTAAATAAAATAACTCCTACCTCTTTTAAGCAAGTCATGCAGTGATCTTATGTCACAAAGTTTAAACTCAGAAATCTGCAGTTTCTACAGCGACAGGCTTGATCTAAATGCTTAAGATCAATAAAGTGCACAAATCCAAACTTAGAGGTCTACCACAGCAGGACTTGACCCAATGGAAACAAAACCTACATTATGAAAGACATTTGTTTTCAGACGCTACTTTAAAAATCATCTATTACCATCCCTCAAACATTTATATTGCACTCTAGCACCAGTATCAACTGTCACATCATTTACCCAGCAGTCATCTTCAGGGTAAACAGTGCAAGGAAAATATAACAAAGTGCCTCTAAAAAGAATCTTGGAGTTATCCTTGAATTCTTATGTTAAAATAAATGTTGCTCATTTGCAAAGCTATTTTACTACAAGAAAATAAATTGGTATCTGTGATGGATTAGTAGATTTTCAAATCAATTATGTCTGTAAATGAGCCTACATACATATATAAATATAAACATATATCTATACAGGTATGTAATTTTAGTGTCGCGATTCATTCTGCTAAAAAGCTCACCGTCCACATCACTGCAATTTATATAGTCTAGGTAAAACACACCTTTCTGCATATACGCTATTATTTTCTTGAACTGATGACAGTAAGTAGTTAAAAACTATAGCACGCATTTACATCAGCTATCCTCATCATAACTCATCATATCAGTCGGACTAGCAGGTAGGCATTCATGTTTCAAGTTAAACTTGTGGTTCTGTTGGATAATTTATTATTGCTTATTCTGAAAATCATTCAACTCATAGAAGATAAAATTTAATTCTGTATTTTTGTATTAGAAAAATTATAATTTTATTTTAAGGTGTCCTTCAATATTTGGGTATGCAGAAGCAAAATTATAAGCCTTTGTTTTAATATCAACATCTTTGGCAGACTTTTCCAAAGTAATGTCTGGAAGGAAAAGGAGGGAAAGTCACTTATGTCTTACCCAGGCAGGAAGGCCTTATTTCAACTGACAGTCAAGAGAAGAACTGGATAAGAAGGTATCAAGAATACTGTTGCATATCACTTTCTGACTTGTACCTAGTGCCAAAGAGAATTTCTCCCTACAATGAAAAGGAAAGGTATCAGCTGATGGGCACCTCCACTTCACAGACAAGACTGTAGTAAGATTAAGACCCTGAATGAAAGAATACCTGTACTAGAGCACTCTGGCTGTTACATTGGGCTATTCACCTACAGCAGTTCATGCTGTAACTTTGTCTTTATAAAACTTTCCAGAAAATGGCTGGATTAAAGACAAGATAGCAAAAGCTCCAAAGCTGTTGTACTTTCCAAGTGAAATAACAATTTCCAAGGGGAAATAAATGCAGCGAATACATCTCTGTAGCCTATATACCTTGTGTGCCGGGCACTGTGGTGCCTGTGTGAATGTGACTTTCACTTCACATGTAGCAAATGCTACAAACAAAGCATATATATAGAACATCTCTGTAGACTATATATGTTCTATATATAGTCTACAGAGATGTTCTATATATATGTTCTATATATGTTCATATATATATATATGTATATATATGTGTGTGTGTATATATATATATGTTCTATGATATGCTGTTCTCTTTGTGACTGACAAGCATTTGCTACGTGTGAAGTGCAAGTCACATTCACACAGGCACCACAGTCCCCAGCACACAAGGTCTATCCCACAGCTCATTCTCTTCCCTACAACTAACATGGAAGCTATTTTCTTATTTCTTATGCCCTGATAACTTATCACTGCCTGTTCCAACAGTTACTCCTTTCCATCCCCTAGTAGTTGTAGTAACCCAATGTGTCTTTTCCATTTATGAATTAGTAGTGATGGTTGTGACAATTCAGAGTTACTGAAGGACTGAAGGAACAAGGAAGACAAGCACTCATCTTCCCAAAGTGGTGCTGCTATCTGTCACAGGAAGAATAGCTGCTACTCTAGATAATAATGCTGCTTGGCAGTTCCTACTGCAAGCTCCGGACATGAGGTCTTGATAAGTTTGGTCAGCTTTCAATGTCTGGATGGAAAAAAGTTATTGGAGAAACGATGCATGTGTCAATGGTGGTTTTGTCATTCTACCCTTCCATCAGGACAATTTACAAACATTTTAACTATTTTTCAAAGGACTCCACAGTAACTACAAAATTTTGTTGTATTGTAGGTTTGTAAATTATTATGGTATAGTAATGGCTAGTTGCCTATGAACTGCATTCCCCTATTAACATAAAACATAAAATCAAAGCTTGAATGGGTCATGACCTCGTTAGATGTTATTTCCTGAGCTGTCAGCGTCTTATGACACAGTCTTGGTTTAATCATTCAAGCCAGAACTTCTACAGTAATTTAAAAAGAAAAATCCAATCATCAATATTTTTAATAGGTAATAAAAGCAAAACAACTCTGAAAAGTTACTCTGTGCACCAAGTTTGGTACAAAAGTCAAGAGCCTCAGCAAAAGTCTGTCTTCAATGTGAAGCATGAGGAAGCTTAACAATTTACTGTATCTTTATGGGTTATATTCACTACCTGATTTTAATAAGAGCATATTTAAAAAACTTTTCAGCTAAAAAGGGGGGGGAGAAACAACTAATTAAAATTAAATATGACAAGCTAAAAATACTTCTCATTCTTGACCACTAAAGACCTGTTTATTTCAGAATCTGGAAACCTGTATGCAGCCTCAAGTACTTGTAAACTATTGGGCAGAAGAGGACAATCAGTGCAGAAATTCAAGATCCTCAATAATGCTTGAAGGAAAAGCAGCAAACTGCAGTCTAATTCAAAGCAGCTTATACCATTCAACAACACATTAACTCCTGAAGTTTTCAGATACACCCTGCTGACAGTAAGTTGCCTAGATTCTTAAATACAAAATGTTATGCTTATTCTGTGTGTCTAACACGCTGGGGAAAAGGAAGGAAAAGACGGGAACATGTTTGAAAGAAGGCAGCATCTCTAAAGGGAATAAATGTAAAAGGATGAGTGTATGCAGGTGAGGGAAATGCTTGGGTAAGAAGAAAACCATCCCTCCCCACAACTGGATCAGCAACATGAGAGTGGGAAGGAGACTATTGCACCTTGAGTGCAAAAAGTAGCATTGCATTTTGACCGTTTTGAAATCTGCTGTTTGACTAGCACTGGCAGGAAATTTCTGGTTCACTGAGTAGTTAAATTAGCATCAGAATGGAATAATGACAGGAGGATGAAAACCATGACAATTTTTTTAAAGTTTTCTGGGAGATCTACAGTGCTAATACACTTAATGTTTGTGTTTCACCAGTTAAAAGGAGCTATAATGAGAACATGATTAGTGAACATCAGAATTAATATGATGTACTTGGGAAGAATAAGGGTAGCAGTTGTATAGGATGACATCTCCTCTAACGTAAGTGGAGTTTTCTGAAGGGGTCAACAAGCATTTGGATTATAATGACAGGGTTTTCAAAATGCTTTTGACAGATTTTTTGGGAACCACTTAAGCATCTAGGACTTACAAGAAAAAGGTCCCACCACAGATAAAAAGAAAAGAGAACTTACTGAAAGCTAGGAAGCAGCTGGAATATTGGACCATCTGTCAGTTCTTACAACAGAAAAAGGTCATCAAAGGACTTCCTTATGAAACTGCCTTGAGGACTGGAACAGGCATTACAAAGGATGACAAAGTTTGTTAATTATTCAAGATAGTAATGATGAGAACCTATTATGAAGAACTGCAGACTCTACAGGCTTGACCTACTGGACAATAAAATGTCAGATAAATACATTGTAAGCAAACGTAAAGTGATGTACATGAGGAAAACCACCACAATCTTCATATGTGAAAATATGGGCTCTATGGTTAGTATTAACAGTCGTGAGAAAAATCCTAGCGTAAGTTCCATGAAAACACCAGCCTGATGCTCAGAAGCTGCTAAAAAAGCGTATCAGAATGTTAGGGACATTTGGGTAAGAATCAGAACAAAGTATTCAAGGCTGTTACGCCATGAAATATCTTCAATACCTTGAGTAGTTTGGGACCTTCCACCACAGAAAACGCAACATGAAATGGGAAAGATTCAAAAAAGAGAAAAGTGGTATGGAAATGCTTGCATACATGCAAATCAGATGCCTACATAAGTAAAAAATTCAAGCTAAGACTCTCTTCATGCAATTGATGGAGCTCCTTCACAAAGGAAGAGGTAAATGCAGTTAAGTGTCAGTGGGCTCAAGGGAGACTAGAGAGTTCACTCTGCACGAAGTATGGGCAACAGGACACACAGAATTCATATATTCAGAATTTAAACAGTCCCGAAGCTGAAAATAATTGGAGGCTTAAAGTCATCGCAGAAGAGAGGGAAAGGAAAAGTAAAATACGTAACTAAGTTGATGTCTTCCCCAGCATGCCCTCATGGCCACATTGTGAGATAGAGCATTAGACTTGTTGGATATTTGATCCACTCAAATCAAGCTTTTCTCTAAGTCTTACGGAAGCTAATTAAAACTTTACTTGATGTTATGAGACTATATTAAATCTTTTAAATCGCTTTGCACTTTATTATAAAGAAGATATACTGGCATTTGCATGAAGTGCTAGTTATTGCTAATTGTCTGGCTTTTTTCTTGCATATTTTGGTTTTGATCTTGATTTTTTTAAAAACTAAAGAGATAATTTGCTAGTAGAAAGCCACTGTAGTATTCCGGCTTCTGTGAGGTGTTTTTTGGGTTTTTTTGTTTTTTTGTGGTGGTACCGAGGAATTAAGGGGTTTTTTTCCATCTTCTTAAAGTCACTTCATCACCCTAGTAGACAGAAATCTGATCCCAAAGAGGAACACACAGAAAAAAACTTGTAGATATAAAAGAACAGGGGTTTTATCTGCCAAGCCACTGGCTTAAGAACACATCAGAAGGCGTTATTTTGGATCTCCATCTCCCACACTGAGGAGATTCAGGGATGGGCTGTAGTTTGTTTTCCATGTTTTGGTTAAACATTGGCCAAATATATGCTGTACAGATATACATATCCCCTATATTGCATGAGATGGACTGATGTTTTCTCTCTCTAACCAATACTAGATTAAGCAAGTTACAATCTGCTGCATAAAATTTATTCTGGTATTTGACAGTGAATCACCTTTTGAGCTATTCTGCAAATATTGCCTGGGCCAAGAGCATTAGCTTTCTCAGTGCATTAAATTTAAATACGCAACTAGCAGTTTTATAAATTCTTATATATATCAATTATAAAATACCATATCCTATTGCACGTGAAACAGAAATCAAGGAATACACAAACTCCACTGCAGACTTTTATTCTCCTGCAACTCTGTTGACATGCACTAAAATTATGCCAAATTACAACAGCTACAGCTCTTGTTTTATATGGATGAGAAAATCAGGCTACTATGGTCCCACCTGCTATATTTTCAATACAGACCATTCGTACTTCAGCAGTAGTTTATCAATGGGGAAAAATTCTGCCACACAAAAGGAAACTTCACAAAGTAAAGCCTATAGGAACAGATACAACACAGTAAGCACAACTAAATTATTCAGCAGTAATAAACTGAGCATAGGTACCATCATCTCAAAATGTATTTGACACTCTCTAGTGCAAACATGCTTCCAGAAGCCACAAGCTGCTTGCCCATAAGGCTGTGCATTACCTAGCTGCTGGAATTTTCCCTTTTCTCACAAGATTTATTAGGACTGCTGTCTCCAGAGTCTTGGACTGACCAGAAATAAGGTCTATAATGAAGGTACTGGGCTGGAATTCAGTATAGTCAGGTTAATGTCTCATTTTGTTGGCAACTCATTATACAAGACAGATCTCCTGAAGGCTTTTTGGCAACCAATCTGGGACTTGCACTGTATCACCATGTTTGAGTCTGGCAGAGGAATCCACAAAACCCCTCTTTTAACTCTTTAGGGACCTGAAAGGCTATATCCTAGTGCCACTATCATCACTACTAAATATTCATAAAGCTTCCAAAACTTCTGCTTTCCTGCATATCATTCACCTTTCCCCCGACACGTAAGGTCTCCTAGGACTGACACTGATATACCTCTATATCTAACTCCCTTAGGTTACTGATTCAGTAGCTGTGTCCTGAAGATATTTTCAGTAGAATTTTTTTTATAAAGTGAAAAGCATGTCTTCTATAAACCACTGCCAAATCAAACCTACCTAAACCAAGACACAGGATGAATTTCTCCCAATATCTAATGGTGTATGTATCCTTCTGCTCACCACTGTATGTCCTCAATCCCATTCCAAGGACTCTTATCTGCCCAAGCACTGAATAAAAGGACACAGCACTCAGGTCTGCAGATCTCACTTACTAGAAAAAAAAGCCTGAATTTTAGCCTTTGTGATACCACATGTTGCCGCCAATCCTTTCCAGTCTTTAGTTTCTTTAATATATTCCTTGTGCTTGCAAAGGTAACACCACTTTCTTTGAAAGTGTTAATTTTAATCATAGTTTGAAACATTTTCAGGACACAGACATTTAACATGTAATTGGAGCTCAACTACAGGTCAGGTACATCTTGGGACTATGATGCCTTGTACTACTGTGGTACAAACAATGGGAAAGGAGCACAGAAATCACATTATTCTTACCGATGACCTATTCCAGCAGGGAGACCGCAGCACAGGTCCTCATTTTTTGTCTCTATCTCCACTTCTGCTCTGTGTCATTAGCTTCCTTTCCATCAGAGCCAAAGAGAAGGGAATTAGTAGTCCTGGTTAGTTTTCCTGGTCCCTTCTCAAGTGCATCACAGCTAAAGAGAATCAAAATTACAGCCCTACCACATAACTAAGCACAGTACAGCTGTGCAGTACAGAAAATTGCTATTCAAATGATAAAGAAAGGACAGATGGAGGAAACGGATAGAAAGAAACTGTAATCAGTTGCAGTTTTATATATTTTCCAGGAATTAAACTTTTTGTTGCTCTTGTTTGTTTTGCTTTGGATTTTTCACTGTTTTAATCCTCTCACCATTCCTACTAGTTTTTCTCTGCATACTGACTGTCTTTCCCTCCTTGTCCAAACAACAGCTGGAGTACCAGCCATCCAACTTTCTTGTCTGAAATCTGATAATAATGCCCCTCCACATGAATGCAACTATAAACTATATCAGTATTTGTTTTGCCTGACATAAGACACCCCTGTACTTTAATTAAAAGATCAGACTTTAAAGGCCAGAAAAGACTTTTTTTTTACCTTCTAGTCTGATCAAAGTGTTGTAATACAGGCCAGAAAAACCTCACTAGACAGCTACTGCATCAAACACACAGGATCAAGGAGAGGCACAGAACCTCCTTAATCAATCTTGACATAAATGTCATTAAAAACCTACCTAAGCCCATGTTCAGTTGCTCCAGTTATTAAATCACCTCACTACTAAATGCCTGGAGCCTTATATTAAATAATGAATAAACAGGTAAATAATGAAATTATATAATGGCTTCAGTTTTGAAGATCTTATACATAGAGTGTGTACTGCAGGAGTGGCGTCTGGGTTTCTCAGTAAACACAACCACACGTTAAAAAAGAAAAGGAAAAAAGTATGCTTACCCCAAATCATGCATATAACAACTTTTATGGAGACGGAAATTTTTAAGTATCCATTTCTAGGAATTAGATTTATTGACTAGCTTCTTCATTTTTATTCCCAAGATATGAAAACACAGGATTTGTCATTTTTAAAGCTTTTTGCAGGCAGTAGCTAACACCTCTACAAGATAAGAATTGTGATACCCATTTTAGACATAAAGATATGTGCAAAGATGCCCAAATATAGATCTGCTGTAAATGAGTACAAATCAAGACTGCTATAAACAGAGCTTCTCTCCCTGAAGTAAGCCAACATATGCTAGGGAAGAAAGAATAAGAAGTCAGCACATCCTAGACCTTGTTACATCTCTGTTATATATAATCATTTCTATCTATAAACAGAGCAGAAAAAACACAAACACTCAAAATTTCAACTGCAGTATTCTGTAAGATGAAGGACAAGGCTAGTACAGACCACCTGCCAGGACCAGAAATTGCCAGGGCACTGATGGAAAATAAAAAACTACAGCAAAGAGCCAAGTATGATATTTTGAAAAGTGCCTGTCAAATCTGAATGACTTTATGATATAGGAAAATGGGTTTTTTGGTGTCACCATCCTCACTGACAACTCTACTAGCCCTGGGGGTTGGAGTCTGGATATAACACAGTAAAAATTTGCATAAAAGGTGACAGAATCTAGTTTTAAGCAAGAGAAGTCTATCCCAACACTAGAAACATGTTCCTCTGCCTAGACCTCCACATTCTATTTACTTATGCTACACCACAAGGAGCACTGGATGATCTACCCAGCTGGAAGAAACTCAGAAGGCCAAAGAACAGCATTCAAGAAATCCATGAACCCCACAGAGTTGAAAACAGTGCTTCTTTAGCCATAATTTGCACAGAAACAAGTTCTTAATTAATTTAAATTTTCCAATCTTGTCCCTCAACAGTGTAACTCAAAATATAGTGCTTGCATATTTGGAGGGAACTATAACTAAGCCTGTTAGCACACCTGGACATTCAAGACCACCAGTAAATGGTTTGGACTGTTCTGTCTCAAAATCATCTCAGATACACACAGTAGGTAAACCCTTACTTCATCTCAGGAGATAAAAGATCCAGTCGTTAAGTCCTGTCATATCTCATCTAAGAAACACTTGAATCAAATTTCTGTGACATCTCCATCCACACTTGTATAACAGCTATTTTTTAAATTTAAGACTTCATCAATGACTAAAAAAAAAAAATCCAATGCCCTTCTCCTTGACCAAACAACAATTAAGGTGATTCAGTCTGTAAGACAACCCCTCCCTGATCCTCAGCAATATTATTTCAGCTTCTGATTGTCTATTGTTAACCTCTTGTTTTGTACAAGGATCCACTGAAATTTCCTTAACTGATAAAGCTGCTTAGACATGCTGTACCAGTAAACCAAAAATAATCCAATCAACCAACCCATCTTGCATATATAAATGAAAACCTCACACTGACAAGAGTGTCACATCCACTAACATTTTGCATGAAGGGTGAGAACTGAATAGTACTGTATCAGCAGTGAGCTGAAAATTGCTTTTCAAAATTTGGCTGGAGACTGCTGAAATGTGACCATGGATTACGTAAAATAAAATTATTTGCAATCTATAAATAATCAAGAGCAATAGGGATAGAATCTACATCTTATAATAAACACCAAACATCGCTTTACGCAGGCGTTCAGGTTTTTGTACTTTACCCAATTACAACTATAGTATGTGTTTTCTTTTCAGATTTGTCTCAGACCTCCAAATCACTTTAGCTATTGTATGTTCAATACATTGTATATTAGTAACAAAGATTTTGGAGTTTATGCAATGTGAAATACTTGATATACTTAGAAATTAATCCTGATTTTGTGTCCAAATGAGTGTCATGCATATAGCAAAGGAAATACTGCAGTATCAGCTTCAAGTAACTTAACAACTACTATATTCACTGATCAGAACACAGTAACATACCACATCTTTTAGAGAAGGCCTGGATTTTGGTTCTAAAAATTTGTTGTGAATGCTGTGGTTTTAATCACACTTGTCATTCTTCCATTACTAATCAAATAGAATCAAATAGACTTAAACAAACAGAGCAATAGGAAATTATCTAGGTTGGTAACCATAATATATTTTTTACTCTTTAAACTGTTTGGTGGGGATGGGGGAAAATCCATATTTTTATTCAAAAATGGTCACAGATTCTATTACCAATGGCTGCAGATTTTGCTGGACCACTATTAATATTCACTGGCAGGACCTCCTACCTATTCAAACACCACAAACACCTTAACTGAACCTCCGAGTGTGATAAAGTATTTTTTCTCCCCTCCAATCCAGAGCCAAGTGTTTCAAAAATACCACCACAAAGACTTGCCTCAATACGAGCAAGAAGGAAGTGAACAATTTCCCAGTTTAAACCTCAGTGCTCTCCATCTTTGTAGATACAGGTCTCCCACAATAAACAAGTTCACACCCAAAGCTCCCTAGGTTTATTAAGGCAGAGGTCAAATTAGCTACAGCTTGCTTTGAGAAGTTTGCATGGAGGAGAAACCACCAAAATCCCTTTGGAGCCTCCTTACCCTCCAGCACTTCCGCCCAGCTTAGTGTCATCCGCAGTCTTGCTGAGAGTGCACTCAATACCTTCATCCAGGTCATTGATAAAGGTATTGAACAAGGCTGGACCCAGCAGAGAGCCCTGGGGACACCACTTGTAACTGGCTTCAGCTGGATTTAACTCTATTTCCCACCACTCTCTGGACCCAGCCAGCCAAACAGTTTCCCAGGACAGCATTTGTCTGTCCAGGCCAGAGGCTGACAGTGTCCTAAGCAGACGTTTTTTAAGTCATTCAGTATTACATACATTTAAATCCCACTATATCAGGTTACCTTGGTTAACCTGATGCAGCGGGATGTCCCTGCCCATGGCAGGGGTGTTGGAACTGGATGATCTTTAAGGTCCCTTCCAACCCTAGCTATTCTATGAAATGCCATTTTTTCTTACAAATTTACTGGAATACTTTCTGCAGGATGTCAGCAACCATCAGTGCAGGTTTGTAACAAACCTGCCAAGGGCTGTGCAGAACTCAGTTTTGGAGTCATAGGTGATGCTTGGCTCAGTGACCATGGCAATGTCACCTTAATCCAGCCACATGTCTTATCAGGCTATCCTACACACACTAGCAACAAAGGGTGATCCTGCTCTCCACAGACATATGACTTAAGAATTGCAAAGTATACATAGGAGCACTGGTCAAACACCACTTCCCTGCAAGTAGCAGGTGACAGTAAATACTGCAAGCAATTCGAAAATGGCATCATTGTTTTGGAGACAATGGAGTCAATTGTCTGTGGAACTGCATGTGGAAGAGGGTACAGAAAACCAGACGTCACTTTCACCCACCCAGAAAAGAGTAAATTCTATGGAGAACAAAGGAATTTTCTGTTAATTTTCCACAAAGTGAATATCTTATAATTCTCCTTTTTATGCAACCTCAAATTTTGCTTCCTATGTTAAGCCACATCACCAGTGGCAATAGATTTCTCAAGCTAACCTGAATAAACAAAGAGATATTAAGCTCCCAAGGGAGATCATCTTTGAACAAGAAAATCTTCCTGTAATGGCATCAGTGTTGCTATTCCAAAATAAATCCAATGAAGTCTTGGCTGGAGAAGTGCAAAACAGCACCCTGATCTTTCCTTTGTAGCAGGCTAATGGCCAAATGTTATTGATTTATTGCCAGTTATATAAAAATGAGTAGGTTGTTAGAGTGTGAATTTGATATACATCAAAGAAACTTTTAAGTTAAGCTCTGCTTTCTAGTATGTTTGTTCCACAATAGTTTTCATAACAAATTTTTGAAAGCTCTAGGATAGCAAATTAAGCAGAGCAACCGAATCAGCTTCAGCTTGATACTGAACTTTTTTTAGTGCTGTCAGTATCAAGTTTTAGAGGTTATGATCTCTGCTGTTTTACTGGAGTTTCTCAAAATTATATTCGAAATTCATATTTTTGTGTGAAGTATTAGTAAGGTCTGAATGATCAAATAAGTATTCACATGGCAAATGTCAAAATTCTATTCCCTTTACATTTCTTTTTTCCACTTGCACATAAACGTCTCATTTCTAACTTTTTCCTCTCATACTAAATATAAATTGTCTCTTTGTTTTTTCTTTATATAAAACTGGCCTTTTTAAAATAAGATATGTTCAAAAAAACCACCACATCTTTAAGCCATCAGGTTGGATCAACATATCAACACATGTGAGAAGCAATTTACCACCAATAGCTGCATCTAA
Source organism: Coccyzus lansbergi (assembly GCA_033558105.1). NCBI lineage: Eukaryota > Metazoa > Chordata > Aves > Cuculiformes > Coccyzidae > Coccyzus > Coccyzus lansbergi. Next base: position 278,594 of record JAUMJK010000021.1, on the reverse strand, counting down.
ATACAGTTTTTGTTGTTCCTTGTTCGTAACTCACTGGAACGTATTGTGGGAAGACTATGCCAGAAATTCAGTTTCTTTTCTCAAAACTGTCTCATGTTTGGTGTTTTGTAGCCCACATGAATATGCCCTTTTCAGTGGCATAGAAACACATACAGCAGTGTGTAAAGATTGAAATACTATCCAGATTTGCTACTGATAACAAGAATTGTTTCCTGTACGAGGGAAAATATAAAAGAATATATTTTTCTGCACTAAGAGTTATGCAAGGCATAATGCCAAAATACTGCAGCAAAGCAGCTACAGCTTTCAAGTCAGTTAAAAGCCTCACCCATTTTTTTACTGAAAACTTAATACATTTTTTCTGCGGAAACAGACAAAATATTCCCTATACATTAATTTTTTAAAGAATATTTCTAATATAAGGAAAAATACTTCTTAATCTTCTGTCTTGATCTTAAGATGGAGGCAAGGGAGAGGTGGAAAGTCATAATAGACCAGACCCCATCCTTCTATCCTACAGGAAATCCTAATGTTTTATCATATCAGGAATTACTTAGAAACATAAAATCAAAACAAAGTAAAAGCTTTAGCGTTAGGTGTTGAACTACCTAACTGTGATGAACCATCAAAAAACCACTATGTCTGAAGTGCATTCCACATCAACCTGTACATGCCTAAAGGGCACTGTAAGGTAGGTCCTGTGTACAGGTGTACATCTAAGTGTACTCATTATACAAGTTGCATTTCCATAATGGGTTTGTGGTCATATGTCTTTGAGGACACTCAGCTCTTGGCTGCAGTGGAAGCAGTGATGTATCAAGATACGCAACCAAAAAAAAAAAAAAAGTGAGAAACAGCATCCCCAGCTTCTTTGAGCCACAACAGCACTGTGTGTCAGTAGTACAATGTGTCAGTTGATAATTTGACTTAGCCAACCAGATTAGCCAAAAACTATGTAAACAATCATAAGGGGGAAAAATGCAGTAAGTGGAATAAGACTGGGGTGGTGGGGTGTTGAAACGATTTCTTCCACGCAAAATACTTCTAACAAAGAAAGTTGAAGACCAGCATCCAAAGAAATCCTCCCTGGATTCTTCTGCTGCTTGCTTTCATTCTTACACCTTCTCTCTAACTTTTATAATGTAAAAAATTAAGAACCTTCTTTGTTCTAGCAGTTGCATAAAAATGGGATACTGTTGCTACTGCAGAAGTTGTAGTAATTATGGAGATTGCCATCCTACTGCCTGACATAGTGTCAAAAGATAACCTCATTCACATTTCTTAAAGAGAAGAAAGAAACTCACAAAACAATCCCTGTCAAGCCCTTAAAGCTATCATTTGCAAAGATAAAACAATGCAAAAGTAACTACAGTGCTTTTGAAAGCTGGAAGTTTCAAAGATCACATTTTGAATACAGTTGAAGAAACAGTTGTTTTTATAGAGATGCTTACAGTGCATTCTTGTATATACTGACTTGTAGCATTAAAAACATAATATAGTTCCATATTCTCAAGTTAAAAAAACCCCAAACCATGTGGCCTAAAATGCATGTGGCTTTACTTGCCTACTGCAGAAACCTGAACAATGTGGCCACCTATAGTAGAGGAGAAATACGAGAATAAGGAGAACACTCTTCTACAAAAATTCTGCTTCTAAGTGACATCCCCATGGATATCAAGATACACAGACAAATTTCCATCAAGAATTTTGTGATGAATTCCTGCAGAACCCAACCACAGAGAACTGACCTGGAACAATACTACCCAAAGCTCTCATTTTGACAATGACTTTTGCATTCTTGTTTGGGGGAATGCAGCCTTCAACTATACCTTAATTCCTCCTTGCTTAAACACAGAGACAACACTCCTCATGAGGATACAGAACTAGAGGTCTAGTTTACTGTACAGAACTGACAGCTTGCTGTCTCCCACAGCCCTGAGTCTGAGTGCAGACCAAGTGTTCCAAGACTGGGAAGAAGATGATGTAAGTTCCAGTGTAAACTGGGACTCGTGAAAGTTTGTTCATATCTTCCACCTCGAAGATACTCAAAATGTAATCAATAGGCATGCAACCTAGTTTAAACTCAGTCAGCAAGATCAAAGGGATCGTTCTTATACTGCTCCCACTCTATTTCTTTCTCCATTGGCTCTAATCAGACAAGTTATGTTAGTCTGTCAAAAACCGCTGTGTAAAAACACAGTACATAACAGTATTATGATATAATTTCTGTTTAAACACAATACAGCATGTTGGCATGGCAGGTAGTTATGTGTTCTGGTTATATGCTTTGCCATCTTGGCTCACCTGTGACTAGAGTAATTTGTTATTTCTTACATTACTCAGAGAAAAGGAGAAGTACAAACTGTTCCCCAATATATACAAAACAATTACAAAATCACAAATCTTAGAGGCTGCTGTTAGTGGCTACTCATGTGGTTGGGATACAATAATTATTTTCCTTCAAATAATTTTTTAAAAAGCATGTCTATTAAAAAACACAGCATGTATTACTTTACTTCTACCACCAGTCATGCAAGGAAATATATTTTTCTTAAAAGGTATGTACATAATTTCTTCTTGCAGCACAGCTGACCAAGGCCAGAGAGTTGTGTGTGAAATCCAGTGGCATCTTGACTTGGATCAGAAACCACGTGACCAGCAGGTCCAGAGAGGTTATTCTCCCTCTGGACTTGGCACTGGTGAGATCACTCCTTGAATCCTGTGTTCAGTTGTGGGCCCCTCACCACAAGAAGGATGTTGAGGCTCTGGAGCAAGTCCAGAGAAGAGCAACAAAGCTGGTGAAGGGGCTAGAGAACAGGCCTTATGAGGAATGGCTGAGAGAGCTGTGGTTGTTTAGCCTGGAGATGAGGAGGCTGAGGGGAGACCTCATTGCTCTCTACAACCACCTGAAAGGAGGCTGTGGAGAGGAGGGAGCTGGGCTCTTCTCCCAAGTGCCAGGGTACAGGACAAGAGGGAATGGCCTCAAGCTCCACCAGGGGAGGTTCAGTCTAGACATCAGAAAAAACTTTTTCACAGAAAGGGTCATTTGGCACTGGTAGAGGCTGTCAAGGGAGGTGGTTGATTCACCTTCCCTGGAGTTGTTTAAAGGAGGGGTGAATGAGGTGCTGAGGGACATGGTTTAGTGATTGATAGGAATGGTTGGAGTCGATGATCCTGGACGTTATTTCCACCCTAGTGATTCTGTGAATGAAGTTAAATCCAGTTGGCAGTAACATGGGTGTTCCCTGGGGTTCAGTGTTGGGGCCCATCTTGTTTAATATCTTTATCAATGATCCAAATGAGGGATTGAGTGCTCCCTCAGCAATTATGTGCTCAACACCATATTGGGCAGGAGTGTCAATATGCTCAAGGGCAGGAAGGCTCTGCAGAGGGATCTGGGCTGGCTGGATCAATGGACTCAGGTGAACTGCATGATGTTTAACAAGTTCAGCTACCAGGTTCCTGTACTTAAGACACAATAACCCCATGCAGTGGTAAAGGCTTGGCAAAGCATGGCTGGAAAACTGCCTGGCAGAAAAGGACCTGGAGGTGTTGGTCAACAGGAGCTGAACATGAGACAGCAGTGTGCCCAGGTGGCCAAGAAGGCCAACAGCATCCTGCCTTGGATCAGCAACAGTGTGGTTAGCAGGATCATGGTCCTCTCTTCAGCATTAGCGAAGCCGGCCACACCTTGCATCCTGTATTCAGTTTTGGGTCCCTCACCACAAGAAAGGCATTGAGGTGCTGGAGTGCATCCAGAGAAAGACAACAGAGCTGGAGAAGGGTCTGGGGCATAAGTGTTATCAGGAGCACCTGAAGGGGAAGGCCTTATATTTAACCTGGTGAAGAGGAGGCTGAAGGGAGGCCTTACTGCTCTCTCTCTCTACAACCACCTGAAAAGAAGTTGCAGCAAGGCAGGTGCTGGACTCTTCTCTCAAGTAACAAGTAATAGGGTGAGAGGAAATAGCCTCAAGTTTTGCCAGGAGATGTTTAGTTTAGGAAAAAATTCTCTACCGAAAGGGTGGTCAAGCACTGGAACAGGATGCCCAGGGAAATGATGGAGTCTGCATCCGCTGAAGTGTTCACAAAATGTGTAGATGTGGCACTGTAGGACATGGTTCAGTAGGTACAGTGGTGTTGGGCTGACAGTTGAACTTGATGAGCGTAGAGGTCTTGTCCAACCTTAACAATTCCATGATTCTATGTATATTTCTCAATCAATAAATAGGCAATGTTCTTCTATTACAACAGTATCTTGCATTATTGCACAATTCTAACCTAAAAGTCTCTACATAATTAAAGGTTTGCTTTTTAGACATTCCAAGCTACCACTGAGACCCACCTTTTGTAAAAGTTCACATCAGATCATTTTTTAAACTTTCACAACACAGATACCAATCTACACAACTGCACCAGCTAAACTGCTGCCATTTAAGTTTGATAGACTGAACAGCAATTTATTCCTGTTCTTTTAAAGCATACAGAAAAGTAATCACAATGTCATTAAGCTAACATAGTAATAAAGCAGACATCTAACAAAACAAGCTGAAGGCAAATTTGCAATACCACAAGGTGACAGATGTCCCAGTGTAATTTAGGGCTTGCATACAAGAGCACACTATGTCCTGCTAGGAAGGTCAGTCATCAAAATACAGATATTTGAATAGCTAGAAGGAGGGTTGGGTTGAAGACACTTTAAAAATGGTTTTTAAAAAACTGATCATACAGAACTATTTGCTCTACCAGAATAAATATAATTGGTGTTAAATGCCTAATGATCCTTCCTCTTATTTAGCTGGCTAAATTATGACTGCCAGGCTGAAATCTTACCACCACTGACATAAATGGCAAAATTTCAACTAAATACAGAGGAATTTGGGGTCTTTCTATATGACCCTGATTTCACTTACACTGACATTAAGATGATGCCATTCCAATTAACATCACTCAGTTTTTTTCTCTTAGACTTCCTACTTCCTGAACTAACTGCTGAACACATTATTAGACACTGAAAATCCATCGTATGCTGCAGATCATACTACACAAGTAATTGTTCTCTTTGCTCTATCCTTTCAATGGGATATATGCTGCCCTTTTATCAAAGGTTTTAAAATTACTGGCACGCAGATTTGAGAAGTAGCTCCAGACCTACTGGTTCACCTTGCACATACAAAAACTAAAAAGAAACTTCCAAAACTTGACATTCATTATTTATTCTGTGTCCAAAAGCAAAACACAAATGTCCTAAAACAAAAAGTGCTAAAGGTTTTACTTATTAACTCTGGGGGGAAAAAAAACCCCACGAATCTAAAACAAGGGGAAATGCCGCAATGCAACAAAAAATTTTTAAAACTATGAAGCAATAAACATGTGCCTTAAATAAATTTTGTATCTTGCACATACAATAATTATTCTCTTCCATCCTTGAAAATTAGAGAAGATAATGGCTATATGCTAAATACTAGGCTGACTTATAAAGCAAACCAAAGATATCTTTTGAAAATTGGTATCAATTTATGAAGATTTTTATGGATGCAAAATGTATTAGATTTTTTTTTCAATATGAGGGAACTTCATGAGTGCTAACCAAATGCCAGTCAATCTAATAACTAAATGGTTATACTGGCACAAAACAAGCATTCATCTAGGTCTCCAGCACCGGTTGTAGCTGAATAAGAAAGAATACCTATAAAGGGAAAGCATCAGGCTTTTCCATGGTGAGCTACAACCCACAACTGGATTCAATATGACTCTAAGTCATAGTGATCAATAGTGGTGGGCTCAGCACCTTCTGCAACTTAATTCCTTCTGTGGCATTGGGGCCACTTGTTACTCAGCACTTCCCAGACCAACAGAGGCTTGCTAATCACAGAACACAGTCTCCGCAGGACAACTTATAAGCAATTTGTGGAGAAAGAGGCTCCTAGCATTGTATGAAGACAAGCTGAGGGAGCTAGAGTTGTTCTATCTGAAGAAAAGAAGGCTCTGGGGAGACCTTACAGCAACCTTCCAGTACTTAGAAGGGCCTAGAGGAACGTTGAGGAGGGACTTTTTACAAAGGTATGTAGTGACAGGAGAAAGGGTAATGGTTTTAACCAAAAGAGGATAGATTGGAATTAGATACAAGGAAGTAATTCTTCACTATGAAGGTAATAAGGCACTGCAACAGGTTTTCCAGAGAAGTCTTGGATTCCCCATCCCTGAAGGTGTTCAAGGCCAGGCTGAGTGAGGCTTTGAGCCTGGTCTAGTGGGAGATGTCCTTGCTGATGGCAGGGGGCTGGAATTTCATGATCTGTAAGGTCCCATCCAAGCCAAGCCAAGCCAAGCCATTATGATTCTAAGTTTCATGTTGCTTGGCCACTCCTAGCCCGTTACAAACCAGGCCAACCAGTAGTGCTGAAGCATAGACAGAATACCAAATGCACTACCAGAACAGGTACGATGCATAACTAAGACAGAGTAGTTTTAAATGGTTATGCACACCTCTGTGTCACTGCAGAAGGGAATGCCATTCCACTCCAATGTGCAGAACACCAGAGCAACAACTGCTTATGCAGCACAGGCATAGATTACGATACTGATGTGGCAAAACCTTCACTAATCCTTTACACCAAAAGCATTGTGAGAAAGAGCTCATTTCAGGTTAGCAGAGCATAAAATTCTTAGAGCAGGTAATTTCAAAAACAGCTTGGTCCTGAGCAGGCTACTTAACCCTTTCAGCAAGCATTCATCCAAATTTCCCAAGTTCCACACTATTCCCCTGAAAAAACACGCTTTGTTACTCATGTATTTCGATACTCATGAATGACGACTTCAGGCATTGGACTCAAGTTCTAAATTTATGTTATATCATTTCTCAGGCTAGTAACGATTACTGCTAAGGCTCAGCACTGAAGCTAGTGAACCATTTTTGACACAGGATCACCATAGCTTCAGTGTTTGTTTGTACACGTGGGTCTGTTATTCAGAACTGTAATGAGACACAGAAGATTTTTACGTTCAACTACGTGAATCAAATACATTGCATAAATTTAAATATGTCAGCTTTACAAACATTTCTTTTCTCCCATTGTGACTTAAACATACAAAACAGCTTCATAACAAAAAGGGTTATTAATTTTTAAGGTCATTAATTTTTTCTCTATGTGCATAAGATGAATTTAACCTTTCTTTTATTTAAAACCACATAGAAAACTACATGCTAGCAGTTCACAGTAGATTTCCATTGAATTTTGTTATATACTTTAAAAAACAGAAAATACTCAGAGTAGCTATCTACAGTAAAAGTAAAGAAGTATGTCTCAACAACATGTATCAATGCCCAGGCAGCTAGTCGCACAAAATCCATTAAAATTATGGCTAGACTGCTACCTGAACGATGATTACTTTAAAAATAATTTGATAAACTGAACTTCAGTCACAAGCATGTAATGAATGTAACCATATCATAAGTTATGTGACAGGTATAGCCACAGTAAAAATAATAACAACATTTTAATCATACTACAATTTATCTTCTTAACATCTAAGACACCTTTCTTCTACAAATTAAAAACCAAACCAAACCTGATATCTTATGTCTAAAACCTGCAGAGATTTCTTGCCAGAGTAAATTAGTCAAGGTAGCATAGAACAAGACTGTTTCTGCTTTACTGTAGCAACCAATCAAGGGCTAAAACTGCAGCTGAAATTCAATGTAGATAAACAGGAAAAGAAGTATATGGTGAAATGCAATCTCTGCTCTCCATTCATTTATTTAATAAGCCCTGAGCTACGTGTTAATAAGGTCTTGGAGCTGTAACAGAAAACCTGTGGCATGGTACTGACCAGAAAAAAAATCTGGGAACAGGGTATGAGCAAAACAGAAAATGGCCCTACATTATAACGTATATAAATGGCCAAGCTACATTTTCCGTCCTAGGTGCATCCTTCCTGATGCCACCAAGCTGAGTGGTGCAGCTGATTTACTTGAGGAAAGGAATGCCATACAGAAGGACCTTGACAGGCTTATTTGAGCCTCTTGCAGTTCATCAAGGCCAAGTACAAGGTCCTACATTCAGGTTGGGACAATCATATTAGTACAGACTGGGGGATGAATGATTGAGATCAATCCTGCAGAGAAGGACGTGGTAATACTGGTGGACACAAAATGAGTCAGCAATGTGCATTCACAGACCAGAAGGCAAATCATACCCCAAGCTGCATCAAAAGCAGTGTGGTTGGCAGGTCAAGGGAGGTGATTTGGCTCCTCTACTCCACTCTGGTGAGACCCCAGTTGGAATGCTGCATCCAGCTCTAGGGTCTTCAGTGCAACAAAGACATGCACTTGTTGGAATGGGTCCAGAAAGCCACAAAAATCACCAGAGGGCTGGAGAACCACCCCTATGAAGAAAGGCTGAGAGAGTCAGGGTTGTTCAGCCTGGAGAAGATTCCAGGGAGACTTTAATGTGGACTTTCAGCATGTAAACAGAGCTTATAAGAATGACAGAGAAAGACCCTTTACCAAGGCCTGTAGCTTCTGGACAAGTGGCAACCACTTTAACCTAAAACAAGGTGGACTTGGATTGGATTGAAGGCAGGGATATTTACAATGAGGGTAGTGAGACACAGAAATGAGTTGCCCAGAGAAGTTATAGATGCCCCATCTTTGGAAGTGTTCAAAGTCAGGTTGTATGGGGCTTTGAGCAACCAGATATAGTGAAAGATACCCCTGCCCATGGCAGGAGGGTTGGACTGGATGATTTTCAAAGTTCCCCTCCTGCCCAAACCATTCTGTCATTTTATGATTCTGCATCTCAGAAAAGGCAGGGCAGAGCAGTGAGTTATAGAGAAAGGCAGTGAAACAAACTGAGAGGTATAGAATTGCTCTTGTGTACAATCATGGTTATACACACTATGATTCTTTAGTCTGGAAGAAAATGGAGGATTAAAAGATGAGGAGCCCATCCAGTCAAGTCAGTGGAAAGGTTCTCTGGATCACTTTTCAGGCTGAGAATGGTCCCTTTAGAAGCACAATATTTGTTATGGGATGCAGGAAGAGCATTTTAGGATTGTACTAGACTTGTTACTGGATGACTAGAAGAGAGAGAAAGGGAGAGATCAGGGTGGTTTGGGGAGGAGTAAGCATGGGAGAACAGAAGGATAAGTCCATAAAAGAAGCCAGTCTGGGCAACACAATTTATTTGTCGTTGCCCCATGCTTGATCATCACAACCTCTCCTGTCTCCAGCTGAGACCCATTTCAACTCTTTTCCTGGACGAGAGGAACCTGTACATTTCTACATGTAAATGTATGGACCTTTAAAGACCATTAACTGGAGGACACACCACAAGTCTCTGGGACCCATGCATTTGTGGTGCCAGCAACTTGACTGAATGTGACTGCTAGTGAATATTGAGCCACATCAGCCAGTGAACAGAACAAGTCGCCTGGCCGCCAGCTATCAGTACAGAAGTAAGTTTAGGCTGGGTGGGTGAATCTCTGTGAGTGAGACGATTGAAGGAATTCAGAATATTGAATGGGCCACAATCATAGAATCATAGAATGGTTTGGGTTGGAAGGAACCTTGAAGATCATCCAGTTCCAATCCCTGCCACAGACAGGAACACCTGCCACTAGATCAGGCTGCCCAAGACTCCATCCAGCCTCTCCCCTAAACAGTTCCAGGAAGGGGTCATCCACAACTTCCCTAGGCAACCTGTGCCAGTGTCTCACCACCCTCAGAGTAAAAAATTTCTTCCCAATATTTAGTCTAAATGTACTGGTGAGGCCATAAAGCCTGAGGGTCTGTGAAGAAACCCATTTGTGTTTGTGTCTGCATTTCTGTGCAAGAGGTAACTGGAGGCAAGAGGGTCCAAGACCCAGCTGTTCAATGAACTGTCTAGTCCATTATATGTCTAGCCCGTACTGTCTAGACATATAATTTCCCACTAACAGACTTTTATACTAGTCAGAGTGTGGAACACAATGAGACCAGTGGTGCTGTTTGTTTTGCTGAACATTTCTGTCCATGTTGATCTGTATGTATTGAATATCTGGGGTTTGTGCGTGTGCGTCTGAATGAGGCTATGTGCCTTCATACTAATTGGACATAGTAGCATGAAGCTGCAGGAGATTCAACAGCCCTGAACAGTATAACATGTAGATGTTGATAAAAAGTCAGAAGGTATTTCTTTATGATAACATGTATTTAGCCATTAAACTACTTGCAACATCCACTGTCCGCTTTAGAAGTATACAATGATTCAAGAAAGCATTTGACAAAGCCTACAGTTAGTAGCATTTGGCTACTAACTGCAAAAACAAAAAAAAAAATCAGCCATCAGTTCACACTCAGAGTGAAGCCTGAGTTAATGAACTTTCGCGTTGTGGTGGTCATGCTTACGTGGAAACTTATGACATAATCAATACTCAATTCTTGTTACAGTTACAAGGGTATAGATATCTTCTGTAAAATCAATTATGTAACAATTATTAATGACATGTTAATTAAGCCTGATTTGTAGTGCAGAGTCTATACTTGAAGTGTGTGACAGCTCTTCAGAAGTAGTCTACTGCTTTGAGTTTCTAAACATTTTTAAAAAGGTACTCTATGAACCATTACAATAAATCTACTCACCCACAGAGCTAAATCAAATACATGGTCTTTTGCCTTGAGTCATGTAAATACAACTGAGTTGCATAGTTTTTTTGTATTTTTGACCTCACTCCTCTTTTAGGCAAGGAATTCAAGATGTATACATTACTCAGTAACAACAAACTGTACCACATTCACCACTACAGAAAAATTGCAATCTCTTTAATTTATTACAATGCTAAATACTCTGAAATTAAAAGTGTCTAGCCATATGCAACATCCAACGGCTCTCAAATAAATTGTATGTAACTACCCAAATGGCCAGGATATCAAATCAACACCATTTCAAGAAAACAGTGAGAGTTTACACTGAACTAAGTGAGGGTAGAGATGTTTCTCAATGTTAAGACAAAGCTATATCACTAGAATACAGAAAATCAGAACAGAGACCTCAAAAATTCATTATCAATTGTGAAATGTTTTGCTAGGTGAGAGTGACATAATTGATAGTTATCTAACGTTCTGCAGCTGTCAGAACACTTCAGGCAAGGCACTAGAAATTTAGTTTCCAGATCTGAATGCAGATGTTCCACTAGGACACTAATTTTAATGCAAGACTTTTTTTCAAGACTTTTTTCTTTTTTTTTTTTTTTTTTTTAGTACATTAGGTGATAGTGTATCCTTAAAGCAATCATATTACTCTTTCTGAATATTAGCTGATTATGGAAAGCTTGGTTGGCTTGCTAGTAATGTGGATAACCATAAAGGAGATGTACAACTGTAATTTTTAAAATATAACCCATGTTAGGGATGAAAAGTGATATATAAAAGCTCTGAGCAATTTTGAGTGTGTGATTGGTGCCAAGAACAACAAGCAGCAACTATTACTACCACATTTGGAAGTCCTTGGTGGTAGGAGTTATTTAAGCAAAAAATCATAAAACGTACTAAATTAAGTACATTTCAGAATTGCAAGACGGATTTCTTCTAGGTGATGAAGGAGGGTTAAGAAAACCCTTTCACTGGAAACAAAACCCAGGAATTTTCCAAACCCTTGAAGTTTACTGTCATACTTTAAATATTACTACATGCAATACTTAATAATATTAAATGTATTAAATATTCTGTAATGTTTAATAATATGCAAAAATAAAGTATTTTTAAACACCTGAATTCACCCAGAGACCACAACATATTCCAACTCCAGAAACAACTTTAAGTGGATATTGGCAAATGTTCCTAAAAATTACGTGAATGTGGCTTAACTAGTACATAAGAACAATTAATTCAACATATTTTTAAACTGAGTACTTCAAGTGCTAATTTTAAGGATATTCTCAGAGAAGTTTTCAGTACCAACATCAACAACAAAAAAAGTGCATCCCTCCGTGCTCTTAAGTCCATACTGCATATTTTGTTTTACTGATCATGAAGACTTTTGCTACTCTGTGTTTATTACGCTAACAGGTGCCAACACTTCCATTTAATCCAATCTGGAATGTCTGCTGTATCTTACTGTGCCTTCCTGTGTCTATGTATGGTAAGCTAAGCATGCCTAGCTCTAAGACGCCTACAGTTATACAGCTTTGGCTCCTCCACATACAAGCAGTATCTGCTAATTTTACTTCTCTGAGTATTTAACAGAGGGCACTGAAATTGATTAAGGCTTTCTGTACACCCAAATGGCTGCTACAGGCTTAAGTGCATCAAACCTACTAAATAAATCTGCTATTACTATCTAACAGGAAGAGATAATTTGCTAAGGGTACCTGGATATTTTTTATTATATATATGCAAATGCCGCTGTCTGGGCACCCACCTTGCCCAGGAACAAAGATGAACTCACAGGCTGACTAAAAGAACAATGACATCAAAGCAGCACAGGGCTAGCACAGTTCTAACCAATGCACAAATCCATTCATCACAGAACTATTTACAACACCACATATTTTCTCAATTACTTCGAAGGGATAGTTCTAGGAACAGCTAATGTCACCAGCATAAAAAAAACCTGCAGTTACTCTTGCTTGTAAAATAGGACTTTATTAAGGCAGTGAGAGATTAAAGATTTCTAGTACAGCTACAGATGCAGGAAAAGCACAGACAAGGAAAGAGAAGAGGAATTTAGTCTTTTTAGTGTCAGTCTTGATTTTCTGGTAGGAAGGGTTTTACAGTCTACTGACAGCTATAACCATAAAAAATTGAGCTATAAGACAGTTTTTGTTCAACATAAACACTCTAAAAAGATATTCCCACCCTTAGTGACAAAACGGGTCACTAAACTACTTGTTGCCTTTTAAGTCCTTAAATTAAACAAAACACTCAGGAAACAATGTTATGCCACACTTGTTTGTGCCACACTGTAATCCTAAATTTAAAAACAAGACAGGGCACTGACAATTCTAGGCTGAAAATTTCCATATTTTTACCTTAGTAGTTGGTATTGTGCTTTTCTCAAACAGTGCATGGGGAAATGCTGCTGGTTTTAAGCAGAGTTTATGTACTCCAGTATCCCAAATAACTGATTAAAATTAACACACATTGACATTCTCATAACATGAGTAACTCACAATAAAAGATGCAAATTATATATACAATACAGCAGAATTGGATGCTGTTAGTGATGTAAGTATTATGCCTGGGTTGGGGCAATCCCTCATTTCAGTACAGGATGGGGGACGATGTGATTGAGAGTTGCCCTGAGGAGAAGGACCTGAGGTGCTGGTTGATGAGAAGCTCAACATGAGCCAGCAAAGTGCACTTGCAGCCCAGAAGATCAACAGTATCCTGGGCTGCATCAATAGAAGCGTGGCTAGCAGGGTGAGGAAGGGGATTCTGCCCTTCTATTCCTCTCTTGTGAGACCTGGACCATTGTGCCAGTTCTGGAACCCTCAGCATAAGGAGATGTAGAAGTTGGAATGGGTCCAGAGGAGGCTACAAAGATGACCAGAGGGCTCAGGCACCTCCCATAGGAGGTCAGGCTGAAGAAGTTTGGCCTCTTCAGTCTGGAGAAGAGAAGGCCCTGAGAAGGCCTTATAGCGACCTTCGAGTATGTGAAAGGGGCTACAAGAAAGCTGGGGAGGGACTGTTCACAAAGGCTGCTGGTGATAAGACAAGGGGGAACAGTTATAAAATGGAGAGGGGCAGATTTAGACTAGACATAAGGAGGAATTTCTTCACAATGAGGGAGGTGAGGCAGTGGGACAGGTTGCCCAGGGAAGTTGTGGCTGCCCCAACGCTGGAGGTGTTCAAGGCCACATTGGATGGGGTCTTAGGCAGCCTGATTGAGCTGGAGGCGTCCTTGCCCATGGCAGGAGGTTGGAATTGGATGGGCTTCAATGTACCTCCCAAATAAAACTGTCTTATTATTTACTGATTATTAAATAATTTTCTGTAGCTAAATTCAGGGGTTTCTAAGAGACTGAATGGAGTAGCTCAATTCTAATAAGCATTTTTAGTCAAATATCTCAATTACAATTAAGTACATTTCTTTGGAAGCTCCCAAAACTCTCTTCCAAATATATATTCCATTAATTGTCCACATTTCCCACAGTACTCCACCCTACTCACATCCTTCCTGACCTGGCTACTTAAAAATAACCTCGAATCTAGAAAGAACATCAGGAAATATAAACTGAAATGGCAGCTGATCCTTCCCTAATAAAAGGTACGTGGTATTAAAGCAGATCAGGCACCTGGTCACACTTGATATATTTAGAAGAGTCTAAACTCTGAAGTCACTTAGTTTTAATAATCCACTCCAGTAAAATTCTACCAGATAAACACATAGTAAAGGAAAGACACTTATTTCTATGCTTTTGAAGTAGGAATCACCACTCACACATGTTTATAAAGCTAAGTGGAGTAGGAATAAACCTTTACAATGTTCAGCTTTCCTTGGGGCAGTTCCAGTTTTATACATTATGCAGCTTCACCGCCAGACAGGTATTCCCCAAATGAATCCAGAGGGGAGAAGAGTTAAAAAAAAAGAGAGAGAGAAAGAGAGAGAGAGAGAAAGAGAGAAACCCTTCTGAATAAACAGTACAGACAAGTAAAGGATAAGAAGAAATGCAGGAAGAAAAGGGGTAAAGAAGTGATGCATACTAAAGCCAACTCTAGCCCTTCCAAAGTTTCATGAATATTCTCAAGCTTAACAACCATTTCCCTCTCTTTACTTGTCTCTATAATAAATACAGACTGAGGAAGATCCAGAGTTATACTGAGTTTTATAGGGCAGCAAAACCAAGCATTTTGTAAATATTATTACTGCTCAGCACAAAGATAAAACAACAGCAGAAAAATGCTGAATTATCATAGAATCATAGAACAACTAGGTTGGAAGAGACCCACCGGATCATCCAGTCCAACCATTCCTACAAAATATGGATATATCAAAATACGGATATATTCCAAGTACCTCAAGAGAAGGAAAAAAGGCTCCAGCTTTAGTTAGCAACAGTTACATCACATTCTGCTCATTAGCGCAAAAAGTTTAAAGTTAAGCTTATTCTAGTTGCACAATTTTTTCCTGCTACAATTTAAATGTTTGCCAAACCAGAATGACTACTTCAAATTCAAATCAGATGGGAAGTGTTCAAAAAGAAAACAAACTCACTCCTCCAGAAAACAGAAAAGGATGGAAGTAGAAAATACATGCCACATGTATGCTGTACTAATGTATGGAAAGTAAAAAGTACATCACAAGCACAAAAATATCTAAAGAGAATCTTCATCTTCTTTGGAAAACTCTTAGAAATTCCAAATTCAGATGTTTATCATGGTTCTCAGTAACACATCAGCTAAGATACTGAGCCAATAGTAAATTTCTTCCAGAGAAATAAAAGACTGATCATTATACAGCAACTTAAAACAATGTCTTGGCACGTATATTGCTTTCTACCCGTGATTTTACTTCCTGACAACAAGCTGAGAGGAAAATGCAAAAAGTGTAGTGGGAAGCCTTGCAGTTTTCCCTTACAAAAAAGATTCCTATTGTTTAGGCCAACAGTTCTGTCTTAGAACTAAATGTCCTGGGTGAACATTCGATATCATCTTTTCCTTGTCGTTTGGGTCTGGTCATTTAGCTAGTTTGAAATTTACATCACTGTCTTCTTATCTATCCCCTTCTTTGTCAGCTACATACAATGACAATGTAACGGGAGATAGAATCAAAGAATTTACTAGAGTTTAAGGTAAAAATCCTCCACTGCTCTCCTCCCATCCACCAGTTACCTCACCATAGAAGGCTTGATCAAGTCTGACTTCCCCTTTCTAAATCCATGCTGACCACTTCCAGCTGCCTTCTTAACCTTATCTGTGTGGAAATGCTTTCCAGAATGATTTTCTCAATCACTTTCTCATGGACTAACATGAGACTGCCTGGCCTGTACTTCTTCAGATCCTCCTTTTTGCCTTTCTTGAAGGTATGAGTGGTATTTACTTTCTTCCAGACTTCAGAAACTTCTCCCAATCACCTTGACTATTCTAAAGCCTTCAAGTCTTCAAGCCTATGAAATGAGGTTCACTAAAGCAAAATGTTTTTATATAACTGGACTAAATTAAGACATCATGAAAGACTGTAGATGCATTCAAAGTCAAACAGACTTATGTTCAGGAGCCACTCCAGAATTTAGAAAACTTTGAATAATTAAAATAAACTGGGGTAATTTATTAAAAAAATATCTATTTTACTGCACATAGTGGCCAAATAGAGATATTAGAGTAAGGAGGCAAAGTCCAAACATCTACGCATATTAGGAAAGATGAAAAAAAAATATTTAAAAAGATGAGATGCCCTGGATGCTGCATATTTTTGCTGTTCTTACTTAACAAATCTCACACACCACCACAAAGGTCCAAACATTGAGAAGTCTCAACATTAGAGGAAAAAAATCATAATTACTTTCAAAATTACTTGTAATTATTGAGTGTAATTACTTTGCAATGTAAGTCATTAGAGCTCCTTCTAAACATTCAGCTTATTCCACAAGCCATTTAAAGCAGACCCAACATTTACTCTTACTTTTGTCATACAGCTAATCCATCAGATCTCCACCCAAAGTCTTGCACACTACTGACAGCCCAGAAATCTAGTACCTAACCCAGAAAATTAAAGGTGAGGAAATCTGGAAAGACCAAATAGCCAGGACACGGGTTAAGAATCACAAAGACATCTGTGGTACATCTGTGGTCACAAAGGTTCACTACATCCTGTGAGCATGACACAGGTGATGAGATATATACCCAAGGACTCCCAAAGAGATCACAAATACTACAGCTGCACTGTCCCAGGTATGATCCACACCTTGTAGTTATCTCTTCACAATAGCTCTTTAGGGCTTATACTATACTGCTTTCTTCCAAGCTGACTGAATGAAAGCTAAGTAAGTACACGAACTCTCTTGCTTTTTCAAGTAATCTTCTGTGCACTACACCACTGTCAGAATAAGACCATTTCGTTGCTTACATTTTTCCACCCACCTTGAAAACAACAACAGAAAGTGAGGATCTCAGCAGACCAAGAAATAAAATGCTGTTGGCCTGGAAGTTACTGGAGCAATTGCACAAATAGGACAAAATGCATTTGAGAAGCCGTGAGAGAGGACATGGGTGATGCAGTTCAAATCTTACACAGATGCTGGGTTTTGTTCATGTCTACCCATTTGCTAGCACATCTGAGTCATTTGCTGGTGTGATCTGAATGAGAGGAGTACAGAGAATGAGCAAACTGACATAGCATTCCCAGCACTGCACACACAATGAGTCTCAGGAGCACTACTTTAATTTGTGGGGCAGAAACCAGACCGGGAAGACAGAACAAAACAAGCAGTTTGAAATATACACGAGTCAAACACAAAAAGAAAAGACTCCAAGAGGAGGGCACCAGAAAGATGAAGCAAAATATGTGTGCAACTATATAGTATTAGCCTATCAATAAATTTCAGGTATCATGAAAATGAGAAGTCTTGACAGAGTAGGAACACCTGGCTAAGGCAAGAAAATTCAGAGGATCTGCTATAATTACAAATAACTTATTCACAAAACAAAAGAAGAAACTCCAATTCCACCTAAGTGCATCTAAACAGAACTGCCTGAAATATTAACTTGTACAATGAGGGACTAGTAAGTTCATTTTGCCTGGATGGACAAATTTGCAAGGTGTACCTGACAAATCTCAGTGGCAGAGGGAAATGGAGTAATAGATTACAATAAGGATACCCCAGGTGCAGGTTTCAGAATTAGGTACCTCTTGGGTCTGACCATATGCTTTTCCTGTGTGCAGAAACATGCACATGATACCTTACAATGAGTAGCCACTTCTGCACTCAGCCATTTAACCACAGACGAACACCCTAAAATACTGCAAGCATAAACAAATATCCCCATGCAGATGGTGTTACCCATATGTTACCATATGGTAAGAGCTATTGGGCCTGTTGTACTGCTGCAGAAGTAAGGCAATCGAGAAACTGATTCACTGGGAGGCCACTGGAACTGGGGAGCTCGGGAAGAAAATGCACCCAGGATGTAGTAACCCAAATAACCTTCCACTGCTTTGTATCACCCAGCCTATGAACACAGATAAGACAGGTGCACATTCAATTGTCTTCAAAAAAAAAGTAAAAATAAAACAAAATGTCAAAGTGGTATTTGCAGAAGGGGAACTCTAAGGAAACCTATTCCTTAGAGGCTGGAAGATACTTGTTTTTTTCCTGTCTCTTTCCCCCACCCCATTCTGTGAGAGGTAAATCTATTTATTTATTTCACATGGAACCACTTGGCATTACTCTAAATTGTCAAGTGCATCTGAGTGGCTGCCTTTATTTCATTCACTTCCCTGGCGTGCAGCCAAGTTATCTGCTGCTAAGCTACAAGAATGCAGTGCAGCATTCAGGGAAGAGTAATATTCTCTAAAGCATTTTAATATTAGTATACGTGGTACAGACATGACTTCTCTGTAGGTCTACAGCAATTTTCACACTGCTGATGACAGAGTTCTCTTAGGTCACTGCACATTTTGGACCATATAATACTGGACACCAGCTCCCTAGGCTTTCCCTCAGGCCACCAAGTAATGCACTTACAAAACTCCTATCTGCAGTAGGCAGCAAAAATTATGAGAAAATCCCTAGTTTAGGACTTTCAAGCTTACACCCATTGCTATAACAAATCCTCAGCAAAATGAATTGTCTCTAGCTGGTTGTTCTCATAACACAAAATGTCGATCAAAAAGCTTAATTTTTTATCATGTATTTGTGCCTCAGTTTCATTCTGTTTTTTTACTTTGGGCTTTTTATGTGGGTTTTTTTTTTTCTAGCCTTTAGCACTATAGTACAAAGTCAAGAACAAAAAGGTTAGAAGAGGTGCCATATTTCAGGCTGCCTTGTGTATTGTTAATTTGATTCCAGGTGTGCAAGAATAATGACTGCAGTTCATAATTAAATGGTTCTGCTTCCAGGAGATCCTAGTTCAGTTACTACGTATAAGTGAGGCATCATTTCATATTTTGCTTTACCTTTAGTTCTGAATGCATGTGTCTCTGTTTTATGTGTTGCACATTAACCAGCAGAGTTCAGAAACTTTTTACATGACGTCATATGATATTGCTCATAACATCATTCAGATGCTTCCTTGGAACTAACAACAGCTTGTGAGGTAAGAAGGAATTACTGCAAGTACGGTCAACACAAAGAACAGCAGTTTCAGATTCAACTTAATTTGAATGCCTGATCTGAAGAACCATCAGCCTTTCATGTCTAAATGGCATTTCTATTTGTTTTAACCACTCTTTGTGTGGAGAGGCCTGTTCTACCCTTGCATGTCTAGCTCTGTGTCAAGCTAGGTCCCCAAATCAATGAATTATTAACTACTGCAAAACACCTGGTGGATGTAATTTGTGCAGTTTTTCATTGAGATCCTAGGCAAAATTCAAAATCAGTCTCCAGATGTGGTGCTCTCATTTCACCATGAAATCCTATTCTCTTCATACAGCCTCATGCCTCACATACTACAAATGGTCAGAGAAGGATGGGGTGAGGACAGAAAAGCCCTATAGAAATCAACCCCCTTCAGGATATTAATCACAATTATTTAGGAGAAACAAGTTCCAGGAAAGAAACAGATCTGCATCTGTAGAGCTCATCACAAGGCAGAAGAAAGAGTGACTACTGGGCTGCTCAAGAAGACTTAGCTGTGTGCTCTACCTGCTGCATGCAATTCTGCATCCCCTCTTCATATACTCTGTGCACACAACTCCTTGAACTTCACAGAAAAGCAAAAGAGATAGAAAAGACGCACACTGGCTCTCAAATTTATAAGGTGCAGCTGCAGGACCAGACACTCTGCCACAGTCCTTGGACCTTAAACTGAGCTAGCACAGCAACAGGTAGAGCTGGCCGCTATCCTGCTGTGGGATATCAACTACAGGAGGCATGTAGTTTTCCAGTGGGTGTTACACTTCACATCTGCTGTCACAAAATACTGGAAGCACCCATTCACTTAACTCTCTAGTTCTCTCCCCATCACTGTTCACCAGCTCACCCAGTATCCCTTCAGTCACCACACAGTTCTTGGTGCAAGAAAGATACAAGCTAAAGACATCACATTCACAAAACCAACAAATTCCCCAGCACATCACTCATATGAGGCTAAATACCATCCTATGAGCCCTCATCAGCTTGCTGTCCCTGGTTAAGCCCTAGGAACAGATAAGAATGCACGTGTTATCAATTACAATAACAGTATTACCACCTCAGTGCCATTTAGTACTGTTCTTCCCTTCATCTGTACAAAAAAATGTTTGTGTAGTTAGAGGTTATATTGCACAGATATCAATGTTAGACCCTTCCACTCTCCTATAAGTTATTCTTCCATCTTTCTCTTAAGAGAGCTTTGCAGGTGGCCCATACGTTTTAAACTCTCGCCAACAGATTAATTAGGGAGAAGTGCTTTTAATATTTCTCTGAAATTGTTCTGTGGGTGCCAAATGGACAAGAAAATGATTAGTACAAAAAGAAGTTGCAATTTTCGTGTCACACTTGAGCATCTATGAATGCATGGGGTTAAAACTAAATTCCTAATTTCATTCGGGAGGACATCAGAGACTCTGTCAAAGTTGTTGAACACAGTATCCATAACTCCCCAGAAGGATATAAAACTTTTTCCATTTGCTGAAACAGGAGAAACCATTTTTACAAGGGAGAGGAAAATAACATAAAGCAGAAAAAAGAAAAGAACCAGGGGTAGCCTGCAGTCATCCTGAACTTCCTATATATAAGGATCCAGCATATACCTAAAATTTCTCAGAAAACAGCAGTAACGTAGTATGTTTTAGGATCCAGCATTGAAAATTTCAGAGTTTTGTCTACAGCCACAAACACTCTACCAAGATTTAGTTACTGCAGTGACTGATTACAGATTTAGGATGAAGTGACTGGATCTGTAGCCTGCCCTGACTGTACCGGTTAGGACTGTCTGCAACAGGATCTAAATCACGTGTGGCACCTGTTGCATGAGCAGCTTTATATGCTATAGTACACTACTGCAAGGTGATGGACACTTACAGAAAGCTTATAGTTTATTTGAAGAATGCTAAATTCATGGCTGAAGTGGTGATTGGAGGCTATCTTGGTCACAGCAATCATGAAGTGGTGATGTTTAAAACCTCTGGTAAAGAGGGAAAACTGACTGCAAGACCTCAACTCTGGATATGAGGAAAGCAGACTTCAGGTTGCTCAGGAAACTGCTTAGTAAGGTACCCTGGAAAGAAGCTTTTGAAAGTCCTGGTGTCCATCGGTGCTGCTCACTTTTTAAGTACTATCTCCTAAGAACACATGACTGGGCAATTTCAAGATGCCAGAGGTCAAGCAGGTAACGCAGAAGGCTAGCTTGGCTGAGGAGGGATCTTCTACTCGAACTGAGGCATGAAAAGAAGGTCTAAGGCCAGTGAAAACAAGAACACATGACATGGGAGGACTACAGGAATGTTGTTTGTCACTGTAGGGCAGAAATTCATGCTGCCAAAACTCAATTAGAGTTGGTCAGCAATGTGAGCAATAATAAAAAGGTGGGGTTTAAAATATGTTAATAACAAAAGGCAGGTCAGAAATAACATTGGCCCATTATTTAATGAGCATAGACACCTCACAAACAGGGATATAAACAAAGAAGATATATGTAATGCTTTTTTTGCCTTTGTCTTCAATACTGATGACGGTCTCAGACACCCTCAGGTCCCTGGGCTAGAGGACCAAGACTCTGCAAATGGTAAACTTCTCACCAGCCCCAAAATTGTGCAGGATTTGTTGCTCCAGCTGGATCCCTATAAGTCAATGGCACCTGATGGGATCTATTTAGGGGTTCTTAAAGAGCTGATGTCAAAGAAAGACCTCTCTCAATGATTTTTCAATGCTCTTGGGAATCTGGAGAGTTATCACTTGACTGGAAGCTGACAAATGTTGTCCCAATCTTTAAGAAGGGCAGCAGGGATGACCCCAGTAGCTACAGGCCTGTTTGTTAGTCTCATTTCAGTGCCTCGTAAGATTATGGAAGAAATTATTCTGGGAGCTACTGATAAACACCTGAAAGACAACAGACATTGGTCCCAGCCAGCATGATTTTATGAAGGGAAGGTCCTGCCTGACAAACTTATTTTCCTCCTATGACATGGTTACCCACCTAGCTGACCAAGAATAACCAGGTGACATAATCTTTCTGGATTTCAGCATGGCCTTTCATACTGTCTCCCACAGTATCCTCCTAAACAAAATGTCCAGCATCCAGCTGAATAAACACATAATGCAGTGGGAGAACAATTGGATTATGGATAAGGCTCAAAGGGTCATAGTGAATGGGGTTACATCAGGCTGGCAACCGGTGACCAGCAATGTCCCACAGGGATCCATCTTAGGGACAGTGGTCTTTGATATCTTCATAAATGACCTAGATGCAGAACTCAAAAGTTTACTAACCAAGTTCAGTGGTGTCACAAAACTGAGGGGAGCTGTTGACACTCTTGAGGGCAGGGAGGCCCTGCAGAGGGATCTAGTCAAGTTGGAGAGCCAGGCAACTGCCAACCACATGAAGTTTAACAAGGGCAAGTGTCAGGTTTTGCACCTGTGACACAGGTGGATATACATACAGACTGGGGAGCAAGAAGCTGGAGAGCAGCCCTGTGGAAAGGGATCTGGGGGTTCTGGGTGATGGCAAGTTGAACACGAGCCAACAGCACGCCCTGGCATCCAAGAGGGCCAGCCATGTCCTGGGGTGCATCAAACACCGTACTGTCAGCAGATCGAGGGAGGTGATTGTCCCACTCTACTCCACACTGGTACGGCTCAAATATTGTACGCAGTTTTGGCCATCGCACCGTAAAAATGATATCAAGCTACTGGAGAGTGTCCAGAGGAGGGTCACAAAGTTGGTGAAGACTCTAGAGGAGAAGCCATATGAGGCATGGCTGAAATCACTTGGTCTGTTCAGCCTGGAGAAGAGGAGACTGGACGGGGGGCCTCATAGCAATCTACAGCTTCCTCAAGAGGGAAGGAGGAAGGGCTGATCTGTTCTCTTTGGTGACCAATAATAGGACCCAAGGGAATGGCAGGAGGATGTGCCAGGGGAGGCTTAGGTTGGATATTGAGAAAAGGTTCTTCATTCAAGAGGGTGGTGGGGCACTGAAACAGGCTTCTCAGGGAAGCAGTCACGGCACCAAGCCTGACAATATCCAAAATGCATCTGGCCAATGCCCTCAGACACATGGTGTAAACCTGGGGGTTGTCCTAGGCAGGGACAGGAGTTGTACTCAATGACCCTTGTGGGACCCTCCCAACTTTGGTCATTCTGTGATTCTATAAATAGAAGCATAACATTTTTGAAAAAGCAATACAATGATCTTGAAATAATCTTTTGACAAGTTCAAAAGATTACAAAGCACACACTGTGGTGCAATGGAAATCTTCCAGTAATTTCAGAGCTTAAATCACACTAGGTCAAAAGTGCAGAACTATTAAGCAGCAGATAATTTCTGTTACTCAGCCATTACACCACAGGTAAGAACTCAAAAGGCAAAAAGTGGACAAAAAGTCAGTGTTCCACAGTGCCATAAGAAGAAAGAGGAGAATATAATCCCAGATTCTTTTCAATAGTTTCAGCATTTAACTCCTAAAACACTGTCATTTTTTCAGAATAAGCAGTGGAACTGATCAAATCTTCCACTGTAGAACAGCAGAACTAAAATCGCTTACAATAATATATCTCAGTTCAGAACTGGCACTTCATAGACACTTCCTATTAAACCTGAGTTAGTCTTGAGCTCATGGAAATTACAACAGAGAGACTGAAATGGCTGGATTGAATTGGAGAAGCCTCTGCTTCTAGATATACTCAGCCCATACCTCAAACAGAAAATCTTAGGGGACTGCTAAGTCAAAAAAAAATTTTGAAGCTAGATTATAAGCATATGTTCCTAGATATCTTCTGCAGAGGCACAGTGTTAAAAAAACTGCCCTTCAATCAATCTGCAGCATTGGTAAAGGCTGGTGTACAGAAAAATCTGAAAACGGGTACTACATGGAATTTCATTTTCCCTCAATCGTAAAAAAAGGCGAATGACACCATCTTTCTGAGCTGCTGGGGCTGGTCAACAATGAGGCAACAAAACCCAACAATGATGTTGTTTTCAATCCAGACAAAATCTACCCACTCCCTCCCCCACCAGCAGATCTATGAAAGACTACCTAAATTGTGCCAGTCTATCACCACTTTAAGAAGCACAAAGTGAGAATGATCAGAACAGCCACACTGAAAAATGGGTTCATGTTCCCTTTGATCCTGCAGCAACCATTGCACCCAACTTGCTTTGAAGCAGTGAACCTAGAGAATTGTGCTACTGCTAGCAGGGAAAATCTGAGGTTAAGAATGGCCAAAAAAAGTGAACTGATATTTTCGAATCTCTGGATCTTCACCAGCTGCATGAGATCTATGCTAAAGATTTTCTGCACTGAAGGGATTTTGTGGCAGGGGTGGGGTTGGGAATCAGTTCCACTGTATGTAGAAGTCACACAGTACCTAGAGTGCTCCACTTGCAGTGCAGGCAGAAGGTCCTGCAGCAATGAGTTCTCTACAACTGGATTGGATGTCATGGTTGTTCAAGGCGTAGTATGGACACTCATGCCAGGAACCGTAATAGGCCACACCAAAAGGTGCTCTATCCCTTCATTTTTTCACAAACTACTCAGTAATGCAGACATACTGCAAGTAGCAAAATAAGACTGGTAATTAAAATAAATGTAGCCAAACTGAGCAACTATGACAGCTTTTCTTGTATATACAGATTTATAAGATGCAAAATCCTCAACAAGTGGATAAAAAAATGTGGCTGTATTACTAATTATGACAATGTACTATGCAATATATGAATACATAAAGTCTATTATGATGTTGCCATATTACTGTAGAAATAGAAAAGGCTCTGCCTGGATCTTCTATTGAGGTACTCAGCAAGAAACTAATACGGGCAGCATGTGGCCAGAAAATAGAGCACATGCCTCACCATTCTGCTTAGATAAAGATGAAGAAAAAAAAAATCTATTTTAAAAGTTAAGTAAAGGCTAATTAAGATAAATGGTGTTAAATTATTCAGTACATTGGGGACTGACTTGCCATTTTTGTGCTCCGAATTTTTTTTGTTTTCTACAAATTTCCTCTTACATTTGAGGAACTAAACAGATCAAGCCAAACAAACAGAACTCTGCCAACAAAGAAGGCAAAATACAAAAGGCAGTAAGACTGACTGTAAGACTTATGGAAGAACAAAAATCATGTTAAACTGTTGTAATACTTACTTTTACATGTAGTTTGACCATTCACATTATCAGTGTGAGCTACACTGCTGTATGCAGGATCTGGTGACTTTGCACAATTTTCCTGTGATGTTTAAGGTAGAGACGGTGGAGGACATTATTATTACATGATAAGAGTTTGTGTTACTTTTTTTTACTTCATGCTTAGCCACATACTTTTAATTCAGTTCTAACCTGCTGCCACTCTTCCACTTGGTAACATTTCACCTGTTAGTTAAAAGATTTACCAGCAACTCTACAAATAAGTCTTTGCCAAACATTATTCGCCTTGGGATCTAATTATATTTTCAACATCTTAATTAAGGAATTAAAGCATACTAAAATACTTAGGATCGTACAGTATCTCACAGAGAAATAATAAGGACTTCACACTGTGGTTTCTCTTCAATAATAATTTATCCTACCAAAATCTGGTCTTATTACCACCTAACACCATGTTTTTGAAATTACTCTTCAGACTAAGATATTGAGGCTCTCACTTTTGCTGCCTTTGCCCTCAAGTACGACAGACACTCAAGAACAGAAAGCAAGAACACAAGCAACAGACTCATCTCCAGTTTCTGACAAGAATCACTTGACATGGATTAACATAGCCAAAGATTAATATTAAACTAATCAGTGGCATCAGTGTTCTCCAACACACATTTCTTTGTATTTAACTAACCTTTCAAGAAGAAAGCATGTCAAAAATAAACTAGATTTACCTGTAACTCACTTATCGGCTGGGTATGTTCCCCACTTCTCCATACTTTCCAACAGCCCATTTCTAACACTACAGTAGAAACATAATGCCTAAATTTTGGTAAAATAGCAATAAATATGGTTATGACACGTTCTGTTCTCCTCTTTATCCCCAAAACGTGCACATTACTAAGCAAGCAGGTAAACACAAAGCATTTGTGGAACAGAAAAGTTCAGTCCCTGGAGAGATTACAAGGTTTATACTTTGCTATTTATCTAACACTTTTGCCTTAGGCCAGAAGACAGACTGTAAATTCAGTTTACAGTTCTGCACAAAGAGCCAGGGGCAACAACTTTGATGCAGCTTGCCTTGAACATGATGTGACTAATTTTTCAGTTATTCCTTAAATGCATATCAAAGCAATTTGAACCAATGTATGTGTTGAATGTGCCCACAAACTGTACTGTCTCAAGATAGTGGCCAAATGATGGCAAGGAGACAAGGATCACTGGGAAAATAAGTAACAGTTAGCACCCTGAAGTTGTCTTCAAGCAAGAACTGTTTAGGGACTTTTTCATAAGAACGTCTTACAAAAACACTAATCCTAATATCAATACTACCTTAAAACTTTGCCACTGTCTTCTTCAACTCCTTCTACTGAAAGTAGTCCACCCAAAAAAAAAAAAAGTTTGGAGAAAAAATAAAGACTTTTTTTCTTCATAGATACTGAGAAGACAAATTCATCTGTTATTTTTTAAATGCTGCAGGAAGTACCTAAAACATGGGTGTCTCTGGTGGACCTTTGTGCTGGAGCTGCCTAGGGAATTTTTTGCCCACACACAACCAGTAAGATTTACGGACAATATTACACCTGAAGGTAGCAAGCTATCTTGCCAAAAAGATAACCCCACTTCCCAGCCACCTACTACATAAAACAGACATATGATGCTGAACAGTACAGGTAGTTTTTGCCCAATAGAAGTGAAGAGATTATCTTTTAATTCACTGCATCTTCAGGAAAAAAAAATTACTTTTCAGCACTATTGCTGAGTTTCATGAAAACTAAATTTGCAAAGAGGTGCAGCAAAATCCAATGGTGGCATACCCCTGTCTCATCACTTCAAGGAATGTATGCAAAACAGAGAGCTTTTGCATACTGCAAAATCACCAGGTCCTTTATAAAATAAATGCAGAGCTACAGCGAGCAAAAAAAAAAAAAATGAAATTATTGGATTCTGTTAATCTGCAGGGACATGGACTTAATACTGCATTTAATTTTGCTAAGTGGGAGAAAGATTATTGCAGGCAAGATACAAAGAATAGTCTCTGCTCAAATTGTTTAGTATTTACAAGCTTAAATACGCTAAGACAGTTATTAATAACTGTATCAGAACATTTCTATGTATTCAGTTGACAGTTATGAAAGAAATAAAACATACAAGCCTCCTTCCAGTGCAGATGATGATGATGATGATGGAGGTGTTTAAGGGGCACAGGTGGACGAGGTGCTAAGGGACATGGTTTAGTGTTTGATGGGAATGGTTGGACTCGATGATCCGGTGGGTCTCTTCCAACCTGGTTATTCTATGATTCTGTGATGATAATAAGCATTCCTCTATTCACTTTCCTCCACTTTTCGTTAATAAAAAGCACCTGTGAATTTGCTGGATCGCAAGTGCCAGTCTCCTATGAAACACTGCAGAAAGTACAATTCTTAAGCATTCTACTTCCCTTTTAAAAGAGACCAGCCACTCCCTAAGACAAAACCATTCTTTTTCCAGAGTTTTTGAAACAAAAGCTGAAATTCATTCTCATAAATTCTGCCATTGTCACAGTGGAGGACCTGTTGGGAGTTGCAGTTGTTTACAACCTAGAGTTCCTGTGGGAAGAAGCAGTGTAACTAATATTAGAATACAGGCTTTACACATGTGGTATTTTCATGTCTTGATTTGCTGGTTTGAAACTCAGCTTTTCCACACTGTTGTTTCGAAATTATCTTATTTTTTCTGAAATGTAAAATTATAGTGGATAGCAATACCTGTTTGGCGTTTATAAAGACTTTTCTAAAATCTCAGGGAGATCAAAACACTTTTCGTTAAAACCAAAAACTGCCCCTACAAATAATCTGACATCTGCAACATACTCAAATTGATCCCGTATTTCCAGAGTATAAACTGATTCATGTATTATGCAGTCTCTTAATATTAAGAAACTTACTGCAGCTTTAAAAGAATTTGCTTTGAAGCAAATATCCTCCTGAAGAAAAAAAAAATCCTAAAATCTTAATGAAAAGACAAAAAAAAAGTGCATTCTACCACTGCAATTTTTTTCCGAGTTCTTAATACTTTAGTATTACCGCAAATCTTATGAAGGCATTTGGCATCTTCCACAAAACGGTGTAAGGGCTCCTGTAATACTTTAATGTCCCCTCATGATGGATTACTGGAATGGCATAACAGCACCAGTAGAGGTAAAATGTGAAACCATTCAGCTGCTGGGCTTTTTGGAAGACAGATACCCATACCTATACACATCTGTTAACCAAAATAATGTCTTCTGTATCAGGACGTCCAGCTCCAGCATTCCTCCCATTGAACTCTGTAACTTCTCACCACAGTTCTTACCTGGCATATCACTTGAGAAACAATCTTTAAATCCTTAAGTTCTCTCCTGTGAACAATTCTTCCTCTCTCGTGTTCATTTCTGTAATTGTATACCACATATCACTTTAATGAGTCTAAATTACACGGCAAATATAGCCCAAACTAATGGAGATTATTTTTTTCTTTTCTCTCTTTTGAAGAAGAGACATCTGATTCATAAAAAACTGGCGTGGATCTGATCATTTTTTCAGTACATTAATACATTTTTGTGGTGAAACCAAATCAAATTAAATCTAGGCAGTATTTTTATACTGCCAGAAATTAACAAGCATAACACTTGAGCTTTCTTTATCGTCTGATTAGGATAACTTTGCCTTCCTCTGATAATAAACTGAAGGGTCACAGCTTATTGCTTTACACCTACAAGAATATGAGCACACATTCTGAATGAAAAAAAAATTTAATTTTCAATATTTCTCTTCTTTTCTTGTGACTGATGTGTTTTAGTTGCTGAGGAAGTTTCCTGCACACCTTAGCAAAGGTCTGTGTCTATATGGATAGACAAACAAGGGTGCACTTTGATGACTGAAAACTAACACTCAAAAGCTTTATTCTGCATCAAGCCAAAGTAGAACAGGAAAAAGATATTTTCTGATGGTCGGCCTTGAAAACTCAAACTAGGATACCAAGAATAAAAACTGAAGTGTTCTTCTGCCTCTTTAACAGTAGTCTAGTGTTCCTAAAAGTGTGAACGTTGTTGATGTTTAAAGCAAAGCAAAATTCAGTTTCATGACCTGTAAATATTTTGCCTCTGCAACACTGGATGTAATTACAAACTGAGACTATAAAAGCACAACTTAACATTCCTGGAGAACAGATACAGAAAAGCGTTGTTTTCACAAACTTCTCTTAATCAAGTTGTAATTTAACAACACTATCAATTAAGAAGTGTACTAAGCTAAGGTAAAGCAGACAGGGAAATTTCGATACTTAATTTCATTTGTGGAATCTTCCAATATTTCATTTATCACTGCTTTTACAAATGCACCTCAAAGCAACAATTCAGAACGTGACAGGCAAATATGACAGAAGCACAACTACAACAGCTTCCTGAAGTTCACTTGCTCAAACACTACCATCTCAAAGGCTGCTTAAGTACACAAGTATTTGTTCTAAATGGGGGGGAGGAAGGGCGAACATAAGAAGGTTCTGAGCTCTCCTCACAAAATTACCACACTAGCAGAGCACCTTGATGTGCCACTCTTAAGAACATGACTTAGGTCTCTGTCCCTTCTTGCAATTAGCAAGAAATGCCTGCAGCCAGCTTGAAAGTACCCTGTTTACGATTACCCAAACTTTTCCAAACCAGTTTGACACCTGTCCGGTTTCTCCTCTTCAGGGAGAAAGGCACTAGGGCACGCCAGGCGCATATCCAAACAAATTTCAACCTGGCAACAGGAAAGATCAAGATTTTAAGTGAGGCAATAGTAGGTGTGTGGTTAAGATACCTGATCTCTGTGTATGCTGCCCAACTACATTGCTCTCCTCTTCACGGTTATGTAATAGACAGATAGTATTTAACCACTTGCTCGTTCCACACACACACACACGTCAAGCTGCTCATCTTTCTTGGGGGTGGAACTGAGCAGTTCACGCATTACAAACCAGCACCCCTCCTGGGAATGAATCCCACCAAAGCCTTCAGTTTTCCCTGCCTGGTGAAAACTCCACAAGACCATTGCAACACCATTTGTGTCACAAGAACAACTGGCTTCACAACATCTGCCTGGCAAGGAACCTGCTTACTCCTGCTGGATGGCGTAGTTGGTAAATCAGGGCACATGCTCACCCTCACCTCACTGCCGCTGTCCTGGTTTTTGGCAGGGCTCCCATGGGAAAGCCGAGGGCCTATGACCCCCTCACAGCATCGCTGGCAGAGCCAGCAGCCCAGTAGCTGCCCAGCAGCTCCCTGGAGACCACCTGCACTCTCTTGGTACCCTGGCCCCTGTACTTTTACAGAGTCTGGTCAGAAATGTGCGGCTGCATCCACAGAACCATCCCCATCAGGGTGACTGGACGCGGAGTTCGTGAGATGCAGCTCTCCGGGCCCTTTGCTGAGAACAGGCGTGCGGGCGCCAGGGGTGGGAGAGGAGGGCAGCAGCCAGGAAAGAAGGAAGAGTCTTTAAACGGGATGGGAAAGCCAGCAGCCCCACCGCTCAACGAACCGCGTGGACTTCCCCACGGGGCTCGGGGACCAGGAGCGATCGCCGTCCCCCTCCCGAGGGGATGCAACAGCTTGGGCTCCGGCATCGGCTCCCTCTCCCTCCATCCCCGTACCCCACCAGCCCCCACCGCCGAGGGGAGAGGGCGTCCGTCGGTGCCCCCGGGCGGTACCTGCTTGTCCAGCGCAGCGTCCTTGGCACTGCCGGCGGCGCATCCCTTGGGAGCCGGCACCCTCTCGCAGTTGCAGCCCTCCAGCATGTACATGCCGGCGGGGCGGGCGCTCTGCTCCCCTTCGAAGTAGAAGAGCACGTTCTGGTAGAGGGCGAACCACTTCTCGTGCCAGCGGTTGGTCTCCGCCGTCTTCTTGCTCAGGTAGCCCCGCTTGGTGCCTTCCTTGCGGGCCAGCAGCGCCAGGTACAGGGCGTGCCCCTCGTTGTACCGCACGCTCTTCTGCATCCTGCTGCCGGGGGGGGGGGACTCGGGGACACCGGGGAGCTCAGCGCTGCGCTCCCCGGACGCGCTTCAGGGGCACCGCACGAACCCACGGGGGTGGCGGCCGCGAAACCCGCCTCGGGGGCAGCTGAACCCACCTCGGGGGCAGCGGAACCCGGCTCCGGTGCCGCTGAACCCACCTCGGGAGCCGCTAAACCCGGCTTGGGAGGCGCTAAACCCGGCCCGGCATCTCAGCATCCTCCTCCCGAGCTCCCTCCTTGCCCGTCCCGGTCCGGGAGGAGAAGCGGGGAGGCGGCGAGCTCGCCCTCCCCCCCCCCGCCTCTCCGGGCAACTCCGGGAGTGACGTGGAGAGGGATCAAGCCGTAATCCGCTTTGGAAAACGATTTAAAGAGCAAAGTCGTCGCTGCGGAGCCCCGGTCCCTCCCTCCGCCCCGGGGGCTGGGGCCGCCTCCCGGCAGGCGGGGAGGGGGGCGGAGGGGGGGCACAGCAGGGACCCCGAGATAAGGATGGAGATGGGGGCACAGCAGGGACCCCGGGATGGGGAATGGAGATGGGGGGCACAGCAGGGGTCCCGGGAATGGGGAATGGAGATGGGGGGCACAGCAGGGACCTCGGGATGGGGAATGGAGATGGGGGGCACAGCAGGGACCTCGGGATGGGGATCATAGAAGAGGAGGAGGGTGGGCAGCGCGGGGAACTCTGGATGGGGATGAAGAGGAGGGGGCACAGGAAGGGACCCCTAGGATAGTGATGAAGGCGGGGGGGGTGCACACCGGGGACCCCGGGATGGGGATGAATGGGGGGAGCACAGCAGGGACCCCTGGGATAGGGATGGAGGAGGCGAGGGAGGGGGCAACGGGAGCACCGATTCCGTTAGTATGAACGGGCCGGAGCTGGAGCAGATGGGTGGTTTGAGTTGTTTGCCCGATAGTTTTCGCTTTTCGGAATTCTTCTGAGCGGAAACCTTGGAAAGCGGCAGCGCTGGGCGAGCGCGGCTTTCGCGGCGAATTAGTGGAAAAACGAGAAGCGAAACGCCGAGTGAAGGGGCAGAAAATCGCGGCTTTTAACCAGACACCGACTGCAGGCGAGGAGGGGGGAGAGGAGCCCCGCGGGAGGTCCCACCCCGTGGGTTCCCACCCCGTTCCCGCATCCCGAGCATCCGCCTTGTGCGAGATAAAAAACAAACCCAGCGAGGGCTGCGGGGAGCCTGGCGTGCGTCGCGGGGCTCGTTTGCTGCACGTAGGGACAATTTATAGATCTCATCTGGTGCCTTGGCCGCACCGGGCAGCATCCAGCGCCCCAGGATGCCGGGGGGTGAGTGCGTGGGGACAGCCGAGAGAAAAGAGGGTGGCTTGTCGCCTCCCGAGCAGCAAATCCCTGTGCATTCTCCTGGGAGAGGAGCCGGGTTTATTTTTAAATCGGGTTCAGCGGTGCGAGCAGCAGGCGCGGGTTTGTTTCTGCAGCCAGGACGAGGTACGAGAGGGCTTGGAATGGGAAAAAACAACCTCTGGCTAAGAAGCTGGCATCACCATCACCTGAGAGATACGGAAATTTCTACCAGCTGGAGGACCTTGCACTTTTGATTTACTCAATTATTTAAGCTTCCTTTTAAGGTTCTTTCACCAAAAAAAAAAAAAAATAAAATAAAAAGGCACCTGAAACTTTCAAAAGGTGCTGGGATGTAGCTACAGAGAGATGCTTACTAGAGTTTATAACAGTGATTGTGGTGGGTGTTACCTTATTAAATGCATGGGAGTGTTGTTCATAGAATGATAGAATCATAGAATCACCAGGTTGGAAGAGACCCACCGGATCATCAAGTCCAACCGTTCCTATCGAACACTAAACCATGCCCCTGAGCACCTCATTTCTCCAAAGCCACCAGCCATTTGCTTTGAGTCTTGTAAATATACCAGTCGTCTAAAGATTCTGTGAATATTATCAAAGAGCAGAAGAAAGCAGAGAAGCCAAGTTATGTCTTTGTGTGTAACTGGACTAGAAGATCCGATGGGTCCCTTCCAACCTGGTTGTTCTGTGATTCTGTGATTCAAGGGCTTCCATTTCTCCCTGCCCATGGCAGGGGGGTTGGAACTAGATGATCTTTAAGGTCCCTTCCTACCCAAACTATTCTATGATTCTATGAAAGTCTTTCATTTGAAAACCATATTTCGCATCTGTACCTTTCTGTCTCTTGTGCTTTAGTAATTCTTGTAAGTAAGAAAGAAAATTCATTAGCTTATGGACTGTCCAAAACAATATCAGAAAATTATAGTAATCAGAATGCTGTGAAACAGACAGAACGAGTCAGAAAATACTCTGATCTTTTGTCAGTGGAATTTATTTATTTACTGTTATTTGCAGGAACTATGCACCCATGTGGTGTTTTAAGACTCTCATTCTGTGAACAGACAACTTTGTATCAGAAGAAACACAGAGATACGCAAATCCTGTTGATACTAACTAGTTTCCCTTGTGGCTTCACATAAGGAAATTTGAGCTAGGATATAGGTAATATGAAATGTACAAGGAAGCTCAGGTTTTGGACAAGGATTGGCCATCATTTGGTTGATTTGTACGTATGAAATAACCCTCATCACACCCCAGTGCCTGGATTCTTACTTGCCTCTTACAACACATCTTTAATTCAGTTTTACTTTTCTTGTACTAACAGTATTAATTCAGTCTGTGACATGTTGATGGCAGTGAAACTGCAGGAAGGGAACAGATTGCAACACAGAATTGAGTTTTCATGTACTTGACAGTGTGAGTAGTTAGTGCTTTCCAAAGGAAACACATTATGTATCACAAGCAAATACAATAGTGAGAATCCAACTTTGCCAAGAAAAGGTTGCAAGTGTTTGTCCCGACTTATGTAATTTGTACATTAAATAAAACTTCTGCATTAATTAGAAATTCTTACACACCGTCTATTATAGCACAACACCTGAGAGACACAGCAAAAATAAATGACAGGAGTTTAACTACTAAATTTTTTAAAAAATATAGGGGAGTTCTCTTATTACATCGTTTTCTCCTAGATACAAAAGCATTTTTGCTACGGTGAAAATGTTGAATATGTCATTGCCTGGCAACTCATAGGAATTATGAGGCTTCTAATGTTCCTCTTCACTACAGCGAACGCTGATTGCATAACCATCAGTTTGTCATGAATTCCTGTGCTTTACTGTTCAAAGTGTTATTTAGTGCTCTCACTATTTTATTATTTGATCATCCTTATAAGTGCACAAAACAGATTTTATTGCTTTAACTATCTACCATATGTCTGCATCTCGATACTGTCTAAGATACCTGAAAACATGTGAGTAAATATGCCTTGGGTTTTTTAAAATTTATTTCTTCATTGCCAACAACAAAGAAGGGGCTGTTTGTGTTTTTCAAAAAAGAAATTATAAACTAAATTTATATGTATGAAAATTACTGAGTTATATGTGCGAACAGACATTAAGGAGTCTGTGGATGTAATTTATTACATGGAACTCTTAAGAAAAGAACATACAGATAAACACACTGTTTATTTTGTAACTTTATTTTTGTATCTGAGGGGCATGGCTTAGAGATTGGTGGGAACAGTTGGACTTGATGATCTGGTGAGTCTCTTCCAACCTATGAACTTCCTCAACTACCCCTTCCTTTTTGTGTATTTTAATTTCAAGGGGTTCATTTATAAAACTACATTCCCAAGTGTTGTGTCATTATAAGCCCCAAGGATTTTTCTGTATACCTGTGGTGGAAAGTTGTGGTCACATATAAGTTTTGGTTATATATCATTATTTCACACATGAGATAATCTAACACATTTAGCAAACACGTCCCTTGAAATTTCCATTTGGAACTAATTCATTACATCTTTTTCAAGGCTGTCATAAATAAAGGGATATACTGCGCTGTATGACAGTGCAATCGTTGATGCAATTCCACCAGAAGTGACTATAGGAGCTCGGGGGGGCAAAGTCAGTGAGTTGTCACTCTTCTGAGTGACAGGTGACAGGAAAATCTATTTCAGAAAGTATGTAAAATTTAGGCCTCTATACCGAAAATGCCTTGGAAAGAATGCTATCAATGTAGTGGTAATAAACGTTGATTAAAACAATGCAGTTGCATTGTTGTGCCATCATTTTTGTGTCAGGGTTTCTATGTATTTGCTCTGTATTATCATAGATTATTATATAATAAGTAATAATTATTATTCACTATATATTGTTATAGATTTGGAATGTTTATTTGTCACTAAGTTGCTATAGTAAATAATTATTCACCTTTTCACATCAAAGAATCTATCAAATGCAAATTAATTCTGTAAAGCTCCTGAGCAGCTGCTACAATATCTTACAGGGAAGAAACTAGATTTCCACTAAGAATACACCTAAAAATTCCATTTTCTATGTTGTCTGAAAAGTGGAACTGAACAAATATCTCTTTGTAATTTTATTTATACAGATTTGCTGACATAATAGTTTGCTCTTCAAGTCTTCGAGCATAATTTGGTTATTTGAAGACTATTTATAATATTCATCTAAGACTTATTTATCTGATAAAGTAGGAAAATTTTCAAACACATTATGTTATATGTCACTGGGGTAAGTCCTGAATATCTTGAAAATAACAGGGTATTCTCATGAGGATGGAAATGTCATATACCAACTATCATTTTTATTTTCAATGACTACAAACAAATTTGTGTGTGCTTAATATAACTCTCGATATAATTTGAAAATATTTACTTTATCTTGACATATTCTGGGGATAATTTTCTTGGCTAAAACACTTTAAAGCACCAGGCATACCAGGTGGTTACTTATTTCATTGGCAACTGGAAGAAAATGTTTGGGATCAACTTTCCTGTGGCAAAGATGTAAACTATATGTACATCTCAGCCCTGCGAGAAAAGTGGTGGGACAAACTCTCTTGAGACTCCCTCCTTCAGGTACCCCAGGACAGTCCCTCCCCAGGTCTTCCGCAATGCAGCAGTGAGGATAATTTCATGGTGATTCTGTGCAAAGCAGGAGTAGCAACTCTGATGCCATTCACAGGTCTTTCCAAAGAAGAGCACTTGGGCTCGTTTCAAGAAACGAGTGTGGTAGTTCTGTATATCCCAGAGACATCTCACTGCAATGCACACAAGTGCTGTCTAGCTATTTTGCAGCTCCACATGCGTCGATTCACAGGACTTGAAAGCTGTGAGGAAAGGAAGAATTTTTACTGCCACAGTGAAGGGTAACAAAAAGACCACTCAATCATTTCAGTGGGAGATTTCAGCAGAAGGCAGATAACTGCAGGTCATTTAGCTATTACACAGGTGAGGCCATTACCATACAGGTTTAATGCCTTAGTCTCTTTGTGATAAATGCTTTATAAATGCAAGAAAAGGATCCATGCTAGGAACAACTTAGTCTATGCAGAAAATTAGATTGCTTGAGTCAGTCAAAAGGAAAAGTACAAGTGAATGCAGTTCCTGCTGTGATAGGCAGCATCCTCAGTACACAGCTGGAACATTAGTAGCTGAGATTTTGGGAGAAGCATAGTAAACGAAGGATTTAGAGAAACTTTTATTAAAAAAACCAATTTGTTGTGGCATTAGAATTCATTGGGGAGTTCTTGTCTGTGGTCAGAGACATTAGAGAAAAATAACAAAAAAAAAGTAGGGACAGTTGAGAAAACAAAAAGAAATCCACAGCAGAAGCTTCCTCACAGTCAGTATGGAGAAAATGAAGAGCAGAGCAAGCAGAAAACAAAAAAAAAAAAAATAGAGAAAAGCTGGAATCAAGGGACTCAATTAAATGGAAGAAATAACACTATTTAGGCAGGAGGCAAAAGCAAGTGGGTAGTGGAAGAATTCAGCCTGATTGGCAGACTACTGATAATGAGCGCAGGAGATAAAGAGCAGAGGAAGCCAGTGTGTGTAAGTGAGAGCCAGGAATGGCTGGGGAACTAAAGAAGGCAGCATGAGGATCCTAACAAAAAGGAACAGAGGAAGTAGTTACTGGGAGGTGGTGGTAGAGAGGAATGGAAAATACAAAGTTGGGAGCAACAGAGAATGAGATTTGTAGCCACTGGGTAAGGCTGGAAAATCAGGTGGTGAGTAAAGCAGTGTAAGTCACCAATGGAGATCCTGGGGTAAAGGGGAAGACTCTGGAGTGGGGGAAAAAAGGCAACAGCGCATGGGGGCAGACTGAGGATGTAGGCAGTAATATGGGAGAGGAATATCAGTAGGATCAGCTCAGTACAGCACAGGAAGTGAAAGGATTCGATTGAGTAATGGTGAAAAAGAATGCGACATTTCTAAGGTGGAAAGACCGATATTCTAGATCAATGCTAATGTCACACAGGGAAGAAAAAGTCAAGCAACTTTTCTTATTAAGCCTGTTTTCAGCTGTTTCCTCTGCCCTAACGATGGCAAAGGTTCACTAACTGGGATAAAAATGGAAGAGCCATTATTAGGCTTGTTGACCAAAGGTTTAAAGATATGCAGACACATTGACTTAATCAAAAGCTCCATAAGTACATTATCTAATACAGATACAACAGACATAAACTAAGCTCCAGATTTATGATGCTAAGCATAGTGAAAATAGTATTTTAAAAGTTTTTTCACACGGCTAGAATTTTCATATTGAGGAACAGAGTAGGAATATCACTTGCAGAGCTGAGCTGTGATTTGTAAAGTTGGTTGAGATTACTCCCTTCTTCCCTGTTCTGAGAGATGTGTAATGAGAATTTCACAGACCCTGTGATTAGTGCAGTATCCTTAGGAGGAGTATTGTCCTACAGCTCACAAATAGCCAAAGCATGAAACTGTCTCGATGTTCTTGGGAGGTAGCTTAAATTAGTACTTTAAGTGTTCCAAAGACATTGGCATGTCATAACACAGATTTCATAATGTTCTCCAAATGTGAGTCAAGAGAGACAGCCTGGTGACTGAGCTTTTGCAAGTAAAGGGTTCAGCAGACCAGGATATGATTAGTCTTAAGTTTCAGAAAGCCCTTGGTAACTTGGAGAATGACTCTAGAATGATAAAGGCATAGCAGGACAAAATTTCCCTGGTTTTTCTTATTTAATGTGAACTGAGCATAAATGCAAATCACTTTTTGCTTATTCTGTCAGGATACACTCACATATTGGCAGAAATATAGGAAAAATGAGTGAAATATTAAAGCAGTCTCATTTCCCAGGAAAAAAGTAAGCCCCACAGACTCAACAAAAGATATAGAGAGTGCAGTGGGTGCCATCTGGAATAAACAAGTAACGCTGGAAAGAATCTGTGATGTTTACAAGGCTTAATACTGATACAGGCAATTCTATCCATCTAGTATGAAGCCACAAGGGTGCATAGTTCAACAGAAACAGGTTGATAAACTAGAAGTAACATTCCCCACAGTCATCTTGAA
This sequence comes from Coccyzus lansbergi, assembly GCA_033558105.1. Taxonomy (NCBI): domain Eukaryota; kingdom Metazoa; phylum Chordata; class Aves; order Cuculiformes; family Coccyzidae; genus Coccyzus; species Coccyzus lansbergi. The sequence goes on along the minus strand of JAUMJK010000021.1, from coordinate 239,793 downwards.
AGAGGTGTTTAATGCATTATGCAGCCGAGCAGTTTTCAGAAGTTATAGCACCTTACTTTGTAGGCAGGCAGACCCATATACCATAGAAATCAGTTCTATGGGAAGTGAAATCCACCATTCTCCTAGTAGAAATCAAACTTCTCAAGGTACGTCATCTCAAGATCAGGTGAAATTTCTGAGACAATGCCTTTTTATGAGAATGTTGCATTTATATTTGATATAGATACAATATAGTGAAAAACATTTTACTGAATCCACTCACATGCAGCTGGGACTGTGTGAGCACCTGGAGGAAATATGTGTAACAGCGGAAAAAAAAAAGTGGTCTGAGCCTATGTTATCATCCCATACATACAAGCAGAAAGACACAGAACAACAGTCTTGCGTAACAAGAGTAAAGGAATTAAAGTGAGTAACTTTGTTTTGGGGATTTCTGCTCAGGTGGAAAACAGATATCAAGTCTGTTTGTAATTTCTGACCTGCTGTGGCTAATACGTATTTCTCATGGTTCAGACTTACGTTGTTCAGATTCTCAGCTCATAATCTTTGTAGCTGCAAAGAAACTAGGGAAGGTGCTTCTCTGGGGAAAAAAAGAAATAACAAAAAATCTTTTTTAAAAAAGGGAACAAAGGAGAAAAAATGCTTATGGAAATATAATAAAAATTTTAAAACATCAAAATAACATCCAGTTGCATTTATATCCAACATTATACAAACCAGATCAGAACTTCACCTCTCATAGCATAATGCTTTCCAGGGCAGAAGTATATTAATTGCACTTCATATTTATGCAAATATATATTTAAATAGAATACAGAAATGGCATTTATTGTTATTGTCAGAAAACCATTGCTGTTACATGCAAGAGTGAATGAAGGCCCAAACCCATATAAAAATACACTTTGTCTTTTTAATGCTGAAATAAGTCATGAGTAGGTTCCTCTTGAATATGTAGTAAGAAAGAAATAGAAAAACAATTTTACCATTTTAAAAAATGGTAAGACTTGTGTTCACTCATTTGTATTATTTTGTTATTACATTTGTTTGTCTTCTTGCATCTGTTGTGTTGTTTTCAGCATTGACACAACCTTTTTTGTTAACTACTAGTGGTAGCGAGCAGAATTGAAAAGTATATTTATTCCAATTTGACGTCCTCTTTTCTTGCATCAATAAAAACATTAGATTTATCATATTTGAGAACTTTGAGCCAGATTATTTCTTTTTCGAGCCATGTTTTGTTAAACAAAAAGGCAACATGAAAATACTTCTCTTGTTGATTTATACCATTTCTACTTTTTGGTGTGTTATATAATGATGTAGGGGAAACAACTCTAAATTTCTGATGTATGTGTAGATATATAGATCAGATATAGCTATCACATAGTAGTTTTGTCAGATATTAGCCAAGGCTTATTAGATAATGACTCAGAGTTTTCTTCAGGAAAAATTACAAAGATCTGAAATTAGCACATCCTATAGGTACATGAGCCTGCAGTATAGCTAAAGTAAGGATATGAAACCCGCAGTGTTAAACAGGGTGAGAAACAATTTCCCAGATTTAAGATTTAAAAAAAAAATTATCCATCATCAATTATGCTTAGTGAAGAAACCTCTATAAAGGTTACATCCCAAAACTCTGTGGAAGAAATGAATTAGGAAAATTGTTTTGTTCAACATGATGAACATAACATAATGGTTCTTCCCTAAAATGAAAGTCACTGGCCTTAAAGATGTTATAGAATTTCCTTGCTCCTTAGTTTCATTCCAGATTGAATAAATACTTGAATTGATTTGAAAAGCACTTTGAAGAAAGTAATTGAGAATTCACTGGAAGAACTACAGATGACTTCTCCGTGATATCTACAGTGTTCTCACTTCTAGTAAAGTTTACCTTGTATCCCAAAGAATCATCTTCTGAGATTTTTGACAGAAATCTTTCTATTATGTATACATATTATATATACTTTCTTAATATGGATTGTAATAACCTTTATTAATTCTTCATGCATATATTTTTCTTTAAATATTACTTCTATTGGATTTAAGGAATATTTTAGAACACTGCAGCTGTTAACATTTGTTGATGTAATCACTAAGTATGATTAAGATATTTCATCCTATAAAACTGAGGGGTTTTTTTCTTCCTGTGGGTACGTCTTTATGTTCCTGTGTTATCACAGAATCACAGAACAACCAGGTTGGAAGGGACCCATCAGATCTTCTAGTCCAACCACTCCTATCTAACACTAAACCAAGTCCCTCAAGACCTCATCCACCCATGTATTAAACACCTCCAGGGAAGGGGAATCAACCACCTCCCTGGGCAGCCTATTCCAATGCCCAATGACCCTCTGTGTGAAAAACCTCCTCCTCATCTCCAGCCTAAACCTACCCTGGCGGAGCTTGAGGCCATTCCCTCTTTTCCTGTCCCCTGTCACTTGGGAGAAGAGGCCAGCTCCCTCCTATCCACAACCACCTTTCAGGTACTTGTAGAGAGTAATGAGGTCTCCTCTCAACCTCCTCTTCTCCAGGCTAAACAGCCCCAGCTCTCTCAGCCGCTCCGCATAGCGCCTGTTCTCCAGCCCCTTCACCAGCCTCGTTGCTCTTCTCTGGACTTGCTCCAGAGCCTCAACATCCTTCTTGTCGTGAAGGGCCCAGAACTGGACACAATATTCAAGGAGTGGCCTCACCAGTGCTGAATACAGAGGGAGAATCACCTCCCTGGACCTGCCGGTCACAGCGTTTCTGATCCAGGCCAGGATGCCATTGGCCTTCTTGGCCACCTGGGCACACTGCTGGCTCATGTTCAGTCGGCTGTCGACCAACACCCCCATGTCCCTCTCCTCCTGGCAGTTTTCCAGCCAGGTTTTTCCCTGTCTGTAGCTCTGCTTAGGGTTGTTGTGCCCCAAGTGCAGGACCCGGCCTTTGGCCGTGTTAAACCTCATGCCGTTGGACACTGCGCAGCGGTCCAGCCTGTCCAGGTCCCTTTGCTAAGCCTCCCTACCCTCCAGCAGATAGACACTTGCACACAGCTTTGTGTCATCTGCAAACTTGCTAAGGGTACCCTCAATGCCCTCATCCAGGTCATTGATGAAGACATTGAACAGGACTGGACCTCTGTTGTGCAAGTTGACAAGCAGTGTAACAGAAAGAAAGGAAAAGGAGATGTCTGGAGTATACGATGCTGTCTTGGCAGACACAGGTTATATTGAAACTGTTCCAATAAAAGTTTTGTTATGTGTTTCTCAGGTAGCAGCAGCAGAATCCTTGCATGCACAGAGTTCCAGCTCTGTGCTGGAGGAGAGAGTAGGTCCAGGTTTTTCCTCTCAGTCTCTCCTGTAGCTATGTCCTGAAAGTTTCCAGTGTATTTTTCAGAGAAGTTTTCAAATGCTCAAAGTGAAGTAAGTGGAATTTGTAATGGCAAACAGAGGTTTGTGCCCTCAGGTCACTGGTCCATGTTCAGTAAAAGACAGTAATTTGAACAAATCCTGCTCTAAGTTAAAAAATTTCCACTGGAGTAAATGATTGCTCATTTATCTTTGAATTAGTATCTGCTATCTAGTCAGTAGGTAATATAGATGAGTCAATGCAGCCTGACCGTTTTTGGTCTCATAATACATAAAGCTACAGGAAGGAGGAGAAGAAATAATGTGAAGGAGGTCAGCATGTCCCATACATCTGTTGAGTCACATTCCTTCCCATTTACAGCTATTTTCCTCTGGTGTAGAGCTTAAAAAAAAACCAAAAAAAAACCCACCAACCAACAAAAAAACCAACTAAGAAACACTTCCCCCGCCCCCAGCCTTCTGGAGAATCCCTCAGGTGGAAATGGGCTTAGGTTGGTGCATTTAGTACCTCATTGCCCCTATTCCAGCTCATATACGGTACCAGTGACAGTACTTAAACAATCAAAACTCAGCATTTTTAAAATCTAAATGCGCTAGGAGCTTTCCTGCTGAATTTTGCTCCTTACTCTGTAGGTAAGAGTGAAATGAATCTGACACGATTAAACCTACCTATATGCTTGCACAAGATTTAGGCAACCATGACAGAGTAATTTTTATTGTGTTGTACTTGCCTGTTCATCTATAACTGTGAGAATACTTTGTAATTGTGGTAAATGGTTGACTCACATTTGGATATATTGCATATATATACACAGATATTTTTACATAAAGAAAGTGGGTTTATTGTTCTTTGGCACTCAGTCTTTTTCATCAAAATGCCTTTCTTCCTTAACAGTTAAAAGATATTAGTTGTTTAAAATTAGAGGAATCTGATTAGACTAAATTTGAGTTATTACATAAATATGAAATACAGATGAAATTTATATAATTTCTATAAAAAGTGTTGTTCTGGTTTCATTTCTCTTTGCACCCACTTTTATGTTATGCTTTTTTGAATTATTGCTTTAGCTTGATTTGAGCTGTGAGCTGTACATTGTGAGCCTTACTGGGATGTACTGCATAAATTATATAAGTCTATTAACATATATGCACCAGAATAGCTGTTAAAATTAGAAGTACTAGCATAACTGAGGAACAGTCAAGAAAAAGAGTTAGGTAAAGGAGTTTGATGGGCAAGGATGAAACAAAAACCTGAAGTAATAGCATATTGGTTTCATTTGGATTCTTAGTAATCGCCGGTGCTGTCACATTCTGTGCTATTTTCTTCCCAGATACTTCAAAACACTTCATAAAAAAAAATATTCAGGAAAGATAATAAAGTCTCAAAGTGCCCTTTTATTCTACCTCTAAAACATCCTTTTCTGAGCTAATCTTCTTAATTAATCAAACAAAAATACAACTATGCGCAGATTTCCTGCAGTGCTCATCTGCTTAGAAAAACTGAGCAGAAATACAAATCTGTTTGCATTAGAGCAAGAGTTTATTCCCCAAACACACTTTTCATTACAATCAATTATGTTGAAGGTTTTGGCTAAACACAGCTTGTGGTAAAGGCAATTATGAAATAAAAATTTTTAAAACAACGAAGTCAGTGGAGATGTAATGTCATAATGCAGCAAAGAGTGTCCCATATGGATAGAATAGTTACAAATGGTGTCCTGCCTTCCTCCAAATGAATCAATCAGTATGTAGTATCCTCTGGAAACATGTCTACAAACTTGCTAACACATTTCACTCTTTTTGCTTTTTTTCTTAAAGGAGACTGTGAAGACTAAAAGGCCCTAGAAAACAAAATCCTCTTTTTGATATATTCCATTTATAGAGTGGCATAGAAAAGCCAGACTGTAGGCATCCTTGAATTGAAAAACAGTGTTGTTTCTTCATCCGTGTACGAGGATGTAACCTAGCTGGCAAAGTTACTCACTGCAAGCGGCAGCTCCGCCACCACTCTTTTACTAAAACAGTATCTTCTGTAGCATCTCCTCCGGTTCTGCACATTAGAAACTTGCACAAGTTTCTGCAGGCATGATTGTGCCGCAGTTTGTGCTGCTTGGCCATAAATACTCTGTATGTGCAGCCCCAACCAGATCTGCTCACTGACTTTACAAAGAGGATTGGCTGGTGCTGTGTCAGTTCTGAACTGTATTTGCTTGGAACCTTCAATGTGAACTTGCTGTTGTTGTAGCCCTTACAAGCTGAGTCCATATTAATGATGTCAAGCTGTCTGTGACTGCCTGTTGTAGCAAAACAAAACAATCATTTATACTTTCTAGGCTTCGAGTTTTTGCAGGAACCTAGTCTTCCTTGACTACTGAAACCATAGGGCTTGTTACAATGATTGCAAAAATGAAGATAGTAGTACATGATGTAGGAATATATTATTCATTGATGTGTGTATAAAACCCTATATGTACACACTGACTCATAAAGCTTGGAAAGACTTAAAAAGCTACTCCCATTCCTTCTCTAAGCAGACTCAGCAAACCCAGCATCCCAGACTGATGTTTCGCTCCACAACTTCAGACAACTCCAAGGTTTTATATTTTTTTTCCTAGATACTCCACATCATTTATTGAAGCAATTGGCTAACCTCACCTTTAGTTTTCCCTTGATGAATAACAATACTTCTTTCCTGCTATTTTGAGTCTCTGTCTGTCCATACATGGAATATGGAACAAGCTGGTCCTTGTTTGGAACTGCCTTCTACCTTTCAGAACACTGACACCATGACTTCATTTCTCCACGTTAAACCAACATGCAGTCTTTCCTTGGCCCTGCTTCCAGATAACTTGTTGTTACCACATCCTTTTATTGGAGCTCTCTGTGCTAGGTCCATGTCTCTCCTGACATTTGCGATGAGTCCCCTCCAGCACTGAGGACAGCAGGAGGGTGATGGCATCAGCCTTGCAGGATACACTCCTGCTTACAGCAACCTCACCCAACTTCTGTCTTTTTCACAACAGCACAGTCCTGTTGACTCGTGTTCAGTTTGTGATTGATGACTGGCCCTGGATCTTTTCTCTGCAAACTGCTGTCTAAACCAGATTATAGGATAAATTGCTGCTGCAATGTCAGAATGAAAAAAACACCTTTCCAAACTGTTCAGTTTTGGGGGCATGCAACTCATGTCTCCAAAATTCAAACAAATTTTGGCCATTGCAAATGAGGGAACAGAACAGAGGAGGGTAGAACCAGTATTCTTGGCAGCACAGGTACTTTTCTGGGAAAACTTGCTTTGTGAAACTGGAGCCAGAAGCCACCCACGTCTGGAGGTCACTTCAGATGCAACATCTCATTCAGCATAACTTGATACAATACTGTGTGGCCTTTTAAAACAGTGGGATTTTCCCTTGTTTTAACCTCTCATCTACCTCAGCTATACATTTTTACTAATTGCTTTATGTAGGCAATATCAGATCTATAGTTATACGGTAAGTTGCAAAAAAGTTGTACTCCAGTCCTTAAAGTGGAAAGATGAGACCACCTTCTGTCAATGTGTCTTAGAAATTTTAAGCCAACTGTGATGCTGCACTTTTGAAGTGGGAGCAGTAGGTTTCTGGAGGGGACACGATTGTATTTAATGAGATAAAACCCTTATCCGCATAAATTGCCATCCAAGTCTTACTGCCAAATTTAAATTTTAAAAACATTCAGAGACTCTGCACTCTCTGGTTGAAGAGTATGTACAGGACTGAGTGACGCCTCTTGCAGTTCCAGAGCTGACTTTATTGTCTTGTTTCCTTCTGTATTAATGGTGTTTAAACATGATTAGCTGCACTGCCTTTATCTTCAAATGTGAGCTTTTAAGCAGAAACCTCAGTGAGTTCAACTCACAAGACATATCTAAGACTGAATAGTAATGGTTTTCCAGAACAAAGTTGGTCTAAGTTTCTGCAACATCGTTTTAGTGCTTTCTCATGCAGGTCTGAGAGCATAAAATAGGCAAACTATACTACTAGGAGTGAGATCTTCTTTTGCCAATAACTTTAAAGGTGACTTTGGACAGCAAGAATAACCTGTATACAGGTGTTTTAAATAAGAAGTATTACTTAAGGGACTGTACTTGCCCATTAACTGGTTAAAATGCCTTCCTGGAATGACAGGGCAAGGGCTAATGACCAGGCAATGCTGAATACAATTGTGCAGAAGTTTTGGTAAATATCGGCAAAAGAAAACATTGTATTTAGTGATTTTTGTTCAGACAGTTACGTGCTTGAGTAGAGAAAATCAATAAAGGGACCTCAAGCTTCTGTATAGCTGGAGGATGACAGCAGAATATCGTATGCCATCTTTTCTCCAACATGTTTCTTACAGTTGAAGGGAGATGGACACAAAAAGGAGTGAAATAACCCCCAATAATTAATTCAAGGAAACTTACAAACAGTGTCTGTCTCTTCCTTGCAGCCCTGCAGCAGTTCCAAGATGCTCCTGGCATTCATGCCAACTGGAAATCTGATTATGAGAGGGGAAAGGCAGAGGCAGACATGTTCTCCAACAGCTTCCCTTCCTCACTCCCCTTGGGAAATTCTCTAAATACACCAGCAGGTTCTGAATAACTGATTTAGGAAACTAAACAGTCCCTTGTGGCTGGACTCCTTCTACAGTCATATCCCTTAAACCAGACATCTGACACTTTTACATATTGGATGTTCATTAGAAACCTTGTTTTATCCAGTCTGTGCAAAATGCTTTGCATTATTCTTGCTGAATCTTATCTGTATGGTGAGAAAGAAAAAAATAATTACTGATATGTTTTATTCATAAAATAAGAAAAATGCTTGTGCTACTGTGATAATTATTTGGTTTTACAGTGGTAAATGCAGAGAAGATGTTTGCAGAGTCTAAAGTTACTGTCAGCCCAGAGGGTTCCTCCCCACAGGGAAACTAGAAGGCAGTGCAACCAGAGAGCAGAGCGTTGCTGGTTTGTACGTTATACTCGTAGTCAAAGCAGCCTAATCAGAAGATGTTTTACATTGTGCAACTGACATCTTATATGGCTGCTTCTCTGCCAAGGACCACACAAAAAAAAAAAAGAAATCCAACCTAAGTCTTTGTGCTATTGAAGAGGACTTATTAGGTGCTTTATCAGGGCTTTGGTGGGCAAACACCCCTCTTAGGAGGTCTGCAGCTATGAGACAGTGTAAAGGAGATGATTTTGTGTAACCCATGCTATAACTTCTTCTGCTCGGACATCTTGTCTGAAAAACAGCAAAGATCTGTGTGCAGCATCTCTAAGAGCAATGACTGATTTCCTGCAGGAATGACTCAGGACAAAAGTGAGCAGGGAACATTTGTGGGTTTGGTTTGCTTGAGGGCAGTTTCACACCCTCTGAAGCCCAAGGAAATGAGCCAGAACAGAATCTCCCATTGCTTTGAGAAATCATGGTACACTTTGTCCCTAAGCCACAATCTGCAATTTCAATTCAGAAAAATCTAAGGGAGGAAGTAGTATTTGTACAACTTATCTGAATCTATTTCCCAACAATAACTATTGTTCACTCTAGCAACTTAACATAATGTAATTTATTTTGTGTAAAAATGAATTTGCAGCCCATAACCATATCAATGTATACTGTGGTTTTATTAGTGAGAGTAGATGGATTTTTTTTCATTGTTTCTGAAAGAAATCAACATGATTCTATTTGTAGAATGCATTAAAAACTCATCTTGAAACCCTTGAGAGGGTATTGCGTTGGGTGATTTTAGTTCTTAAAAACTTTAGCTGAGCTATAAAATGCTATTTCTTCCATTATATAAAAAAATAAAAAAAGTTAATATCCCTGTATCTGCTGTGAAAATCCCCCACATGATTCAGTAAAAGTAAGAAATGTTGATGTGCCTGCTTACACTTTGCTAACTGAGGTAGTAAGATTCTGCCTTGACATCAGGAGAAACAGTAATTTTGTTCATTTGTTACCTCTATATTTAATCTCCTTATTGTTTCTTTTGATGAAATAATCCATCTGTAGATCTTCTGAGCAACTTAAACTAGTTGATCTGTTAATTGGGGGAATGCGGTTTTGCTGTCTGACAACTTGAGAACTAAAACTTTGCAGAAGGAAAAATTCAGAAAAGTGAAACAAACAAATGTCAGGACAGGAAAGTTTACATTGCATTGTGAATGTTTATTGAATTGCTACAGAGATCATCCTCTGTGAGTGCTGTGGACTATTTAAACTGATCATAAACTCACCAACTTTCACCCATATGTAGCTTCCAGCCCATCCCTTTTTTATAAATTATGTGTTTTCCTTATTACTCATTTTATCTGTATTTTTGAATTGCAATTAAATTTCTACAGAAAAAAGCAGTGTACTTTTTAAAATTTCACAATCCACAACACTGCCTTGAATCAGTTGCTACCTCTTTTACAAAAAATATCCATGCACAAACGAAAAAAAAATCCACTTACATGTTAAAAAAAACCACCCAGGAACAGAGAAACCTCTGGTAACAGTACTTAACAACAAAGACAGTACCTGCTCCTCTAAATGTGTGACAAGAGGAGACAAAGGCATGAAGAATAAAAAGTGCTACAAGTTGGTTTTTCAAGTGCTGACAACCTGTTTCAGCATTAGTGCTGGGAAAAAGGAGAGTGCTCTACCTAGCTCATTCCACACAAATCCTTCCTATCATATTCCTCAGTGGTTGTCCCAGGCATTGAGGAAAGCTGATTGTCCTCTCATGAATGCCATGTCTTTCCTTGGAAGTTTTGTCATGTAGGACTTCCTGAAACAGCTTGTTTAGAATTTTTTTTTTTTATCTCTGGGCTCAGGCTGGCTCAGCCTGCAGTTATTTCCCCTCTGTGATAGCAGCTGTCTATTTCCTGATTTACACAGCACTTACCACGATTCATGACAGAGGGGTGGGGAGAAGTGAGGTGTTATTATTAGCTTGCCCTGAAAAATTGCTGCTTTATGTCCCGACCAGTCCACAAATCTGGAGAAGTCACTTCGTCCCCAAGATGCAAAAATGACATATATTTTTTTTAGACACAAGGTCAGACATGGGCTTTCTTTCATTCACACATTTAACAGCATAAATACAAGCAACACTCTCAAGATTACTAAGGAAAAAAACAGATCATACCTCTAATTATACAAATTAGAAACCAAAGCATCTCTTATTCTTATCTGTAAACATCATGACTGTTTTCCTCAGGTAAAGCAACGAGATGATTTTGACCTCAACTTCCCTCCGGCAGTACAGAGCTGCTGTGCAGCAAACAGGTGTCAGCAAGACCCCTCAAGCAGTCCTCTTGATTTCTCGTTTCCCTATCAATACATGATTTGGGGCTGCTCTGTTCAACCTCCCAGAGCAATTAATTGTTGCATAATATCTCCTCTTGTCACAAGCACCGCACCACGGGAAGAATCCTGACCCACTGGCAGAACCAGCATGAAGGAGGAATGTGGGACCTCCCTACACCTCCCTCCTCAGTATTCATTTGAAATAAGTTCAGAAAGGCACAGAAGAGACAGAACTTAAAGACAGAGAACACAACCTGAATTTTCTTCTAACATAGAATCACCAGGTTGAAAGAGACTCATCCGATCACCAAGTCCAACCATTCCTATCAAACACTAAACCATGCCCCTCAGCACCTCGTCCACCCGTCCCTTAAACCCCTCCAGGGAAGGTGACTCAACCACTTCCCTGGGCAACCATGAGTCATATCTTGGTCCCAAGCTGCGAGTGGTTTTGGAGAAGAGCAATGTTCTGGAGAAGACCATTTGTCCTCTGAAATGCTATACTGGGCAAAGCGCACTGCTCTGCTGCACATGCTGGTAAAGTAAAAAATTTAACACTGGAAAAGACAACTTAAATGCAGGAAGGAGCAGACACCAAAGGAACATGCTTGGATACACCCTGGCCTTCAAGCAAGAGGTGTCGCTTTGGCATAAATCAATTATTTGACAAAGGAATCCTATCCCAGTTTTTTATCATTCAGTACATTAAAGATTATGTGGAACAATTAAACAAGAGATAAAGTTGCAAACTATCTTTTGGTATAACTTACTTTTATGTCAGCTAGCTCTTGGCTGAAAATAAATACCTGATTCACATCTATCCATGCCCACTACTGTCTTTAGAAGTTGCATCTTTCCACTTCTAAAGGCGTGTCATGAGAAAGCATATACCAAACATTCATTGCGATGCCTCCCTGAATTAGACCTGCAGTATCTCCTTTGCTGCAGGCGGAGGAGATGAAGCCAAGATGAATGAGCAGTGAAGAGGAATAGCAGTGAAGAGAATGCTCTTCCCTGAGAAAAGAATCTAGATTTCCGATGGTAAACTCCAGTTCTGGGTTCTAAACAGTCGATAACACTGTTGCTTACATGAATGCTTAAAATAGTCATCCTGTGCACCTAGGAAAGGTTTACAGTGACAAGTTTGCACAAACATGAATTCACTGCCAATGCCATTCAAACAATGTATACTCTTAAAGCAGATGACTGACAGACTGTTACCTACTATTTATGGGCAAGGTGAAGGCTTCTGCCGATAGTTAACTGCCACAGTACATAAACAATCCTCAGCTGAGAGTTAGATACATTACTTTTGTATTTTCTTTGAAGGCCAAAATAAAGTGCCCTCTTAAAAGCTTTCAGCTTTCACTTTATACGTAGCAACAATCTGCTTACCACTCATAGTAAAAATAAAATATATATCCTCGAACTGTATTTTGTTTGTACTGCAATATGAATTCCAGGTGAATGGGGAGGAAAAAAAGCAGCCTTGATAACAATCAAAACAGACAAACCATCTCTCCACAGGAGTTATTGTTGGTCATATTTGAGAAGCAGTTGGGCTCTTGGACTTCTAAAGCCAAGGAATGGATATTGTCCATGACACAGCTTAAAGCAGGCAGCAGTGCTCAAAAACATGCTCATGTGCCCCATGCTGAAGCTACTTAGAAGCTTAAAGAGGCAGGGACAAACTCAAAGCGATATAAAGCTCATATATGTGGAGGTCTGTTGAGAGTGAAGGGACCCTTCAGCCTCATGCTCTTGCTGGATCAGAGTTGAGAAGCACAGAATCACAGAATCATAGAAAAACCAGGTTGGAAGAGACCCACAGGATCATCAAGTTCAACCATTCCTATCAAGCACTAAACCATGTCCCTTAGCACTTCGTCCACCTGTCCCTTAAACACCTCCAGGGAAGGTGACTCAACCACCTCCCTGGACAGCCTCTGCCAGTGCCCAGTGACCCGTTCTGTGAAAAATCTTCTCCTAATGTCCAGCCTGAACCTCCCCTGGCAGAGCTTGAGATCATTCCCTCTTATCCTGTCCCCTGTCACTTGGGAGAAGAGGCCATTACCACAGATGGCTAAATCCATGCCACCTCTGGCTGCTGTGACTTGATATGAGACTGAAACAAAACCTGCAGGCCCTGGGGAACAAGTATCAATTTTACTGCATAAATAAATCCATCAGAGCAGCCTAATCTAGTTCAAAACTTATTCACACAAATGTCTGGTGTTTGAAAACATCTGTGAAGCACAGTTGATAAGGTATTAGAAGTTAGAAAAAGCTTTTTGTGAGTGGTTGTTTGAATGTGAGTGGTTGTGGTCTATGCTTTAGTGATATCCTGACACAGTCAGTTGTGGTGGGTTAGAGCTGGACAGTCAGAGGTAAATAAAGGGGTACTTGGTGGGTCAACACTGCAGCAAGACGCCCACACAGTGATTAGTGGCTCAATGGAACAAGCTGCAGACACAACCAGGGCAATCTAGCAATCAGGTATGATATTTACCACTGCCTTTTTGGGCTTGACTCACCCCTATACAAGCCACCATGCCTTATATCCCCCTGTATGCTTTGTCATATCTGCCTGCCTCACAAGGACACCTCAGCTATCCTAGCGCATTTCAAATTGCGCTAGACGTATGTGTCCAGGAAGCCGACCTGTGTCCTTTACACCTGCCAATAATGAGGCATAACACTTGCAATTAAAAAAACTTTGGACCAGAGTCATACAGTGCTACTGTTATTTGCAGTGCCAGGAATTCTTAAATGGCTGCATACAGAAAGAATATCATTTAATTAGAACAATGTACTTTCAAAATAATTTCTTCCAACAGGTGAGAACATGGCTCACCTGTTATATATATATATACACACACATATAACATGTACGTATGCATACACAATACATTGAATTGGCCTAAACAAACATTTGTTATCTAACAACGTAGTTATGCTTCAAAGAAAGATTTGTAATATGTCATTCCATCAACAATGGAAAAAGTAAAGCCTTCCTTCCTCCAGCCTCCTGACTCTGTTCCCAAATACCCTCCCTGAGCAGCCATTTCTCTCTGGCCTGGTGGAGGTATCTGCATGCACAAGTAGCCTGACTGCACAAAGGAAATTCCTGAGTGTGCTGCTGGTCTCACGGATGGCAGCCTCTGAAGGGGAGAATGACTCAATGTCTGCCTGCTTTTCCCCAGCAGGCCTTCTGGACTCATTTGCATCTTCTCTCCCCAACTACCAAGCTTCCTTCTGCACTGTTGAGGAGCATGTCTTTGAGATATGGATTGAAAGTGGCCAATAGGTTAAAAAAAAAAAAAAAACAAAACAAAACCAAGGCTTGAAAAAGGAAGATGTAGGAGAGACATAAGAGACTATATTGTTTCCATCTCTTGTCCATAGTACATCCAGAAAAGTAAAAGCATATAATTCTGTAGTGGTGGTTGGCCACCACAGAGCTCATAACTTAGAGCATCTTGTCCACAATGTCAGACCTAGGCTGAAATTGCCCAGCTTCGTCTGTAAGGCACAGACTTACACAATCTAATAGAGCTATAACACAAATACTCGCTTTGCATAGCTTTTCGGAGGCACTTGTTGAAAACACTGTATCATCTTTAGAGGCAATTCTACCTTCTCTTCATTTATAATCTCAGGAGATTCACTTCCAGTCACAAAACCTGTCTGAACTCTGAAGCTGTGTGAACTCTGACTGAGGTATTGCTTTCTTCGTAGGTGTAACATGGACCAAAGTTGCATCCAGATACAGTGCTTGTCTTGGGAGAGTCAAAAAGTAAGTGCAAAAAGTATAGCACTGTTTCCTAATAAAAAATAGAGTGTGCAACTAAAAGTGCACATTTCCATGCACCTTAAGTATGTCAACAACTTTCTTTGCAATAGCTTGTAAACTTCGAAGGCAAGTGCTCAGCAGTGCATAGTGTTTACTTCATAACCTGCAACAAGACCCCTTTAACACTGGTGCAGGACCAGTATTTGTTCTTGCAGACAATTAATCTCCTCTCCCTGTTTGGAACATTTTAAACTGTTCTGACACTTATGCCTGGTGCTGCCAGCAAAGATAAGGTTATATCGCCTTGAGTGCTTTAATAGGCAATCATTTCCTCACTCTCAAACCCAGCCCAAATATGACGCATAAAACTTTTATCATGATATAGGGAACACATGTCTTCTAGACACAATGAATTACACATAAAGCCACTGTAAATATCCTAAACATTTGCATTATGTTTCTACCATAGCCACCTTCTCCTCCAAGACAGTGGATGTGTTCAAGCCTAGAGCGGTGCCCACCTGGTCATGAGTTAACAGAAAGCTCAGCAGGAGCAGCATTCCCTGTTCAGCAAAGCTCAGTATTGATCTGGTCAGTCAGCTCCAGAGTTTCTTTGTTCCTTTATCACTGCAACGCTATGCTTCCCCTTGGCTGGACAATTCTCTCTGTAACACCAGGCAGACACATTTGTTTTTTTAACAGACAGCTTCACTGTGAATTCTGTTACAGAAATCTAGTGAAATTTTAAACACAATAACAATTAAAAAAAAAATCTACCTTCAGTAGGAGCTTGACGAGGTAGCTATCTATGATGCAAAAAGATATTAAGACAGGAAATGTGAGGGGACCTTTTTTAAATGCTTAATAGTGATTACAAGCATCTGCGAGGCAAGCTGAGGGAAACTGATGTACTGCACTGTGCCACTTGCTATCAAATTGCCTCAAAACTTAGTGGATCTAAACCTGAGAGGAAACTAAGTGAGGTTGAAACTTGAAAATGTAATTTCAGATACGCCTTTATTCCAACAGCATGGTGATAAACAATTGTTAAAGCATTACTGTATAAAAGTGGAAGGAGAGTGAAAATGCTTCTCCCTATTGTTCCTTTACCTGTATTTCAAAAATATCAATGTGATTAAATGTGTGAGTTAAGTTATACAGACAATGCTAGCTGAGATTTTGTGAAACACAGGGGAAGTGGCAAACCAATTTCTAACCTAAAATCTAAATCAACTCTTGCTAAAGTCCTTCAGAAGCTTTTTAAGGGCCCTTGAAGATTTAATTTTTAGAACTGAGAATCTGCTAAAAACTGCAGGTGGAGTAAGCTCACTCACCCTGGCAAAGGGGAAACACATACATGTCCTGGCATTTCCCAGTCTGCGGGGAAGAGATCCATGCAGCTGAACAGCTTGTTTACCCCGTGACTGGTCTCATCAATCCTCCCTCTGATTATAAGGCATGTGGACAGGTCTGTACAGAAATTCAGGGAGACAAGAGACTGCAGAACACGCTGGCCTGAAGAAAGGAATACACTGAAATATTTTTACATTAAAGCATTGGGAATACAAAATCCAGAGCACTGTTGTAGACTCCACTGAAACCCCTGCAGCTGGTTTCTGGATGGGGGGATGAATTAGTTGCAAGGTGCTGCTGTGTTTTAATTTAGGATGTAGGGTTTATTTTTTGTTGAACACTCTCTACTTTTAACAGGAGAAAGTAAAATTATAGGCAAGGATAGGTGAGAATAGCATATACTGGTGAAGAAAGAACCAGTGGATATGGGAGTAGGTTACAGAGCTTGTTAGAACTATTAAAGGGAGTAAAGCTATGCCCTTAGGAAATCAGGCAGCAATGGCAGAGAGAATTTTATAATGGAAAGATGCCTTGGAGAGATCCAAAGGGAATTAAGACACTGCTGTATGAAACTCTGTAGGAATGGATAAAATCCATGTGCCATGTTTTCAGCTGCTTTCTACGCATCACTTGAGAAAGAAGGTGGGAGGATTTTTTTTCCGCTTCAGCTGGGGACAGAAAGAAAAGGAAAGATACAGCTTCTCAGCCTGCTGGCCTGTTGGACATAGCACAATGTCAGACTACATGCATCTCTGGCCGCAGGCTTAAGCTTCCTTTTGAGATTTAATTGCTTCTCAAAAAAATAAGTGTCAAAGGCTTACATCGCTTTAGTTTGCAAATTTAATTAAAGGATTAGCAAAGTTTTCTTTTCCTTGCTTAAATAAAGTACTGGAGATAGGGCACAGTATTTAGCTTTATGCAGAAATACTTCCACAGTGAGCCATAATGAAATGAAACTAACTTCAAGTGTGCATAAAACATAACCAAGGAGGATATAAACACCACAGATACTAACCAGCTGGGAAGAGAGTGGTCTCACTGGGCACCATGCAGCTTGCAATGTCACAGTCTAATAGCTGAGAATATTCTTGGACTACACAGGATAGTCATCTCAGTATACCTTGGTGTTGTGTATTTGGTGTTATTAAAACTTATCCACCTGGAAAGCAGCTTTGAAAAAAATCCTGACTGCAAGTCTTATCACTCCCTGGTGCCACACTTTTTGGGCAGGCTGGCTTAAACCAAAAGATAAAAATTCTGTTTCTGTGCCTCAAGTATCCTCCTCCCTTTTATTATTCTCACTGAAGCACTTGTTTTTTCAGTGAGTGATATGTTTCAAGGCACACGGGGCCGGGAGGGGGGGAAGGGGGTGCGGTAACAAGCTGCTTAAGTTAACACATCTAAATAGAGATCTAAGGAATGATCTTTAACCTCCTCACTACAAAACAAATATTTGCACTGTGTGTCCCATCTGCTGTTTAATCCCCTGTGGTGGATCAACTCAGTCTAACCAGAGCACAGACCTTTCTCATCTCCCTTCCACCCCAGCAGTGGGGATCTCAGCTGACAAAACAACCCGACCCTCTGAGGGCACAAGCCTGGTCCCTCTGCCCTGTTGGATATCACAGGCTCATCACACCAATGTCCAGATAGGGAAGCTTACCCCTGGCTCTCACTCTCCTCCTTGGCATGATGCAGTCCAGCCAGAGAGGACCAGGGCCCTGGGAAAGGCTTAGAAAGACTGTCCTGCACAGTGTGCCAAGGCAAACACCAGCACACCACCTTAACAAACCTTTCAGGAAAAGAAGGTTCCGCATAGTAAGTTCACTGATACTCGCCTCTAGAGATTTAAACCATAGTTCTGTGGGTTTTTTTCCCCTGGTCTGAAGGAGAAGAGCTATAAATACGTGCTCGTACAATACAAGAAATATTCTGAAAAGCTCTAAAATGATAGTCAATTTCTAATTCTTTATGCAGAGAAGAATATGCAAAGACAAATATTTCAATATGTAGGCAGAAGGAAAAGCACAGTACTCCACTCAAAGTTTTATTTTGTGTTACGTAAGAGTGATATAATTATATCTAGTAATCTTCCCAGCAATCAGGACACAGTATTAAGACACTAGGTATTTGGACATCATAAGTAAAAACCAACACTGATTTCTACTTCTTTGTTGCAGATTGTGTATTTAAAATTTGTTGTGTATGTTCTCCCTTCTTTCCCAGGAATGACTCTTTTTCCTTATAGGGTATTGCAAAGTCAAACGTAAATAAACCCCACAACCAAAAAACCAAAACCATCCAACAAAAACAAAACCCCAAAAAGAAAAAAGGCTGAAAATCCACAAAAATCAGAAGTATTTTGCATTATAATGACTAGATGCAACTACCATTGTTTTAAATAAAACCACCTCATTTTATAATACCTGAAGAAATACTGTTGTTTACAAGGTAACATTTGGAAGGAGGATATTCAAAATGTTATTACAGATTCTTTGCAAGTTCCAAAGAACATAAATATTTGAAAACTATCTCTTTTAATGAAAGTTACTTTATACATACTTGTTTAAAAGACTGGCTAACTTCTATACTTCTAACTTTACAACAGATGGACAGAATGCCATCTGGGAGCACCTCTGCAACCTAAAGAAGTGAACCTGTGAGAACCTCATGAGGTTCAACAAGGCCAAGTGCAAAGTCCTACACCTGGATTGGGGCAATCCCTGATTTCAGTACAGGATGGGGGATGATGTGATTGAGAGTTGCCCTGAGGAGAAGGACCTGAGGTGCTGGTTGATGAGAAGCTCAACATGAGCCAGCAAAGTGCACTTGTAGCCCAGAAGACCAACAGTATCCTGCGCTGCATCAATAGCAGCATGGCCAGCAGGGTACGGAGAGGGATTCTGCCCTTCTATTCCTCTCTTGTGAGACCTGGACCATTGTGCCAGTTCTGGAACCCTCAGCATAAGAAGGAGATGGAGAAGTTGGAATGGGTCCAGAGGAGGATGATCAGAGGGCTGAGGCACCTCCCATAAGAGGACAAGCTGAAGAAGTTTGGTTTCTTCAGTCTGGAGAAGACCTTATAGCAACCTTCGAGTATGTCAAAGGGGCTACAAGAAAGCTGGGGAGGGACTGTTCACAGAGACTGGTGGTGATAGGACTAGGGGGATGGGTATAAACTGGAGAAGGGCAGATTTAGGCTTCATGCAAGGAGGAACTTCTTTACCATAAGAGTGGTGAGACACCGGAACAGGTTGCCCAGGGAAATTGTGGCTGCCCCAGCGCTGGAGGTGTTCAAGGCTACATTGGATTGGGCCTTAGGCAGCCTGATCGAGCGGGAGGTGTCCCTACCCATAGCAGGAGGGTTGGAACTGGCTGATCTTTAAGGTTCTTTCTAACCCAAACTATTTTATTACTCTATATTTTAGGGCTAAACTTTGTACTCTGCCAGGAGTCATGGAACAGGTGATCTCGAGTGCTATCATGAAGCACATGCAAGAGAACTGGGTGATCAGGCCCAGTCAACACGTGTTCACAAAAGGCAGGTCTTGCCAAACTAACCTGATCACCTTCTATGACAAAGCGACTCGGTGGCTGGATGAGGGAAAGGCTGTGGATGTATCTTCCTGGACTTCAGTAAAGCCTTTGACACAGTTTCTCACAGCATTCTGCTTAGGAAACTGTCACCTCTGGCTGGGACAGGCACACACTTCTCCTGGGTGGAAAACTGGTTGGATAACCTGGGCCAGAGAGTAGTGGGAAATGGAGTCATTTAAAAGGGTAAAGGGGTCATTAAGCAATGGAATGGTCTGCCCAGGGAGGTGGTAGACTCGCCTTCCCTGGAGGGGTTTGAGGTGTGGGTGGATGAGGTACTGAGGGACATGGTTTAGAGATTGGTGGGAATGTTGGACTTGATGATCCGGTGGGTCTCTTCCAACCTGGTGTTTCTATGATTCTATGATTCCATCAGAACTACGAAGAAATTAAAGTAACTGAGTTAAATTCTCACTGATTTTTACACATAGCAGACATATTTGCATATACGTTTCAGTAAATAAATAGTACTTTCACTGCAGTGAACAGAATTATTGCAACTCCTGATTCAGCTGCATTTCAGTGATTTTAAATTCATTTATACACATTGTAAGCTTTATTTTCGTAGATAAATTAATATCATTCCTATAAACAGAAATTTTGCAATACAAAGAATAATCCTCTTGTCTTGAGAATTACTTCAGTTAAAGTTGTTGCATGCCAGTCAGAAAAGTAATTGCTACTGATAATATATTTTACTTTGCATATTCTATAATGGTGTTTAAGGCACAGGTATGTATATAGGCATGGGTGGACGAGGTGCTCAGGGACATGGTTTAGTGATTGATGGGAAATGGTTGGTCTTGATGATCCAGTGGGTCTCTTCCAACCTGGTGATTCTATGATTCTATATAACCACATACAAAGAGGCAGTGACAGCATATGCAGAGCTCTGTCTCTCTACTTCTCTTCCATCAAAATGGCCCACCAGTTTTTGTTGCTAACCTGTGGCACTGTGATATCTACAGGCAATACTTTCAAGACAAGGTGTACAAAGGCATTACAATTTTTATGTTAAGAGCAGGGAAGTCAGAACAATGAAAAAGCTTAAGAAAGTGATAAATACCATCTTCAAAAAAATGGATAAAAGTCATAAAGTGTAGAGGTCTTTCAATGAGACTGTGCCTTTTGTACAGCACAAAGTTGTATTTTTCACATCATTATAAGATTTTAACAATGTCAATAACATGCTGACACAGGCAGTAGGGGCCAATACTTTGTGTGGGTTTCCAAAAATATTAATAGTTACACTAAATGATTCACATTTCTTTATTGAAGGCAAACCCAAGACTAGCATGAATTCCCATTATAAACAAGGACCACCTCAGTACGAGTCACTCTTCCTTCTCCTTACTTTACTCGACAGCTGTCAGTATACAGGATCACCTTGCTGACTCAGCACACAGTCAAAATATTATATCAACTCATGAACTGTCATTTCAGTGGTATTACAAGCTTGCTTCAGTTGCTTCAACTGGCCCTACTGCTATGCAATTGAATTACCTAGAAGACAGTTGTGAATTAATTGCATGCAAAATACTCTGTGGCATTCATCTATGCATGTACTTCTACATCAGAACAGCTTCCTGATATGCTGTCATTCAGAACTCCATCTGGAGTACTGTGTCCAGTTCTGGAATCCTCAACATAAGAAGGATATGAAGCCGTTGGAACAGATCCAGAGGAGGCTTCAGAGATGATCAGAGGGCTGAAGCACCTCCCATATGAGAACAGGCTGAGAGAGATGGCCTTGTTCATCCTGGAGAAGAGAAGGCTCAGAGGAGATTTTATTACGACCACCTGAAGGGGCTACAAGAAAGCTGGGGAAGGACTGTTCAAAAAGGCTTGTAGTGATAGGATGAGGGTCAATGGATAAAAACTGGAGAGGGGCAGATTTAGACTAGACATAAGAATTTCTTCAAAACAAGGCCGGTGAGACCCCAGCCCAGGTTGACCAGAGCAGTGGTGGCTGCCCCATCCCTGAAGGTGTTCAAGGCCAGGATGGATGGGACCTTAGGCAGCCTGATCTAATAGGAGGTGTCCCTGTCCATGGCAGGAGGGTTGGAACTAGATGATCTTTAAGGTCCCTTCCAGTCATAACTAGTCCATGATTCTATGATTATTGCTTTGATTTAAAGATAGGGCACATCTCTAAGATCATACATACCACTACCAAAACTGAACTTCAAATTGTCTATAAGATAAAGTTTATTATGCAGTACTTTAAGGGAAAAGAAGGGAAAAAAACCAAAACTCCAAACAAACACAATAACAGCTTCTCATCTTACCGTCCCAGAGGAGGAGTCGTGCTCTGACAGACCAGAGAAGTCCCAGCTTACCACAACAAAAGAAATTAAAAAAAAACTCCTACAAAATTAATGCCTTTCCCCATTTTCCAGCAACTCTTTGTTTCTTTATACCCCTTTTGCACTGTACGCTACCAAAAGCCAAGGAAGGTCTATATGGCTGCCTGTCTAGACTATGCTTCATCTCATTCTCCGCAAATGTACCCAAGTGAGCTCTGGACTCATCACATCCTCACACAGCGCTCACCCTGCTAACAAGTGCGGCTGCCCCATGTCAGCAGAAAAAGGCTTAGATAAATTTGCTGTGCAGTTGACTACAGATATATCCTAAAACTAGTAGTAAACAAATCTAATAATAGTATGCACCTCCTTACAGTGCATTCTCAAATGGTCATCACTTTTCACTTATCAGTTAGGAATTGTAGAAACTAGCACCAAAAAAAAAAAAAAAACCACCAGCAGCTTTTAACAATTACTTTGTGTATAAATAAGAAACCTTACTGGGATAGTAAGATAACTTCTATTTTTGAACTGAGTAGGGATAAAATAAAGTTATTTCCAACGTGATCAGAGCCATTAACAGAAAAGCCTGCTGTAATTGCTTTGTACTTGATGTACAAGCAGGCCAGCAATACTGTGTCCATTTCCCCATTCTTAAATGTATTTCTTCATTGTTTTCAGACTGCATTCAGGTGTTTTTTCGTGTCAGAGCATAGTCTGAATCCTCGCCTGAGGGCACAGAGTCTTGGTAATACATAATACTTAGCACATACAGGAATTTAGTAATGGCTTATTAATTCCCTTTGAAAACTATGATCAGAGGTCCTTAGATCCAATGCACTGCATGTGTGTACATTAATAACAGAGTATTAGATTCACTGGGCTTCACAATGGGTGATAAACACACATGTGTAACCAAACCTTAATAGACTAGTTTTCTTCTTCAGCTATTCCAGTTCAGATAAATATACTGCACATGCTGGAAAGAGATGATCATATTGATTGCTGTTATCTGAGTAGTCAAAAAACTATTCGTTTAAAAGGCTACTTTGCCATATGCAGAACCTGGGAAAAAAGATTTTGCTGAAGCTTAGCAACTGTTTATCACAGCTAAAAAAATCACAACCCGGTCTGCATGAAGCTCTTCATATTGGAAAGGCTAATTCAATCACCTGAGATGACATTATTTCATATTCATCTGACATGCATTATTCAAAAAAAAATCTTACATCACTTACTAAAAAAAATACAAATGTTCACCTCTCAAAGACCACTAAAAGTCATTTTATTCTTCTTCTTATAACAAAACCAAAATTATATTTTATTTCAATTCTTTCCACTTAATAAAATATTTCTTCTTAATACAGCAAACTATTTCCCACAGTTTAAGTACGTGAACATCATTGTCCATTTTCACACCAAGATACTTCAACTGGTTATGTCTATAAAAGGAAAACCAATTTGGAAATCACATTCTCATTTGAAATTTGGATTTGATAACTTCAACTAAAAAAAATAAAAAGCAGTTTTGGTTTATTCCAGATTTACTCCAAATTTGACAAAGCACTGTGCATGCCAGTTGCATAGTTCGAATAGCCTCTTTCACCTCCTCTTAAAATACTCAAATATTATTTAGAGTGTCTTTCTCCACACTGTGCCAGAAAGCTCTAAGATGAAGACAGAAGCTAGAATTGAAAAGGAAGCAGGCATGTGTGAGAATGACATCAGAAAACAAAACATGATCAATCCACACTTTGTGCTGCTGCTTTGAAATATACCAGTTGCACCATTAATCTAATCAGTGGCAATTAATCTCCTGTTCAGCCACACAACAGATACCTTCTTAACTTTCTAGAGTGCATAAAATTTAGGAAGTGTTCTACAAACCCAGTGAATTTTAAACTCATTAATACTAGAACAAGTAAAGTCTCTTTATGGCATTCTTACAGCAATAAAGCATAGTCAAGACACAGCTACATTTCTCCAACACAGAGGAGAATTTTGTTAGAAACTGAAGTACAATAATGTTTAAAGACATTATTTTATAAATAAAAGATTTACCTAATAATGTACCAACATAATTTTCCATGTTCTCTAAACATATCAGAAACTAAATCCAATGCCAGCAGGTATTTTAAAATTAAGAAAAAGGGTAGGAAACACTTCAGGGAACCAATGTGGAGTGAGAAAATTGCACACTATCAGGAAGCGCATGTGGTGCATCATATCATAATGTGGCACCTCTTATCTCTCCGAAGGCAGAAAAGTCAACTTAACAGAACTAGAACTACACCCTGATAGAATCTATTAGTCTCCAGACCTACATTTTGCATTTCCAATTTTTCCATCTTTAAGCATGATTTGAGGATTAAAAACTGTCCTTTCTTTCATCTTCAGGTTCACACATATTTTTCCACTTCTGTAGTTCCTGAGAATCATTTATCTTCCATACTTCAGCAAAAGTCTTTTGGTTTTTTCTGGGGAGGAAAAAAAACTCAATCAAAATAAGGACACATTTTTAAATTATGTACATCAAACTTTGAATGCCATACACTCATCAGCAAAATTTTATATACCATCAAAACCTGAAGCTTGCAGAGTTCAAAATGCTACGTGATCTTTAAACAATCATTTAATATTTTCTCACATATGTCGTACTGTTCTAGGACAATGAACAATTTGATTTTATAACTAACTTACAGTACTAGAATCACTGAAAAGTTGAAATGAAACACAACGCAAGAGTAACCATTAAAGAACATAAACAGCATTGTAGTTTGTACCATGTAACTTTCAGCATTCAGCTTCTACAAATTTACACTATTAAAATCATAGATATATACTGCAATTTCAAAATAAATGAGTACACATCCTTCCTATTTTCTTTTCAATATTTTCTGATTTAAGAAGAAGTCATAAGACTAATAACCAGACATTTAGAATGGGATAATACACATTCCTGACAACAAAGATGTCAAGACTGGATAGAATTACCCAGTGGATATTCATAAATAATATGAATATAGTTTAAAAAAAAATGGCAAGGCAGCTGGTCTGTGAGTACTATGACAGCACAAGTACAGTGCTAGGAACAGGTCTGAGTTTGATTCTGAAGATCATTATAATTTTTATGTCCTACCATAGATAAATTATATGCAGTTTAAAATTTCTTAAAGTCATTTTATGGGAAAAGGTGTAAAAGAATATTTTGACACCTAGATGATATAATAGCAAGTGAAAGTGAACAGGAATATGTAAAATCATAAATAAAATATTTCTATTATGATCTACATAGGAGAACTGGGGAAAAAAAAGAATTACTTAGTACAACAATTTATGCACTGTGAAATCATCAGACACATTTTTTTTTTCTTTATTTTCCACTGACTTGAGTTCCAGAAGCATGAAGTTCCCTCCAAAGAGCTTACAAGAGGTCTATAATGAAGGAATAACCTGTGCCTGTCAAACCTGACAGATCAGCAGCTGCTGTGTGGTGCACGTCTCTTGTCCTTGACCCCCTACACAACATTGTCTCTCATGGAAAGGGAAGGTAAAAGTGTCAAACTACACATGGGGTTGTCTGGTATGGCAGGCAGGGCTGCAGTCTCAACATTACATTTACTCTAACAACAGCTGCCAGAATCAAGAGCCTCCTACTTGTCTTGCTACCACCCTTTCCTTCTCTAGGAAGCAATGCCTTAAGGTTGCAAAATACAGCTCTAAGACGAACTCCAACCACCAGCCCAATACCACTCTGCCAACGAAACCATGACCCAAAGTGCAACTTTTTCACATTTTGTAACACCTCCAGGGAAGGGGACTCAACCACTTCCCTAGGCAGCCTCTTCCAAAGCTTCACCACTCTTTTGGTGAAGAAGTTTTCCCTAATATCCAATCTAAATCTAGACTGACACATGTTGAGGCCATTTCCTCTCCTCCTACCACTTTTTCCTTCAGAAAGAGACTAACACCCACCTCTCCACAACCTCCTTACAGGCAGTCATAGACAGCAATAAGGTCTCCCCTCAGCCTCCTGTTATCCAGGCTAAACAACCCCAGTTCCCTCAGCCGCTCCTCATAAGACCTGTGCTCCAGACCTCTAACCAGTTCTATTGCTCTTTAATACATCACATGGAACACCAGGAACTTCTGTGATATCAACTGGAGAAAGAACGACTCTTCACCTGGATCAGATTCTTGACTTGGCCTGTTCTGTGATTATGCCCAAACCAGCCTTGGCACCACACAGAAAAGGGTAGGGAGAAATCCCTGCAGCAGCAGCATGTGGAACACGCTCTAGCAGCTCAGGCAACAGCAGTCTGCAGTGGAGTGTGTGCTGCAGGGGCTTCCAGCCTTAGTCAGGATACTCTTGTGCATCATTGTTTTAGATCATGCATTTATTCTTTTTCACTTTAAGAATACAAGTAAACTACATATTGAAAGCTAAAACATAGATGGTAGCTTACATATTCAAAAGCTGATAAACGGTATCAGTTAAGTCCCACAATTAAGATTGCCCAGTCACCCTCCAATCTGTCACTCTATGGGCAAAGTAAATCAGTTTAACTACATCATCACAAACACTTTTACTCATCGGAATGGTTGGACTAGAAGATCCGATGGGTCCCTTCCAACCTGGTTGTTCTGTGATTCTGTGATCATTTGTTTAGTATGCAATTAACTCTCTTTTCAGCAATGGAGACACACTAGAACTCTGTTTGCTCCCTGTCCCAGTAAACATGCTAGCATGTGTTTCATAGAAATAAATGAAGACAAACAAAAGGAAATTTCGCACGTTTTCATGTCATTACACAGTAACTCTGGCCTTATAGCTCATACTACCACCTTTCTGAACAATAACTTTTCTTTCTTTTTAGAACATTATGTACCCTAACAAAATCCTAGCCAAATGCTGGGTCCTGCACTTGGGGCACAACAACCCTGTGCAGCTACAGACTAGGAGAAGTCTGTCTAGAAAGCTGCCTGGAGGAGAAGGACCTGGGGGTGTTGGTTGACAGCAAATGAACATGAGCCAGCAGTGGCCCAGGTGGCCAAGAAGGCCAATGGCATCCTGGCTTGGATCAGAAACAGTGTGACCAGCAGGTCCAGAGAGGGTACTCTCCCTCTGTACTCGGCACTGGTGAGACCGCTCCTGGAATCCTGTGTTCAGTTGTGGGCCCCTCACCACAAGAAGGATGTTGAGGCTCGGAAGCAAGTCCAGAGAAGAGCAACAAAGCTGGTGAAGAGGCTGGAGAACAAGAGGAGCGGCTGAGAGAGCTGGGGTTGTTTAGCCTGGAGAAGAGGAGGCCGAGGGGAGACCTCATTGCTCTCTACAACTACCTGAAAGGAGGTTATGGAGAGGAGGGAGCTGGGCTCTTCTCCCAAGAGACAGGGGACAGGACAAGAGGGAAAGGCCTCAAGCTCCACCAGGGAAGGTTCAGGCTGAATATTAGGAAAAAAAATTTCACAGAAAGGGTCCTTGGGCACTGGTAGAGGCTGCCCAGGGAGGCAGTTGATTCATCTTCCCTGGTGTTGTTTAAGGCAAGGGTGGATGAAGTGCTGAGGGTCATGGCTCAGTGTATGATAGGAATGGTTGGACTCGATGACCTGGTGATTCTCTTCCAACCTGGTTGTTCTATGATTCAATGATTGTATGATTCTATAATAGAGTTAAGACACCAGATTAGTGCTGGTAATCTGTTGCTTTACTTTTGTCAGTTAGGGACTCTTATTTCCAATTAACACTAGGTACTATATTATGTCTCTTCAATACAATGTTTTTATTTTGTATTTCTAAAAGAAGATAAAAACTAGCATTAGGCACTTCAAAATGATCGCTTATTCCTACAAAAAAATTAGTACTTTAAATTTTCTCACAAGCAATTATTCTGTCATAATTAGTTGTGGTCATCAGACACAAAGATCTTTATTATATTTCAGTTTTGCCAATCAAATTGCCACTGAAAATAATGACAACAAAAAAATCAGTGGAAATAATATCAGTATCAGCACATAATTCTACACTGCATAAACAATACTACAGGTTTAAAAAAGATGATGCTATTTGATATATACAGGAACTTTTATAACTAGTCTAATATATACAGTACATAAACCCCTAATTAAAATTGGTTATCTGAAAAGGATTAAAATCTCTGGATGTTCAGCAAGATTTTGTGTCCCTGGAGGGCAATCAAGATATATTATAAATATTTATTTTTAATATAAACCAGAAGAATAATATCCTCATTCCCTTCTATATTATAGTATACAGGTAATATTTCAACTTCCAAATTGAAAAATATACATTCCAAGTTAAATCCAGTAATATTTTCACTACCACTAGTGAGAACAGAAACAGGTATTAGAGGATAGTTATATTTCAAAATTTCTGAAAGCAGTGGAAATACATACCTGGAAGAATAAATTTGCTAGTATGTGCCATAAGAAAATAAAAAAAATAGTTTATCCCTAATGCATTTAGTTTTTTCCAATCTTGTTTCAGAGGACAGCAATTAACCTCTGATATAATAGCTAGCCATAAAATCTACAACTTTGATTGAAATGGATAGCACAATTTCCTTAAAACTTCTTTTCTAAGTTTTGTTTCACTGTCTCTTCCCTGAAGGGTAGGAGGATACCGGAAGTAGGGCTTTTTCTTCTTTTGAGGTGCATTGTACTTCATAACTGAAGTTTCACTGGGGAAAACAAAAAAAAAAAGAAATCACAGTTGTTCTGACCTTTTAATATTCACTGTTGTCTCCAGCTCCTTTGATTTGTGAGCTGCCCTCTTCAAGACTTCTTCAGGAATATCTGCCAGTTTGGCAACATTTAGCCCATAACTCCTTGCAGAGACTCCTTTAGTTATTTGATAAAGAAAAGTGATAAATTCAGGATTCTCTTCATCTTCAGATCCTAAAAAAATAAAATCAAAATTAAAAACTCCTCTATTATGTTCATAGAATATAGTAGATACTATGGTCTCATTATCATTCATGCTTCCTGTGCCCATGAGACTCAAAAGTCTTTACAATACTTTCACCTGGTGCTTGTTAAGTAGACCTATGACTGCAAAACTTTTTATCTTTTTAAGTCAAATTGATTAGTTGTGGTATAACAGCGATATTGTATCCCACATGTGCTGAGCAATGACAGAATACAAGAAGAGTCAATAATCTCACAATTACAAAGTTCATAACTACAGTACAACAAAGTTTACTGCCTACCAGGAAGCTAGAAGACATAGAAAATGCTTAGGGAAAACCCAGGCTTGGGATGGTGGATCTTCTGCTAGGGATTCCTTCTATTCCATGACAATAAGACAGGAACATAGGAGCTGTCATTATAAATTTGATTGATTTTTCCTCTTTAGACATGCTTGTTGCATTTCTGCACAATCCAGGGCTCATGTAAAGTACAGAAAAACTATGGATTCGTTAACTGCCATTCATTCTTCTGCCTTAAAAATGCAGGGTTTTAGAAACAATGGATATTTCCATAAATACTGATAACTCGAGCTGACTTGATATTAGTGATCCAAAGCAAACATTGGAAAAACACATGCCATAAAACTCACCTTAAATAAAACAATTAAAATGATAATACAAAAGGAGCTAAAGATACAGGCAGAGTAAGAAATTTAGGTGTGTTGTTGCTTGCAGACTATGGTACTATACCTGTTATGTTTTCTGTAACAAAATGGTAAACTACAAACAATCTGAAGGTTCAGGTCAACTCACATTTAAAGTAAACAGGCTGAAGGAGCACACTGAAACAAAAAGTATGGGGTTTCAT
The DNA here is from genome assembly GCA_033558105.1 of Coccyzus lansbergi. Taxonomy (NCBI): domain Eukaryota; kingdom Metazoa; phylum Chordata; class Aves; order Cuculiformes; family Coccyzidae; genus Coccyzus; species Coccyzus lansbergi. Next base: position 210,296 of record JAUMJK010000021.1, on the reverse strand, counting down.
GCACACAATGCTTAAGGAATAGTAAGTATTGATTTTTGATAAAATCTCAACAACTGCCTGAGAGTATCAGAGATCAACAGTTCAATTACTGGACTCTGTGATAAAAGTACATATTGATGCTCAGGAGAGTGATGCTCTTAATGGGGAACATGGCTAGTGATCACCTAAACACAACATTACTTTGAAATTTATGTTCTCAAAGTTAACACATATTTCAGGGATCCCTGCTTCTAACATTAAACACAATACAAAAGCCAAAATCTTCCTCTAGCCAAACCTTAAATTTTTAAACAACTCTCTGAAAAACACTTTTAAAGTAAGAAGTTATATCTTAAAAATGCCTTCTCCCAGTTAGTTGACGATGTCAGCAGATTATTAAGAAGGTTATTATCATGCCAATTTTTAAAAAGTTCTAGAATTATTCAGGGAACAGGCCACTACTAGGCAAACAGAAAACCCAGAATAAGAGTGGAATTGTTAAGCACCTGATTAAACCTGACTCAAGCAAAAAAATAAAAGCAGTTTGTATGGAGGGAAATCCTACATCACAAATCTGTTGTACATTTGGAAACCATGTGAATAAGAGAGATCCAGTGGATAAACTTTATGCAGTTTTTCGAAAGAGTTTTGACATGATTTCTTCATCAAATGTTCTTCTGAAAACTAAGTAGCCGTAATCTAGAAGCCTTTGCATTTGTAAATAATCAGTTAAAAGATAGGAAGCAAACAATAACAGCCAGTTATCACCATGAAGAGGGATCATCACTGCAGTTAGACAGAGCTGTTCAACATACCCATTATCAAACCATAAAAGAATTAAGCAATAAGGTGACAAATTTTAGTGTAAAATACTCACTATTTTAGAACAGTGACAGGAGGAAGAAGTAATGCTGTAATTCTTCTGTTTGGTAAGACCAGAACTGAATGGGATTTATGATAATCAACATACAAAACTATGCATGGCACAGAAAGGATGAACGGAGAGTATTCCTCTACCTCTTCCAACTCAAGAACCAGGACCATCAAGTGAAGCTACATGTTGTTTTGCAAGAGTTTCAAAGCAAACAAGAGGGTATGGTTCTTCATACGCTATAGTATTAAATTTTAGAGCTCCTTGACAAAGTAGGATGAAAATCCTAACCGTACACAAGGATACTCAGGGAAACTAGGCAACCTTGTTGAAATGAAATCCACTGCAGATACTAAAAAACAGGAAACACAGCTAGCTCTTGAAGCCCCCCTAAATAGCAAATGTTTGCCGACAGTGAGATCTTCTAGAAAAAGATGCCATATGTTCGATTCCTAATCTCTCTTCCCTAATCCTTTGTATTTGTCTGCTGTGAAAAGCAGGATGCTGGGCTGGGTGCATCTGACCTAGCTCAGCCATCCTTACATTAAATATTAAACAAAAACAGTTGTTCAGTTTTCAAGCTCTCCCAAAATGTGTGTGTCAGTTGATACTCTAGTGAGTCTGGATGAAAACTTTCACATTGAGGTTTAAATCACCATAACAATTTTACAATTACTTCCTATAGCCTCAGTGCCAGAATCTCAGTTGGATATATACTGTACCGTTTTGTTCAGCACTTTCTTCTTCATTCACCAAGAAAGCCATGTGGTAATTACCAACTTTTTCTGGATAGATCTTCTCTAGCTCACAAACTGGGAGATAGTGAGTGACAAATAGTGTCAGTGACTCCACCTACAACAATAAAACAGATACCTAAGAAGGACTGCCCTTATTTTTTTTTTTTCTTAATAAGAGTAACATAGAACTGGTATCTTTTATCCATATGCCTTTGCTCCAGAATTAGACATGACACATTTCTCCAAGGAAATACACACCATGTTGATGCCAGCCTATCATAGTACAGGCTGAAAAAGCATTCACAAGAATATGCCAGACTGAACACTTACATCTCTAATAAAATGTTCAAGCGTAGCATAAGCAATAGCAATTCCATCGTGTGTGCTAGTTCCTCTTCCTAATTCATCCAAGATTACTAGTGATCTTGAAGTTGCTTTTCTTATTATCTCAGCAGTATCTGTCAGTTCTTCCATAAAGGTACTTCGGCCTTTGTAAATATTGTCTGTTGCACCCATTCTGCATCAGGATACAAAAGAGATCAATTTATTAACTTCAAATAAATGCCACATAATGCTGAAAAAAAATACAATAATGAAACCATTTTGCTATAAATCTCTTGTGGTTAATCCAAGCAGGGCAGCAAAACCCAGGAAAAACATCCATCTTCCAGAACAATTACTACTTAGGAAAAATAGCAACAATCGCACATGACAGATGTAAGGGTACTCTAAAAGACTGCAAAGTCCAGAGAGAGTTACTCCTGTACCATTAAATAAGGGCTTGCAGGCATTCCCCAAAACAACAACGTATACTGCCCCTATGGGCATCTGGGGACGGTTAGGTTGTAGTGAAAACAGAATTTTTTGGGGCCATCGGTGATCTAGCCCCACTGTAAATCCACAGACAGGAATTTCAGCATCCCATGTCAACTACAGCATCAGGGTGAAAAAGAAGAGGTAGCCAAAGGCATATTTCCTAGCATGCAATTCTTCCACCTTGACAAACAAGTATAAGGCAGCCTGCTCTTCCCTCAAAAGGACCCTGGGAATCCATATAAGTCAGATCACAAGGACTTATACTACAAATGTAGCTATGACAAATAATTTAATCTTTTGGTTTAGTTTGACTATCTAATTGGTATGCTTTTTAATTGCTCACAACACCTGAAAATATAAATATTAGTATTTCCATGTAGAGATAGAGGGGTCGCTCATAAGTGCAGGCATTTGTGCATCCAAATATATGCAGCAGTAAGTTCCTTCAGACAGTAACAAAATACCAATTATTTCCCCTAATTACAAACGGCACAGAATCTTACTAGCATGGTTAAGGGTGACTGTTAAAGAAAGATTTCTCTCATCATCCTTTTACAGATTGTCCTTAAACTTAACAGACTCCATGCAGGTGAGCTTCTCCTCTGCTCCACCCACATATATGCACACACATATACATACAAATTCTATCGTGTCAAACAAGTCTTCTATAGCTATATTTCAGATTCATGAAACCTTCAATCCTCAGTTCTATCTCAGGTTGTAAAACTGCAGTTTTCATCTGAGAAATCTGTTGATAATTCACCCTGGTTTTCTCTTCTTCTGAAACTTTCCTGACCTATTCACGTAATATGCTTTCTATCTCGAAAAAAGAACATTCTCTTTTTCCATACATGTTTTTCAGTTACACTAATAACATCACAATAACACTTCTGAGATGGGTTATGATTAGCAAGACACTGAGTAGGGCTGTAAAAATAGATTTGTTCACTCTCATCAGCCAATAATATAGTTACATACAAGCCACATTGATTTAAGGAGAACTGACTCATGGGCTTAGCATATTACATTTTCAGATATAACAGCTGGCCACAACAGTATTTAAAACCAATCAAAACCTTTAAAGAAAATCCCAATATAGCTTTTTTCTCTCAGTCTTCTGCTGCACCTCTCTCCAATATAATTGCTACTGTTGCCTAAAGAATCACTAACAAGGTACTCATCATATTATGAGGATCTCATGATTGTCAACAGTAATTGACTACCCATAACAAAACCTAGCAGGCTAGACACAGTACTATCATGATTTCTACATATTCTCTGGATCCCACTTGGAAATTTGGCAGGGTGGTGTGCATAACTTCACAGTATGCACATCTTCAGTTATAAACTAATTTTGGTTGGACATGGGCATTATGATACAATGAGTATCTGATTATTTTTTTTTTTAGTTAATTGAGTATGTGTGTATGTACACACACATCAGGCATACTCTGGAATAAAAGTGTTTTGCACATACACTAATTAAACTTTACATTAATGTCACTGAATTAAATATATAAGTCAGCATATCAAGGCATTGTGAAGGGGCATTTTATTTATCCATTTACTACTGTAATCTTTTCAAATGCTGGGTTAAGAACTATGAACATACTGGTGAATTTCTAACAGTGCCTCCAACAGCCCCGAGACCCTTTTCTAGTTCGTTTCAGTCATCACATATTACTGTGAAATCAAATAATCCCCCTTTATTGCAATATTGCACAGGTCTATAGAGAGCAACATAAATTAGATCTACTTTTAACTCTATTAACTACAAATAAGTTCATGAGAACAAAAAATATTTTTTAGGCGCAAACATGCTCTAGCTCCATAATGGGTAACTTAGTTTCCAGGCCTAGGATTACTAGTCTTATGATTTTATCATTATTTTTATTTGGCACTTCATTATAGAGACGGCATCTATATAACCAGACTATCTGTTCTGCATCTATAATGACTGCACTGAGAGTAGTACACTCTATTTTTCTACTGGATTGCATCACTTCCACAGAGCTCTCAAAATCATTTAGTCATTTCTTATCCAGTCTGTATTTACTAAAATAACTTTCAGAACTTCCTTATTCAAGATATATACAGAAATTAATATTATACTTCTCCTGTTGCTAGCAACAGCTGGTAAAGAAGCGTTTCTTTTCAGCATCTTAATATGTTCAAATCTGACTCAGGCTTATTTACAAAAAAACCCCACATACTAATCTTAAAATAAACGTGTATATCTTAAAAAATGTACTTATAAATTACAGAAACACTCTTAAGTGTTGTCCTTTGAAAATGGATAAAATTGTTCTTTCTGCCTCTGCACTATACACTTGAATTACAGAATCACAGAATCACAGAACAACCAGGTTGGAAGGGACCCATCGGATCTTCTAGTCCAACCATTCCTATCTAACACTAAACCAAGTCCCTCAAGACCTCATCCACCCGTGCCTTAAACACCTCCAGGGAAGGGGAATCAACCACCTTCCTGGGCAGCCTATTCCAATGCCCAATGACCCTCTGTGTGAAAATCCTCCTCCTAATCTCCAGCCTAAATCTCCCCTGGCGGAGCTTGAGGCCATTCCCTCTTGTCCTGTCCCCTGGCACTTGGGAGAAGAGCCCATCTCCCTCCTCTCTACAACCTCCTTTCAGGTAGTTGTAGAGAGCAATGAGGTCTCCTCTCAGCCTCCTCTTCTCCAGGCTAAACAACCCCAGCTCTCTCAGCCGCTCCTCATAGGTTCTGTTCTCCAGCCCCTTCACCAGTCTTGTCGCTCTTCTCTGGACTTGCTCCAGAGCCTCAACATCCTTCTTGTGGTGAGGGGTCCAGAACTGGACACAGTATTCAAGGAGCGGCCTCACCAGTGCTGAGTATAGAGGGGACCTCTGGTTTTTTAAACTTTGGTGATAAGCAAAATTAGCCTAGAAACAAGTAAGAACCAGTGTCTCAATGTGGGTAATTGCATCTGTAACACTAGCAGTTCATATAAAGGAAGGCATTGCTCCCTAAGGCATTAATATTACTACTGATACAACAATATATGCTATATACAATGAAGTATATGAATATGCTGATACAATGAAGTATTTGAGACAAAGTACCTATTCCTTAAACAATTCTTCAAGTTTACATCAGGAGCAAGAAATCCCACTAAGTCTCTACAAGATTCAGTTGCTTTGAATTCACATTTTAATGTGCCTTGCCTCCTATACAGTTTTATACATCAAAATATTAAACTTTTCCTAAAATAAGCAACAAAATTGGTTACATTTTAATGGTGCATTTATCACAACATGACAAGAGGGTGAAATATACAAAGTGGTGTGAGTTGTCCCTGAATGATACAAGCATGTTATGGATTATCCATATTTTCTTTTCTTCTCTCAATTCAAAGGGGAAAATATAGCCAGAAAAAGGGGTTACAATAGAATAAGGTACTCACAAAAGCAAACCATTAGAGCAAGAACAATGCCACCCAGCCTCAACAGCTCTATTTCTCTGTTTGTTACAACACCAACTGCTGGAAGTAGTGACAAAATTAATATAAAAACTTCCATTTCTGGTATGGAATTTCAAATGTCTACCTTGAGAAAGGTGACAGCATTCTGCCCACAAGAAGCATGCAGACATCCAATGAGAAAAAATTTCTTTATAGTGCTCCATCACTCCTCAGCAAATGCAATCTGGCTTGAAACCGCTTGTTGTAATGCCTCTTTGACAACCAATCAAATTTCATAAATTTAAATACATTTACAATGTAAGGAAAAAAAATGAACAGGAGGCATTGTATCTTTTCACTGCTAGATTTCAAGTAGTGAAGACTCCTGTTTATAGCCTCAGGAAAAAAAACAACAGGGAGGGGCAAAGCTTTCACGAAACTTTTTTTTTTTGAGAATAAATTTGATGACATGCAGCAGTAACTAGCTTTATTTAAACCTAGCTCTATATGCTTTATCTGTATGTGACACCTTAGACAAAAAGATACAGACTTCCTTATTCTACAATATAAGCAGAACTCACATAGTTGTTTTTCAAACATGCTCTCCCAAGTCAACACGTGCACACAGTACTGATCTTTTCCAATGCAAATGCTTATTATCCTGGGAGGGTATCCTAGGATATTTTGTCCAAAAAGGCTCTAATAATGTTGGGAATTATTTTTAATGATACAAACTATTCCACTGATAAACCACTAGAATTAAATAGCATAACTTTTTCACTTGCATCTCAAGAATTTTTATGTTGACTAGTCAGTTTCTACATAAATTCGCCCTCAACAGGCAAAACTAATATTGCTAAATGAAGTGGTACATAAACTTATCTCAAAGTCTGGTACTTTCAAGCATTTCATCAGCTAGATACATCTCAAGGCATTGACAGCCATCCACAAAAAAAAAATCATATGGAAGAAGAAAATTGAAATTGAGGCCACTGAGGTCTTCTTGGAGCTCCTTCTCTGAGCACCCTGTTATTAAAATTAAATTAAATTATATTTAAGATTTTTCACCTTGATTTTAAAAATACACACTTGACTTCAGCAGTTCATCTACAATACTTGATAGAGATATGAAACCTAGTGCCTATCACAGAAAAAGAAACTTAAGTTGCACAGAGTCTCTACACACTGCATTGACCATTTTCAAGAGAAGGCACTCAGTTTCCCAGGTATGGTCTGTCATCCCTAGGATCAGAATTGAAGCCAGACTTCACCTCAGAATGTGCTCATAATCAAATTATATAGTCAATCAACATTAAGAGAAAATTACTCTTTTCCCTGAGAAGATCTTAAATCTAAGAGTGCTGCACTCTCAACACCAACATGACAGATATTCTTTCTGTGATTCAAAAAGAACACTAAGAAAAAAAAAATACAATAAATACACAATGTCAGCTTAAATTTCTACTCACTTCCTCTCACACAAATCTCTTCTATAGTGCCTTTTCAAAGACCACAATAATTTGAACAAGAGTTATTTAAATTAAAACAACTAGGTTATAGAAAGAAAGGATTAGGTGGAGTCTTCCCTTACATATTATTCCTTCTGTTGCACAGGACAATCCTCTACAACATTTTTGATCAACATTGTATGGTTAATATATCTTTAAAAGATCTCCTAACAACTGTTCCATAACCTTTCTTTTTTTTTACAGAAAACACTCTTCCCACCTGAAGTTTCATGTGGTTTCTGCAGAAGAAAAGCTGTCACAGAAGTGCATTAACAGACAATGATGTTCATGAGAATAGAAAAACTTGATACTGATCCTGACATGGAGAACACAAGCACAATTTCATTTCGACACTTAGGTAAAACTTCTCAATTAAACCAGGTTACTGTCTATTAGGCATCTAAACATCACTTATTGAGACCTCACAGGTTAAAAATCTGAAGCAGTGTGCAAACTGAGCTGCCATGAAAATGAAAACGAGCATTCTAAATGGAGGACTGGCAGGCTGAATATTGCATGTCCTCTCCTACTGCTGTCACAGGAATCCCATCATTTTAACCAGAACAATCACTCAGTTTTGCCCAGAAAAGTGATTTGAAACACTCATACTGTCAATAAGAATTTCTCAGGGGTTAGTATAAAAGTAGTCCAACTTCAGCATTGCGATTTCTGGCTACTTTCCATATACAATGGAAATTTATCAAGTAATTCTTTAAAGATAGAATCTGCAAATTTTTAACAGTTCACTGGCAAGAAACTAATGCTTCACACTCCCCCACAGAGTACTGGTAAATCACTTACTTCATTTCCATCAAGCTCTTTCTGATTCAAACAAAAATCTGACAATAAGAAAAATAATTTACAGAAACTGCAATTACAGAATTTCAAAAATAACTCTTATCCTAAGTATGACAGAAAGTATTGTTATCAGGAAAGTTATTATTTTTGCATTATTCTTACACAGATTCTATGAAGTCAGTGTTTGCAAAGTTATGTGGATGACGACATTAGGAAACTGGAAGATAACTCATGATACTAACCTATTCACAGCTGACAGGCACACAGGTGCTCAACCATTTCTAGAACTACCTATTTGTAAATTTTAAATTAAGAAATATCAGTAGTATGCTACCCAATTTAGGAAAAACAGAAGTTGAAATGGTTGACGGAATGCATTACACAGTTAATATAAAATAAATTTATATACTCTAAATTACTGTAGACGTAATACTATCAGATCACTAAGATCACTAGGGATACATACTGTACATTACGCTGAAAAGAAAAGCAAATAAAAAATTATTTTAATACTCTGTTTTTTAACCTTTTCTTTTTTTCCTTTTAAATATAATTCGGCAATTGAAATAGAGAGAACAAGTAATCACTTAAATCCTCATTACCGCACAGACGCGGCCAACAGAGGCATGCTGCATACCAGTACACAAGTATATTAAAAGAAATGTATATAACAGGATTAGCTTTCAAGATGTGAGCTGCATTGATTTTTTTTTTTTTTTTTTTTTTGCTGAAAGCCAGAGGAAAGGAAAGCATCCACAGATTGTAATGAGCATTCAATATTTTAAAAGCTTCACCTCAACTGACAGAAAAGGTAGGACTGAGTTCAGATGACAAAATACCAATCTAGTCAATACAGTCGCTAAGTGAAAAGAAGCTACCGATATCCTTACATTCTTAATGCTTTAATAGGCAACAGAAATTCCATTTTTCGCCTCGAAGTTTATGTTACATTCACTAGTAAAGAACACTTGAGAAAGTTCTTCTCTGAAATTCAGCAACAATACTCTCAATAACAGCAGAACTCCTTAAGAATACTTGTTATTTCACCTAGGTCAAATACATTGCTCACTGATAAAATAATCCAGCAGTTTCTGGTGAATCAAAGATTTTCCATTGTATTTTAAAACTGGACTACCTTGAGCCTTAGTTCTACCTTCTCAATCCCATGATACTCACAGCCCTACCACAGCTGGCTGTCAGGGCATGAGGACAGAGGAATGAGGTGTTCAGCAGCAGAACAAGAACATAACACTAATAGCTTAAATTATGCACTCAAACATGCAAAAGATTTTGAACCTGAGGTATCAATGGATTGCTTTCCATGGGTCCAAAAGCCTTCATGATTAGCTAAACACAGAACTAAGCATTTCTTTATCTTGTTACCAGAGAAAAAGATATGCTTTGTTCCTGTGCATAGGTACCAAACTGGGGTTTCTACTGCAGATTCTCCTGCTCTGCCAGTGTAGGCAGGGTACATCAGAAGGAAAAAATTCTTCACAGAAAGGGCTATTAGACAACGGAACAGGCTGCCCAGGGAAGTGGTTGATTCGCCTTCCCTGGAGGTGTTTAAGGTGCTGGTGGATGGGGTACTGAGGGGCATGGTTTAGAGATAGGTGGGAACAGTTGGACTGAATGGTCCGATAGGTCTCTTCCAACCTGATGATTCTATGATTCTATGATTCTAAGGAATACTAGATGAAGTTTATAAAGTCTCCACTGAATTTGCAAACATGCTTTTATCCTGAATTCTCGGCAAGAAACACTATATAAACGCTATTGATGGTCAACAGAAAGAATAGATTAAGAGTACAATCGTTTTGCTGAAACATAATTATAGACATATATATTCAAATTAGGGTGTTTATTTGCAAGCCATTAATATTATCCAGAAGATGCTGAAAAAAATGAAGACAAAGAACATAACTCTAAAATATGCACAGGTTTACACTTATTATGCTGGTATTCCAGTGAAGGAACTCAAGGTAATCAAGTTAATGTGCATATGTAGCTGAAGGATTGAGGCCAAGGGGGGATTAAAAAGCAGAAACTATAGCAACAGACGAGGGACAATAGCTGCAGTATTCAGCACAAGTGAACTTTTCCCCTTTAAACCTGTGGACTCTACAGAAAATCCAATTCAAATTGTGAATAGGTTAAATCATAGCATGGAAGAGTTTTAGGAAGGTAAATAACACCAATCAGTGTAAGAGTTTCAGCTTCACTGTAAGACAGCTGGTCAGCTTCACAGGCAAATTCATCCCCCGCAATCTCCCCCCACACCCTTACAAGGAAAGCTTTTCAGTCCCTTGCAGGAATACTGCAAAACACAGCACAAATTATTTTATACATCTCACTGCATACATAAACAACTGTCTTTTATTGAGCAAAAATAAATAAAGTCTGATTTAAACCCCTGCAAACAAAACAGATTTTATCAAATGCCATGCATGTAAACCAAGCTGTATCGTTAAATATTATATCACTAAATGTAGAAGCATCATAGTGTGAAACAAAGTCATGAAACTGAAGTAGCTACAAATATATGCATAGCATAGCTTAATTTATTTCTACAGAGCTACAGAACGCTGTCAGAAATAGTTACAGTCCAAATGTACTGTGATATGTCCAAGACACAACTTTTCTAGGAAAACAGAACAAAATAAGTTTCAATTTAACAACAACTAGAAATTTTACTTATTTTGTTCTTTTTCAAAAAGAACATCTCTACATGACAGAAAACACACCACCCTTAAAGCTGCGAATAATTTACCCCATAGGTGTAATTATATGACTGTAAGCATAAATGAAAGGCTTAAGTAATATCTGTAATTCTGACAATAAGCACAAATACAATTAAGCAAGAACAAAATGAAACAAATTATTGTGCCATAAAGAAGCAACATTCCTGTAAATTACTTTTGGATTCCCAAGAGCTAACAAGTTCTGTTGATCTGTCATTGTTGCTTCCTAGAGTAATGCAAAAGTACTTTTTTAGCATATGATATAAAGAATTCTCGTGTGGATTTGCTAGTCATTTGGGATTCCTTTTTATGAACAGCTCCCAACTGCACAATAAATTAATATGTATGGAAAAACCAGTAAGCACTACTAAATATATATATAGAATGAACACAGACGTGAAAAAGTACCTTTGCTTTTAATTTTTCTGACCCTTATGCTACAAGGGTCTAACTGCACATGCAAAGTGAGAGAATTCAATCTTTTTCTTCAAAGGAAAATCTGAATGACTTCAAATTTAAATATTTATATTCAGCTGTAAAAACAACAAAAAACCCTCACCTAAACCAAACCAAAACACACACACCTCAACAACAAAAAAAGAACCCAGACTAAAATCTAACAAGGCTTTAACTAAAGTTTTGGCCAAAATCAGGTAAGATACAGACAAGTTGTTCTGCTGAGATAAACTTCCACATTTTCTATTTCACACTTAATCTCCTGGTGATTTCTGCATTACACAGGACACCAGCATTCTGCCCTGCCATCACTGCTGTCACCTGAATTCTGTAGCCTAGATTTTTGATAAAGGTGTGAAGAAGTTGCCTAGCTGAACCTTGATACCAGGTTCTGTGATTTAACTGATATTTCTAGAACAGTCAGGAAGAATAAACTGTAAGCCTCAATAAAGCTTAATAAAGCAATAAATGGAAGCAAGGACTTTTTTTAGTTTGGTTACTGGTCTTTTGAGAACAACAAAGCCTGTAAGTGATATGAAAATTAAAGGTCATATACTATACTGGCAAAATAGTGACATTCTTGTCCTTTATCATAAACTTACTATTGCTAGACATGTGAACGCACAAAGCGTATGCTAGTCCAGCCCAACGTTCTGTCTCATTTTAGAGGCTGTGGTCAGCACAAGAATTCCAGAAAGAAGACACAGTAACCTTGAAATGGGAATGAATTACAAACTTCAGAGAAAGATTCTTCAGTGGATATTAAAATGCCATGGTTATGTAATCTCTTATATATAATTGTATGTATAGTATATTTTGCATAAGATTTATAACAAAGTAAAATCAATATAAACCCCTTCAAGGGGTGAAAAGGAATATCATACCCCACTCACAGAACAAAAGACTAACAGCGAGATGAGAGTCCCATTTAAGACAGAAAAGCTCCCTAAGTCCTTCCTGCACACTAGTAACCATTTTAAAATGTCACCAGTATGCTGCCTTATCTGCAATCAAGTACACAGAGTAGCTCTGGGCGGAGAATTTCTATGTCTTTGCTGTGTTTACTGAAATCACTATGTAGGAAAAGCCTTCTAATGAAGAATACTTCTACAGCATTTTCAAACAAGTGAGTTCCTGGACAGATTCTCTGCAAATACAGAATTCCGTGAAAAGAAGCAATGCACAAATAGCAAAGAAGATAACACACTACATTCTGGTCATAAGCCATTCTCTTTTTCAACCTTAGTTTTTGCATATTGCTGTGCAAATAGCACCATTTCTGGCAGTGAAGCTCTGAAATAATGGAGCTTGTTACTTATTTATTATTTTAAATACAGAAATTTTCCCCCTGTGTTCTGCTGCTGTGAGGCTCCCTCCTACTGATCATCTACTAAAACAGGAATGAAACTAACTGCAATATTATTTGCCTAGTTACAGAAAGCTGGGAACTTTTTTTGTCAAAAGTAGTGAGACCAATCAGGCATTTCAGTTAATATTTACAAACAGTATTTTGTTTACATTCTTATGTGATTTACCTCAGATTTCAATTTATTGTGAAAAGCATTTAGAAAACATCTTCTACTCAATTTCCATTCTGATAAAATCATGCTCTTTTTCCTGCTTCACACACCACTCCATCCTGTGCTTTCTGATTTTCTCCAGATTTCTTATGAAGTGTACTCTTAACAAGCTTTGGAACATTTTAATAATTTTTAAGTAAATAATGCAATTTTAAATATATTTAAAATTTTAATAATGGTAACACTCCAATGAAGTCAAGAAAAAATAAATACAAACACCTAAAATTAATTGCCCAAATGTTTGTAGGTATTACCATACTGTCTGCTTTCCATCACAGTAAAATATGTAATAATGGCATAAATAGGTACATTTTATCCAAATAAAAATACCTATTTGTCTAGAGAGAAAATAGTGAGATTTGCCTACTAGTTTCTTTCAGTTCCACACATTCTTGACAAAGTAGTAATATGAGTTTGTCAAGCTGTCAGAATTAAAGAGCTGATCAAATATTTAGGGAGATAACATCCTGTGACTGCTCTACAACAAGAGCTTTTTTAGAAGTCAATTCCAACATTTAGAGATCAGGCAAACACAAATTTTGAATAAAATTTACAGAAGAAATCATTATGGCGCGTTTGATGCACAGGATCTAAAGAAACATCAGTTAAAAAGGGCTGAGTTCTCTTGGGGTTCTTAGTTTACTCTGAAGAAATCCTTTATCCCTACGCTGTCCTCTAAGACTTAACATCATTTCTCTCCAGATTATCACCTCTTATCTTCTAGACCATGCCAAAACAAGGTAAGCATTAAAGACTTTAACAGCTTCAGCTGTTCCTAAATGTCCCTTGCATCAAATGCAAGAATTCACTACACCTAGTCATAGTTCTGCTTTCGCAATACATACTTGTAGGCGGAATAAACTTGTACAAAGGAAAACAATATGCCAGTCAGAAGCAAGACTCTAGCTTGTTTTTTTCACCTTAGCAGAGGAGTAGTCACACTGTACTGCAGATCCTAAGAGGACCTGACACAAAGACCCTGTAATGTACATTCTCCTGAGTCCTCTGCCCCTCAAGTTTGTGCTCTTCAGCTAATGCCATTGACAATATATGAAATCTTTCTGACACAAAGAAAGGGGGAAATAAAGACAAACTAGCATGCACCAATGAGAAAAGACCTCTTACAGCTCTTTTCCAAAAGGAAATGGGCCAAAAGCTCCATGCATCCGGGATTCTTGTACAAGCCTAGAGAGGTGCAGCCACAAACATTCTTCTGTTTTCTGGCTCAAAAATTCTCAGCTGGGTGCCAACAATCAGGGCAGAGAAATAGTATGGACAAAGGGATCCACGAGGACTTTAGTAACACATACAATGCATCACACCCATTTACACATTACTTATCAAGGTCTTTCTGCACACCAGATGATGGAAGAAGGCACTCAAACACTTTGTTTTTTCTGATAAAACATCGAACTCTGATCTATAAGAGTATGCAGTGCTCACAAATTTAAATGGAATGGGCCACATCTCAGCTTTGAGGACTTTGGGTGAGGTACTGTGGGGCATGGTTTAGAGATCGCTGGGAATGGTTGGACTCAATGATCCAGTGGGTCTCTTCCAACCTGGTGATTCTATGATTCTATGAATTGAAGATGCCACCTAAAAACAGTAGCAGAGCAAGCTTTGATAGGCAGCAAGGGTAGAGCAGCCACCAGCTGGTAGAACAGCACAACGCATTAAGTTATCCAATCAGAGGGACTCTGTGATGAAATCAATGACCTAGATGAAGGCATTAAGTGCATCCTTAGAAAGTTTGCAGATAACACTAAGCTGGGCTGGATCTGCTGGAAGGTAGGGAGGCTCCAAAGGGATGGACTGGACCACTAGGCTGAAACCAGTGGGATGAGGTTCAATAAGGCCAAATGCCTGCACCTGGGGCAGAACAACACTGTGCAGCTATAGACTAGGAGAAGTCTGGCTAGAAAGCTGCCTGGAGGAGAAGGACCTGGGGGTGTTGGTTGACAGCAACTGAACATGAGCCAGCAGCATGCCCAGGTACCTCATCTACTTGCCTTTTAAACACCTCCAGGGAAGGTGACTCAACCACCTCCCTGGGTAGCCTCTCCGGTGTCCCTGGCCCTCTCTGTGAAAAATTTTTTTGTGATGTCTAGCCTGAACCTCTCCTGGTGGTCCTGTCCCCTGTCACTTGGGAGAAGAGGTCAGCACCCTCCCCTCTACAACCTCCTTTCAGGTAGCTGTACAGAGCAATGAGGTCTCCCCTCAGCCTTCTCTTCTCCAGGCTAAACAATCCCAGCTCTCTCAGGCGTTCTTCATAAGGCCTGTTCTCCAGCCCCTTCACGAGCTTCGTTGCTCTTCTCTGGACTCACTCCAGAGCCTCAACATCCTTCTTGTGGTGAGGAGCCCAGAACTGAACACAGGATTCTGTTGAATCAGTCAGAAGCATCAAGTCACAGTATGATGGCAGCAGAATCATAGAATCACCAGGTTGGAAGAGATCCACCGGATCATCAAGTCCAACCATTCCCACTGGTCTCTAAGCCATGCCCCTCAGTACCTCATCCACCTGCACCTTAAACACTTCCAGGGAAGGTGACTCAACCACATCCCTGGGCAGACCATTCCATTGCCTAATGACCCTTTCAGTGACGAATTTTTTTCTTATGTCTAGCCTGAACCTCCCTGATGCAGCTTGAGGCCATTCCCTCTTGTCCTGTCCCCTGTTACTTGGGAGAAGAGCCCAACTCCCTCCTCTCCACAACCTCCTTTCAGGTAGTTGTAGAGAGCAATAAGGTTTTCCCTCCACCCTCCTCTTCTCCAGGCTAAACAGCTTGAAGTCAGAGGGCCTAATTCATATGTCTCTGAAGCTTTGCCATGCCAAGCAGACCTGTAAGGATCAGTGGACTGAAGATTTCTGCACATTAGTTTTGGTTAGAATATGAAACTATTAACATGTTCAAAATCATTATAGAAGTAAGAAAGACAAACAAGAAATTTAAAAAATGGCTACGTAACTTAAACTCTAGAACAGACAGATTCAGGCTTCCACTTGTGGGCATGTCCACCAGAATGACTCTGTATATGGACACATAAAACAAGCTAGAAGAACAAAACTGTCCTTTTCTAGATGCAGTGAGCCACCACCATCTGTTTTCACAACATTTTCAGATATACAACGGCATTTGAATTTAGTATCTCCTATCTGTAGATAGCAATAAGGAGTGCCCTCCAAGTTAAAAGTACATTTAGATCATATGTTAAAAGGCTAAAATGTAAGAAAAATTCTGTACACCCAAATACAGACCATGCGACACACAAAGCCTATACACTGAGACAACTGTCTTAAAGTGCAGGCAACTGCATGCCTTACTTAGTGAAAGAATTCAGCTGCTGCTTAACTAGGCAGTCTACCACTACCACCTAGTAAACTCCATTGCAAATATTCTACACAACTCCATACCTTCTTAGACCATTCAAACTCTATTTACTTGCCATCATGAGGATTAAAGCCATGCTGAGAATCAGTAAACAGCAAGATAACTCTCTTAAGAGAGATGAAGTGCATGAGAGGATAAACTACATGCATTTTCCTGATGGTTCTATTTATTCCTTTAACTTTCAAGGATACAACACATAACCCATAAGAGGCAGTTTATGAATACAACTAAAGGACAGAGCAAGCTATTGATTCAGACAACTGAAGCTGCACCTTTAACTGCTCCGTAACTTTGGCTGATGGTAAAAAATCTCACTGGAAGATGTATGTCACCATAGTGCAACTATGCATACTTGGATTTCTTCACTGAAATAAATGAAAAAGCTTTTATTTCACCACAAGAAAAAAAGCCAGGCAGGTGAGTGCTCTAACAAGGAAATTCTTCTCTGTCCCTTTACCATCATCTAGAGTTGGTCGAAAGTGATGTCACTGACAGTATTCTAACAGAAGATTGCGATTTCAATAAATTGACTATTAAAGTATTGAATACAAGACATTTGGTAATTTGAAAGATTAATTAGCTTGTTTGCTTGAGCAGATTTTACCTTGAAATTGTTTGAATACTCACTCTCTCAGTTTTGAATACTGACCCTCAGAAAGAGTTACTGGTGACCTAAGGAAGTAGGCTGAAGTTTCCTAGCTGTATAGAAATTATACCAATAATTTATTCTAAGTGGGATCTCTAATGAAGGACAACTTTATTCAACAGCTAAACATCACCTCTTCTGAAAGCATGATTAGGTCAATAGAATTTCTCTCATTAGTTCCTTCACATATTTGTGTCCACATTTGCTTTGTATTTCTACACAAACACACTGAGAAATCTTACAGTAATTTCAGTGTCCGAGTAACTATATTAGAACTAACACAAATTTAAGACTAATTTAAAGCAAAAGCTGAACACATTTACTGCAAGAAGAAACTCAGGTGGGAATTTTCAAACATCAGAGAATTAAATATTCACATCCTATTGAAAGTCAAAATAGATTGGGTGCTGACTTTTCCATAACTCTTCTAAAATTCTTAACTATAATGGCACTGATTAAGCTAAATTGTTTAAGCAAAGGTTGCATGAAAACATTATCCCTTACAGGAGAAGGGGAGAAAAAAAGAAGGTAATATAAACCAGCAAAACATGCTCAAAATATTGTACACACCCTCCATATCACATAGGTATTCTTTAAATTATGGTCGTTTATGGTTTTAAAAGCAGCAACTTTTTTTGTACGGAAATAGTTTGCACATACATTTTTTCATGAGTCAATGTAAGTATGGAATTTCAAGTGAGTAATTCATTTAAAGTGAGTAATTAAAACAATTTAACAATGCAACATAAAATCTATTCTAAAAATACTTTTAAATAAAAATGCAGAAACATGGAGAAGAATTTATTGTCTTTTTACATATCTGGAGTCATCTAACAATAAAGCAGTTTTTTGCTTATTTCACAATCCTTAGCACTCCTTTCCCAGGATTATGAACAAAGCATACTCATGGTATTAGCAAGGCTGTTTTTACACATAAATATTAAGATTTTTGAGTCCATAGGAGCACTCACAATTCCTTAAAAGTTAACAACATAAGCAGGGTACTGTAAGGAAAGACCCTTCCCCTGCTCCAAGTTTTCAATTTATAGACTTAAAACAACATATCATCTGGGCTTGGAGGCATTATATAGTGGAAGAATTCTCTTCCTCTCCCCCTGTCTAGGATGAAATTATCAACACTAATCTGTAATGTCTGGACTAGCCTCACCACTCTACTGCATTGTGTTTATATACCCAGTAATGACGAAGAATGTTTCCTGTTTTGACTGTATCTGTATTCCTTTTGCACCTTTAATACTGTATAATATAATGCAGTATTTAAAATCAATTTAAAGAAGCTATAATACGTAAATACCAAATATATCCAAAGGAATAACCATAGTAGCAACCTTTCAATTTCCATGGTAACCTTGCTTAGAACACAAGACACAAATCCTAGACAAATGTAAATCTCTTACACTTATATAAATTAATACTTCAAAGATGCAATCTACAAGCATAACAGACTCTTGTATAAAGCTCCAATATTCCCCAAAATATCAGGAAGCAGCAGAGCTGTTAGTGCTCCTGATGCACAGAATAGGGAGTCTGCCTATAAAGTATCCCTCATAGCAACGTCTAGAAAACAACACACCATGGCAGTGCTGAAATAACTTGGAAACTGACATCTCCCTATGCAACATTTTTAAAAGATTAAAAATATACCAAAGTTATCAAAACAAACAAACAAACAAAACATTTTCCAGCACTACACTTGTGGCCTCAGGTGGCAGTGCAGAAGGGAGGTCTGCATAGATGTATTCTATTCAAATAAACAAAAACAACCCCCAAAACTAAAACAGATAAGAAAACAAAACAAAAAGCCATAATTGGAGCCAAAACAACAGAAAATCTATTATCTCTTCAAGCTCATTCCCTACCAAAGGATAGTTCTGGTTAAAAGCTGAGGCTTTAGAAATTGTGTTGAGCCAGAAAGGGCACGTCACAACTGAAATTATTGTTTCTCTCCTCTAACCAGGCATTAAAAACTATTAGAAAGATAACTTCCTAGGGCTAAGAAATACCTGGAATATAAAACTACATTAACTGCAACTGACAGATCTATGCACTCTGAGACCTTCCCTGGAACCCTGAATATTAAAAAACCCAAACAAACCAAAATAGAGGGCCCTACTTTGGGGACATCCTCTGTACACCTTGAGACTCTGATTACAAAATCGAGCAAATTACTTCTTTTTTTCATTGTAGAAGATGCAGTTCATGACTTGGAGTGGTGAAAGTGAAGCAGGAATTAGGTAAAGGACAGTCTGGGCACTAAAGCCATTTTGTGGCTACTGACAATCAAATACAGCAGGACAGAAAAGAGTACAGACAACTTTATTTGGGCAGCATGATGCCATTATTTCACCTGTAGAGGAGGGAAAGCCCCCATACTTCACAGGCTGAAGCAAAATCATGATGCGAGTATTGTCCTAAACATTTTTACTGTAAGGAAGGCTACAACTGGGTCAAGATCTAATATCCTATAAGTACACTGCAAGTGACTAATGCCTGTCCCAACAGTACAATCAATGCCCTCTAACTACACTTCACAGACATTTAAACAGATGAACAAACAAACAGTTCCACTGGTAATCTTTCACAAATTGAAGTGAGCATCCTGGATTCCTGAAGGAATGCAATGCATAAACTCAGCTTTTCTGTTTCCTGTTAACCTTCTAACTAATGCATGATGATTCCTACCCTCAATAACATATTTTCAATTTCTTCTCAATACTGAACCAATTAGTTTACACTTAATTGGCAGTGCAATGACAAGAATTTAAGCCACTCTAATATATTCGTCTAGTGTTTGACAGATTTCGTGTTAAGTGAAGAACAGCATATCCAGCTGAGCTTCCAGAGTTAATTTAGAGGGGGAGGAGGGGAGGGGGGGAAATGAAAAATTCCCAGTGTTAGAATCTGACTGGGCTGCAAATTAAATGTTCTGAAATCTTATAGCCAGTTAGAAATACATTCTAGGTTTCTTTGTCTTGAAATCTAAAATTTACCTTGAACCGCACTAATTTACCAGAACAGATGTGAAAATACCTATAACGTAGAGAAAAGTGGAATCAGAGAAATACACTGGGGAACAGGTGGAACACAAATATATTCATTTCAAGGTTTTTACACTGTAGAGGACATTTTCTAGTGGGCATAAACCAAAACAGTACTCCCAGCAATATGTCACGTTTCTTAATTTTTCTGCAGAAATAATCCTGTTGCAATGACAAGTAGAAAAAAGGGATATTAAACTTAAGAGTAATAGACTTAGGTACATGTTGTTAGAAATCAAAACAGTGGGAACACAAACTTTATAAACTTTCCAACAAAACACAGAAGAAGACAAAACCTCTTCAAATTATTAGTAACATCATTTTTTTTTTCTATGAAGTAAATCAGATCTTGTACATCTCCATGTCCGCTCGAGAAATACTCATCCAACCAACCAGTCAACTACTTTCAACACAGGGTAGGGAAAAAAATCAACTGGAATTTTCAGCTCAAATTAATTTTTTTTAAAGATAATACAAATTGTTTTCTAATTCATTCAACTACTTAGCACTGAAGGGCAACAAAGCATGATTTCATTCATTTTTGTCATGACAGAGCAAGGCATAAGAACACAATATCTTCATAAGATGAAGTAATCCCAGACAAGTAGTATCTCAAATTCACTATTAGAAGTTAACTCTGAAGTGCACTCTCCCATCACAGAACTAGTGTTAAAGAAGATGATTTTAGCACAGATAAGTAATTGTTGTTAAACTTACAGCTATAAAAAATATGTATTGCAAATACCATCAGTTACACAGAACTTTTGCTGATGAAAAATACAATAAAGAAAAAGGGAAAAAACCCAATTTGAAAACACTTGGTAATATTAACTTATAAAATACAAAAATTTTACCTTTATTGATAATCTTCAAAATGAGACTGTGCGAAAAGAACTGCCATTACTCATTCTTTAAAAGACATACCACAAAGTGTGTTCAAGACTGGTATTGCAGGAAAGACAGTAAGCATAGAATATACATAGCCCAAAATTCTCAGTCTGAAACACTGCAAGTACGTACAACTGTGCAGCATAGCAGAAAATGTGATATGATTTTTAGAGGTGACGACACTCATCTTAGGGGAAGCATCACCCAGCAAAGTAAATTTGGCTGAGATGACCATTCAGGCAGATGAAATTAGATACCTGGATTTTAATCAAGACAGACTTACTAACATTCCTAGCCTTTAAAGATTCAAAGATTCCAAAACAAGTACTATAGCTTACCAGAAAATCATAATCAAAATCTAACAACCAACGCATGCATTTAAAGCAAAAAAGGAAACTTCAAGTATAAATTGTGACGTTCTAAATTGTGAAGTTCTGTAATTATTCTTCAATACACACACACACCCCGCCACAATAATGTTTTCATAAATTACAGCAAGTTTTGAAACATTACCTGGTAAAAATACCATCCACAACACCAATTGTTGACTCCTCTGCAGGAACATAAGAACCAATTTGTGCCATGATCGTGATCAATGCAACTTGCTTTATATAGGAGCTCTTTCCTCCCATGTTAGGTCCAGTTATTATCATGACCCTTTCACCATTTCCCTGGAAACATAAAACAGTGGTCAAATACACTGCCCTGCATATGGTGCTTTTATAAGAAAGCTGAGTGTGTGCATGTGCCTAGGGGGATAAAGGAAAAGTAGTCAGGATTGGGCATTCTGTTTCCAGGTGAACAGCTTCCTTCATTCTTCAAGTTCATTGCATTCACTTTTCAAGATATTAAATCTCAGATCAATAGATTTTCCTAAAATTCTCTCCAGGCTGTTGAGAGAGGAAGATCACAATCAACTCATGATTAAAATGGACAGATGAACCTTCCCTTTTTCCACCAAGTAGCCAAGAAAGAACTCCAATCTATGCAATCTTCTCTGGAGAGAGAAACTCATCACCTTTCAGCACAGGCAGTGCTTTCCTAATTTGCCTGTGACATGGATCCCTTTCCAGTTAGATACCTCATTGCCAAATAGGGCAAAGATTTGACAAAGACCTGACCTAGATTTTACACCCATTCATAGTTGCTTGCCTTTGTACAGCATACATAGCTTCAAACAGACTGCCTACAACAAGAGACGAAGACATCGCAGAGTTTGTCAATACTTAACTGCAATACAGATATTGTGAGTAGACTGTAACAAACCTCTGATCAGTGTATCTAAACACTGAAACAGTATGGAAAATGAAATTAGATGTGAAAGCTCATCTCAGCTCTACGACAACTCTTCTACATGTCTATGGCTCCAGAACAAAACTGTCTTTCTCTAGTACTAGACAACTGTTAACACAAAATTAAAGTCATCAATGAATGTATAAAGCTTCCTCATAGCCTGAATCAAGACTAGGAAATGAAGTTATGCATGGAATTTAGGCAATTACACTTTTCCTTTCTGCTGGGTGCATACAAATGATGAAGTAATCAAAAGTGAACATACTCCACTGCCCCATGGGAGGGGTAGGAAAGAAAGGACAAGTTGTGCATAATGAACATTAACCATGCCACTTAGGAAATTTAGAACTCATTTGGCATGGTGATAAGAAAAAAGAAATCTCCACAGAATAAACCTACTGATCCATTTTTTCATCAGGCTTTCAGTCAGTTACTAGAGAGAGGTAAATAAAATTCCTATCAGACTGTCACTTTTATATCATAATCCAGATCATATAGAAGATACATACAATCAGTGTTTACTATATTTAAACAGCTGATTAGTTTTTGCTAAGAAAACCCCATCTATAAGGAAGTCACAATAAAGTAAAACATGAGAAAATGCCATTATCAGGAATAAAGGATGGATGCAATAAAATTTGTATGACTACACAGGAACAAAATTCATAACGTTCTAGTCTCCAAGGTATAGCTTTAAAACTGCTACTAAAACTTTGTCTAGGCCACCATTTGGCTCAACATAATAGGATTTCTAGAAACTTTCAAGCACAATGAGTTCATCTGCTAAAATCCACAAATTTCTTGCATATGTTTGGTATTCCTCCAGGGTCCATGTTGTGAGATTGGAAGCTGGTTTGCAAAGCCAGCTTTCAGGAAGAACATATGCTGTAACATCCAACCAAAGGATACACCTACCCTTACAACTGCATGCAACCACAAGCTACCATCTGTTTGGAATTTATGGTTGAATTTAAAAATACTGAAAAAATCCATGGACATTTTGGGAGGAGAAAGGGAACAGAAGAATAATATGTTTATTTCAAGCTACTACAGGAAAGTTTCCCTAAAGTTAGATATTTGACAACATTTCAGTCAAAAACATGAAAGGAAATACATTCTCCTGCTGATTCAAACACATTATTTTAAAACTAGAAGTGTTTTAATAAACTCGGTTCCCACCCACCTCTCTCAAAAAAAGAGAGAACTCAGACCAGCAGCAGAGGCAAAATTATTCTACCATGACCACTTGATTTTGTAATATTCAGTATTAGAAAGCAAATAAAAGAATGGTAGTAACAAGGGAAAGTGCATGATGAATACTGAATGAAACGCTGAATTTTTTGTAAATGCCATCTGTCACTTGTTCGGAGTTGACAAATAATTCTAAAAACATTCCCTGAAGTACTGCGTAATCTGTATCATTGTTCAGTACAGAACAGCATTTACAAATATTTCCAGAGAAATACATACAAATCTGAACGATGTTTATCACAGCAATGCTCCACAATGACATCTGTTTCATACCTTTGCTATATTTACTGTATGAAAAGGCAGTTATGCATTCAGAGTTAAGCTACAAGCACCTTTTTTCTATTCATTACAAACAGAAGTGTAGCATTTAAAAAAGATATAATAAGGTAAATATTTAATTAAAAATATCAAAAGAATATGTTATTTAAAAGACAGATTTTAGTTTTTTCAGGAAAAAAAAGAAGGAAACAAACTAAAAGTTGCTAAATGAAACAGACACGTGAAATAAAATATGGCAAAGTTTCCTACCTGTGAAAATTGCATTTTCATAGCAAATTTACGTCATCTAGGTCATACAATTTAGGTAACGTTGCGTAGAAAATGTTAAGTAGACCCCACACACTATCTGACTTCTCAATAATACCAAGCAAGTAATAGGCTTACTAGTTCCCAATATCACTCTCTATTGCAGAAAATAGAGACCTATTGGTAACACACAGACAGCAACCAATACATGGGAGATCTTCATAATATGTCACAATGAAAGGCTTCTTGCAACTCATTCACAGATTATAGAGCAGGTACTTGATACTACACAATGAAGAGTCAGAGCTTCAAGTAGGCATTGTCAGATTAGGAAAGGCTGTATGAAATTAGTACTTGCAGAAAGAAAGGAAAACACATAAAAGAGAAAAGTCTAATATACGACCTATTTCAGAATTAATTTGGAAAACTAAGGTCGCAACATGTTACACAAAAACTGGAGTCATTTGTATATTAAAATACTCCACAAATTTGAAATAAACTTACGACAAAATACAGATCCCTGCCTATAACACTGTTAAAAAAAACTGTAATTATTAATTTGTTTTTCAAAAATAACTGTTTAAAACTTTCATCTGCCAACTTCTGAGATCAATTTTCTTTATGCCATGAAGGCTGGACAAGTTTTTAATGAATGTCTGGTTGCAACATACCAGAAAAAGGACGAACAAATGTGATCACATCTAGCAAAAATATCTATCTGAAATGAAAGCAAGCAGACAGTTGTATGATTAAATTATTTATTTTAACTTCCTGGCCAAGAAGCATATCCCAGATTCCTCCTCTTGAACGATTCTGATGCTCAAACAATACTTACTGAAAGGTTAGTGGTATTTGGAACATACTGATCCTGTTCTCCCAGTAGTAAATCAATCACAGGGTGTCTCCCATTTTTTATAATTATTTCTTGACGATTTTCTTGCACAGTTGGTCTGCAAAAAGGAAATATACTCATTTCAAATTTGGAACTGACTGTTTAAAACCACTATAAGTAAATTCTGAAGAAGAGTCATCTATGATGTAAATTTTGTGGGGGGAAAATACAAATGACAAAAATTAACTATTGCTATCAAATATTTCTGAAGACTTCTTTGGTTTCACTCTGTTATTAAAAAAACATTAGCAGATCAGATGAAGAAATTTTAGAACATTTTCTTCATTTTGTCATTACCTAGGGAATGTTTTGAGTCATTTATGTGTATTATGAAGAATTATATAGAACTACAAAATGAACAAGCAGTAGAAAAATGCCCAAACTGGAGGACAGTCTGCTTTCTTCCCAGGACTGCCCCTACTTCTGCAAAATGCCACCTTTTCACATACATTCCGAATTCTCAGAATGACCTTGTTGATAAATTGGTCCAGCCTGTTACTGTGTTAAGTCCTAACTGGTGCGTGCTGAGTAGAGAAAATTGTCCAACTATGTATATTATGACTGATAACACCCAAGATTACTATATGACAGGGTTGTAACTCTCTTATATGCATTAGCAGCTCTCATAACCTAACAGTAACTCCTGAACATGTATAAGAAGCAAAAAATAACTGCCTATAGAAAGAGCTTACTATCTAAGTTGAAAAGCTGAAACACTGAAAGGACAGTGCTTTTTTAGAAATATGCAAACCAGATAAACACTACTTTATTCTCTCATCTCCAAACCATGTAAAAAGAACTTTTGTCTCAAATGCTTAGACCTTAGATAGAAATATAACATGTAGAATTCTATACTATGTATCTCCATGTCTGAAAAGCTCCATCTTCCAGAGCCTCATGTTCTTCACAGAACAAAAAAAGGAAAAGAAAAGAAGTGTGTTCTACTGAATTACAACCACAATTTCTTTTTATTCTCTGCAACCTAGGTTTACTTTTTCATTGTAAACTGAAGTGCAGCATTCTTTGGAGAGGTAAATGTGGCTTAACATCTCAGCAACATTTTTCTACACTTAAAGTCCAATCACTCTGAAATAAGAGCAGTAACAGAAAAGTGAGAGCAGTGTGAAAAAGAGAATACTCAAATAAAGCCATAGAATTTTCTTTACTGGAAATTAACTAATAAGCCGAGTGGACTTTAGAGGCAAGAAAAGATGTGGGGAACGTGACTTTTGTTGGGCTGAAGAATGCTGAAAAGAAAAAAGACAAAATAAATGTTATGTTAGGAACAAAACAGACTGGGAAAAGAGGTGCAAGCGTATAACAATGTCCTTTTTTAAACAAAGACATTTCTAGCATTTGTATAGCTAAGATTAAACCAATAGCGACAGATGCTCAGGATTTGGAGACAGAGAAAGGAAATTTCATCTTCCATTTCCTAGATGGGTAAGTTGTTTGGAGCTGCAATGTAATAGTCTGAAAAAGGAGGAGCACATGCCTAGAAGTACTTCCTCTTGCAACTCTCCACTTTGCAGTCAAGAGAGGGAGATGACACCTACATGATCTCTTTGCCATTTTATAATTCTGCACTTGTTTTTGGAAACAATGTCCTTCTCTTCACTGCTCAAGCCTCCCTCCATGTAACTGTGAGACAGGATGCCAGGAGCCCTGCTGACTGCCTGTTCTGGTTTCAGACAGTGGGGCCCACAGATTATAATCATTCAAATGGTCTTTCCTGCCCTGTGTTCCCACAATCACACAGTTATGAATCATGCAACAAGTCAAAAAAAAGTTAATTTCTCTGGAATGCATAACGTGTTCTTTAGTCCTGTACTATATTTTCATTCCTTAAAGCTAAATGAATTCACAGTTTGTAGGATGGATACTCTAATATCACATGATGATCTCTGGCCTACCTACACTGTAATCTTCAGGTAACTAATTTTGCTGAGAGAGCCCTGATGCTGTACCTCATCGATAAACTGGATGACTCTCCCAGTACAAGGGTCCTGAGACACACTGAAACTGGAAGACATGCTTACCTCTCTCCAACAGCTGTGTGGTGCACTTGTGCTCCTGACTTCATGACTCATTTACATGCCTCAGATAAGGCAACAGAAAACAACCCTCATGTAATCAAAAAACATTCCTTTTAAGTACTTAAAGCAGATAATATGGAAATCCAACTTCCCTTTAGCCACCTTCCCAAATTTTATTATTGACACCTTCCCCACAACTGAACTTCTGCTGAGAAGTCTCCATGATGACACTTTACAAGTAAAAAGTCACTTTTAAGATCTGAATAAATTATTTAAAGTCCACATAGTGAACAATTAGGAATGGTTGGACTCAATGATCCAGTGGGTCTCTTTCAACCTGGTGATTCTATGATTCTATGATTCTAAATTTCAGTTTTGTTTTCTCAACTGAGTATAACAGAAATAAGTGAGTAATTGCTAAAAAAGACATTTTGATAAAGGTACACAAGATCCCAAGGGATCAGTATTATCTTTAATGCTGTACAAAAGCAGAAGCATATATAACTTGAATTCCCTTCATCCACATAAGTTTAACACACAATTTGCTCTTATTTCCACAGGTCTCAAGTGTTACCAACTCAAATGGTTGTTCCTAAGCAATTGACCAATCACATGCAGCACAGCCCCACAATGACAACATTTAAAAAGTTACACACAGTATAATTCAGAAGAGCTTAGGTGGACTGTCTGGCAGAGGAAATGGCTGAGGCCTGGAAACCAATAGCCCTTGCAGGAGTACCTATGCAAACCTCAGAAAGAGTAAGTGCTGTCCTCACAGGCAGTACTCAGAAAGATGAAGCAGTGCCTGAGTGTCCAGCACTTCCGGGGACAGAAACCTCACAGCCAAATATAAGATGTCAAATTTGAACAGCAGTGTTGACACATTAAACCCAGAATTGCTGCTTTGCAAAAAAATCCACGCTAAAAAATCACACTAAAAATTAATAATGCATTTTATCATAGTACACATATTAAAATCAATTCTTTAAAATATTTTCTTATAATTCTCTATAAAATTCTCAACAAAAATTTAAAATTGATTACCTGCAGTAGTCTCCCTGTTTAGCCACCTGGGCCAATGAGAACAGACAGTCGATAGTTGCTAGGTGACCAATAGCTTTAGACAAAGGGTGATAATGTTCATTAAAATGGCTATATCAAAACAGAGAAAAATAACAGGAGGGGAAAAGACAGGAAAAAATAATTTCATTCAGATACAAATGTACTGTCAAAATACACCCCAGTCTTTAAATTACTCTGAATTCAATTCTCCCAACAGCACATTAAGTTACACTATGAGGACATAATCTTAATAAAGACAACTTCATGCTCCTGTTGTAACAATGAGCTACTTTTCAGTACAAGAAAAGCAGGCAAAATTAAATTCATTAGGTACCACATAAGTGGTCTGTAGTTGAACCCTGCTGCTTAAATGAGGTCTGTAAAAATGTCACCGTTTATCACAGTGGTATCTGAATCCCAGCTGCCAATTCACTTCAATCTTAACTTACAGTGCCTGTAACTTTAAATAATAAAAGTGCCTGAACACAGGAGTTGCCTACAATTTCAATAAAATACCATATCTACTAAAGAAAAGTAAGTAAATCCTTTGTCATTAATGGTATTGCTTCTCCCAGTATAATAATGATATTACAAAGAAAAGAATAAAGTTTTCAGGAGGGTTCTCCCATCAATAACTTCCTTTTTTATCTCTTCTAGTCTCAAAGATATAATATGATATATCCAGACAAGATATAACAAGATATAACCAGCAAGGAGCAAAAATTAATAAATAAATAACTAAAGGGATGGGGGGTAGGGAGAGAATACTTTCCTACACAAAGTTATTTTCCTGTAATATGCTGCCATCATACAACACTATTGCAAAGTGAAAAGTGAACACGAAAAGCTGAATATCTAAGTGAAGAAAGGTTCAAATACATCTACTCAAACTTACATGGTTAATATGAAGAATCGCATTCACATAAGTGACTGCACAAATGGCCTGAACATTCCTAAGTCAAAAACTGTAACACTGCGACTGTACTTATTTTTTTTTTCAGTAATGTTACACACACCACTGAAGTCACATTCTAGTTCAACTAACACTAAAAGTTAATTTGCTTAGCTTCTATAATAAAATCTTTTTCATCTCATTTACTTTGTATTTCAATAATAAAACTACTAAATTCAGTTTCACTCACAGTCAGTCTTACTTTCAAGTTCTTAATGCTGTGGTATTAGTTTTCAAATTTTGAGAGAAACTCTACATATTTAATAGTGTGTTTTCATCACAATATTAATATTTGGAGACATCACTAATGGTCTCAGAACTCAGCCAGAAAAGGTCTTGCCTTCAAATGCTTTGAAGTGAAGTACAATATTTTAATTGACTACCTGAAAGTTGTTGTGGGCAACATAACTGAACTACCAACATTTTTTTGAGATAGTTATTCTTAAGCTCTCATAGCGAAACCAAAACAGAACAGAAAAAAATAAAATAAAATAAAATAAAATAAAATAAAATAAAATAAAATAAAATAAAATAAAATAAAAATATCCTAATTTAGTTTTGTAAACTCACTCTAAAAACTTTAGCCATTCAGCACTGCAGTCAAGGACTAGCTGCTCCCGGAGCTGATTCAGACGTCTATAATTTTCTATAATAAAAGGAGAGCGGAAACGGCTAACTGCTTTTGTGCTGGAAGAAGGAAGAGACAAATAGGAAATCAAGGTTACTAAGCAATCAGTTACACCATCTACATGCAAAATTGGACTAGTTTTCTTACTCTTTGTGAGCGCTGAAAATGGATGTTAAAAAAATGGTTTTTTATTGTGTTACCAAACTGCACCAATTCCAAAGATCTTTACTGTGAACAAAGTGATCAGTTACTGCACCACTGCCTCTTCAGAAGGCTTTTAAACCGTACTACACAATGTAGCATATATCACTAAAGTTAATATAGTTCACAAAATTCTGTTCAGCAGTAAGATGCACAAATGGAATTTTCTGTGACTGACCACATATATAATGAACTCCAAGAAAAAAAAATCCCTTTATAGAGGAAAAATTCATGGCAAGTATAAAATAAACTTAGTAAATACAGACAGTCTTGCATAGATACTAGTTTCCATTTGGGACACTTGCTATCTGTATTTTCATTAAGGACTCCCTTTGGCATTCCTAGGCATTTGGCTTTCATTTTACAAATTCCAGATTAGCTGTAATTTCTTCTTATCACCTTCATTCAATCTAACCTGTGCACTCTAAATACTGAATCTGTGCACTTTAAATAATGAATTCTTGCATATATGAATAGAACATCACTTCAGAGTTCACCTGTATTATGTCTATTTCAACTGCAAGATGTCTGTGCTCAAACATTAAAACACTAGGGTACTCAACTTGTTTAAATAATAAAACAAATGACTAAAAATAAAAGAAAAGATGACATAATTCAGTCCATCTCTGCTTGACATACTGGAAAAGTATCCAAAGGTATTTACAATCACACTTAGATAACATCAAGTATCGAAGCAAGCAAAGTTTGTCTGTATGAATAAGTAAAATGACATTTTAAATATACTGAGTTTACTGAGATATATATTTTCACAGTTACCCTCACCTTTTCTGAGAAACAGATAAGAACGATCAAAATTTTATTAAATACTTGTATCTGCAAACTACTTGTACAACTGAATCATGACCATAGTTTTAAAACCAGTACATGCACTTTGAAAGATTAAGAGAATAATATAGTGCACTAAGGATCTACCGTGTAAAAACAAATGCTTTAAGAACTCCAGTTTTTCAGTTTGGTTTTGTTCGCTGTTAAGTAAAACTAATTATGGCAATAAATTAACATAACAATTTTGGTAAGCTTGTATTGAGTTTAAAAAAGAACCACAAGTACAAATGGACCTATGAGAATAATTAATTGTAATACCAAAATCCTACTTTTTTTTTTCTTATATATTAAAACAGGAGAAGTTCAAAGACATTTTACATACCTACTAATCATAACCCAGTCAGACGGTACAGTTGACTTATGGGAATTCTTGACTTCTACCAGAAACTAAAATAAACAGAAATGTGATATAACACATCATGGGAAGTTAGGAAGATTACAGAATCATAATTATCATCAAGGTATCAAGAAATCTCTGTCCATCAGAGGAAAACCATGTTCAGCCTGAAAAGACTACGCAAGCCAGGAGTTAATGTTCTTTTTCCCTCTGAAATAAGGGTTATGACTAGCACATTTTCTGTCAAAAAAACCAACTCCTATCCTGAGCTGTCCTTATGTGCTACTATGTTGCTGCCCCATCTCTGCCTTTCTATTTCTCCAGCCACTAATAAACTCTTCTTATCTTCCTCTTACAAGCCAAAAACAGGCTAAAGCTACTATGCCTTGCTCACCTTTTGCTGATCAGGCGTTCAAAAGAATTTAGCATTTACAGGGACTACACTATATACCACCTGTGCTCGGGTTACTCTTTATCAATGAGATGTGTCTTCAAGCCTAGGGATCCAGGATTCATACTTAACCACAGTCACCTACAACATTTCACGGACAAAAGCTCAAAATCTCAAATGCTAGCACTGCATCTGCAGTTCCTTGCTTCAAATCTGGATCATTTTGGGGTCATAAAGGGAAGGAATAGGAAAAAGCAGCAGCAACAGCAAGAGGCTCAGTGCAATGAAATTTACACAATGTGTTTATTGCAGTATTTTATGTGACTCATATTGGTTATCTTTATAACATCAGCCTGAGGTCCTAGACCTCAAAGAATTGAGGCATTCTCAAATAAGAGAATTGAGCTGAAAAATTAATTTCTAGCAGAGATTAGATTAACCTAGAGTCCGATCACCTTTACAGAAAACCATGACACTCTCAACTGACAAAGCTTTTCCATTACAGTTAGCATGATTTAAAAAAAAATAAAACCTTCCACACCTCACTGGAATAGAATCATAGAATCACTTAGTTGGAAAAGACCTTTGAGATCATCAAATCCAATTGCACCTGTCCAGAACTAAATCAAATCCCTAAGCTCTTCACCTATTTGTCTTTTAAATACATCCAGGGATGGTGACTCAATAATGTCCTGGAGAGCCTGTGCCAGTGCTCAATAACCATTTTGGTGTAGAAATTTTTCCTAATGTCTATTCTGAACCACGCCTGGTGCAACTTGAGGCCATTTCCTCTAGTCCTATCACCTGTCACTTGAGAGAAGAGACCAACACCCACCTCTCAGTTGTAGAGAGCAATAAGGTCTCCCCATCAGCCTCGTCTTCTCAAAGCTAAGCAACCCAAATTCCCTCAGCTGCTCCTGTCCTTGTAGTGAGGGAGCAAAAATGGAACACAGTTTTCAAAGTGTGGCCTCACCAATACTAAGTAAAATGGAAGAATCACTTCCCTGGCTCTGCTGGTCATACTGTTTCTGATACAAGGTAAGATGCTACTGGCCTTCTCCGCCAGGCAGCTTTCCAGCCACTCTTCCCCAGCCCTGTAGTGCTTGTGTCCAAAGTACAGGACTCAGCACTTGGCCTGACTGAATGTGTGCTCTGACTGGGGCACAGGTGGTGTTCTGGGGCACAGGTGGTGTTCTGCTCCATCCCTAGGCTAAATGGAGTGGACCTGCAGGTTACTAAGAAGGACTCGATTAATGCCTGGCTCCAAACCTGGTGTGAGGAAAGGGGCTTTGGATTCTTTGATCATAGGGTGGTTCATGCACCCCCTGACACGGTTGCCAAGGTTGGGGCACATGGGTCTCCTAGTGGGGCTAAGGCCCTTGCTAAGAACATAGCTAAGCTCACAAATGGAGCTTTAGACTAGATGTGAAGGGGGCGGGGATTGAGTCCAGGCTAGGCAAGTGCATGCCTGGATGTGGGGCACTAGAGATTAGGAGAGGGTGTGCTGGTGAGGACCACCAGCACATCACTGCACAGGAAGTGGGGGAGAATGCACCCTGGAGCAGCAAAGGAGATATAGGTATACTGGTACCAGCTACTCCAGTTAACAGGCAATTGGGAACAAGCACTGTCCCCTCTAAGAGGGCTGAAGGCTCAGCTACTCAGCTGAAGTGCATTTACACCAATGCACACAGCATGGGCAATAAGAAGGAAGAGCTGGAAACCGTTGTAGGGCAAGGAGCCTATGATGTTGTTGCCATCACGGAAACGTGGTGGGATGACTTATATAACTGGAATACAACTTTGGTGGGGTATAAACTCTTCAGGAGGGATAGAAAGGGTAGGAGAGGAGGTGGAGTAGCCCTCTTTGTAAGGGAGGACATGGACACCTCCGAGATGGACTGTGGCGATGAGGAGATTGAGTGCCTGTGGGTTAAGATCAAGGGAGCCCATAAGAAGGGAGACTTTGTGATGGGAGTCTGTTACAGGCCACCCAGCCAAGGAGAAGCAGCTGATGAGGTCTTCTGTAAACAGCTGGGGTCAATCTCCAAGTCAATGCCTCTTGTCCTTGTGGGAGACTTCAATCTCCCTGATATCTGCTGGAAGTACAACACAGCAGAAAGGAAGCAGTCTAGGAGGTTCCTGGAGTCCGTCGAAGACAACTTCCTTGCACAGCTGGTGAATGAACCAGCGAGGGAAGGTGTCCTCCTGGACTTGCTGTTTGTCAACAGAGAGGGCCTTGTGGGGGATGTGGCAGTAGGGGGATGCCTAGGAATAAGTGATCATGAGATGATAGGGTTTTCTGTTCTAGGTGAAGTGAAGAGAGTGGTAAGCAGGACAGTAGCATTAAATTTCCAGAGGGTAGACTTTGAACTCTTTAGAAGGCTGATTGGCAAAGTCTCCTGGGAGACAGTACTTAAGGGCAAGGGAGCCCACGAGGGCTCTTCAAAAAGGAGATCCTAGCAGCTCAGGAGAAAGCCATCCCCGTGTTCTGGAAAAAAGGCTGGCAGGGGAAAAAACAGCTTGGTTGAGTAGAGAAATATTGAGTAACATTAGGAAGAAAAGGAATATTTATAGGCTCTGGAAGAGGGGACAGGCCTCTTGGGTGGACTACAGGAGGGAAGTGAGGTTGTGTAGGGAAAAATTCAGAGGGGTTAAGTCTGTAAAAGATAACAAAAAATCTTTCTATAAATATATAAATAATAAAAGGAAGACAAGGGAGACCATAGGTCTATTTTGGGCACAGAGGGAACAGTGGTTAAGTAGGGAAATCTTGAGTCAAATTAGAAAAAAAAGGAAGATTTATGGGCTCTGGAAGGGGGGACAGGCCTCTTGGAGGGACTACAGGAGGGAAGCGAGGCTATGTAGGGAAAATATCAGAGGGGCTAAGGCTGAGCTAGAGATCAGATTAGCTAAGTCTGCAAAAGACAATAAAAATCTTTTTATAAGTATATTAACAGTAAAAGGAGGACAAGGGAGACCATACAGTCCCTTTTGGACTCAGAGGGAACAGCAGTGACAGGGGACGAGGAGAAGGCTGAGGTACTTAATGCCTTCTTTGCCTCAGTCTTTAATTGTAAAGAAAGCTGTTCCCTCTGTGTAGACACCCCGGAAACAGAGGAGCAATACGAGGCTCCCATAGTCCATGAGGAGGAGGTCAGAGCCCTGCTTGGCCAACTGGACACCCACAAGTCCATGGGGCCAGATGGGATACATCCTAGGGTTTTGAGGGAGCTGGTGGATGTATTGACCAAACCCCTTTCCATCATCTTCCAACAGTCCTGGAAGACTGGGGAGGTACCTCTGGACTGGAGACTGGCTGATGTAGTTCCCATTTACAAGAAGGGTAGCAGGGAGGATCCGGGGAACTACAGGCCAGTGAGTCTGACCTCAGTGCCAGGGAAAGTCATGGAACAGGTGATCTTGAGTGCTATCATGAAGCACTTGCAAGAGAACCGGGTGATCAGGCCCAGTCAACATAGGTTTACCAGAGGCAGGTCCTGCCAAACCAACCTGATCGCCTTCTATGACAAAGTCACTCGACTGCTGGATGAGGGAAAGGCTGTGGATGTGGTCTTTCTGGACTTCAGTAAAGCCTTTGACATAGTTTCTCACAGCATTTTGCTACAGAAACTGTCAGCCTCTGGCCTAGACAGGCGCACACTCTCCTGGGTGGAAAACTGGCTGGATGGCCGAGCCCAGAGAGTGGTGGTAAATGGTGTTAAGTCCAGCTGGAGGCCAGTGACAAGTGGGGTTCCCCAGGGCTCAATGCTGGGTCCAGCCCTGTTCAATGTCTTTGTCAATGACCTGGATGAAGGCATTGAGGGTACCCTTAGCAAGTTTGCGGATGACACTAAGCTGGGTAGAAGTGTGGATCTGCTGTAGTGTAGGGAGGCTCTGCAAAGGGACCTAAACAGGTTGGACCGCTGGGCAGTGTCCAATGGCAGGAGGTTTAACACGGCCAAATGTCGGGTCCTGCACTTGGGGCACAACAACCCTATGCAGAGCTACAGACTGGGAGAAGCCTGGCTGGAAAACTGCCAGGAGGAGAGGGACCTGGGGGTGTTGGTCGACAGCCGACTGAACATGAGCCAGCAGTGTGCCCAGGTGGCCAAGAAGGCCAATGGCATCCTGGCTTGTATCAGAAATGGTGTGACCAGCAGGTCCAGGGAGGTGATTCTCCCTCTGCACTCAGCGCTGGTGAGGCCGTTCCTTGAATATTGTGTCCAGTTCTGGGCCCCTCACCACAAGAAGGATGTTGAGGCTCTGGAGCAAGTCCAGAGAAGAGCAACGAGGCTGGTGAAGGGGCTGGAGAACAGGCCCTATGAGGAGCAGCTGAGAGAGCTGGGGTTGTTTATCCTGGAGAAGAGGAGGCTGAGAGGAGACCTCATTGCTCTCTACAACTACCTGAAGGGAGGTTGTAGAGAGGAGGGAGCTGGCCTCTTCTCCCAAGTGACAGGGGACAGGACAGGAGGCAATGGCCTCAAGCTCCGCCAGGGGAGATTTAGGCTGGACATTAGGAGGAAGTTTTTCACACAGAGGGTCATTGGGCATTGGAATAGGCTGCCCAGGGAGGTGGTTGATTCCCCTTCCCTGGAGGTGTTTAAGGCACGGGTGGATGAGGTCTTGAGGGACTTAGTTTAGTGTTTGATAGGAATGGTTGGACTGGATGATCCGATGGGTCCCTTCCAACCTGGTTGTTCTATGATTCTATGAATCTCATACTGTCGGTCTCAGCCCATTGATTCAGCCTGTTAAGATCTGTACCCTCAAGCAGATTGACACTTCCTCCCAGATTACTGTCTTCCATGAACTTACTAAGGGGATGTTCAATCCCTTCATCCAGGCCATTGATAAAGATATTGAATAGGACTCCCCCACTGAGCCCTGGGGACACCACTGTGACAGATATCCAGCTGGATTTAACTCCATTTACCACAACTCTTTGTGCCAGGCCATACAGCTAGTGTTTTAGCCCAGCAGAGGATATGCTTGGGTGGCCAGTTGCTCAAGCGGAATTCTATGAGAAACAGTGTCAAAGGCTTTACTAAAGTCCAGGTAGACTATATCTAC
The DNA here is from genome assembly GCA_033558105.1 of Coccyzus lansbergi. Taxonomy (NCBI): domain Eukaryota; kingdom Metazoa; phylum Chordata; class Aves; order Cuculiformes; family Coccyzidae; genus Coccyzus; species Coccyzus lansbergi. The sequence goes on along the minus strand of JAUMJK010000021.1, from coordinate 173,898 downwards.
AGCCTTGCCCAGCAATCACCCTCAAGTACAAACAAGACTAATCCTAACATGAGCAGAACACTCCAGCAAGGGCATAGTGCACTAGTTCTTAATCTACTTAAATCAACTCAAAAATATTTGAAACTGCATAACACACAAGACAAAAAGACTGAAAATCAGCAAAAGCAGAAATCTGTAAAGGCATGAAAATGAACCAACTGCTGCTGCCACCAGTGGTGTTACTGATGTGCTGGTATCAGTCTTCCTGAATTTCACCTCAAAACAACTGAATTTGCTGTGTTTATGAAAGGGAGACAGAAATAACACATTTTTGTCTATGATGGATAACTAACTGAACTCAAAATTGTCTATACTAATACAGCCTATTCAACTTACTGGTTAGTTGTGTGGCTAGAGAGAAACTCACAGAGGGGTTGCAAACTTCAAAACAACAAAAAAAAAAGCATTCACTTTTGTATCCTTTAATCCTCAACCCTATTGAATAAAAAATTGCAGCATTAAAAAACTGTCTAAAGCACTGTTTATGCTATGCAGGATGCAAACTTTTGCCAAATGTAGCAACTTCTTTCTAAATCTTGCCTGAAATGAACATCAGTGCTATCAGTATCTGAACAGCTTTCTGTCCTGCTTACTGCACACTATTAATTGCATTAGAGTTCCGGAAACAAAAGATAAGACAAATAAAGGTGCAACCTTGTACTTCATGAAAGCTATGTGTCAACTGGATCTTCATCAGAACTCTAACAGGAACATAACAAATGTTAAGTTAATAAACTGTGGGCTGGCTGAAAATCTAATGATGTATTCATACTCGTGGGTTTGGGAGCACACATGAAGAATCAAATAGAGGAGGTTTTGTTTGGTTGGTTTGGGGGTTTGTTTTTCTGTTTCTATTAAGAAGGCCTGTTGCCTAAACAGACATTCAAAGTGCATAAGTACATTCAAAAAAGTCTCCTGACAGTTTCTCTCTCTTCCATAACCAGCAAACCACAAACCTGCTTCTGTCCAGGTCTGTTTCAAGACGTGTTGACTATTACATTTATCAGGGTGTAACAACATGAGAACACACCATACACATCTGAGAAAGAAAGAGCTTAACTCATGTCAAGCCTGTGTTCTGTTCCTCCCATACAATTCCCTTTCCACTACTTCTGTTCCCTTGGCATCTTTCCTCACTGACCACCTTCTCTAATCCTTCCCCGACTGCCTATTTTGATGCCTCTGAAAGACATGTACCAGATGTAATTAATTAACAGACATCCATAACCTCTGTAGATCCTTTCACAAATTTACCAAGATAGATCTCTTTGTGTGCAATGGTTTCTGAGCTGCCCCTGCTACACAGACCTCCTCTCTTAAATATGTGTGTAGTGCCTGGCAGTTTCTGAAACTCTCCTGTCCAATTCATATCTGACTGCTTCCTCAAATTCTCTGCTATCTTTGATCAGTTTGACTCTTCTCCTTTCCTTCATTGTTCACCTCTAAAACTTCCCTCTCCATGAAAAACCTTTTAAATCCTGGCTCTTCCCTTTCTCACACAATACTCAAAGACAGTCTTCCATGTTTATTCTTGAATATCAGCACCCACACTAAAAACCTACATAACTCTTCAGCCACATTTCCTCTCATCATCATCAGAAATATCCCTAGGTCTTTATCAGATGCTCCTCTAATCTGTCCCTTCCTGCATTCTCTCTCACCTTCGGCACTGCCTGCCTGCTCCCTGCAGTGTCTCTCTGGTCATTCACAGCTTCCCAGGTCCTCAACATGGGAGACTTGCCTCCAGCTCCTTCTCCCCCTGTCCTCACTCATTCACCCCTTCTACTCCAAACTCTCCTTTCTTTTCCCAATTCTCTATGGAGTTTTCCCCACCCTCCCTTACTCCCTGTTCGCAAAGGACAATGCTGAACAGCAGTATCTCACTGCCCTTTTAACTTCCACCACAAATCTGGCAGGATCTGTTAACTCCTTTTTTTTTATTCTTTGCACCAAACTTGTCAGCTTGCTGCAGCATGGCCTGCCCACTCCTGCACAGCAAACTAAGATTCCAGTCTGCAACCACTGTTTCTAAGAATTAAAAGTAAAATAACATTTATCATTCTTTAATAGTGCTCCTCTTCTCTGCTGTCTTTCCAATTAGTCTTAATCAGTACTTACAAATAATTTTATCATTCCTCAAATTAAACTAAATTTTTTCTTCCTGGTTTTCTGAGAATATTTCAGACACATAATTAACCTCGGAAGTGTTTTTACATCTAGAGAAAAGCAAAGCATTACTGAACTAAATTCAACTGCAGTGATGTGTTTCTATTATTTAAATCATTGAGGTAATTGACTCAAATAAAGTCATACTGCCACAAAATTGTTCAAATGACCTCATCTAGTATCATACTAAACAAAGAGAGTTCTAGTTCAGCCTGATTTTTAAGCTATTTTCTAGACAAGCAAGGATATATCATAAACACCGTATTACCTCTTGACCGGAAACTGTAACATACTCTGTAGAAGGATTCTTAATCTGTTTACGAATGTCTGGCAGATGCAATTGAATTTTAGAAATCACATCCAGGATCTCCTCCTTTTTCTTTCTGATAACAGGGAAGTCCGTAAGGTCCTTGAACAATTGGGTTTTATCTCCAGTCCTATCCAGAAGAACCATAAGATAAAATAACAGTAAAACCAAAGATAGGTTCCCCGATTCTACTAGCTGAGTCCATATATTTACCTGTTATTTTCATTTGGTTTAACATTTATTTAACTTTCTTCCCCTCTAAATACAGCTTTTCTGTATCTTGGTCACAGCACAGCATATCTAAAGATAGCTGCCATTCACACCACATAAATACAAAGGCACTTTTGTATACAATCTAAGAGGCTTCAACAAGATACCTTCCCACCCCAAGTCTTCAAAACCTATCTATTCCTGGCCACAGTACGCCCGTTCTTCCATCCCAAACCTGCTAACTCAGGGTTTTTTTCATGTCTGAATGTGTATCCCAAAGATTTCTATTTCTTCTCCCACAAGAAAGCACAAGAAAGATCATTCCCTTGTGTCTCAATCCACAATTCTGTAACTGCTGCCCCATCGTGGAGCACCTCAACTGCCAACATCTCTGTCACAATTAAATCTAGACAATTTCTGCACAACATGAACACAGATATTTACATTAAAAAAAAAAATAAATGGCTATATCTGGGCAGATTCTCATAAGCAATGCAAAATGCAAAGAAAAATCCCTCCCACAAGGGCGTCTTCAAAGCAGAATATCTTCAGGAGTTTCAGAATAGTTTCCTTCCTTTTTGAAGAAAATATTAACCAGAGTATTTTTTAATACATGCAAAGCAATGCTCTTTTCTAGTCTCAATGTCAGAAAATGACAGAACTGTTTTGACTGCACTATCTCAGCTTAGGATTGAAACCTGAAACAGACAAAGCCATTCAAGTGTTTAAAATTGGGATGATGAACAACCTATTAAAAATATGGTTGTCATCACAAATAAAAAAAATTATCTTACCTCTGTAAGTATTGGGCAAGCACTAAAAAGCAGTGCAATCGGTCCTAATTAGACTGGAATATACATTTGTATTTCAGAGCAACTACAAAGCTGTACCAGTTAATTATATAATTACCCTGAAATCTAATATTTGGAGAGTGACTAGCAAACTGGAGGTAATAAAACATGGAAGAAATAAAAAGTCTAGTAGTCTACTGTTGGGAAGCATAATACAATGAGCTCTGGCAGGGTGGAGCTGCTAAAGTCACAAAGAGTGGTAATGACGCTGTTGTGTTACGTTAATGAAGAAATCTGAAGTTGGGGGGGCAAGGATTTGCAACCTAGCAACAAAATTATGTGGGTTGGGCGGTAGCCAAGGAAGACTTGTTACTAGGGCAGAAGTGACCAATCAATGTTTACCTCATGTTTGGCCTGCTTGGTCTGTATAAGCAGCCAGTTAACCCATAAAAAAAGACTTCATCTGAAATCATATTGATTTGTCGTGAGGTTCATCTTGCTTCCGCCGCTGATATTCTACTTAGTCAGATACCCTTTGCTTAAGAATGGAATTACTATACAACTGGAGCCAGTGACTAGACATGTTAACAAAGCTTTCATTTTGCATTACATGGACATAGTTATTATATAAGTGACAGTAAAGATGACATTTTAAAATACAAAACTAATTTTTAGAAACTATTTTATGCTAATTACACTTGTTTCCATGGGAATACAAGGAAAAAAGATCACTAGTAGCCAGTAGCTGATTGTGAAGATTGTCACTGCTATGTGATGCCTACCAAAAATTTAAAAGTTGACAATATTAAAAAAAACCACAAATGCCAAAATCTTCAACTCCCCTAAAAAAAACTTAGAACAGAGGGATACTTTTGACAACCACCACAGAATTTTATCCACACTACATGATAACGTTAACATATTATGCAGTATATATAACTGTGAACAAGCATGTGTGTGCATGTATGTATATGACTAACCATCATGTTGATGAAAGAAAGGTTTATGAGTACAAATAATATTGCCACTCAAGTCTGAAACAGATGAAGAGCAAAAGGTATTTTAGTCATCTTGAGTACATGCAAACAAAATACATGCATTCTGCAGATCAATGATGGTATCTTCTACTTACACTAGCCTCTCGTACTTTTACGTACTATTCTAGTCATCATCAAAACGGTGTCAGAAACAGTCATACTTTAAAACCTACCTACAGCAAAGCTACTATAAATCAGATGCACTCCATTTTATCATAATGTGCCACAGCTATAATTTGATACCATTAGTAAAAAATCACACCTGACCAACAGGCACAGCAAATATTTCTACCCTTCTCAACTTCTAAATTTCTACACTTTGCATTTGTCTGTAATTCAGAAGCAAATAAAGTTAAGTTCTAGGCTTTAATTCTTAAATCTTTAATATCAAATCTCAGCTAGAGAAAGATAAAAAAAAATTTTTAAAAGACAATGTTTTGAAAATAATAGAGCAAGACTATGTAGCCCCAGAATAAGCACAATTAAACTACACAGCACGCCTTTCATCAAAGAATCTCTAGGTCAACTATATCTCACAATATTACATAAGGAAATGGTAAAAGTTAAATGAAACATGCTCACAGCAGAGAAGTTTAGGATGACCTGGACATAAAGCTGCATGATACTCTTTTTCTGTTCAAAATGCCCTGTCAACATGCAAAAACTACACTGAAAGGAGACTGTCTCTGTGTCTAGTGTTATGAGAGAAATTATTTTAGATAACTTATAATGCTTTTTTTTTCTTGAAACACCGTGGCTTTTACTGGCTACAAATATCTTCCTACTAAATCCTGTCCCTCAGAGTTTTTACACATACCTCCCTCACTGAAGTCATGTGCTTCCCTTACTGTTATGCATTTTAAGACTCCTGCTATCTTTTTCCTGAGGTCAAAACTATGATCTGGGAGTAACAATGAAGACAGCAGTCCTTCAGAAGAAACAATACACAACAAATTATTTAAAGACTTTATAATGCATATTCCTTCCAATTTAACATCTTCTTCCCTTGTCTACATTTGTTTTCTTGGTCCAACAAAGAATTAAGACAAAAAAGAGCAGACAGCTTCCACACTTTCACACCACTTGTCCAAGACTGCAATTGCAGGGAAAAGCCTGAGTGCACGCAGTGCCTGAGGTAGCTGCTTGTTAAGTTATTCTCAGAAGAGTCCATGAAAAAGACACTATCCCCAGAAATGCTCTGGGGGGGTACAAATTACATAGGCTGCATAGAATCTTCAAAGCTATTCAACTTCACATTCTCTGTCATTAGCAAGCATGTAAAGAGATTTTTAAAAAAGAAAGAGGGGCACTCAAAGCTTTGACAAATTTTCACCAAAACTGCAAAAGGCATATTGCTGAAACCAGGGCAGCCACTTTGGTAAAGGTCAAGTCTTTCCTGAAAAGATATAGCCCTTCTATTTAAAAACACAATTTAAAAGTTGTCAAACAAATTAACGTGAGCAAAACATATTATGCCTTAAAATAATTCCCCAAAACAGCTGAAAAAACTGTCAAAAAATTATTCTGAGGCAGACACCCACTAGGCAAAATACTTGCTTTCCTAATTTAACTTTAAAAGAAAATATATAACCCATAGAAAACAACCACCTCTGCTTTAGCTATAAGCAATCTCTACATACATAAATATATAACCAAAAATACAAAATTAAGGTGTACTAAAACAAGATGCATAATTTACGTAACTGAATAAATTTAGTCAGAAAGCCTACAATGCATAGAAGATTTAGTTCTTTTCTCTACTTACTTGGCTGCATCTTCATTAAGGATCTTCAAATAATGCTTTACTGGGGAAAGGAGTTCTGAGATTTCCAACAGTGCATTTTGTAATATAGGACTTTTTACATGGGAACGTATGAGTGGAACAAGAGCTTGGATTTCCACTTCCAGACGAGATAGAGTGCTGACTATCAAGAAAAACTCCTGGGTTGAGCACTGCAAAGGGAAGCAATGTCTTAATCATTACAATATACTATATTTTCATTAAAGCCTACAGTGTTCTATTGTTTTTGAAAATGAGAAAAAAATACCATTAAAAAGTATGGACCGTAACACAACTGCATAATCTTATCACATTCACAAGGTTAATAAAGTATATTAATTGTTTTAATCATTGTTATAATTTACTTCTTTTGTTAGACGGACATGTGTAACACAAATGAAGTAAATGAATAGTGGAATAAGTGGGCTAATAATGTGCAAATCACAAGAAAGGTGGAAAGGGAGGAAAGGGGAGAAGGGGAGGAAAGAGGGAAATGAGGAAGAAACGCACAGAAACAGAAAACCAGCAGTCACTGCTTAGAGTGCTTGTAGCTGTTGCCAGCATCACCCTCTGTATGGTTACTCCCAGGTCCATGCAATGAGAAGACCAAGAATACACTAACCCTGTCATTGTCTTTCACTCTGCCTCTCTACAAAGCTGTGAAACAGATTTTTCTATCTCTTTCAGGCAGGTAGCCAGGATTTCATCAAAATGGAATCTCCCAGTTTGGAGCCAACAGCACACAGTGTTTTCAGAGCTGGCTTCATCATATTCGCAGAATAGGAGCATATTGGTTCCTTCCAAGTAGCTTCTCACCAAAAGCAGTCACTTGTATAAGAGAAACTCTCTTTTTTAACTGTTAAAATTACTTTTGATGCAGCTGAATTATTTTGCTGTTGGATCCTTGACGCTCTTAAGCATCAGCATAGTTTGTTATCTTTAGACCATTTCCAAGAATTAGCAGTCAGGGTCAGGATTTTGCAAGCACAAAACACCCCATCTCCTGGCACACTGCTGATCCCCTCACTCAGTTGTCCCATTCAGCTCTCAGTCAACCATGGTACTCAATGCCCCACCTATAAATTAAGTACTAGAGATTCTGAAGTGGTCTTTACAGAATTAAAGCATTTGTTTGAAACCACAATCTGCATACCAAATTGAAACCCCTTCTTAGGAGACACTTGATGCCTTCAAACCCTACTGAATGCAGTGGTAGTCCAGAAGATTTCCAGTTCAGAAAGTATGAAAAATGTTGCCCATTAATAATTATGCTGAAATTATTTTATATTTTACTGATCTGTAGAAACACTCTTTCTTCAGTCTTCTGGAATTACTCCCATCAGTTGACTGACAGCACTGAGAAAGTTTCTTTTCCTCATCTGAGGATGCAAAGAATGGCGTAGGACATGCTTCTATTGCAACATTTGTTCCATGTCACATTTTCGTGCATTCTTCTCTTCCTACATTTTTCTTCTGTCCTACCCATGCAACACACAGTCTAGAATTTAAGTTCCAGTCAGTATTTTCTGATGATCAGTAGAACGGATTACAGAACTTGCAGGCCTTGGTGAATCACTATTTTATAAAACACATTAGCATTTTTATGTTGCCACACCTTCTCTTTCAGTTTCTCTCCAGAGGTAAACATTTGTTTCTTGTTACTTCCCATACCCTTATGGAAGAAATAAGACAACTCCCTCATCTATTACTCTGAAGCAATTTCTCCCAAATAACTTCTGTATGCAAACACAGAAGCAAGTATTAAAGGCTGGAAAAGAACATTTTTTTCTCTCTCCTCACACATGTAAACCCTAAAATAAGTTTGCTCTGTAGCACCTACTAGCCCTTCAGAACATGAAGGATGTCTAAATGCAACCTTCTGAAAACTATGAAAAAAAAATTAAGATAAAATCTAGTTACAGCCTTAGCCCTCTTAGCATGAAACGCTTATCACTACTGTGACTGGTGATGGAAGAGTAGCCTCCATGCCTTATAAATACAGAATAACGACACATATAGACCTGTATCCTTGGTAAACTACAATAGACACTGGAAGTTGTAAGGCAATTGATGACAATAAGGCAAGAAAGAAAATAATTTATAACATTAACTGCTGTGTTCACTGATTTGTTTCATCATAAAGGCTATATTAAACAAGAATCAAGTTAAAATCATTCCTGGCCACTTAAAATATATTCAGTCACATGAGTAACTAAATGTAACTGAAGTAATCATAACGCCAGTATCCATTAAATACTCTCAAACTAACCTAAAGCACAGCTGTGTGCTGAAGAACTGAACTTGTCAGAGCAAACAGGCAAGGTTGGTAGATACTTGACCAAAGGAATATGCAGTTTAACCACATTTCATGACATTCAGAAAGGCCAGAGACATTACATTCTGAGTGTTTACAGAAAATCTGTGTTCATCTTTATTTAAGATTCATGGAAATTTAGGGATAGAAGAGGCCCATAAGGCTTTTTTTACTGCAAATGCTCAATTTTTCTACATTTTCTTTTTCTCTCCTCTCAGGCCTTTATATTCCAAGATAATAAGTGCTTACCACTTTCTTTCAGAAACTAATTTATAGAGTAGTAATTATCATCACATAAGATTTCTGACAGGCTAGATTTCCTTTCCATTAAATTAATCGCAATATGTTGTTTTATTTTTTTATATTACTCTAACTCAACTCCCTCTCTGCTGTTAACACCCTTCAAATATCTCTAAACCTTCTGTTCTACTTTAATCATCAATTTAACCAAACTACAATAATTTAATCTTTCATCACAAACAATCTATTATTCAGCCTCATGAAAACTTTGGTTCTGCACTCGCTGCTATTTATCAACATCATTCTGATTATCAGGAACTTACTTATTCCATTTTGTAAAAGCTCTGACAACAAAAGAACAAAAAATAATAAAGCAGTAAAATGCATTTGAAGTCAAAGCACAAAGAAAATGTCTGAAAGACTAAACAAATGCTAAATCCAGGCTTTGACTCGAAGTCAAACTAAAATGTAGTATGACTAAGTGCATCATCATCATCCTTGATGCAGATAAAGAATAAAATTCTGCAAGACTTCCCTTGACTACAAAATGTACTCAAAGAAGCAAAGACTGAAGCCCTGCCATATGAAATTGCAAAGTTGGTCCCTGACAGATAACATTAAGTGAATCATGGGAGAACAAAGTCCAGAAAAGAAGAATGCACAAATATGGACAGTAAGAAATACATCATTTGAACAGGTGGTGTTTGTTTGAGGTCTTTTGTCAATTTGTTCTTTAAAAAAAGAAACCAAACAGGGACTTCATTAGTGCAGTACTTACACAAGGGTGGGAAAAAAATATTTTAAGAATACATGAGAACACTTCTCTGAGGTGTTCTTCAACAAAGGTGGCAAGGCTGGTGAAGGCCTCCTCAATATGAGGAGGAAACTAGATGTCAAGGCAATGTCACCCACAAAAAAATCAGCAGGGAAAAAACCTTAAACTTAGTCATGTATAGAAGATAACTTACACAATTCTGAAAGTTATCATGAGACTTCTCAAATTATGCTTAATGAACCCGCTGAAGCTTTTCACAGTCACACCACTACCCCACAACAGTCATCAACCTGTTATGTTGAGTTAGTCTACAATATCTTTGAAGAGTAAGAAAAATTCAGCATGCTTTACCACAAACAGCTTTTTGAAAAACAACATTCCTAAGAAACTATACCTGTTTTGTGCTTTTTCAGAGTGTTACTGTTTCCCCAGCTTGATTTTAGTAATACTGCCGGACTTTGCTTCTAAAATTTAATGGCTCCACTGCAAAAATTATCTACTAAGCAAACAGATAACTTGGAACAAAGGCATAAAAAGAATGCCAAAAAGCTGGACTCCATTTAAGTGCAACTGATTCTGTTTAAATCCTAAGTAACCTTACAAAAGATATATAACGCCATTATAAATTAGAAGTGTTTAAAATACAGTAAAATTACTTTCCATAAAGCAGGGTTAATAGTCTTGCATTCACGAAAGACTCTCACAAACTTATTCAATGCTATTTTTAAAGCCTAATTTGAAAATGCTGTCAATGATAGCTACAGTTCCTCTGGCTCTAGAAAAATAAACTCAGAGTTGACAGCAATACCAAACAATACCTTCAACCAGCAGTTTATCAGGCTATATTGAAAATGGGACAGCTGCCACTGAGAAGGAAGCCTGAAGGATGCACAGCAGTGTTCCACGTCTAACACCCTTTCAACAACAACACTGAAAGCAATGTAGCCTTGTTTGCATTAGTTAAATTGTTTCCAACAAATCTAAAAGGGAGTCACAGAGAGCTGACAGCTATTGACTACTTCAAGTTAAAGGTATTTTAAAGAAAAAAAACCAGGGAGTTCAAATGCAGCACACGTTTACCATTCCTTTCAAACTGTAATAAAGTACCTTTACATTTTTAGTATAGTGAGCATTTTTGGCTTAGGAAAGGTGACGAATTTCGTTTTAAGGTTATATGTCTCCTTGTTATGACACTATTTTTGTTAATCAGCTTAAGAAGGAAGAATTTGTTCAAATCAGCATTTTGTATTGCAAATCTAAAAATATCTGTGATGCAAATTCTTTAAAATATTGAAGTGCATTATATACAACTTGTGCATAATGCTACCATTGAAGCAAAAATGTAAAGAAAAATAATTAAGGTATAGAATCATAGAATCACCAGGTTGGAAGAGACCCACTGGATCATTGAGTCCAACTATTCCCACCAGTCTCTAAATCGTGCCCCTCAGTACCTCATCCACCTGCACTTTAAACCTCTCCAGGGAAGGTGACTTAACCACTTTCCTGGGCAGACCGTTCCATTGCCTAATGACTATTTCTGTGAAGAATATTTTCCTTATGTCAAACTCAATAATATATTATACTATGGGGAGAATTTATTTTAAACATTCTATACAAACAGTTACTACTTTTCTGAGCACAGGTATTGATTTAATAAGATAAAAAATATCAGAACACTGTTCTCTGAATCTGCTGAAGTATCATACCTGTTTTTGAGGGAAGGGCATGTTTTCAGCATCGTTCGGGTTGACAATCTTATGTGAAAGATTTTAAACACTTGGCACCAATCTGGTCTGCTTGCTTCTCAGGGAGGTCCAAATGTGACAATGTGCTAGTGAAGCATCCACTGGAAAACTGATTGTCAAATGCCACAAGTAGGTTGTAGGCAGCCAAGCAGCAAATATCCCACCTTGCAGCAACTGCCTGCTTTATTTTGCACAGGTGAGCAGCCTGTCAAGTACTGGTTTTACGAAGTGCAGCAACTTGTGAGGAACTCCAAAAAGGGGAGAGCCAACAGTTGAAGTTAGGAGCAGAATAAGCTGAACTGAAATTACATTTTGCTATACATCCTGCTAAGGTTTGCTTATTGATCACCCTCCTTGTGTAAGAGCTCAGCAGAACAGCTTCACTCCAATGTGTTCTAAAAATTCAATTATCATTTGTTGTTGTGATTCCTGCCCATTTCAGTGACTGAGTTTTAGTCAAAAAATAATGTTTATTGAGCAGTGGGTATAAAGAAACATTTAGGGATTGAGCCTGTATAAATATTTATCTCCAGAAACACATTACATGAAACTAGGTCTGAAAACAGCAGGCAACAGAGGATACCCCTCTGTAGGACACATTTCTGAAAGTACTGATGGCATGTTTACTCTGTACTGGGTTTTAGACCAATCCAAGCACAGATCTCTGCTCTTGTGTCATTCTGTGCACTCCAAGGCAAGGCTAAGCAGTTATTACTTTAACTGAGACAAAAAAAAATGTAGAGTCTTGACATTCTTATTTCCCACTGTCCTGAGACACAGATCACACACGGAAATACATGTGGCCTAAATTTTGTTGTACTATTTGGTGGTTTTCTCCAGGGGCTGAATTCGATATGGAAAACATTGAGTCAATGCATCTGCCAGCAGTATCTAATTCTGCATCAGCTCCAGGCACTACTTAGACAAAAACCTCAACAAATCCCCATTTCTCAGCTTCCTTTTGCAGTCTACTTCTGAATGCTACCAAGAAGTCTTCAAACAGTTCATCTCCAGCCATCCTTTTCTTGACATAAAAAAGGATGATGCCATTCTGCTCTTGACAGTGTTTCTACCTGGCAAAATGTCAGGTGCTGGAGCTGCAGGAACCAAGAACAATCAGTCCTTGTATTAATTTTGCTCACCACAGCAACAGTAACATGGTTCCTATCTCCTTAATTATTCTCAAAGTCCTTTTCCAGGCTGAGGCAAACTTGGAGCTGAAAATATGACTTTCAAGGTAATACCTAATTGCCACTTCAAGAACACTGTTCTAATTCAAGATTTGTCATCCCTGGGGGTAAATCAGCAATGGGGCTTGGTGGTTTGAGTTGGTGGTAATGGGAACTGGTGGAAGGTCAGACTACCAATTGACAATTTGAATGATGCTATCAGATAAGTCTCATTAGAAGATGTGCTAAAAAAAATTATACCACAAAAATAAACAATGATGTTTATCTACCAGTAAAGCTTCCAGAAAGATGTCGGTTCCAAAACAGAGCAGTGTTTTCCCTGGTCTTTTTTTTTGCCTCCTTTAGAGTTTATTGGTGCAAAGTGCATTGTACAATAAAAGTCATGCAGTGGCTGACCTGAATGAAAAGCAATTGAGACAATCCAGCCACCTCAGCAGCCTTCAGAGGTCTCACTTTGTGAAACATACTAATGTCAAATACTAATGTCACTGATATCTAAAGGGGTGAAATATCAGATATTTGTCACATTCATCTATTTCTCCTGCAGTTAACACTGAAAAAACAAGCCTGCATATTCCTTTAGTTAAGCCATCAGTGTGTTCCACTCAGTTCTGGAATCCTTAATGGGAATGAAATTGTAGGAAACCTCATTGTGGAAGACTGACATCTGGGATTAATGGAAATGGAAACTTCCCTAGTGGGAACTGAAATGGCAGCATTTACTGGGTATTCTGGAAAAAAATATTCATTAAAGCCAGTTACTCTGTATCTGCTTTGAAGGGACCTTACTTCAGGCTTCATATTCAATGTCTGTCTAGAATGCAGAATTTGTTTCATAGAATCATAGAATCATAGAACAACCAGGTTGGAAGATGGATGATCGAGTCCAACCGTTCCTATCAAACACTAAACCAAGTCCCTCAGGACCTCATCTACCCATGCCTTAAACACCTCCAGGGAAGGGGAATCAACCAACTCCCTGGGTAGACTATTCCAATGCCCAACGACCCTTTCTGTGGAAAAACCTCCTCCTAAACTCTAGCCTAAATATCCTCTAGCAGAGCTTGAGGCCATTCCCTCTTGTCCTGTCCCCTGGCACTTGGGAGAAAAGGCCAGCTCCCTCCTCTCTACAACCTCCTTTCAGGTACTTGTAGAGAGTAATGAGGTCTCCTCTCAGCCTCCTCTTCTCCAGGATAAACAACCCCAGCCCTCTCAGCCGTTCCTCATAGCGCCTGTTCTCCAGCCCCTTCACCAGCTTCGTTGCTCTTCTCTGGACTCGCTCCAGAGCCTCAACATCCTTCTTGTGGTGAGGGGCCCACAACTGAACACAGCATTCAAGGAGCGGCCTCACCAGTGCTGAGTGCAGAGGGAGAATCACCTCCCTGGACCTGCTGGTCACACCATTTCTGATACAAGCCAGGATGCCACTGGCCTTCTTGGCCACCTGGGCACACTGCCGGCTCATGTTCAGTCGGCTGTCAACCAACACCCCCAGGTCCCTCTCCTCCTGGCAGTTTTCCAGCCAGGCTTCTCCCAGTCTGTAGCTCTGCATAGGGTTGTTGTGCCCCAAGTGCAGGACTCAGCATTTGGCTGTGTTAAACCTCCTGCCACTGGACTCAGCCCAGGGGTCCAGCCTGTTCATATCCCTTTGCAGAGCCTCCCTACCCTCCAGCAGATCGAAACTTCCACACAGCTTGTGTCATCTGCAAACCTGCTAACTTCCCAGAGTATGTTTTTGATTCTTTATTCATACCAGACTCTGTCTTTCAGGGACACTGTCATCTCCTCAAAGTCCCAAAGACCTTCACTGTTTTGGACATTCTCCACAGTATTCTGCAATGGATGACAAGATTTTTACCAAGGGAAGCTAGTTCATGGAAGGAAATGTGTGCGTTCAAGGCTCTGCCCCTACATTTACCCTTCCAATAGATTTTGCTGAAGCACTTCTCCCCTGCTACTTCTTTCCAATATCTGAGTCACCAGACACATATATCTTTATGCTACAGTGGTTGTTGTTAAGACAAACTACATTGTCTCCTCATTCCAAAAACAACAAGAAAATCCAGGGCCACTGACTGGTTGCACCTAAATTACATCTTTAAAGCAGAGAAGGGTAAGCAGTCCTACAACATTTTAAGGAAAAAATATAGACCGGGGGAAAAAAAAAAATAAAAAGAAAGAGTGGAGGGAGGAAAAAAACGTAGGATAGCATACAGGAGTGGAGAATTGCCAGGATGCTGTAAAATAAAGATGTATCCTTACAAACCTTATGACATATTACTCAACCTGGTATGTTAAACCATTAAAAAGTGATTTGTCTAATTCCTGGACAGCTGTTTTGAAAGAACAATTGTATCATGTGAATACAGTGCATTTTAAAGGATGGGAACTTGGTGCACACATAACTTCATTATGGCTGGACCTCTGTAACCACTCCTTGAAACACAAGTCTTTGCATGTGCCTAGCACTGCAAAATATCAGGGCTTTAAAAAGTTATACCAGAAATTAGTTTCAGATTTTCAAAGAGAGGAAATCTTTGTGCTGTACCATCCAAAAAGAAATTACAGCTTTGCTCTTCTTCTACCCACCTATTCCTTTATCTAAAACAAACTGTCAAAACCTCTAAATATAACAGTGAAATAAAAGAACATGAAGTTCTGCACAGGTGCTATTAGCACATTAATCTGCTTCAACTAAGAATTGTCAGTGTCTTATTATAAGTAATTCTTAATAAAATGTGCAAGTGAGAGTCAAATTACAGAATTTATACACAAATTAACAATAATTTAAAAACAGCTAAGTACAGCCAAGTGGTTTCACTTGCAAGTGTAATTTAAGTAAGCGTACAGAATACAATCCTTTGTTTTAATGGGAAATAATATATGGCACCAAGACCTATAGTATTATCCCATCTCACTGACCTCAGCCACAAATCATGAGTACTCTAGATGCTTTTCCTGTCAGCATTATAAATACAATGCATGCATTCTAATACCCTACTCAGACATTTCTTCTACCAGCATCTCACTGAAAACAAATAAGATTTTATCATAAGACAAAAGCAGTTTTTATAAACTTGAATAATTTTTATAAACTTGCATCTTTTTATTATGTCAGACCCAGCCTTGCCAAGAAGAAAATTTTTTAAGAGAACATGAAAAAGCTATGCAAGTACATTAGGACAGAATGATGTCATTTAGTAAATAATAAATTATGGTAATTATAGGTATACCTTTTTGTGAAAAACACTGCAGAGGCCTCTCTCTATATCTGGCAGCTTACAAACAAGATTTTGAATCTGACCAAACACACTGGATTCTGACAGTAGAATTTCAGACACAGCATCAAGTCGGGCATTTATTTCACTGTAAAAGAATAATCATAAGATAAATAAATAAAACTTGTGTTTCTCTGAGGGGAAGGCATGTAGCTATTGAACATTTCCCTTTGGCTTGTTTTGGTTTTGTTGGGTTTTTTTTAAACATAGACTAAGGCTACATTCTCATGACTAGGTAAGTAGAAGAACTCTGTACCCAAAACAGCCAAATATACAATACAGAGCCTATGTTTAGATGTTCTACTAGCAGTACGCAATACCAGCAAAACTAAATATTGTATATCCAAATGTAAATTTGCTGACAAGTACTTGGCAGAGGGGCAAGGAGGATTTTACACTTGAACACTACATAGCATACTTTAGTTACCATTTTGCCCCTCTACCAATTGCTGGTCTGGATCAAGTGTAATTACATGAATCAAAAATATGCTGGGTGTATGGGTTTTTTTCCCCAAAAAGAAACTGTAGCCTGGTTTTTCCCCAAAAACATTAACATCCAATTTCAGTCAATTAATAAGGAAACATTTTTTATGTGAAGAAACAATTCTGTAATTATTTGTATCTTCCTTACAATCGTGTTCTTGAAGCCACTGACAGAAAACAAGAGAACCTACTATCAAGGTTCATCTAGGTTTACATTGCTGCTAATGGCACAACTACAACTTCCAATAATATATCCAGGAACTGGTTGTAGGTGGCAGAGCTAGAAGAAACTTCATTTCTGCTTTCTGCGCCATAAAACTGCCTCAATGCTGCTTTCTAGGAAAAACTGAGTTTAAAGGAATGAGTGCATCCAAAACATACAGGTTAGGAGTTTATCTTCGGAAGCTAGTGAACCAAAGTACCACCATTGCATGCAGCCCAAATGAAACAGAGCAAAAGGCAGCAAGTTCACTGTAAGGCAGCAGTGAAAGAGATGCAGCAAAGCTGAATAACATGATTCCTCTGAATATAGTTTTTTCATGTTTGGCTTTGCCTCTGAGGTAACTTTGTGCACCACAAAACAGAGTCAACCAGAAGAAAGCTGTGCTAAGATTTGCCGAGACTGCACAAGAACATCTGCTGCAGATGACACCTTCCCTCAGAGTCTCCCAGCAATGTGCCACTGGGCATGCTCTGTGGGTACCAGTGCACTGGAAGGCTTTAGGTGTCATTCAGAAAGTTTCCCACAAGTGAGGATGAATCTGAAACAAGATGTTCCAATAAACTTTAAAAATCCACAGAATATCCCAGTGCTCATTTTAAAATCCTTGTGTTTTCTCTCAGAATGTCAAGTAAGCTTTATAACAACGTTCTCCTCCTGAGACAAGAAACTTCAGAAGTCCTGATGCTGCTACATGTAAGTCTGTCCACACCTGCAGGTTACAACAACACTTTGTATATCAGCCAAGCATACACAAGGCAAATAACAGCCCAGCTCATATTTATTCTCATGGATCAGGAAGATGCTTAGAGGTCAGCCAGCACACAGGATAAAAAGTAAAGATGCAATAAAAATGTAACATATTGGGGAAGACTGCCTGTCTTGCCCGTGGCTTTCATCACAGAACTGCCTTGCCACTTGCCCCTGCAGCTGCTGACAAATAGTACCCATGAGGAAATACACAAAATTAGGCAGTTCCACTGGTTTCAGACATTACAACAGACTGGCAGTCAGAGGCCTCTGGCCCTGAAGGTAACTAAACCTAAGAGTGCTTAAAATTTTATTACACAGCATGTGAAAGAGATGTCATCATGACAGGATGTGCACTTGGATACATATAACTCCAGCAACATTTAAGTGCAATATTTTTTTCAGTGACGTACTGCTTTCTACTAGAACAATAAGCTCTCTCCTTATCTGCACAAATGACACATACATAATCCGAAAGCAGCCTTGCTGTACAATGTCAGGATTTACAATAATGCCCCCCAAACAAAAAAACCCAAAAAAACAGAGTACAGGAATAATAGAATCACAGAATCACAGAACAACCAGGTTGGAAGGGACCCATCGGATCTTCTAGTCCAACCATTCCTAACACTAAACCAAGTCTCTCAATACCTCATCCACCCGTGTCTTAAACACCTCCAGGGAAGGTGACTCAACCAACTCCCTGGGCAGCCTGTTCCAATGCCCAATGACCCTCTGTGTGAAAAACCTCCTCCTAATCTCCAGCCTAAATCTACCCTGGTGGAGCTTGAGGCCATTCCCTCTCGTCCTGTCCCCTGTCACTTGGGAGAAGAGGCCAGTTCCCTCCTCTCCACAACCACCTTTCAGGTACTTGTAGAGAGTAATGAGGTCTCCTCTCAGCCTCCTCTTCTCCAGGCTAAACAACCCCAGCTCTCTCAGCCGCTCCTCATAGCGCCTGTTCTCCAGCCCCTTCACCAGCCTCGTTACTCTTCTCTGGACTCGCTCCAGAGCCTCAACATCCTTCTTGTGGTAAGGGGCCCAGAACTGGACACAATATTCAAGGAGTGGCCTCACCAGTGCTGAATACAGAGGGAGAATCACCTCCCTGGACCTCCCTGGACCTGCTGGTCACACCATTTCTGATACAAGCCAGGATGCCATTGGCCTTCTTGGCCACCTGGGCACACTGCTGGCTCATGTTCAGTCGGCTGTCGACCAACACCCTCAGGTCCCTCTCCTCCTGGCAGTTTTCCAGCCAGGCTTCTCCCAGTCTATAGCTCTGCATAGGGTTGTTGTGCCCCAAGTGCAGGACCCGGCATTTGACCGTGTTAAAACTCATGCCGTTGGACATTGCCCAGCGGTCCAGCCTGTCCAGGTCCCCCTGCAAAGCCTCACTACCCTCCAGCAGATCGACACTTGCACACAGCTTTGTGTCATCTGCAAACTTGCTAAGGATACCCTCAATGCCCTCATCCAGGTCATTGATGAAGTCATTGAACAGGACTGGACCTAGCACTGAGCCCTGGGAACACCACTTGTCACTGGCCTCCAGCTGGACTTAACACCATTTCCCACCACTCTCTGGGCCCGGTCATCCAGCCAGTTTCCTACCCAGGAGAGTGTGCGTCTGTCCAGGCCAGAGGCTGACAGTTTCCGTAGCAGAATGCTGTGAGAAACTGTGTCAAAGGCTTTACTGAAGTCCAGGAAGACCACATCCACAGCCTTTCCCTCATCCAGCAGTCGAGTGACTTTGTCATAGAAGGCGATCAGGTTGGTTTGGCAAGACCTGCCTCTGGTAAACCCATGTTGACTGGGCCTGATCACCCGGTTCTCCTGTAAGTGCTTCATGATAGCACTCAAGATCACCTGTTCCATGACTTTCCCTGGCACTGAGGTCAGACTCACTGGCCTGTAGTTCCCCGGATCCTCCCTGCTACCCTTCTTGTAAATGGGAACTACATCAGCCAGTCTCCAGTCCAGAGGTACCTCCCCAGTCTTCCAGGACTGCTGGAAGATGATGGAAAGGGGTTTGGCCAATACATCCGCCAGCTCCCTCAAAACCCTAGGATGTATCCCATCTGGCCCCATGGACTTGTGGGTGTCCAGTTGGCCAAGCAGGGCTCTGACCTCCTCCTCATGGACTATGGGAGCCTCGTATTGCTCCTCTGTTTCCCGGGTGTCTACACAGAGGGAACAGCTTTCTTTACAATTAAAGACTGAGGCAAAGAAGGCATTAAGTACCTCAGCCTTCTCCTCGTCCCCTGTCACTGCTGTTCCCTCTGAGTCCAAAAGGGACTGTATGGTCTCCCTTGTCCTCCTTTTACTGTTAATATACTTATAAAAAGTTTTTTTATTGTCTTTTGCAGACTTAGCTAATCTGATCTCTAGCTCAGCCTTAGCCCCTCTGATTTTTTCCCTACATAGCCTCGCTTCCCTCCTGTAGTCCCTCCAAGAGGCCTGGTCCCCCTTCCAGAGCCTATAAATCTTCCTTTTTTTTTCCTAATTTGACTCAAGATTTCCCTACTTAACCAAGCTGGTTTTTTCCCCTGCCAGCCTTTTTTCCAGAACACGGGGATGGCTTTCTCCTGAGCTGCCAGGATCTCCTTTTTGAAGAACTCCCAGCCCTCTTGGGCTCCCTTGCCCTCAAGTGCTGTCTCCCAGGAGACTTTGCCAACCAGCCTTCTAAACAGTTCAAAGTCTGCCCTCTGAAAATTTAGTGCTACCGTCCTGCTTAGCACCCTCTTCACTTCACCTAGGACAGAAAACCCTATCATCTCATGATCACTAAGACCTAGGCGACCCCCTACTCTCACATCCCCAACAAGCCCCTCTCTGTTGACAAACAGCAAGTCCAGGAGGGCACCTTCCCTCGTAGGTTCGTTGACCAGCTGTGCAAGGAAGTTGTCTTCCACGCACTCCAGGAACCTCCTAGACTGCTTCCTTTCTGCTGTACTGTACTCCCAGCAGATATCAGGGAGATTGAAGTCTCCCACAAGGACAAGAGGCACTGACTTGGAGATTGACCCCAGCTGTTTACAGAAGAGCTCATCAGCTGCTTCTCCTTGGTTGGGTGGCCTGTAACAGACTCCCATCACAAAGTCTCCCTTGTTATGGGCTCCCTTGATCTTAACCCACAGGCACTCAATCTCCTCATCGCCACAGTCCATCTCAGAGGTGTCCATGTCCTCCCTTACAAAGAGGGCTATTCCACCCCCTCTCCTACCCTTTCTATCCCTCCTGAAGAGTTTATACCCCACCATACCCGAACTCCAGTTATAAGAGTCATAATAGATGTATTCTTCCACAGGCACTGTAGAACCTGGGGAAAGACCCTCTGCTGTGTTCATAGAATGATTTGGGTTAAAAGGAATCTTATTTATCACCCAGTTCCAACCCCCTGCCATGGGCAGGGATATCTTCCACTGGATCAGATTCCTCAGTGTCACATCCAACCTGGCCCTGAACATCTACAGGGATGAAACATCCACAGCCCCTCCAGATAACGTGTTGCAGTGCCTCACCAACCCCACAGTGAAAAATTCCTTCCTTACAGCTAACCAAAACCTACTCTCTTTCAGTTTAAAGCCATTGCTCCTTTTCCTATCACTACATGCCCTTATAAAAAGTCCCTCTCCATCTTTCAGTATTCCCATCTCAAGTTAAAAGTTCCAAGTAGTGTCCCCAGGGCTCAGTGCTGGGTCCAGTCCTGTTCAATGTCTTCATCAATGACCTGGATGATGGCATCAAGTGCACCCTTAGCAACTTTGCGGATGACACTAAGCTGCATGGAATTGTATATCTGCTGGAGGGTAGGGAGGCTTTGCAAAGGGACCTGGACAGGCTGGACCGCTGGGCAGAGTCCAATGGCAGGAGGTTTAACACAGCCAAATGCTGAGTCCTGCACTTGGGGAACAACAACCCTATGCAGAGCTACAGACTGGGAGAAGTCTGGCTGGAAAACTGCCAGGAGGAGAGGGACCTGAGGGTGTTGGTCGACAGCCGACTGAACATGAGCCAGCAGTGTGCCCAGGTGGCCAAGAAGACCAATGGCATCCTGGCTTGTATCAGAAATGGTGTGACCAGCAGGTCCAGGGAGGTGATTCTCCCTCTGCACTCAGCACTGGTGAGGCCACTCCTTGAATGCTGTGTTCAGTTGTGGGCCCCTCACCACAAGAAGGATGTTGAGGCTCTGGAGCAAGTCCAGAGAAGAGCAACGAGGCTGGTGAAGGGGCTGGAGAACAGGCGCTATGAGGAGCGGCTGAGAGAGCTGGGGTTGTTTAGCCTGGAGAAGAGGAGGCTGAGAGGAGACCTCATTGCTCTCTACAACTACCTGAAAGGAGGTTGCAGAGAGAAGGGAACTAGCCTTTTCTCCCAAGTGCCAGGGGACAGGACAAGAGGGAATGGCCTCAAGCTCCGCCAGGGTAGATTTAAGCTAGAGTTTAGGAGGAGGTTTTTCACAGAAAGGGTCATTGGGCATTGGAATAGTCTACCGAGGGAGTTGGTTGAGTCACCTTCCCTGGAGGTGTTTAAAAGACAGGTGGACGAGGCGCTGAGGGGCATGGTTTAGTGATTGATAGGAATGGTTTGCTGGGATTCGATGATCCGGTGGGTCTTTTCCAACCTGGTGATTCTATGATTGTATGATAAGTTGGGCTTCTGATCAACCAGCAGCCTCAAGAACTTCTCCTCAGGGCTACTCTCAATCCATCCTCTGCTCAGCTAGTAATTGTGCTTTGAATTGCCTCAGCCCAGGTCCAGGACCTCACACTTGGCCTGGCTGAACTTCAGGAGGTGCACTCAGGCCCACTTCTCAAGCCCATCCAGGTCCCTCTGGATGGCATCCCTTCCCTCCAGCCTGTTGACCACACCAAACAGCTTGGTGTCCTCAGCAGACTTACTGAGTCCCTTGGTCCCACTGCCACGTCTGTGACAAAGATGTCAATCAACACTGCTCCTAGTACCAGCCCCTGAAGAATGCCACTCAGCATAAGTCTCCACTTGGATACAGAGTCACTAATCATAACTCTTGGAGCGCAACCACCCAGCCAATTCCTTATCCACTGAGTGTTCCATCCATCAAATCTATGTCTCTTCAACTCAGAGACAAAGATGTTGTGCAGGACAGTGGCAAATACTTTGCACAAATCCAGGAAGATCATGTAATTTACTATTCTCTTACCCACCAACACTATAGTTCCATTATGGAAGACTACCAAGTTTGCCAGGCAAACTCTTCCAACCTGGTTGTTCTATGGTATGATATGGTTCTATGATAATAAGCACACAAAATTAACTGTTTGGCTTCTGTTCTCTTAAAACGTGAGTCCTCTAAGCACCTAGGCGTAACTGGGGTTTATTATAGATCACCAGCTGTACATAGAACAGGAGTCGTGGGAGCAGCTAAGGGAGCTGGGGCTGTTCAGCTTGGAGAAGAGGAGGCTGAGGGGAGACCTCATTACTCTCTACAGCTCCTGGAAAGGAGGTTGGAGTGAGGTGGGAGCTGGGCTTTGCTCCCAAGGAACGAGTGATGGGATGAGAGGGAATGGCCTCAAGTTGCACCAGGGGAGGTTTAGTTTGGATATTAGGAAAAAAGTCTTCACTGACAGAGCAGTGAAGCCCTGGCGGAGGCTGCCCAGGGCAGTGGGGGAGTCCCCATCCCTGGAGGGGTTCAAAAAAAGTGTGTTTGTGGAACTTTGGGACGTGGTTTAGCAGGCACAGTGGGGTTGAAAGCTGGACTGGAGGATCTTAAAGGGTTTTCCTGACCTTCATGATTCTACGATTCTGTAAGAGTATTTACTAGAGACTGACCTTAGGAAAAGGTTGGACTCGATGATCCGGTGGGTCTCTTCCAACCCGGTGATTCTATGATTCTATGATTCTATGATTTGCCCTTAGTGAAGTGATACTGGCTGTCACTAATCACAACTCTATTTCCCACGTGCCTTAGAACAGTTTCCAGGAGGATTTGCTCCCTGATACTGCTGGGAACAGAGGTGAGACTGACCAGCCTGTATTTCCTCAGGTCTCCTTTTTTTTCACTTTTTAAAGGAGGGGAGAAGGGGCTGGCTTGTTTCCTTTTTTACAGTTTCTTGGACATCTTGAGAACACACTCTGTTATCTCCGAACTGGACAGTAGACTGTCCACTTACGTCAAAGGACCCAAAATATCCCACTATCCTACAAGGCTTTTTTTTCCCCAGTCCTGAAGAAAACAGACTTTGTAGGCTCTGCTTAGCATGCCTGTTGCAGGTCATAAGAATACCACCTTCTTACCCACCACTGTTGTACTCTTTCAGCAATCCCAATGCATAAAACTAAACATTTCTCCCACTCTTCTGGTCAGCAGACAGCAGTAACTGTCAGTGGAAGCACTCAGATTTAGAGGGGCTGCTTTCAGCATAGAACATATCTGAGCTCTAAATCCAGTCCTCAAGAGTTGTAATCATGTATCTGGTGCAGTGGCAGGATACACTAAAAGTTAGGCAACCAAATTACTGAAGTGCAAGCTGTTGGCATCCACACAGTGTATTCAAACAGCAGAGATTTAAGCTTTGTACATCAATTAGCGAGCTGCTCTAAACTACAGCTGGATAATGGAAAGGAAATTGAGAAGTGTTAGTATCAGTGACAGAGTAATAAAATACCCCAAGTACGCAACTCTGAAGCTACTGAGTGGTTACACTGAAATTCTGAAAGGTCAGTGTCATCAGCCGCAATTACACTTCCACAGAGAAATATCAAGATTTGCTGTACTTTAGACCCTGGCACCCTCCTGAGAACTGAACTGTGAAATTAGAAACGCATGTACTTTAAAGAAGAAAATAATTTGTATTTTTATTATAAAACACACATGTAAGCAGCAGAATTCTGTTCCAGAATACGGTCACTTTATTTAAACATCATGATTATATGTGGCCAATTGAAAACAAAGTCATACGTAAAATAGATGCAGATATTAAAAAAAAAAAACCCACAACCCTCCCTTCAAAGCTTTATCTGCACTTTAATCATCCTCACATATGGCTATGGTACTGTAGCTCCAGTAATCTAGAACTAAGCATCCACACACTCTTTCTGCTTTAATCCTACAAATAAGAACGGGTCAGGAAAATGGCATTCAGTATCAAATGACCCATTTTTTTCCACCTGTAAACAAAAGACATTGGGATTCCTATTTCAAAAGCCAGGAAGTTCAGTGAAGAATTATATAAAACTATATGTATATCAGGAAAGAAGCACAGGGAACAGAAATGCTAAAAACAGCCAGGCAATGAATTTCAAAGTATGCTCTTAAATTTTAAACATTCATATTTCAACTAACAAATGGGTTTTTGTTGAGC
The DNA here is from genome assembly GCA_033558105.1 of Coccyzus lansbergi. NCBI lineage: Eukaryota > Metazoa > Chordata > Aves > Cuculiformes > Coccyzidae > Coccyzus > Coccyzus lansbergi. The sequence continues at coordinate 149,230 of JAUMJK010000021.1, read as the reverse complement.
ATCAATATAGTATACTGATCAGTTGTATTTTATTAAAAGAAATCTGTTCTCCACAATTACTCAGGATATTTGATGTACAGCTTGGAGTTTCTTAATCTCTACATTATCTGGGAAAAAAACATCACTAGAAAATTTGAATCTAGTATTACACAAAGAAGCTCAGCAGCTTATGATAAGAAACTGTTTCATGCTTTATAAACTGGGTACTACTTCATTCTTTATTTAGATGCAACATTAACTTATTATTTCTCCTCTGTACAAACTGTATCAACAATCAGAGCTCTAACCAATTTCCCAGATAACCTTGTGTTAAGTAACGTAGAATAAGGTAGTTGATGAAAAGCAACAGATACTTCTGCAATGCTATCCATCTAAGAATAGCATTATTAACACTATATTAATGTCATTTTGCAAGGTATTTAAACATAATAAAATCTACCTGTATAATCTGTTATTCTAGTCATTTGAAATTGAATAATGAGATACTCCCCTATATTATTCTGCAGTCAAATATGAGAACATTACAGAAAATTAGCAAATAAAAAAACCTGAGTCCTCAGCTAAAAATTATTTTGAGAAACCACGAGGCTACAGATATGAATGCACTGCACTGAATTAACATTTGAACATCTTAACAATCAAAACATGATTGCTGGTTGCTAGTGTGCTAAGAGATCTGCTGATCTCTCACACAAGAAAGCAAACTTAACATTTTTAGATTTGATAATATATCCGTAAATTTAAAGCAGAGTGAAATTAACAAAGTAACTGCTATATAAAAACTGCAGAAAACTTTCATAGATGGTTTTAATTTTATACAAGGTAAATAAATATGATTTTTTCAGAAGTCTCTTAACTTACAATAAACATAAGAAGCATGAGATCATCATGGTAAGGAGATAGCTCAAGCACAGGGTATGTATAGAACCGAAATTTATTTTATTAAGTCTGGTTAGAGATCACAGTGATACATAAAACCACCAGTCACACAAATTCAGCATCTGAAAAAGTATAATGAAGGGTAAGAAAAAACAAACACTGTTTTCCATGATCTGTAATATCTAGATCTAAGCCTAGCAGCCTCCTGCCTAAGTACATGATTTCAAAGAGAGAAAATTTATTACTTAAACACTGGGAAAATGCAAGATACACACAGGTATCAGCTTTGCCTGAGGAAGCCTCTGACTGCAAATCGGTAGATGCTAAGAAAGAGCTCTAGGTAGGTGATATTACCCAGCTGCCCCATTCTTATACTCCCCTTTGATACTGGCTACTTTCAAACACAGGACAAGGTAAAGGCCATTCTGGCTTTTATTGCTTTATATTTTGCCTCACTTATATGTTTTGCTTTTTTGTTTGACCTTCCTTCAAAACACAATTTACAAACACTTTATGTGAGTTGATTAAGTTAAGGACCATGTTAAACAGTACAGAGTGTTTTCTGCTTTAGATCACTCTATTTCATAACAAGTAATTAATGCCATCGAAACTCAGAGCCATGGTAGAATCACCACTATACAATCAAAGAACTGTATATGTCTTTTTAGAGAACAGGCAAACAAAAAAAACCCCAAAAACCAGTCTGTCTCTGACTTTTAATGTAACTGGGTAAGTTAGGATCCAGAATTCATACCACAAAGCCTGTCAAACTTCAATTGTGCTGTGACCACTGCAATGTTATGCAGCAGCAAGAACGAAGAAGTACAAACGGAGTACTTATATGATAATTGCTATGGTGAAATTGAAGTAAAACCTAAAAAAATAAAAAATTAATGTCCTTCTGGTTCTGTTTTTCTAATAGATAAGAAAGTTATTTAACTCTTGAAACTCCTAATGTCTCATACCCCTCCAAAGAGGTCCAACATCCCCCTAAACAACAAACATGCAGCCAAGAGAAGACAATATTCCTGAAGGGATTTCAAATACTTAACAGTGATGTACAAGTACGACTAATTTTGTCTTCACATCTGTTAAAAGAATGTATAAAATATGCAAATGATAATCAAATACTTTTGTTTATATTCATACATAATATACTTCATCTATTTGTGCTAAAAATGGGAACAACTAGCGACTTTAGCCAACATGAATGAATGCCTGATTACTGCATTTATAAGGAGATGGCACCAAAACACAACTAGCAAAAATGAATGAACACATGTGATGATTCTGCAATCTATTTCTTTACTACAATAATTTTGAGATCTCAGACATATGCTGTAACCTGCATTTGTGCATTTTGTGTCAGCACTGATGCTATAAAATATTCATTCTTAGGAGGAAATTTTAGCCTGTCAAATTCTGATGTAGAATGGATGTATTTTATTCCTGAATCACTGCTGCACAAAAGATTCTAATCCAGTTCTGGATGATGATGATATCAAATGGCAAACTTAACTCTCAATTAAGATGGGTCTGATGGATTTCTCTACCTCCAGGTAGTTTCTTTTACTGCATAGATCTCTTAATTACAGGAACAAACACTAAGTCAAACCTGAAAGACTTTTATTTAGAACTGTACGTCATGTGTAGCAGTATAAATAAAACAGCATTCAATATATTCAAAGTGAGAAAATTTAGAACAAACCATTTTTATATAAGGAGACATGTTTCCAACATCACTATAAAGGGATGTTATTCTTCCAGGCTTTACTGCACATTTCCTCAAAAAACAGTTGTGCTGCATTAGTAATAACAATCCACATTCCTTTCTTCAGCAGTAGATAAGTAACTGTCTGCAGTTGTGAATTTGCTAAGCTACAGCCACTCTATGCTTTTGCAGTCAAAGTATATTCAAACTAACAGAAATTATTAATACTTTAAGGCTTTGATTCAGCCTCAATAAAAACATCACCTCATCCAGAACCAGAAGAAATGGGGGACAACAAAGGCTACTAGGATAACAGGGGAAAAAAGGAAATTCAGTTTTTGAGAAGTAATTAAACATCTGGTTTGTCTAGGCTGCAAAAGACAGCTTAAATACTCTGTAACTCTCTAAATACGTACAATTTTTCTCCTTCCTTGAGACTTAAACATCAGCTCTGACTAGAAAAAGACCTAATGAGTACAGATTGATTACAAATAATCACAGGCAAGAAACTGCGTTACAAAGACAGTTTCAAGTATTAAAGATTCATATTCACTTCTGGTAAACAGTGTGCCTTGGAGACAAGAACATGAACTATGCACCACAATAAAGCTGAAGCATGTTGACAGGCCTCCTGCTGGGGTGGGCACTGACCTCTCATCTCATATGTTCTCTGTTACAGCAGAGGCACAAGACATTGAATGAGACCTTCAATCATCACTTGTTTTCCATATACACTATACACTGTTCTGTTCTGTTAAATGCTTTTAATTTTTCTTTCCACAGTTACTCCAGTACATTTAACATATTCCACAGCTTGCAGTACACCAGGACTTATATGTGTATACCCAAGGTATAGACAGAAAGTTGTGTGCGTGAGTGAGGGGGCTGGGTTGTTTATTTTTTCCCATTCTAACACAGGCTGACAAGAGCTAAGCCTGTTCACAGCAAAGCACCAAATAGCCTTTCTGTGCTGATAGTAGTGTGATTTCTGAACTCCATGTGTAGGGCATTCTGCTCTCCATAATCTTATCATTAGCCTCAGTGCATTAGCTTCTGCATATCATACATAACCTATTAAAAACCTATTAACCTACTGGGTTCACAAAAGGCAGGTCTTGCCAAACCAACCTGATCGCCTTCTATGACAAAGTGACTCAGCTGCTGGATGAGGGAAAGACTGTGGATGTGGTCTTTCTGGACTTCAGTAAAGCCTTTGACACAGTTTCTCACAGCATTCTGCTACAGAAACTGTCAGCCTCTGGCCTGGACAGACGCGCACTCTCCTGGGTAGAAAACTGGCTGGATGGTCAGGCCCAGAGAGTGGTGGGAAATGGTGTTAAGTCCAGCTGGAGGCCAGTGACAAGTGGTGTTCCCCAGGGCTCAGTGCTAGGTCCAGCCCTGTTCAATGTCTTCATCAATGACCTGGATGAGGGCATCGAGGGCACCCTTAGCAAGTTTGCAGATGACACAAAGCTGTGTGGAAATGTCGATCTGCTGGAGGGTAGGGAGGGTCTGCAAAGGGATCTAAACAGGCTGGACTGCTGGGCAGAGTCCAATGGCATGAGGTTTAACACGGCCAAATGCCGGGTCCTGCACTTGGGGCACAACAATAGGCTACCCAGGGAGGTGGTTGAGTCACCTTCCCTGGAGGTGTTTAAGGCACAGGTGGATGAGGTCTTGAGGGACTTGGTTTAGTGTTTGATAGGAATGGTTGGACTGGATGATCCGATGGGTCCCTTCCAACCTGGTTGTTCTATGATTCTATGAAAAAACAAGGAAAGTCAACAGTAATATTAAAGAAATACAGTATATGCACTTGTGGATTATTCAGTCTGTTTAAGCTACCTCAAACTCCAAACACACTCAAGAAAACAGTGGATATGACACCAAAGAGACACAGACCTTTGTGCAAACTAACGTGTTCATGTCTCACACACACATTTTACCACTTCCAGTTATCCACTCCATACACTTAAGGTTTCAAAATATTACAGGAGATACTTTTCTAACTAATAAACTAAGCACTTTTGCAACAAAGGCAAACATCAGCTTTTTTCAGGTTATGTTCCACTCAGATAGTCTCTACCTTCTCCCTGCCTATGGTACTAGAAATGATGCTGCATTATGTCCACCCACTGATATTTAAAAGATATTCTACCTCTCCAGAAACAGACTGGGCTGGGGGAAAATAATGTCTCTTTTGCAATGCCTTCTATACATACAGGCTACGGAGTTCTCTGCAGAGGAATGCAGTTCTACACATTCCCTTACAGTGCCTATAAACTGCTCAATAAGATATGACCATCATCTACCCCAATAAGGAAAAGAACACAATATTTGTTCTATATTTGCCTATTCTGTTTGGACTCCAAACCGGGCAAGCAGCAACTCTATAGCTTAGAGCTAGTTGTAACAATTCAGGAATAGGGAAGGGAAATGCAAAGACGAGGGTGGGAGACAGTAACCATGGGCAGAAACACAAGCAAAGACACATTGTGCACAGATAAGGCTTCAGCTTATCTGCATGCAGGGCAACAGCTTCCCTGCAATTTCTTTTATACCACCACCACCGGACAATATATCCATTCTATACAGCAATAAAGCAAGAAGGATGCATATCAGATCCAGGTTTGTTTAATGAGGCCTGTGTTAAGCTTATCTTTCTTCTCTTCCTGAAGCTATTCAAAAAGCAATAACTTTCACATCATCTTCAAAGGTTCTGAGATTAATTTTGCATTAGGAATGGAATTATTTTTATATGTTGCACACACACAAAGACACAAAAATCACAATGAATCCTGAGACAAGTCCTTAGACCTTCTGCTGTTGAGTACAGTAACACATAACTCTACTCCTCATCTTGAAACTCCATAGCCCAACAGGGAAATAACACATTTCATTCAGTCAAAAACCATTCCAACCACCTCAGCTTTCTACTTCCTTTCCTTTCCGCTCAAAGGCAAATACCAGCATTTTTCCAGGTTATCTTCCACTCAGTCTGCCTCACAGAAGTTAGGTAGAGACGTACTGGATAAAACCTAAATTTCAAAGGCAAGAGAGCACTTCCATAATCCAAAAAGAAAACTCTCACAAAACAAAACAAAGACTTTCCTGATTTCTCCTAAAAAGCTCAGTCCTCAATGACTCATAATTTCTTACCTCACCATGTTTGTATAGATAGATGAACAAATGAGGACAGAACACCTTCCCTGGCTAAGCCTTTTTTTCCCCCAATAGCATGATTTATGCCTACAATCTTTTTTTCTAAATGTATAACATATCACCAATGATCTAATGGATGTCTTCAAGTTAGCTCAGATGAGCTCTCTGTACACATTTAAACTATATTCAATCTACTGTATGGCTTATATCTTGGAAATTCAGTCATCATCCCAAGCAATTTCCAACTATAAGGCATAGAGCACTAATTACACCCTCTTGCTTTTTGATACACCAAAGAAAACGCACCTTCTCACTAACTGGAAAAGTATAGAAATCTTACTTCTGAAAATGTTGCTCCAGAAGACACAGGTGAATTACAATTAGAGAATGTACTCTAAGTGCACTTGAGCGTATTACTGAAAACAACACTGCTGAATGTCTGATGCATTAAGTACATGAAATTACAATTCATGTAATTTCAGAGTTAAGGAGGAGAGAAATATATAGAAACAAAATTGTTGTGGTTTTGCTTTTGGTTTTGGTTTTTTTGCTTTACCAGAGGAGTATTGCTGAAAAGGCAAAGTAGCAAACTCTAGAAGTAGCAACGAGCAGAGGAGAAAGAGAAGAAACCAAAACTGCAAACTGTAAGGCTGCTTCTGCACTGAGGTAAGGGAGAATTTAAACAATATTTACTACATAAGAAAGAAGGTCTTGTGTACCCAAGCAGCAGATTTCTATCTTACCCCTTCAGATTAGAACTCTGATTATTTGACTGCTGAATGGTACCTGCTGCATCACATATGTGACTATATTTGGGAGCAATATGGTTAGAGGCACTCCTTTCCACAGCCCCATCCTCAGAGCTGCCCCCAAGCCACACCAGATCCAGGGCTCTGGCTCCTGCACTGACAGCTTCAAAAACAATTCCCGAAAGGTCATAAAGGTGCCTCGAGAGCAGGAAAAGAAAGAAACTAATTTATGCCAATTTATTCCTGTAAAGGGGCCTGGAAATTCTATCTATATTCTTTTTAAGGTGAACACCAGGCACATGTTCAGCCTCTCCAAAGTCTTATTATTATTTAGGATGGTTAACATCAAAAGCCCTTCTGAAGTGGGTAAGATGTATGAAAGCTACTATCAGAAGAATTTTAAAATAAAATGCATAGTGGAATTAACCTATTAAATCCGAGTCAGAAACTGCAGCATGGAAGAGTCTGACCAGCATGGCTCCCATGAATGAAAAAGGTCTCTAATATTCTAAATTAACAAAATAGAATGGAAAAAATGGTTACGTGCTTCTCTTACACTACTAAGAAAAGATTCTTACAAAAAGCTAACAAGAAAATTAAGCAGCAATGCTTCAGAATTTCAGTGCTCTAACATATTCAATTTGGTCAAGAAAAAAACTGTTTCTGTAGAAACATTTCTAAGTCACCAGCAACAGCAAAATGAGGAAAACATGGTATACCATGCTACTTAAAGCTGTTAAAGATCAATAAAAAGTAAAACTGTTTTTTATATATTTACAATAGTAAAACACAGAGAAAAAGCTTTTACTAGAGAACCACACCAAAGGGATTTCCTGTATGGTACAGGAAATATACCATAGTATATATTTATTTACTACATATGCAAGTACAACAGTCCAGGGAGAAATCAAAAAAGATTAAGTCCAATTCAAGATAGAGATGATTAAACTCAAGCACAATAGTACCACAAAACAAAGCATTAATAAAACATATTTCAAAATACAAGAGTGACCAAACAATCACACTTCAGAACTAATAAAAAGAAATACTTTCATATGCAATACATTTCACATGCATTATAAGGACAGTAGACACATCCACAGCTACTTTAGAACAAATCAAATACATTAAGAGTGCAAATACTTGTAAAGCAAGACAGACATCAAACATTAATTGGCAAGTTTAGGAATAAAACATCCTCCAACAGCATGCGATCCTCATCCATTGTCTGAACAAGTATAGTGATCTGGATTGGTACCCAATCTGATTTCTGCATAGGAATTTCTAACTTGCTCCAGACCTAGTCCTCTGAACTACTCAAGACTCCCTGTGCCCAAAAGAGCAGTTTAACTCTTTTGAACATATGCATAACATTCCCATCTTCAATCATATAATTTCCTTTGTAACCCCTATTATGGATCTCAGGTCTTCAGAACAATAAATACATTGGGCATCCCAACACCATAATTTTAAAATGCAAATTCAGCCCAAGATAAAGAGCTATCTTACCTGGATTTCATGAGGGGCTGAGTTACCCATTTCTTCAACCTCCGACGTCCAAAGGAAGTTTTGGTATGATCCAACACCCAGAATAGGCTTCCTTTTGTTTTCATATCAGTCTAAAGGGATAAAAACAGCAGAATTATTTTTAACTTAATAAACAACAATGTAGTGAAAGGACCTTCTCTACACTACTTAAACATTCCATTTAAGCTTTAGAATATGGCAACTGCACATTGGTTTACTGATCTAGTTCACCAGCAATACTTTACATAAAGTACCTCCAACAGTCTAAAGATAGTTAAGTATGTTTTTCCACTAACCAGAAAATATTTTCAGAAAACTACTGGAATAAATCAAACAAGTTAAGTTCCCACTTACAGGCCTGTGCAGCAGCACAGAAGAAAAACAACTCCTACTGCAATCATATAATTTGACTGCAGTTGCTCAAAAAAGTTCTTTGCTAGTTAAATGTGCTATAAAGTACCTAACTCACTCTAAAAGTTAAGTACAGATTAGCTTTCATTCATGTATCTGAAAATGTAGTCCTCCTTCAGTTTTATCCCATTTAAAATAATGTAAACCCTCTGGGTGAGATTTGCAAACTAGATTAACTAAGTTTATTGGGAATAGTATGTCAAACAGCTGTGAAGATCTCAACATTTATTTTAAAAAATTACATTTGTGCTTACCTGATTCTGTAAAATTTCAAGATTTTTCATGGTTGTTGCATTAATTGTCATGTATTCAGTTTCACTTGACAATCGTTTGAAATTGCTAGGGAAAGGAATTTCATATATTTTATATTTGGGTACAGTCATAATGATGAAAGACTGTCAGGATTCTCACATTAGAGAATTCATGCATTAGGCAAAGTAAAAATCAATTAAGAAATCAAAATCTATTCAAATAAATAAAAAGAACTGAATGCTAAGAATCTTTTTAAATTTACTTTCTGGAAAATAAGATTTATGACTCTCTTCTCAGTTTCTTACAATGACTCTGACAAACCTTAGAATAAAATCCAGCCCCCCTCTTACCTAATCCTAATCTACTGAATAGTTAAGGAAGTTCTCCTTCTTTACCCTATGATGAAATTGAAAAGTACTTGTTTTTTTAACTGTTCTGTTACAATCATAGTGGGAGTTCAATGTTCAATGTTACAATCATTAGAGGCAGAGATAGGACTAAGAAATAATGCTTCAAGAGTGGAATAGACTTTTAACATAACTTATCATCAAAATAGCATATAAAAATACATGTTCTGATCTTTTAAAACAGATTTAAACAGGCTGTTACTGCAACTATTTAGGAAAACAAAGTATATTTAAATTATTTGATTTTATTTTCAACATGAAATAAAGATCACCAAAATTACTTGACTTTTTTACATTTCCTAACAGAAGATGAGACCAACCCAAAAGTTCCACCGGCTTACAATCAACAATTATAAAATAATAGTATTAGATATGTTATTATATTAGATATGAAAATTATTTCTGTCGCAGACACACATGCATGTAGTGGCTGGGACCAGGAAGTGAAGTGCAAGTTCCTCATTAAATGCTTCTGACAAATCAAGTCATGGTTGTCTAGGTTAATTATACTTCTGACTGCCCTTAGAACAAAATCTAGGACACTATTGTCTTAGACTAAACAGAATGACTTGCTGGGTCAGATTTAAAACTGCTTTCTTGACTTTTCACAATTTTTTTCAATGCAGTGAATTTTCAACTCAAACACACCAACTTTTCTGCTAGACGCACACAGCTGCATTATTACTACATTAAAACTAAGAACAGCACTAAACTTTGAGAAATGTGAAATATTCATAGACTAATGTTATATATTTATGCTGTATGCAGGTGTTTGGGTCTGCTAGCAAATTTGTTCCAAAATAATTGGTAAAATTAGAAGTATTTTCCATGGATTTTTTTTTTAAAGTAGATTCAAGTGGGTCCCTCAGGATGTTCAATGATAGTTTGGAAGTAGAGCTGACTCAGCACTGTACCCACAGTCAACTACTCTGTGCTAGCATGCTATCCAGCAACCCACAAAACTGACCAGCAAAACAAAACCTTGGAGGCAAAAGCAGCAGCACTTTCCAGAGTACACAATATTATAAGCAACCAAATAATACTTCCTTTTATTATCTTCAGTCACAACTGCTGGTGCTGGCAAAAAAATTAATAGGAATTACTTCTGCTTGGCTCTCAATTCCTGTGATCAACAATGAATCCTACCCACTCATTCAAGAGCACCACTTCTCTATGTAGAACTTGTCTGTAGTCTAGTTTCCTCACATGCTGCACTTCAGTTTGCCACTACTCAAGCCTGTGATCCGTTAAACCCAGCTAGGTAAGAACCATACTTTTCCACTTCTTGAAAGCCAAAAGCATGCTTCTAGCTATTTCTATCAATCCTCAGCCACCTACAAGTGAGTTTCAGGATTGTGGATTTAGCGGTTCTAGTGTTTCTCTGCTTCACCTGGCTTCAGATCACTTAATATGGAGTGTCTTCTGTTCACAGCAAGCTTGCTCTCTAGTATTGTTTAATTACCCCTGCTCCACTGCAGAGTACACTTACCACTCTTTCAGGATCAGGTGTGCTAAAAGTTGTTCTCACAGTATAAAATATGTGTGTTTTATATTATCCATTGCTTTATCTGAGTTACTCCACCCTACTATTAACCCTAGTAACTGAGAGCACAAAGTATATGAATAACAGCCAAGATGAACTGCACTATGTACCAAACCAACTATTCCAGATGTCATATCACAGAACATGTTTTGCTTCCACCCCCTCATCTTCCTTCAGCTTGGGATCAGAACTTGACAAAAATGTGAATAAAGACAGACTCTCTGTAATGAATTTACAGACCAAACGACAAAAGAAGATGGTTGTAAACAAACATTAAGTCAGTGTGGCAGCTAGTGTGTGAGGAATTCTGATGTGCAACAAACAGCCATCTCCCGCATCAGTAAAAATGACCCTTCAAAATCTGTTCCACTGGATCACAATGCTGTAATTCCCTCTTTAGGTGACAGTGTGACTCAAATTTCAAAGAACAGACATGCATGTCTCAAGTACTTAAAGAGCATAAAACTGAAGGGATGGAAACTGCTGGCAATTCCTCTATTGAAAATAACAGAAACACCAGGTTGGAAAAGACCTCCAGGATCAAGTCCAACCATTCCTATCAATCACTAAACAATGTCCTTCAGCACCTTGTCCACCCATGCCTTAAACACCTCCAGGGAAGGTGAATCAACCAACTCTCTGAACAGCCTGTTCCAGTGCCCAATGATTCTTTCTGTGAAAAAAGTTTTCTGATGTCCAGCCTGAACCTCCTCTGACAGAGCTTGAGGCCATTCCCCCTTGTCCTGTCCCCTGTCACCTGGGAAAAGAGACCAGCTCCCTTCACTCCACAACGTCCTTTCAGGTAGTTATAGAGAGCAATAAGGTCTCTCCTCAGCCCCCTCTTCTCCAGGCTAAACACCCCCAGATCCCTCAGTCACGCCACTTAAGACTTGTTCTCTAGCTCCCTCACCAGCTTTGTTGCTCTTCTCTGGACTCGCTCCAAAACCTCAACATTCTTCTTGTGGTGAGAGGCCCACAACTGAACACAGGATTCAAGGAGCAGTCTCACCAGTGCTGAGTACAGAGGGAGAATAACCTCCCTGGACCTGCTGGTCACACCATTTCTGATACAAGCCAAGATGCCATTGGCCTTCTTGGCCACCTGGGCCACTGCTGGCTCATGTTCAGTCGCTGTCAACCAACACCGCCAGGTCCCTCTCCTCCAGGCAGCTTTCCAGCCAGACTTCTCCTAGTCTGTAGCTGCTCTGAGTTGTTGTGCCTCAAGTGCAGGACCCGGCCATTGGACACTGCCCAGAGGTCCAGCCTGTTCGGATCCCTTTGGAGCCTCCCGACCCTCCAGTAGATCGACACTTCTACCCAGCTTAGTGTCATCTGCAAACTTGCTAAGGGTACCCTCAATGCCCTCATCCAGGTCATTGATGAAGACATTGAACAGGGCTGGACCCAGCACTGAGCCCTGGGGAACACCACTTGTAACTGGCCTCCAGCTGGAGTTAACTCCAGAACTAGTTAAACTACTAGAAATAGTTAACTACTAGAAGATCCGATGGGTCCCTTCCAACCTGGTTGTTCTATGATTCTATGATTTCCCACCACTCTCTGGGCCCAGCCAGCCAACCAGTTTTGTATCCAGGAGAGTGTGCGCCTGTCCAGGCCAGAGGTGACAATTTCCGCAGCAGAATGCTGTGAGAAACTGTGTCAAAGGCTTTGCTGAAGTCCAGGAAGATACATCCACAGCCTTCCCCTCATCCAGCAGCCGAGTCACTTTGTCATAGAAAGCGATCAGGTTAGTTTGGCAAGACCCGCCTTTTATGAACCTGTGTTGACTGGGCCTGATCACCCGGTTCTCTTGCAGGTGCTTCATGATAGCACTCAAGATCCCCCGTTCCATGACTTTGCCTGGCACTGAGGTCAGACTGACAGGCCTGGAGTTCTCTGGATCCTCCCTGTGACCCTTCTTGTAGATGGGCGCTACATCAGCCTCCAGTCCAGTGGAACTTCCCCAGTCTTCCAGGACTGCTGGAAGATGATGGAAAGGGGTTTGGCCAGCACATCCGCCAGCTCCCTCAATACCCTAGGGTGAATCCTGTCTGGCTCCATAGACTTGTGTGTGTCTGGCTGGGCAAGCAAGGCTCTGACCACCTCCTTTTGGATCATGGGAGCTTTGTTCTGCTTCTCTAAATCCAGGGTCTGTACACACAGGTAACAACTTTCCTTACTATTAAAGAGTAAGGCCTGGAGTTCCCTGGGTCTCCCTCTGACCCTTCTTGTAGATGGCAGCAAGGCAAGGTAGGATAATGTCATCCAGGCTGAGGGAAATGAAAAGAGGAATCAAAAAGAAACACAAGCTTCTAGTAAAATTCAAGAAACTTTTGGGGGATACACAAGAAAGATGTTCCTATTCTTAAAATAATTTTTTTGAGCAGAACCTCATTTGATGAGTATTAAAGGTTTACTATGGTTGCCTTAGGACAGTAAGCCACATCCTCAGACTTTTATTCTTCCGTGTTACTTCCAAAATTGGATCTTTTTGGTCATTCTGCCTCCTGAGAAGCTTTCACTGAAGGGCACTTTCCATGCTTTATTCATTATTCTCTCCACAGGAGATATTATAAATAAGTTCATACTCAGCAACCAGCCTAAGTGAGTACACGTTATTCAGATGAGTAGTTCTCAACTACTTACATTTTGTAAATCTATAAAAACTTTCCAGCAAAGCTGCAAGACACTGTATTTTAAGTTTACTAAGCAGTAGGTTTTCTTTGCTCAGTTACCTTTTACAGACCTCTAGAGTCCATGTCTTTAAGATTTCTAAGGGTGAATAAACCATGGAAAAAATATTTGTTTAGACAAGAGTTGCATAAATCCCTATTCAGCTTATGGAGTAAAACCAATTCTCTACATTTCTCAGAAGCACTAGCTTTCTTGAAGCATGAAAGACATTTACCACAGTCTAAGTAGCAAAGAACATCAAGCCCAGACGATGTTTTGTATTTAATTAACCAGTTTTAAATTCATTAGCGAATATTGCCATGGGGCTAGAACTTCTGATTTCAGTCCCTGATGTGACAGGAGTCCAGAAACTTTTGCCTAACACCAGTAACAAAACCGAAACAGACACACACAAAACTAAAGTTGAGATACACAAAACAGAGAACAAAAATATAAATGAGAGAGGGCTTGGGATGGTTTACAAGGAGCAAAAATAACTTACACAATTTTTATCCTGAATTTGTTCTTCTTTTTCTCCACTGAACACACCCCAAGGAGTGGGCCTGCAACCTTATTCCACCCACATGTCTGCACTCTCACAGCCCACTTTCCTTGCACACCCTCAGCACTCCTACAAGCTCCAAATGTCAAGGGAACAAAAGCTCCTACTCACTGTTCTTCTGCGGCTGTCACAAAAGAGGTTCTAAATCCTTTGCTAAGCATTTATTTTCTTAGCATCTGAAAACCCTGCCTGTCCTTTTTCAGGCCCTCTTTCTCCTGAGCTAACTTTGAAATATCCCAAAATAATTTCAGTACTCCTTTTCTCATAGTGAGAGTGGGTAAATAATTACACGCATTGCCTTGTATACAAGATGTTTCTGACACCATCAGTACCCAAGAGATAAGAAAGCCTTATTAACACTATTCCCTCAATTTCACAGCACTTCCTCTGAAAATTCAAGGATGCACACCAATTTAAGCTGGAGATCATACATTTTGGATTCTCTCTTAATTTCATCTTGCCAACTCCTCGCCACCCCTACTACAAGGAACTAACGCTTCTCCTCTTCTTGAACTCTCTTTCCCTTCCTCCTTCAAAACCATTTTAAACATCTCTTTCAGTTCTGCCCCTGTGTTGTCTTCACTGCTAGTAAGCTTTCCAATCTCAAAGCCACTTCCCCCACCCCCTCCAGAAAGACCCCTGGCTCTTCCATTCCCTGCATTTCTTGATAGTCATCTATTACTGCTCAAGTCTAAGAACTACAGCCTCTTTCTTCCATCTCCACCACACTGAAAAATATGTAGGCCAAATTAAAACACACCAAGACATACTTCCCCAGCAACTGCTATGCAAATGATGATTTTTCAGGCAAAACTGGGTACTCAATTGTATTTTAAAACTTCTCTTGGATGTGTACCAACTTCTTGCCAAAAGCCAGTAAAGATATCTCAGTATATAATGGTGTTGTAACATGTTGATGTTAAAAAGCTTGTATCATTCGTTGTTAAATTTATTTTTACTTGCTGCTAAGTAAAGCTCTAATGCAACCTGACCATATTCCAAGGTCCTGCTATGGCAGAAATCTTTCTGTATTTTGAATATTTTATTTTATTCAGAGGTTTAAAAATGGATTTAAAATCTTCATCTAAATGTTACTACAAAACTTGTTCCCCCCCAACTAATGAGGATCCCTCATGACTTACATGACGCTTCATAACACTTAGTATTAAATTGAGCTGGATTTGTTTTTCAGGTGGAAGAATAATGTTTACCTGAAAAAGTTACAGAAGTGTAAGGAATTATTTTTGTCATTCTTCCTATCAAGTAGGTCCTTTTCATCCAGATCTGTGTCTCCTACATTAATAAACTGAAAATTATCTCACAATTCCAACTTCATACTCAGTGATTCATTGGTAAATGCTCACTGACCTGAATTCCCCTAGGAATTCTAAGTTGCTTGACAAAGCAACGGAAGTATTTTTCTTCTATACCCTGCAGAACCACAGGATATCAATAAGCCTGACACTTTTTGCTTAAAAGGCTTTCCCTTTTCAGTATTCACATAATATTTTGCTCGCATTACTAAAAATATTGAAGTTCAGTTTGCCTCAGTATTTGGCCCACTATTCCCATATATGTGACACACTAAAAACAGCGAGTAAAATTCAGTATCAGGTAGTCAAAGCAGTAAAATGTTTAGAAAAAAACCCCCTACCAAACAGCAGAATCCAAGCTCCTGAGCAGAGAAACAAAGTTATCTCAAGAAATGTATTCTATTTCTTCATAATGTATCATTAAGATATCGAATATTTCATTGCCTTTCCACTCAGATGCTCATACCTCCACATAAAGTCCATCAAAGCAATGTTCAGCAGGCAAGTGTCACCTCAAAGATTTAGTGCTTTTCCTTCCCAGTCTGTAATTATGTTTGATTTTAAGATGCAGCTATTAGAAATGTGACTGACTGCTGCTAGATAACCCTTCACTTATTGATGTTGCTTCTACTAAGTTACTGCTACATAGATGACAGATTTCTTATTTCCCACATCTGAAAGAATATTCACCATAAATGCACATAGGGCACTGCAGTGATAATGGTCTATAAGTCTGACCATGGAATAGCAAAAAGAAAGCCAGCCAAAGAGGATAAAAATTCTTCCCATCTTCATTAAGTCTCATTTGCTCCAGAAACTTCTTGTTAACATCTTAACAACACTTGGAGAAGGAAGTACAACTTAAGGAAGAAAATCCATTCCAAAATCCAGAAAACCTAGTTATATATAATTCCCAAATGTTTCAATAAACACCAAAAAAATGTTTAAAGCAACATCAGCAGTCTATTTTGTAAATGCAGCTGCTTTTAAAAATGTCTTATTTTGAAATTCCCAGTTTACAGTCAGACTTACTGTGTTACAGCCTGCCTTCTTACAGGACAGAGGAATACTGAGACAACCAAGAGAATATTTTGCACAGGATCCACAACAGAAAAAGCTGTTTTATTTAAGCATTTAATAAGTCTCAATGATATATTTACACCCAAGCCAGGTAGGAGAGCAATCTTTTATATTTGTGCAAGTCAGGACAAAAAGATGATTGACAGGAAATATCTTTCCATTTTCATTAAGATTCCACCTGCATAATCCTGTTACAAGTTTTGAGTACTCATTTGAGTATATTTAATAAACATAAATGTTGCAATTACTTAAGGGAAGGCAAGACTATTTCCATGTCTGTGTGTTTTCACAGTAGCTTTGCAAAAAAGGTGACAGCCTATCTTTTTCATGATTGTTCCTCCACTCTAAGTTATCATTGAGCCAACTCAAGGGATTTTTCAGAAAGCCAAGATATTTTGAACACTCGTTTTCTTTCTAACTGATAACTAGATTTGCCAACTAAAACACACACGCTAAATACTGTTAAACATCATGGCACATTATAATTTATGCCTGCTTCCACAGCTATCAAAACAGAAAATTATTACCACACCTCTGGTAAAATAAATAATTTTTTTTTTTAAAAAAAAAAGGTGCCCAAAAAAGCCCCAAAATTTTTTGCAAAGTAAAACTGAGGTGGTGATAGTGACCACCAAACTTTACAATATCCATAGGCTAATGTCTACTAGTTTTTGTACCTTGTTTGTTTCCAGTTACACTTGGAAGCAGTATGAGTTCATTTACATCACTGCTATTAACATCTAGACAAACATACTTCATAGAGATTTTCACGAAACACTTCTTTAAAAAAAATCACTTCAGTCTTTTGGTTCTGATTAAGAGATTAAATGTAAAATATAATTTTTACAAAGACTATATTGCCCACTCTAGCAGGTGTGTATATTATATTGCAGGAAAGTTGTCTGCTAAAACTGAAAAAATCTAACACTGGTACATGTCTTGGTGCTTTGAACTGGAAGTTTATATAAGGCAACTTACCTTGGATTGTAAAGCATCCTTTCCAAATTAAATTCTCTGAGGTATGCAATTACTGCAGCCAGGGAGCAAATAACAGGCTTATCCAAGTTTATTATTACAGACAGTTTCTGAGTACCTAAAAAAAAAATGTGATTTCCTTGTTAATTCACTGCTTGCTACTTATGTATTTAAGATAAAGCAAAATCTGTTTTTCAATTTCATCAAATAGAAATCTGTAATATATGTTCAGCATTCAGCAATACCCATAAATCAAAATAAAGCGAGGTTCCAAAATAACACATTTCCAAAGAGTATTGAACATCACGATAAAATAAATATGTTATAACACATAAAACATTTGACTCCAAGAGCTTTCCTTGGCATAGGAATTGAATTCTGAATCTCCATTACTGCAGGCAACATCTGTGCAAGTTAAAAGGAATGAACATGTCCTGGTGATTTATCTGCCTCAGCCAGCCTGCAGAATACAGTTCTTTGCAAGACAGCTACTTGCATTTGATGGTGTTTCTGAACAGCGCTCCACTACAGCTGAAACAACTGGAAATTTCACTCCATATTTCAAAAGAAATTGTATTTTTTTAAATTCTGTTTAATGTTTTCAGAGATGTTTTTAAGCTGTTCTTCTGTTCCTAAAGCGTTAACACATACAAGAACTTGAAGAAAGATATCAGATGTTGAATAATTTCCCTCAGCTGCTATGTATGTGTGAATTTAAATCTGTCTAAACACATATCTTCAAGCAATAAAAAGGGATGCTAGCCCTGTATTCATTTCTGTGTACAAAAATGTTCACTTTCAAGATTCACCTCCTCCAAGCTCAAGAGATTCCAATGTGCAGAAAATTAACAAAGGTGATAGCAAACCTGCACGGGTGAACAGGATGCTTCCGATTAACTCAGATATTAAAATGGAGGAGTATGAGAGGTGCAAACAGGAACATGTGACCCAGGAAAAATATAGAAACATTGATTGAGCTGGCAAGTATGTGGTCAGGAAAAACAGAGCCAGACAAGATACATATAGAAGCTCTTGTTTCACGTAGAGTTACGCAATCAGGAAAAGTGAGACGGGGAAGATGCAAACCCACTGCTGAAAGGGGCAGCAGATCCGGTGACATGGAAGATACTGAGAATTCAGTGACTTTTTTGTCTTGGTAAAATGTGCCTTGAGGAATCTGAGGCCTCTCAGACCAGCAGGAAATTTTTGAGCAATGAAGGTTTCTCCTTAACAGAGGATTAGGCTAGGGAATGGTTATATTGGACACAGACAAGTCCATGAGACCTGACAGGATGCACCCATGTGGTACTACTTACCTATGTAAAAGCTACTAGGATGCACACTTCAAACACATTCTGAATGACATACCTGTAGTACCAGGCACTTCTTTTGCATAAAAATCAGTAACCAGCTGGAAAGCATGGCTGTATTCAAAATGGAAGTTTTCCATCCTTTCTATCCTAATTCTGTCATCCCGTAACCTGCAACACAAAAATAATTGACTTCCAGTATTTATGCTCCCTTCATGAAGAATACTTAAGTATGTTTCAAAGGTGTACTTTCTTCTTTCCTTTCTTAAGAAAAGAGGTAAAGAATGAAGGGACGAGCTACTTGGGTAAGTTGAGAACATTTCTGAAAGTGTAGTGTTTGGTTTCATTTGGGTTTTTTTTAAACTTTTCTTCTTTCCATTGTAGAAGTACAAACAAATGAAGCTCAAACAGTAAACAGCAAGTAAACCCAAAAGAGATTTCAAGGGATTGGCTAGGTTGTTAGATGTCAACATATTTTCTTCAATAAGTATTTGTATCATAAGAGTTTGCCTTATCTGTACATAAACATTTATGATAATTAAACAATAAAGCAATTTTCCTATGCTATTATCATCTTTAATTATCTTTAATGGCTTTGTTCTATGCCGTACAAACTGTTGCAACATTTACCTCTTGCATCTTTTCCTAGATGCACCTCAAATCAAGTATTACTGTCCTTAGGTTGATAATTATCTGAATACTCTTCACCGTGCTGAAGGACAGCATTTCTTTTGGTCTTTTTGCAGTCCAGGTTGTCAGGGGTGTTATAAACAATAACCCAATCCTCCAGTCAAGCAAGCAGTTCCTCACAGTTGAACAATACCAGTAAATGTAGCAAACTTACTCTGTTCCACCAGTAAGCCAAATTATAGCTCTTCCATGAATTCTCCTCTACTGTCAGCAAGTAACTGAGGTTTAAAGCAGTACACGATTTCAGCCAATTTTTCAACCCATTAAGAATTAATCTAGCCTGCTTCCAGTGACCCTTGCTTCCATAGCTGCTTATGTAAGACAAGTGGCAAAAAGCTTTAGTCACCACAATGTTAACCAAGATCAAAGTTGCTTGGTACCTGGGCTTGAGTGTCAAGCAGTACACCCGAAACATCAAAATCTAACTCAGAGGATAGTATGTGCATGGTGCTTACAAGATACCGCCTTTCTACACTGGTTGTTTTTCGTAGCTGCTCACTGACATTAAAATCAGATGCTGTATTATCAATTCAATTTGTACAATTGTTAACGCAGCAATGAATGGATGTGCTAGTTAAAAAACAGTCACACACACTGCCTCCTGTAACATTTCAACATAATTACACACCTACAGAATAAGCACTGTAGAACTGGCCAGCAGAAATCTGACAGTAAAAGATTTATATAAAATCAACTTGGCCTCTGAGTATCCAGCCTTATACTTCCATGGGACATGAATTAACCAAATACTTGTAGCATACTGGAATCATGCCAATGACAGGGATTGTATAGGTAGCACTGGAAGGAAATTAATCAATACCTTTTTTGCAGGGCTTTTTGACTTCACAGGAAAAAAACAGACAGGTTTTCTGCATTACATTGTACTATACACAATTCTGTCTGAAAGGATCAATATGCCCCCTGGGGCTCAACTCTTAGAAACAAGAGTTATTTTCCTCTAATACATGTCAAACTGAATTTTAGAGGTTTGACTTTTCTCAGCACAGCCTAGATGATCTCTTGATTACTTCGAGTGCCTTAGCTTTAACTCACTGATCCAATTAAGTTCTCAGTGTTTAGATGCTCTGGGATTCCCCTCTGCCCCAACCTTATTCCAAATGAGCAAACATTTTTAAAGCAAATGGATTTCTGTAAGAGACAATTAGTTTGTATTCCTTACCCTCTGATAGCAATCAGCTATTCTCTTCCATGTATTTTTCACTTGCCCTAACCTTCACTAATAATATGCTCTAACGCATCCATCCATTTTTCTAAATTAGTACATATATGCACTACAGGCTTTTGCAAGGATACCACTTAGCCTTAAACTTAAAATGTGTTGTGCGGTACCTGGAGGTTACACATACAAGCCTTCGAATCAGTCCTGCAAGACAGCAGGGTTTTCCTGTTGACCATGTACATAGTGTCTTTTTTTTTTTACTTCTATTTATTTTACTATTACTTCTACATCTTATATTTTCACAACACTGCCTTCACAAAAGCAAGGCTTAGCAAGGTGTGCATAGGTATTTTTTGGAACTAAAGTCAAAACAGATTTTAGGGGGTAATTCATTGGATGGTTCATACAACTCTTGCTTCTTTTTAAAGTAATGGTTAAAAAATGTCATTTTCTTTGAAGAATACTATTACGTATTGATTTTCTTTTGTTTCACAAGTAAATTTATCCAACTACTTAGCGAAAACTTTTGCAAATTATAGTTACAATCAGCATAACTTAAGTGACTTATTATAGTAGTACATTTTTCATCAACTATATTGATAGGAAATACTTCAAATTAGAATTACTGTGCAGTGTTTTGTAAAGACCTTAACATATTTTAATATTTATAGTCTATGTATTGCATCAAATATCTGACACTGTCTGTCTGAAAGTATGCATCTGATAGTCTAGGTAAAGTAAAAAAAATTGAAAATTACAGATATCCATTCAACATACACAAAAATCTGGATTTTTATTAAGGCATATGAAAACAAAATTTGCTGCAGGTTTGCATGTCTGTCCTTTGTTTAGCCAGATGATCACCCACAGGCATTTTTCTGATTATAGCCAGAATAATACATTGATGGTCATGTTGATGCTTTATCTTTCCAGCTACCAATGCCTATTTAAATCAGAAGTCAATTCGCTATCAACTTCTGTAAACATCATTCTTGTCAGGATATCTACAGTGAACTGCTATGCAACTCATCCAGTATTTTACTGATATCGTTCCCAGTACACCTGAAAGCAAACAATCCTCATAGTCCCATCACACTGACAGGGTTAGTCAATGATGAAACTCAGCTTTTCAAAGCTTTTTTATTTCCCTTCCACAAGTCCTTCTGCTACCACTGGATAATGAGCTACCAAATATGTCTCAGTGTTTCAAACTGCCAACTGATGACACAAATTAACCTGTAGTGACTATATACTATATATCATATATTGTATATTATATATTATATAGTGATTATATATTGTGCTTATAGGAATGGTTGGACTCAATGATTCAGTGGGTCTTTTCCAACCTAGTGACTCTGTCATTCTGTAGTTCCCCTTATAAAATCCTCTGCTCTATAAAGGCACTGGAGTTCGATGCAGAACTGCCTTTCCTCACAAGATGAGTTATGGAAGTTGGTTGGAGAGATAATCAGACACAGCTAAGAATATGAAATCAATGCATCCATAAACAGATGCATAAAAGATGGGATCCTAAAAAACACACATTTGCGCACACTTGTGCATATATAAGTCCATTCCAATCTGTACTGTTCTATGACTCTGCTACTACAGGGATAAGTTTGTATGTCACCCTACTGGAAAACTGAAAAAGGAGCAACGCTGCTGAGGTTTATCCCTCTATTTATCTGACAATTCAATGCATTACTAAAAAATTCACTTCTTACCAAGCGCTGCACTAAATTTTGGGGGTGAGGAGAAATCTCTTAAGGATATACCAAAAAAAGCTGGAAGCTAGAACAATGTAAAACAACCTAAGTAAAACTAATTTACAGGAACTGACTCAAGATAGTTAAATAAGTCTTTTATTGTACGCATGAGCTTACACATAGGCACAAGAGGTGACTGCACTGTACTGAATAAAACTGGAGTCATTACTGCTCTGCCATTCACAATTAAACAGGTATGAAGTGTATAAAGACTTCCTAAAAAACAAACACATCCAAATTAAGTTTCCTTAAAGCTTAGGAAGCCTTCCTAAGAGAAGCAAATAATTCCATAATTTTACCTTCCAGCTACTTAACTGCCCTGCTCATTCCACTTTAGGACTAGATAAATACAGAGATGCAGGCACCACTAATTTACTTGTACATCCACGTATCACAACATAAGTTCATAAACAATACAGAATTTGGGAAGTGAGATCTCTGTACCTAAAATTTGGTATGAACATTTTATTTCTGATGCTAAGCACAGATGCACAAAGAGCAAATAACTGCTATTTAATTTCTCCTAAGCTCTTTATTCTAACTGCTATTTTCTCTGTGCTTCTCGCAGTGCAATCCAGTAAGATGACCAGTTTGTCACTGTAATGAAAAAATGTGTACACTGCCTAATAAAGCATGGCAGTCTGAATGCGTTAATCCTTTCAGAAATCCAGGTAGACAATGTCATTTTCCTCAATTAATATGCTTAGCATTGAGAGCGTTTTCTTTATTTGTCATCATTGTTACCTTTGGTTCTCGGTTTGAACTTGCCTGTGAGAACTGGAGAACAACAATTCTTCCTCTTTTGGTAATTCCTGGCACAGCACTCCAGTAGGTTCTCTAGCAAAGCCTCAATGACATTTGCAAGCAGCTGTTCTTCTGGCATTGAGTGCATATATTTTTATAAGCACAGTTTGTTTTTTTTCTCCTACAAGAGTAAAGTGCTTTCCTACATTTGCTCTCAACAACTTTCAGACACCAGAAATGGACAAAAATGTTGCTGCAAGGAAAATGGCAGCATGGTCACCTTCTCTGAGTATCTGTCTCTCTCAGAATGATATAAATCAGTACTGCCTGTAATAACCAAACATTAATCACCACACATATGCTACCAATATACTATATACAACACAAGACCTGCAACTTTACAAACATCCCATTCCAATCCCCTCATTTATGCTAGAAGCTGCTGAAAAGGCTAAAAGCAACTGACACACTTTAATATATGCATACATACATTAATATATATATATGCACACACATATGTATATTTTACATCTATGCGCGCACACACACACAAAAAAAAAAAAACTTAGGGAAAACTACTTGTTTGTCTTTTACAATCCAAGCTATCAACATTTCTCAACATGTGCATGCTGATTTTCTTCTGGTCACTTTAGCAGAACTACAGCTGAAAAGAACTTTAACCATATCTACAAGCCAAGAATCTGGAATCAAGATATGCGATGAAAACATTCTTCCACCTTTAGGAACTCAGAGACAGGAGTTGTCAAGGAAGAAAAGCAAAGAAGCTATTGGCAAAGCAAAGCACTGAGGGTCATGTAAACACTGTATGACACTACGCCTTCTGTGAGAATCAAACTGGACAAAACAAACATTTGTGGTCCAGCAACTACTGCATCCACAAATAGATACAAACAGACACTCATTTCATGGAAATCTAGCAGGAAATATCAAGAATTGCTTGGAAACTATATCTAAGCATTTAGATTAACGCAAAATGAGTAAATAGCTAGCATGGATGTGTCAAGAGAAAGAAAATCCATTCAAATCAAGTTAATTTCCATTAATGGTGGAGGAACAGATTCTATGGACAGAAACGAAGTGGATGATTTCCTACATGCTTGATTTCAGTGATGTTACTTTACATTGTTTCAAACAATGTTCTCATAAATGATCTATGGAAGCACAGTTGACATGAAAGTACTTATTCCAAAAAGGGTACAAAACTGGCTGAAGAGCAATACTGAGAATGATATCAGGGTTCACTGTCAAAACAGAAAAAATTGTTTTGGAAAGTCAAGCTCGATACTACATCTGGTAGAGCTCAATACTTCAGTTGTAACTTGCATAAGAAAACAGAGGACAACTCCAGTCAGCCTGTAAAGTTGAAGTGACTGCAAAGAACGTTAGAAAACCAGAATTGAACTCAAAACAATCTAGTATGGTGGAGAAATTACCTAAAACATACAAGTACACCTCTGAGCAAACTCATGCACAAGCAGAAAAGGGGACGAGTAGAAGCTGTAATTTGTAATGTAGTAATTTTTCCTATTAAATATACTAAGTGCATACAGTTTACTTGACAGCAAGCAGTTCATGTCGAATGAACAGCACTATTTAAAGTGATCTTCAGTGTTTCGTGTATTAGTACACGTGTATTAGTTATTAGTATTTCATTAGTATTTCGGGTATTTGTTAGTGTGTTAGTATTTCGTGTATTAGTGTAGTAGTTGTCACACAACTACTCTTCAGAGTCAGCACAGTATCTTCTCCATGCTTCCTGCAATATTTCCCTCTGTGTTTTACTGGTACTATAGAACATGACACTGGGAGGATGCAGCTCGTTGATTTGGTGTCATCAGGAGACTGAGAGTACACTGCATTAAACTGCCATGTGCTTGCTCTTGCTTAGCCTGATGTGGTAGAGATAGCCTTGTAAACCACTGTGCACATTTGTCCCCAGAATCACCACTGCCACCGCAATTCCTTCATTCAGAATTTTGGAAACCAGCAAAAATCTCTCTTCATACAGGGCTTCAAACAAATTAAACAAAACAAAACAAAAAAAAAAAGCAACAACACCTAACAAAATACAGAAATACCTCGCCTAACATCAGCCACGCTACATCAGCACCAATGAAACAATGCTTTCCCAGCTATACACCATTGTGGAAAATACCTCTTTCTGAATCAAAGTATAACCAAAGACTCAAGAGTTAAGACATAGATCCAGGCATTTGCTTGTGATAGCTTTGGATTGTTCCTGGAGTTTGCTTCTCTTCTCTGGACTCCACCAAGCCCCTCACAGCAGTTTGTATTTTGTGGTCTCTGGTTATTCCTGCCCTGAATTTTCTGACATTAGTTCTACATTGGCTGTGGAGCTTTTCTGACTCTGCACTTAGAATCACAGAATCACTAGGCTGGAAAAGATCTCTAGGATCATCGAGTCCAACAATTAACTTGGAACATGGTATGACAGAAAAAATTCATGGTGGAAAGAAAAAAGAAAAAATGTGTTTGCGGGTTTAAGTGCTGAAATGTCTCAGCAACAATGAAGTAAAATCAATGGCAATGGTGACAGGACCAGAGCAGCTAGCTCTGATCACTGTTTCTAAGGGAAACTGCAGCAGAAGCATGCTACCAGAAAGCTTTAAGGGTACAGGCTACTGTCTCAGGCTTGTATCACAATCCTTTTCCAGTTCTTCCTGGGGCTAAAAGCCTTTTTTCACTATTAGGAGTCAGTTAGCAAGAGGATTCATCCCAGAGAGTGGTAGGAAATGGTATTAAATCCAGCTGGAGGCAAGTGACAAGTGGGGTTCCCCAGGTCTCACTGTTGGGTCCAGCCCTGTTCAGTGTCTTTATCAATGACCTGGATGAAGGCATTGAGGGTACCCTTAGCAAGTTTGGAGATGACACTAAGCTGGGTGGAAGTGTTGATCTGCAGGAGGGTCAGTAGGCTCCAAAGGGATCTGAACAGGTTGGCACGCTGGGCCGAGTCCAGTGGCAGGAGGTTTAGCAAGACCAAATGCCAGGTCCTGCACTTGGGGTACAACAACCCTGAGCAGCTACACACTAGAAGTCTGACTTCTCTGGAGCGAGTCCAGAGAAGAGCAACAAAGCTGGTGAAGGGGCTGGAGAACAAGTCTCACAAGGAGTGACTGAGGGATCTGGGGTTCTTTAGCCTGGAGAAGACGAGGCTGAGGAGAGAACTTATTGTTCCCTACAACTACCTGAAAGGAGGTTGTGGAGAGGAGGGTGCTGGCCTCTTCTCCCAAGTGACAGGGGTCTAGAAAAGGGGGAATGGCCTCTAGCTCTGCCAGGGGAGGTTCAGGTTGGAAATCACAAAATAAAATTTCACAGAAAGGGTCATCGGGCCTTGGAGCAGGTTGCCCAGGGAGGAGGTGGAGTCATCATGCCTGGAGGTATTTAAAAGATGGATAGACAAGGTGCTCAGGGATATGATTTATTAGGAGATAGGAATGGCTGGGACTTCATGATTCAAAGTCTTTTCCAACCTGGTGATTCTACAATTCTGTGATAAAGTGAGTGAAATAGAACCACATATTCTGCCTATAAAACTGCAGAAATTTCTGAGGTACTTCTTGAGGTCATGCTGTCCAGCCCTTCACTTGAAGCAGGATCATCACTCACATCAAATTATTTCACTAAACTCTATAAGTGTCTGTCACTGGTATAACAAAGGAGCTGACAGAAATGAGAAGCAGGTTGCAAGAGCAAGCTCAAGGTCAGACCAGTGAATTTTAAAATGTAGCAAAAAAGAGACACGTGTGGGTTGGACGAGCCACAGCTGCATGAACTACGCCCTGAACTCCCACAGAGACAGCACAGGACAAGGGCACATCTATCTGCTAATGCAGTCACATGCTAAAAGGAAATACTGCAGCATGAAAACGGTTTCAACTGCTCCTTACTGAAACCATGAAGAGGAGCTGAGTGCCAAACTTTTCCAGTACGTGACATGCACTAGAAACACATACAGAACTGCTGTTCTCTGGAAAGTACAACAGAAGTGATGTTTAGGGAAAAGAGCTGTAACATAGGGAAGTAATATCAGGGTCAAAATTAAAGAGTGCTGTCTATCCAACTACTTGGAAAAGAAAGCAAAAATGTAATCCAGAATTTATATCAACAGCAGATTAATACAGTGATATATTTCCCCCAGAAGCCAGCTATAGTCTATCTTGAAATATTTATTTTCACAAAGATGATGCCCTACAGCAAAACACTGTTGTATCTGCTCATGTAAAGAAATACCTCAGATAATTCCATACTTGACCACAAGACCTAAAGCAACCACTTAATATCATTTTAAATCATACTCTAACACAGTGATAATCGACTCTGAAAACTCCTCCTAAACTATCATGCTTTTTTACCACAAGGTACTTGCAAAAGAATGTCTACACCACCAGACAGAAAAAATATAATATGCAATGCAGAGCTTAGAAGTACTATAACTTTATCTTGTATCATTAAAACAAACCTTCAAGTCTTTCGTAATTGTTAGCAATAGAATAAATGATAGTAAGAAAATGACTACAGCTAAAAGACAGCAAAAACTTCTGGACAGGTGATGACAGAACCACTTGAAATACAATAGTTTTAAAACTCTTAATATAAATGCGAATGGTGATTTTTTGACTATCACCTTGTTATGAATGGCAGCTTCTCTGCTACTCCCATCATCTCCTTCACTGAATTATGTATCTTCCAAAGTTAAGCATACTGCTCTTTGCTTCACAAGATCATGTGTTGTCTCATCCTACATGTGATGACCGACAGGAACATCAAAATGTTCCAATTTGAACAGCAAAAACTTTCAGGCACAAAGCATTTTTCTCTGTTTCTCTTCTAAGCTTTTCTGGAAAGGCTTCCCACCCACCAGATCTTGCAGTGAAGACATAACCATTGTGCTTCTGTCAAATTGCTGCCTACTGTCATTAAAATTCACCATTACAATCCCATTCCAGGATCAAGCTGATGAAGAAAAATTCAGTACAGTACTACTTATTCAAAGACACATCTTCCCTAGCAGCAGAAGTTAGGGCCCAAATACACTTTGAACAATGTCAAGCTCAGTGCTTAAAAATGTTTCCAACCCATTGTAGTTATTTCCCTTTCTCTTATGCTGTGCCTAAGTAAAAAAATCTCTTATGCGTTTTTAGTTTAGTATAGTTGAAATGCCACTGGCCCTCAAAACATTCAAAATTATCTGGAACCTATACACACTTCAGCAAAACATCTAGTGCTTTGTCCAAGAAAGGGAAGTGTTTCCTAGGTGAGGCTGTTAAAATAAGTAAAAATTAAAAGCAGAGGGCTACAATACAACATATTTCTAGAAAGAATCTTGAATTCAAGTTAGCAACTTCTTCATGGGATTAAAGAAAACCCTAAATCAAAGCTGAATATTGCAGAATGTATGAGACAGAAAATTCACAGTGGTTCTGAGGAGTGCTGCTGAAACATGAACCGTGTGTTTGCCCAGGTGACACCTAAAAGGATATTCTACTAGCACAGATTGACAGCATAAATACAAAGTTGAATGGAAGTCATCATCTGCTTATGAAACACTGTTTCTAATGATTATATAAGAAATAATGGAGATGGTGACAGAGCAAGTCCATCCGTGTATCTGCTATAAATCAATTTGAACTAACCTCCCACACTACCACCACAACTCTACCTGCCAAGAACTGTCAAAAACATAAATGCTGTTCTTTAATCAGCATGAGAATTGCTATGGAAAGTTACTAGGCACACCAAATATCCAACATAGATCACAGAAAACAAGCATACTGCTTCTGCAAACAAGAAGGCCATATCTGGATTTTCCACCCATCACTGCATTGATACCTTTTAAGTTAATGGCTCTAGCTCCTGTTCAGGCTCTTACTGACCATCTTGTCGCCTGCAAAGACACAGTACGACCCTGCTTGGTTTTCAACTTAGTGTAAAGAAAGCTCAGAACCTTTCCTAATAAATACTTACATATGCACTAGCAAAAAAGCAGAAGAAAACTCCTAAGAGAAGACAGTCTAGCTGTTTTGTTGGGCTGGACTGCTGTACCAGAAGAGAGAAAAAGTGGAGGTCCCCTGGGGACAGCCTGAAAGAGGGAGAAGGCCAGGGAGCAGATGGTTGTACTTTCCACACGGATGTCATGTGGGAATGGAAGAGCTGAAAGGCCTCCAGGAAGAATCTATCTATGCCTTGTCTGAATTACAAAAAGTAATATTCTGACCCTTGTCTGGAAACTTATCAAGAGTCAAAATTAGCTTCATGTAACTAATTCTGACCTCTGATCCATAGATTTGTGTTCACAGCTGGAGACCCTTGATACTCAAAAGAAACTAGTGGAAACTGGAAATTTTATTCTTCCAGTTCACTAGAAATGCACATAACAGTCAGAGTAGAAACAATAGCCTAACATTTCCCTGATCCATTCCTCAGCAAAGTCCTACCAGAAGAAACTCAAAGTTCTCAAAGTGGCAGATGTCAACTAGCAACACATATCTGAAAAAATCTCCCATCAAAAAAAATAGAAATGCTAAATCCTCTTCATAAACACTTTTCCTGACCCTGCAGGATTACAGATCAAATTTAAAAACTACACACAAAGGAAAAAAGAAAATAAAATTTCAGCCCATAGCATCTCACTTGAAATTAAACTTGAAAGAAGAGTACACATATTACGGTTTTTCCAAATTATTCTGACAGGTCACTACACCTGCAATGAGGCAGAAAACCTGCAATTGTTCTTGAATTCTTTGCTTAAAACATGATATTATTCTAATAAGTTGTAAGAAAAAGGAGAAATTCAAAATATATCTTGAAAGTCTGTATAATTTTATCCAGGTATTTTTGCACAAGATTTCTACTCTTAATTTTTTTTTATAAACTCTCTGCAAAATATGTATCTGATCTATATCCAGATCTGAAAGTTCTGGAAAGCCATTTCCCCGGGTATTAACTACCATTAAAAAGAGGGAGGAAATATATTTAAGCTGCAGAAGAAACAAAACAAGGGCTTGATTCTTATATACCACACAAGGTTCTAAAATCCATGTCTTATTAAGTAGGTCTGTATGACCTACCTGGAGGAACAACACACCTAGGCTATGCTGTACTACCTGTAATTCAGCTGTAAGAGGTAGAGAATAACATGGACAACAAAGCTTCACAGCTACTGGTATACATGCTAACAAATTGTTGCTTGTTTTCAATTTCCTTTACAATCACAACTCAATTATTCTTGTCACTTAAATTTGATTCTTCCATGCAGGCAGGACACTAAGGGATATTTGCATGAATTTTGTGCAAGAAAAAAAAAGCCAAGAGATGTACCAGGATAAAGTAATTTATGTTCCATGAAGGCAAATCATTCCTGTGGAAGTGCAGGCTAACCTATACTGGGCCACAGTAGCACAAGGATGGTGAGAGATCAAGAGAAGTGATTCCACTCTGCTTGGTACTCATAAAAGACTACCTGAACTGCACTGAATCCAGTCCAGGCCTGCCATACAAGACACCTATCAACAAACTAGAGGCAATCTTGGGGAGCCTCTAAGACAATTAGGGCGCTAAGGCACACAGCAAATGAGGATAGACTAAGAAAACTAAACTTATTTGGTGTGGAGAAGGCTAAGGGGGCACGTGCTACCACCTAAAGTGTATTTTAAAAAGCCCAGAGTAGATTCTCGTCAGAGGCTCACAACTAAAGGACAAAGCTAGCAGTCACAAGCTGCAACTTGTTCAAAATCCTGCATGGACTTGATATGAAAAACCATCTTCCCCTCAGGACCACTTAAGCACATAAACAGGTAGGTGGTACAGAGAGGGTGGGGAATTCCTATCCTTGAGGATTTTCCACACTGGGCAAAACTGCTTGCAACCTGATCTAACATTTGAGAAAGCCCTGCTTTGAGTAAGAGGGTAAAGAAAATGACCTCCAGAAATCCCATTCAAGCCAAAATTTTCCAGGATTCTGAGAAATAAATGATTCTAATAAACTGTGAAAGTTACTAAATACAATATAGACTATGAATAAGAACCAGCAAGAAGGATAAAGACACACAAAATGTCTGCATAACCTTTCTTGCCTTATAGCACTGTTCTACCAACTATTTCTTCTGTGCTGTAGAGAATTGATGAGCATATAACATTTAATCTACTGTTTACAACAATCTACTAATAAGATCAGAAATAGATCTGATGTTGGAATTATGGTTCCAGAGTTGGTTTGTGGTGGTCTCAGGTGATTTGTTTCCACAAAGTTTTTCTCACACATCTCAGAACCTCAAGATCCATGTTCTGCGGACACTCTTTGGAAAACCACAGAATTTCCCATAAAGGAATTCTCTCAATGTGTCATCACATACAGGATTCCAGCCATCCACTAACTAGGAGATGAAAAGATATGCTCTTCCCTTCTTTACGGGCAACCTTCAAAAGCAACAAGGACAGGACATACTATGTAAGCTAAGTATCTAACCATATATTTCAGCTGAGACTGTGTCACAATCTTTTATCTTATTTTTTTTTTTCTCACATGCATAACTTGCTGTTCACATTTCATTCTCCTCTCACAACACTGACAGCATCGCTTGAACCAGCTCCAAATGAAAGGATATGATAGATTATGTAACTACTCAGCCTGCTAGGGTTTTCCCTCCATTTGGAGGATCGGTGTTTGGGATACCTAACACATTCAAGTCTCATCTACACTACAGAAATGAAAAGATTAAGGATCCTACAGCTGTCAGTATTTGTAACTGCAGATGTAATCGGACCATTAAAAAAAATGCTAAGCATCTCAATCCCAAAAATCAAACCTAAAATAACCCCCCAAATCAAACCATTTAGGAAAAGCTTTGGTAATCAAACTGAGTATGCCTCTACATATGGCAAGCCTTTTTATTCTTTTCCAAGGAAGATCCAACTGCGTGTTGCTACAGTGCTTTTTCCATAATGATCCTACAACCTAGTAAAGCTGTACTATACCTGATGTTCTTCCAGAAATTGACTCCATCTGAGCTCTACAGTTAAAACTAAAAAGAAACTCCAATTCCAAACTCAAAGATACGCAGTGAGACACTACCATCAAATCTAACTCAACAGGCAAAGCTCTGCTCTATCCCCAGTCCTTTGTTCTCTGCTCTTATTGGAGTTACTCTCCGTCATAACTGCCAAGCCACGAGAGCAGCCTAGTTTCTGCTGCAGCTTCTCTCCCAGTACGACCAACACTCCCCCTGTACTCCAGAACAAAAATTTTCTAATTTGATCTTCCAGTTACCCAGAGAAAATAGGATGACATTTAAAACTGGGAGGGGAGAACTGAATATAATAACAAATCCAGCTTGGATTTGTTATTATATTGGAGTGAGCAATGAGTCCCCAAGGAAGCAATCTGAATGAAAGTAAAAAAAGGAGCAGGCAGTTCTTCTGCTGCAAGTCTTAATTTAAGAATGTATATCGTATTCATTCTCCACAGAAAAACCACAAGGGGTTTCAGAATTTTGGTCATGTGCACTAATAGCAAACGGTACTTTAACTCAATCAGAAAATTGGCTCTCATACATTAAAAAAACCTTGCAGATGTAGACAAGCGTTCAAAGAAGTCTTCAGACCCTGGCAGTTCTGTGTTAATCCCCTGGAAAGCCAAAATCTGGTTTCTGGAAAGAGAAAGACAGTTGCTGAATTTGGTCATGGTTTTACTTGCACTGGCCCAGTGGAAAGTGTAGTATCTAAACAAAAGCAGGCTAGTTACAACCCTATTGTTACCTGGCTACGTTCCAATGAGCAGAAGAGATTCTCCATGAGCAAGGGACCTCTGCAGTTCTAATCATCTCAGAAAGAAAAACTGAAATACAGACCAGTTCCATGAGGCCCTTCTCGTGCCTCATAAGTTTCAAGCTTGTGAATGAACACTGCAAACCTAACAGAGAAATCATATTCTACCCGTGCAGAGAAGACTCAAATTTTACTTTGTTAGAGCACACCAGTTCAACGAGATAGACAGCATGTGCCTACTTACTGCTGTCAACACACAAGCCTAGGTTGAGAAATGCTCTGCTACTAGAGGACTTCTTGTGTGCAGTGAAGAAAATGCAACCACACTTTCAGCTTTAGTCATGTAACACTCCCCTCTGAAAACAAAGCATTCTGACATGCCAGCCATGTAGATCATGTTTTAAAAGGGGTTCCTCTACCAATAGGAAATGTAGCCTGCAAAAACTGGTCATTCAACATGCACTGAACTGAGAAACTACCATTTAAATCTGACTGCTTGAGCAGAAATTGGCATGGGGAGCTTCTCATCTGTCTCAGATAAGAAGCTTTATATGTTTTGTAATGTTTTTAGTAGAGGCTGCTGGACAGAAAACAGGAAACAGGTGGCTAGTCAATTACACTTTTAATTAATATTCTTTTTGATAAACCGATACAGATTTAAGAATCCATTTAATGTGATGAAATGAACTTGTTAATTTTTCAACAAATTATTTCAGGCTTTTCTGTGAGATGCACAAAAGATGTTTAAATATGCTGACAATTCTAATAAAATTAATATGAAGACCATTAATAATTATGCTCTCTATGTACAAATTCTTTTTTCACTGCCATATTCCTGTAATTAAGAATGGCACATTTCAACCATAAATAGCTACTTACCTTGCTTTCAAATTCTATGAAAAGTTAGTATGAGTGAAAAAGGTTCCCTTTGCTTAATCTGGTACATAGTACAGATACCATATGCTATGTATTTTCTATACTACTGTTTTCCTAGGATTTATGATCAATGAGCCAACAGTAAAAAGCTACTTTAATTGCTTTACAAATGAAAAATGCATTAGAAGGAAACAGATGAAGGCAGTGTAAGCTTAATGCTGTACTTTTTAAGAAAAAAAAAATGAAGAAAAAGTAGATTAGAATTCAGAATAGAAACTCAGTTTCTAATGTTTATACTCTGGAGGCCTGGATTTAAGTGAATCACAGAATCACAGAACAACCAGGTTGGAAGGGACCCATCGGATCATTGAGTCCAACCATTCCTATCTAACACTAAACCAAGTCCCTCAAGACCTCATCCACCCCTGCCTTAAACACCTCCAGGGAAGGGGAATCAACCACCTCCCTGGGCAGCCTATTCCAATGCCCAATAACCCTCTGCGTGAAAAACCTCCTCCTAATCTCCAGCCTAAATCTACCCTGGCAGAGCTTGAGGCCATTCCCTCTCATCCTGTCCCCTGTCACTTGGGAGAAGAGGCCAGATCCCTCCTCTCTACAACCTCCTTTCAGGTACTTGTAGAGAGTAATGAGGTCTCCCCTCAGCCTCCTCTTCTCCAGGCTAAACAACCCCAGCTCTCTCAGCCGCTCCTCATAGTGCCTGTTCTCCAGTCCCTTCACCAGCCTCGTCGCTCTTCTCTGGACTTGCTCCAGAGCCTCAACATCCTTCCTGTGCTGAGGGGCCCACAACTGGACACAGTATTCAAGGAGCGGCCTCACCAGTGCTGAATACAGAGGGAGACTCACCTCCCTGGATCTGCTGGTCACACCATTTCTGATCCAAGCCAGGATGCCATTGGCCTTCTTGGCCACCTGGGCACACTGCTGGCTCATGTTCAGTCGGCTGTCGACCAACACCCCCAGGTCCCTCTCCTCCTGGCAGTTTTCCAGCCAGGCTTCTCCCAGTCTGCAGTTCTGCACAGGGTTGTTAAATGCTCTCTCTAGCAAGGGTTCAGCCCCACAAATAATTTTCAATGCCACAAGACTGCACCCTATCTCCTTAGAACTGAACTAAAAACACAAGCAGCAGAGTTTCCCCTTTATCCATTAATATAAAAGGTACAATGTACCAA
Organism: Coccyzus lansbergi; assembly: GCA_033558105.1. Taxonomy (NCBI): domain Eukaryota; kingdom Metazoa; phylum Chordata; class Aves; order Cuculiformes; family Coccyzidae; genus Coccyzus; species Coccyzus lansbergi. The sequence goes on along the minus strand of JAUMJK010000021.1, from coordinate 114,423 downwards.
TCTATATTCCACTTATTGTAAGTAAGGAGACGGAAGCATCTGAAAAGACATCTCTACTAACACACATCCATTTCTTAATGTGATTTGCATCTTTAGTATTACATGGACCACAATAAAGGTACTTTATGCGAAGGCCCCTCTCAACAGCCAACCTGAAATTGTTCAAATGTCAACAGTACCATGCCTCAAGATAAATTTTCTGGGTTTTAATAAAAGAATTATGTCAAAAGAAAGAGGCATAGTTGTTTTTTTCTTTTTCTTTGTCACATCACATATTCTGTTTAGAGCTCAGCACACACACAACCAAGAGTACAGCCTGAAAATCAATTAAAATTGACACAGATAAACACAGCCACTAACCACAACATTATTGCCATTCTCAGCATCTTCATTCTTACCTCTTCCTTTTCGTACTGGCATAAAAGCTTGGAAACTATTTAGTGTACTGAGACAGGGATCCTAACCAGTCAAAAATTTACCCAGAAACAACAGATGACCACAGCAGTTCTTCACCTGTCCCAGTTAACTGTTGCAGTTCACCATAAAGTCACAGAATTTTTTGTACTGAATATATGAAAGGGGCTGCGAGACAGAAGAAACAATCGCATAACCCAACAATATCAGTGAAAACTTATTGATAAAACACAATTCTGAGGTTCCTTTCCACAGTATTAAAAAAACCCCAAATATATTACTTGTTAATTAATAAAATTAGCTAATATACTCATTACCTATCACAAGCTGATTAAACTGTTATTCAAATTTCAGTTCACTTTTTGTAACACTAAAAAGCTACACAGTTACTATTTGAGGGTTTGGCTGAATCCCTAGCTTTTCCTTTAAACACTTTCAGAGACAGCTAATGGAATACCATGAGTCAAATATAACTCCCCTGCTACTAACACCACTGGGTTTGCCTGGGGGCTCCTATATCAGATGTACGCCACTTCACTGAGTGGCCATGGGATTCTTCTCTTACAATTCTTCCTTTCCCCTTCATTGTGAAGGGGAAAAATAACTCTCTCGCACACACAGCATCTTTGCATCTACAATATCAGCAGGCTAGAACAATTCTCAAAGCATAATATGCAATGATATTAGAAGTATCATGATTAGTCCTTTCATGTCAGACTGAGGTGGTTTGTCTCCTTATAGCCCTTATCTATGCTTTTTATAGCATTTTTGTGCTCAAGAAGACCCATCATATTTCAAAGGCCCGACACGTACAGAGCTCTTTTCTATTTCCATATTACCACCAAAATCACCACTTCAAATCATGACAACCTGCCTAATGGACTGCACAAAATGCAGCACTAAGACAGTTTAGATCCAGATCCTTGTGTTACAGGTATATTCAGGCAGAGCACGTCTGGAGAGAGATTTATTTATTCTCTTTAATCAAGAAACCTGTGCCATGCAAAAGAACATAAAAGCAGGGATCTTAACCAACAGCTGTCTCCACTGCTCAGGATTACAGGGTTTTTTCATTTGATTGAGTTGGTAATTTCCACCCTGCTAGGGCTCACAAAATTACATTATGATTTTGAGTAATAAACAGCAAACAGATGCCAAAATATGCATTCCAAAAATAATTTAGTTCAAGTTGGTCATAACTGCTTTTGATTATGGTAGTTATAAAAGCATTTCTTTACCTAGGCAACCCAATGGCTTTAGCACTTGAATTCTTATGCCAGATGGAGTCTAGTCTGAACCTGGCTGTGTGAAACCTGGGCCACATGTAATTTCTCACTTCCAGATTGGATAACTAAATGTTTACTACTATGTTCTCTGTATTTTTAAGCTTAGCTTCAAGAATGTTTCCTACATCTTGATGTCTCTGTACACTTTAAGTGAGCATTATACATTCCCTAGCAGCCAAGAAGGATCCCTTCTCTCAGCCTTCACTCTGCAAACCTGTGTGAGAAACTCATGAGAAAGGAGCAACATTCTTGTTGTGTTGGCTCCCCATGCTAAGTTCAATTTGTGCTGTAGACTCCAAGGCTGGCCTAAACAGACAGTCATTAGGTGAACCTGGTTGTAAAATACTCACTCAAAAGATGATTAAGTAGGTGGTCTACAGCATCTTCCAGGTTGGCTGACAATTTATTTCATCCCAGTTTAAAGGCAAGTTTTCTCCACTGCCCTGACACTGCTGCTGTTCACAAAACTAGTCCCTGTATGAGCTCTGATGAAGATATTAAACTTTTAAAAATGCATTAAAAAGCTCATACAAGAAAACAGATATTTCTTCAAATTCAGATTTAAAAAGTGCTAAAAAGCTGGACATATATGGCAATGTGTGCTCACAGCCCAGAAAGTCAACTGTATTCCAGGCTGCATCAAAAGCGGCATGGCCAGCTGGTCAAGGGACATGATTCTGCCCCTCTGCTTTGCTCTGGTGAGACCCCCCCTGGAACCATCATCCAGCTCTCAACACAGGAAAGACATGGGCCTGTTGGAACAGGTGCAGAGAAGGGCCACAAAAAAATAGTCAGAGGGATGAAACACCTCTCCTATCAAAAAAGACCAAAAGATCTGGGTCTTCAGGGAGACCCAAATGGTGGCTTTTTAATTCTTAAAAGGGACTTACAAGAATGACAGTGACAATTCTTAGCAGCACCTGCTACAGTAGCATAAGAGGTGATTGTTTCAAACTAAAAGAAGGCAGATTTAGACTAGACATAAGGAAGAATTTATTACAATAAGGTGGTGAACCACTGGAAGAGGTTACTCAGAGCTGTGGTAGATGCACTATCCCCGGAAACATCAAGGTTGGATGGGGCTCTGAATAACCTTATCTCATTGAAGATCACAGAATCACAGAATGGTTTGGGTTGGAAGGGACCTTAATGATCATCTAGTTCCAACCCCCCTGCGATGGGCAGGGACACCTCCCATTAGATCAGGCTGCCCAAGGCCCCATCCAACCTGGGATGGGGCAGCCACAATTAACCTGTGCCAGGGCCTTACTCCCCTCACTGTGAAGAATTTCTTCCTAAAAGATGACCCAGGGTGGTGGACTGGATGATCTTTAAGCATTCTTTCCAATCCAAACTAATCTATGATTCCATAAACACAACTTTGCTTTTCACAGTGTCTCTTGGTTCTTCCTCAAGCCCTAACAAGAGGCGTTTACTAAAAAGGGAAATGCATGGCCCAAGTACAGAAAACTCAGTGAAGGTGTCCAGGAAAGTTATCCTTCCTCCTCAGAGCCCTGCACATTGCCAGCATATGTGAAGGATGAAGAAATGTAGAACGGTCTGACTTATTGCCTCCCTAGGATGCTATCTGGGGACCTGATGCTTCTGTTTCCTCTGTAAGCTTCCTGTCGGCCACAACTCTGTATACAAGCATATAGAAGAAAAGAACAGGGCCAAGCAGTCTGTTGTAAGGAGTGACTGAAACGCTGTGGGAGACTAGGACAAGGGCATCCTACCTACAGTAAACAAAAGGGCAGAGCCGTGGAGCGGTGGCAAAGACTCCAGAAAACACAGTCATATGAGAATAGGCAGAAGGGACAGAGGGATAGATATCTTCCACTTGACAAGAAGCAAAAGACAGGCATATTTTCAAGCATATTTGCTAGAAATTTGTTTTAAGTGCATCTATTTGCCCCTGCAGAAAGATTCTGTCATGTAAAAGGAAAGCAAATGTACATATATGAAATATTTTACCTTAAAAAACCCTATTACTAAGCTTTGCACGAGAAGATCTAATTACTATAGCAATGATTTCAAAATCTTTATTGAGAACTCAGACAAAACCCATGTAAATTTAGAAGGAGACTTAAATACAATTTTCTAGCAATCATTTTTATGATTCCAAATTCCCAGAGGAAGAGCACATGCTTAAAGTACACTCTTCACAGCTCTAGTTTACTGAAAGCATCTTACTTATACATCAAAAAGAACATCTGTTAAGAAACACAGATGTTGTAAGCCAGTAAAGCACAAAATTAAACTGTTAAAGATAGTCTGAAAGATAAAAGATGTTCTCTTTTTCGGTTCACAAGATTGACAACACGCAAAAACACACTTCAGTTTCATTTTTTTCAAAATTAAGAACATATATTTGAGTTTTATGAAAAATAAATATATTCAGAGCCTTTTTTTTTCCTTGTCTTAGGTGGAGTTTGGAACCACCATTACAATAAAATTATTCTTCTCCTCACTCCAGTAACATTGCTGTCTGCACACAACTCCCATACTTGTCTCACTTAGATCACTTCATTATTTTCATTAAAATTGCTGAATTTCTAACTCCTAGAACTAACAATGACAGCAGGAAATACGGGAAGAAGTAATGTCTGAGGAATTAACACATCCAAAGTGTCCATGACGGCACTATTTCACAGGGAAAGATTTATGTCCCAGGTCAACTTCAAAGAAGAATAAATTACAGAAAAAATAATTATCACATAAGAAAAAAGCTAGGACTTTAATAAATATACCAAGAAATATTCATAGGCTGTTGTTTTTTCTTAAATTTGCACTACAGCTTTAAGAGTTTGAGAGTTCTTTTCCACTCAAATACCAGGAAAAAAAGAAAAACATGTAACTGATCTTGTGGTTCTAAGAGCAAGTTGGCATTAAACACAGACATGCTGCTTCCACAGTATGTTAGCTTGCCCATAACAGATCAAACTGTATACATGCACTTGCCCTTGCAGAAGTCCAGTTATGTTACACCTGCATGAAAACTGATAAGCCACTTATACATTTAAAACACAGAACATGCACACTGGAAGTTACCACGGACTAACCAATATGCAGGACAGTCTAGAGAATGGAGTTACAATAGCAAAGTCCTGAAGTAACTGGATCTTTTAAAAAGGATTTTACTTCAGTTTAAAGCTCACCTTCAAACTAAACAAAGTTGCCAGTTGCATTTGAGGCTTGTCTAGTTTTAAGAAGGAAAGATGCTTATGTTTTGTTCTGGTCACTACAAAGCACATAAACAAGTGGCTGGTTTGTCATGGAGACCTGAGCACTCCCTCTTATCTGTACAGTTATGAGTTACTGGAACATTAAACATTTATATTTGCACATTAATACAGGTAACATAACTTCCAGTTTTAAATATGTGTGTGTGCCTGACCTCCCCCAACTCAGTACAGTATGCAATTGCTACACCAACAATTCTACAACCCTCCAATTTAGAATCATAGAATAACCAGGTTGGAAGAGACCCACTGGATCACTGAGTCCAACCATTCCTACCAAACACTAAACCATGTCCCTTAGCACCTCGTCCACCCGTGCCTTAAACACCTCCAGGGAAGGTGAATCAACCAACTCCCTGGGCAGCTTGTTTTCTGAGAAAATATGTTTCCTAATGTCCAGCCTGAACAGCCTGATGGAGCTTGAGACCATTCCCTCTTGTCCTGTCCCCTGTCTCTTGGGAGAAGAGCCCAGCTCCCTCCTCTCTACAACCTCCTTTCAGGTAGTTGTAGATTAATGAGGTCTCCGCTCAGCCTCCTCTTCTCCAGGCTAAACACCCCCAGCTCTCTCAGCCGTTCCTCATAAGGCCTTTTCCCCAGCCCCTTCACCAGCTTCACTGCTCTTCTCTGGACTCGCTCCAGAGCCTGTTAGATCTGCACAAGCCTGTTAGATACAATTGCCCTCTCTATCACAAAAATCTCCAACATGTGTAACATCTTTAATTGCTTATCAGGAAAGCAAATATGCACTAGTAAACAGTCACTAATAATCATTTCTTTCAAAAATAACTGCATGATCTGAAAAATGGAAAGTAAATTACTAATAGGAATCACAACAGAATAGCAATGCCATTTGGTTATTTGACTTTTTTTATCACAGTAATGATCTCTACCTCAAGTTAAAAAAAAATCAAATGTACATGAGAATTGTTCCTTCAAATTAGGATTATTGAACTTGTGATTTATTAACATTCTCTACCAAGTCACCTAAAGCACCACAATTATTCCCCTCACAAATACCTAGAGAAAATGAGTTGTTACTCCTTATATGCTTGCACCCTTTTCCTCCCTAAGAACAGGACCAGTTGCTCCAGCATAGTAGTGCCACCTCCCAGAGGACAGAGGTGTAGACCTCCAGACTCCCATCTGGGTTTGTAATTGTGAGCTTCAGCACCCTTCCCTGGGTTAGAAACCTGGACAGCTGCTGTGAGAGGTCAACAGTTTATAAATACTGAGGGAAATAAGAAAGCAACATCAGGAAAACAAAAGTAGAATTACTTAAATGTCACCTCTGGTTTATCCTATAATAAACCAAACAGATGACAAAACATGGAAACAAGTGATTTAAAGTTTAAATTTTCCTGCTTCTTTCAATAAGGTGTTTTTTTCCTAATTAAAAAGTTAATTTTTTGATAGTAAGGAACTACAAAAGCATCAAGATCAATCTGTTAATAATTTCTAGCTCAAACTCTTGGAGGGGGAAGAAAGGCCAAAACCAGCAATATCACTCATCACTGTAAAATTGCCATAAAAAACAGCTCCTGAACACATCATGGGTTTCCATGCTGCTTGCAATCCCATGAAAAATAATGTACCTTTGAAACAGGTACAAAGTGCTCAGGAAGCTTCTCTAGGCATGCATCTCCACTTTTGCCTAGAGGAATTAACCAACACCACAAGCTGGTGGAGGCTTGCTAAGGCCACCTGTTACTTTAATAAGCAACATCAATATATTTTATCTAAGGTATCATCCAGGTTAAGGAAAGTGCTGGACACAGAGCTTTGCAACCACCTTCCCATGTTTAACTAGTGACAATTCAGCATACATAATGGAACACTAATTTCATCTAAGGGATGCTGTATACCTGTGTTGTGTCCCAAATCCTGAAGGGCACTAGGGCTGGATATGGTAAAGAAATGGACTTTACATAGAAGTGATTTGTCAAAAGAGACTTAAGCCCCATGCTTCCCTCACTTGCAATGTCATAGAAGACAATAATGAACTACAATACTGAGAAGAGCATGTTTCAAGACTGTAACAAGATTAAATAAAACAAAAAAAAAAAAGCTGTCCAACAATTTTTTCAGGTCATTACATGATTTGGTATTACTGTTGTGGGGTTTTTTTCTCCCTCTCTATTCAAAACAGGTGAGCTACGACATGACCAATATTTTTTAGGCAGCAATACACAGAGCTGAGTTGCCCAATCCATGAATTGGATTATTAGCAGTGCAAAAAGCCTCTTTAGTCAGTAAACATCTGTTCAGCATTGCATTTGGATTTTGTATTTACAGAAAATAGCTCACATGCTGGTTTTGTACTTTACTTGCTTTCTTCCTGATGCAAATTCAACTGCTTTTATCTTCCATTTATACAAAACATTCTCAAGATGTTTGTCACAGCTTGCTCTTCACTTAAAAATCTATGGGAATTTTAAAAGCTATCAAAATCATGAAATCATTATTTTTTGTTGTTACCAACCTTTTAGGTACTTTTCACTCCTCTAATCAGTAATTTCATTTACAATACTGTTTACTCTCACTGTAACCATTTAGTGCCTTATTTTTGCTTCTACAAGCCTTTCTGTTCCTGCTCACCCACAAACCTTATGAAGTGGGCTATATAAATACACGTGCACCCTCTGATATGAGCAACCATCAGCCACATATAAAGATCCACAAAATTGAAAGTATTTTATATTAAGACTTCATTGAATTAATTCCAGTCAAGTTTCTACTCCTTGATTGGTGACATAAATCCCTAACTCTGTCCATGAAAGGAATTAGCAACAAAGAGCACTGCTGACCAATGCATGCAATACATTGGCTACAACTCACTACTACCCCCTTTAAAAGTTAACTTATTAAGACAGTTGTACTTATTTAAAGGAATCCAAAATACAGACGTATTCTACTATGGCATCACACATACTGAAACAAAAAAAAGCCAAAAGATATCTCTTTAGTCTTGATTCCTGATGAACCACAGCCTGGGGAAGGATGACAAGAAACAACCAACCAGTCGTCAAATATGTCCACCAGCTCTGCCACAGATAATTGTTTGTGCTGGTAAGAGATCAAGGCAGGGCTGAAGACAGAGAGTAACGCACCACACTGACCTATCCAAAAGAGTTTGAAATGTTATATACAGAGCTCCTTGAACACCAAGAGAAAAGGCATGCACTGCATGTTATGACAGAGGATCAGCTTCTTGAGGAATTCAGGCCAGGAGTAATCCCATCATACTAGTGAACAGGCAGGATTGTTTTAATTCTCAGTGGATTTTAAAGAGTAGGGAATTCCAGGGACAAAGCTCCAAGACAGAGACAATATTGCAGTACTTAAGCAAGAACAGAAACTTGAATGCTATAATCAGAAAAAAAAAGTCTTAAGACATATTAGCAGGGAGCAAGTAGCAGACCCACATGTAGTACCTGATGGAGGTTGAGTGAAAACTGCCCAGACAGATGACAGGCCCAAGCTAACAAGGAGGGAGGAATTATGCTCTGCAAACACAGTAAAGTGAAAAATCTCTGGGCAGAGACAGGAGTTCATAGTTATCGCATCACCGTGAATTTGTCTCCTTGAAGTAAATAGAAAAATTACAAAGAGAAGCACTAGGACAGTCTTAAGATCACAGAATGGTTTGGAAGGGACTTAAAGATCATTTAGTTCCACTCCCCTGACTTGGATCACTCCCTACCACTAGATCAGGTTGCTTAGATCCCCATTCAACCTGACCTTGAACACCTCCAGTGATGGGGATACCATGATTTCTCTGGGCAACCTGTGCCAATGCTTCATCAGCCTCACAGGAAAAATTTTCTTCCTAACTGGATTTCCCAATGAAACAAAAAAACAGGCACATGAGAAGAGCAAAAACAACCACAAGGGAAGGAAGACTCAAAAACAACGTCAGTAAAACCAGCTCATGCCAACTTTAAAGTAGCTGATTAAGAAGGATGGGTACTGACCCATGACTAGGAAAAGCCTGAAGTACAAAACACAGTGTTCTGTAATAAAAAACATGTATTTTGTGAAAGCGAGAATGTTTTCTTGGTTTTCTAGAGAGAAGGAAACTAAATATGTTAAAAGATTTTCTTCTATCCAGGTCAGCACTTGCCACCAGATGTTACTGGAGGTTCAGCCACAGAACACTACCTACCAGAACAGTTTGTTCTGAAACATTTTCTGTGCTTTGGAAGGAAGGCTCTCCAGCAAAACTGACCTCCAGTTCAGTGTTCTTGAATAGTACTTCCTAGTCACTAAATCTGTCCTTAAATAGTTCTTCCTAGTTATTCATTTTTACGGGCCATGTCTCTCAACAGTGGCAACAGGAGCATTTCACTTACCACCTGAAACGGCATCATGCTAGAACAAAATGGACATGAAACTATGTCACACATTTCAATATATTTGAGTCCATAAGTTTCAAGTTATCAAAGGGGAAAGTTTATAACTTGTAACACAAATTTACACCACAAGCTGAACTATTTTTTAAAGCTAATTCAGGCTGGGAAACATCGGTGTTTAACCCAAATGATTAAGGAAAAATCTTTTTGTAAAACGTGGATGACTATGATTTCATTTAAATCTGTGGTAAAATATCTGTTGATTGATTCCCCCAAGATTCCCCTCACCCCTCAAGTATGCAATGCAATTAAACTAATTTTTACTAACTGAATTCAAACTCCATCCTATGAACAAATCATACAAAAAAAAATCTTTCTATAAATATATAAATAATAAAAGGAGAACTAGGGAGACCTTACAGTCTCTGTTGGATGCAGAAGGAACAACAGTGACAGGGGATGAGAAGTACTTAATGCCTTCCTTGCCTCAGTCTTTAACTGTAAGGAAAGTTCTTCCCTGGATTTAGAGGAGCAGAACAAAGCTCCCATGATCCAAAAGGAGGTGGTCAGAGCCTTGCTTGCCCAGCCAGACACACACAAGTCTATGGAGCCAGACAGGATTCACCCTAGGGTATTGAGGGAGCTGGCAGATGTGCTGGCCAAACTCCTTTCCATCATCTTCCAGCAGTCCTGGAAGACTGGGGAAGTTCCACTGGACTGGAGGCTGATGTAGTGCCCATCTACAAGAAGGGTAGCAGGGAGGATCCAGAGAACTCCAGGCCTGTCAGTCTGACCTCAGTGCCAGGCAAAGTCATAGAACGGGGGATCTTGAGTGCTAACATGAAGCACATGCAAGAGAACCGGGTGATCAGGCCCAGTCAATACCGGTTCACAAAAGGCAGGTCTTGCCAAACTAACCTGATCGCTTTCTATGACAAAGTGACTCAGTGGCTGGATGAGGGCAAGGCTGCAGATGTATCTTCCTGGACTTCAAAAAGCCTTTGACACAGTTTCTCACAGCATTCTGCTACAGAAACTGTCACCTCTGGCCTGGACAGGCGCACACTCTCCTGGTGGAAAACGGGTTGGCTGGCCGGGCCCAGAGAGTGGTGATAAATGGTGTTAAATCCAGCTGGAGGCCAGTTACAAGTGGTGTCCCCAGGGCTCAGTGCTGGGTCCAGCCCTCTTCATCAATGTCTTCATCAATGACCTGGATGAAGGCATTGAGTGCTCCCTTAGCAAGTCTGGAGATGACACTAAGTTGTGTGGAAGTGTTGATCTGCAGGAGGGTAGGGAGGCTCTGGAAAAGGATCTGAACAGGCTGGACTTCTGCGCTGAGTCCAACGGCAGGAGGTTTAACACGGTCAAATGCTGGGTCCTGCACTTGGGGCACAACAACCCTATGCAGCTACTAGGAGAAGTTTAGCTGGAAAGCTGCCTGGAGGAGAAGGACCTGGGGGTGTTGGTTGACAGCGACTGAACATGAGCCAGCAGAGGTCCAGGTGGCCAAGAAGGCCAATGGCATCCTGGCTTGTATCAGAAATGGTGTGACCAGCAGGTCCAGGGAGGTTATTTTCCCTCTGGACTCAGCACTGGTGAGACCGCTCCTTGAATCCTGTGTTCAGTTCTGGGCCCCTCACCACAAGAAGGATGTTGAGGCTCTGGAGGGAGTCCAGAGAAGAGCAACAAGGCTGGTGAAAGGGCTGGAGAACAGGCTTTATGAGGAATGTCTGAGAGAGCTGGGGTTGTTTAGCCTGGAGAAGAGGAGGCTGAGGGGAGACCTCATTGCTCTCTACAACTACCTGAAAGGAGGTTGTAGAGAGGAGGGTGATGGTTTCTTCTCCTAAGTGTCTGGGGACAGGTCAAGAGGGAATGGCCTCAAGCTCTGCCAGGGGAGATTTAGGCTGGACATTAGGAAAAAGTTTTTCACAGAAAGGGTCATTGGGCATTGGAACAGGCAGCCCAGGGAGTTGGTTGATTCACCTTCCCTGGAGGGGTTTAAGGCACGGGTGGACAGGGTCCTGAGGGTTATGGTTTAGTGTTTGGTGGGAATGGTTGGACTCAATAAAACTGGTGGGTCTCTTCCAACCTGGTTATTCTATGATTTTATGATTCTGTGATTCGAAAAGCTAAGTAATCTTACTGCAGTAAAATTTAGCGTTGCTTACTGCTCATTACATTAATGTCCATGCCTAATTTTGACATGGAAAACTTCAAAACCAGGATTTACATTTACACTGCAAGCTGCTGATCTTGAATGGTTCTTAAATGAGCTCTGCTTCTCCTTCAGTCATTTATTTAAAATTTGCTTCATTCTTCCTATTGCAAGGCCCTCTTTACAGCCACATATAAACACATGAAAACATTTTCTCCACTGATCTGCAGGGTAAGCAAACTCTTAGCTATTAGTGTACTGCATAAAATTGAAAAAGTGATGTGGTCACTATCCATTGTGTATTTTACTTGCATTTTCACTTCTGACTCTAAACTCTTCACAATTATTTTACGTTAATCCACAGAAATAATTTCTATCACACAGAAGTACTCTTTAGGTTTAAGCAGCATCTCTTGTCAGCAGTTCTGATTGTCAACCAGATTAAAACACCGAAACCCTTCTGCTGATTTATTTGGCTCTTGTTTCTCACAAAACCTATTTTACAACAGCATCAGCCTGCTACTCAACTGTTGTTTCCTTCTTGATGGGTATTTCTTCAATGTAAATTTGCCTATGAAGATGTACACAATACCAAAATATGAGTGCCAGTAAATAATATGAATTACACTGCTGAGCCTGGACATTAACTGTGGTGGCAAAAAGAGAAGAACTGAAAGAGGGAAGCATAGCATTCTGTAAGGAAGAAATACATACACTATGTTTTATTTTTCAGAATAAAGGCAAAACCATTTGTACAATAGTATGTAATATTTACATTTAGTCTTTATATATTTATATGCCAAAATTGAAGGAAAGCACACAGATACTTTCAACTCTGTCAGTATAACCAGCCAGTGAACCTGATTCTGACTGCTCTTAAAGCTGCAATAGTTTAGCTAGACTAAACATTTCATTGCTTTTTAATAACCATCAGCACACTCTGTGCTGGAGGAGATCTAGGCCACATCACATTGGTCATTCAGCGTGAAGTTCTAACATGGAACATTCAAAAACAAATCATCCCATGAGTCACTTGACATCCCTTGGTTCAATTTGTACATGACATGGGTACACAGTGACCAGAAAGATTCTTCTCATCTCTACTCTAAGCTGTACGCCTCCTGGACTATTTTTTCTCTCTCATCTGTACCCTGTTTTAATAAATTCAGTGGTTTTCTGCTGCATTATAAATACAGAAATACATGAAGAGACTTCTTGAAACAATACATAGTTCCCATGTTTTTAGCCAGAAAATTTTTCAAATAATTACAGAAATCAAGCCTCTCCTAGTTAACAGATAATGCTCACCAGGAGTTATTAGAGAAGGGCAAAGAGTGAAGTTACCAGTTAAGGGATAATTACCAAAATTGACTACCTTAGATCACCCATTATACACAGAAATAAAATTACTGCCTGTATAGAAGCAATTATACAAAAACTGAAGCCTAGTTAAAAGCACACGAAAGCAGCATATTGAAACCACCTAAATTAATACTAAACACTTAAGGGCCCTCTAGTGGTTAAATCTTTGATACAAGAAAATCCATAAAGAATTGGGTTTGAGATAACACTACTTAAATGTACCGAAGTAAAGTGTTTTCTTTTTACTACTCCCATTTATAGGACATTTATGCTGAAGTATTGCCTAATAAATTTACCAGAGATGGCAATAAAGTACAAACTGATATCTGTTCACAAAATCAGCTAATGGGTGATAATTTTTGTCTTTAATAAAAATAAGTTAGTTACTCACATTTTCTGCTATGCACAACCAAAAAAACACCATTAAAAAAGCAAACCTCAAAACCTATTATGACCCTAAACCTGCATAAGAATTACTTTCATGCATAACTTAAATACTTGTTTCTGAAAAATGCACTTGTTTTGTTCATTCATAACATCATTTTACCTTTCTCTGACTTCCGCAAAACTGTCAGTACAAAACACCGGCAACACAAAACCCAAACCAAGCAAACAAACAAAAACAAGAATTGTTAATCTTCATTACAGTATATGTAGAAATGTTTTGGGCATACTCCTACAGAATTTATTTGGAAAAGAGAAAGTTACCAAAATAAAAGCATTAACAAGGCAAAAACGTACACCTGTTAGCAACTGGAAAAGCTTTTCGCCTCCTAATCTGGTATTTTATCTGCCTCTTTTAATGAGACATTTTAATGCAAGTAAATGCACCAATATTGCTTGCTTTGTGCATCTAATTAGAATTTACCTTTTCAACTCCTTATGGCTTCAGAATTCATACATGAGCTCACTACAAGCTTAACCATGACCACATAAATGAATGACGATGAACACACTGCTGTCACAAGTCACATTTTCTTAAGATGCCTAATACCACATTGGACATTTTCAGTCCCTCCTCTCACTCCTGCATTTCAAATGCAGGTGTCCTTTAAGGCCCAACAGCTGAGCACAACATCTGTGCAAGTTCCTATCATATGCCACAAAATCAGGGGGTTTTTTAAATAAAAGGGGACTAAAGAAAGATGGCACTGGCAGGTGGGGAAAGCAATGCCTGTGGAATAGACTGATCAAGCAGCTCAGCCATCTGGAACATTCGGGGAAGCTACAAGATGACCTGAACAAAGTATAAGTGTGGCAGAGTAGGTGCAGTGTTGACTGTCAGATGGCTCCCATCCATGTCACTGATGCAATTGTCTGTCTTTACAATACAGGACAGAGACAACACCAAACTTTACCAATGCAATACAACCTCTTTTTTTTTTTGGCTTTCTTTAGCTCCAGTTTTGTTAACAAATAGAAGAAAAATTCTGCCCTATCTGACTAGTTCATTCAAAACAGAAATGCTGAGCTGTAAGATTTTTCTACAGCCCAGAGTTGCATTTAAAAAAAAAATGTAAAAAACTGCTATTTTCTCACAAAAATAGCATCTGCAAGAGTTTGCAAGTTCACCACATATGTTCAGAGGATTGCTTCCTTCATCTGTCACCCTTCAAATTACATCCTATTCTGTCTTTATTCCACAGTAATGCTGATATAGAAAACATGCAGCAAATTTACTTTGTAAATACACAAAAAGAAATCAAAATGCAAACAGATGATCAGTCTGAACATTTCCAAGTCTGAATTTAAGTTCAAGATACTGTAATGGGACAAACAGAATGAAGCAAGAGTCTCAAAGTTTTTCCATACCTATCTACATAAATAGAAGAAGAAAAAAAAACAAGTGCCTTTTAGATATGCTAAGGCTATGACAAACAAGAACAGTCATGTAACATCACTTTCAGTTCCTAAGGGTAACTGCACCAGTTATGAAATAAATCCAACAGATCACATGACGGGGAGTGTGGGAGCAAGGCAATGTAAATAAAATCACAAATGTTTAGGTGCACAAATCTTCCACAGACCTGAAGCAAAAGCCATGAATTTCAGTCTAGCAGCATTTAAGAAGGAGTCCCCATAACTCCATGGGATTTGGGCAATTTTCAGCCAGGCAGTAAACTACAGCCAATCTGAAATGGGCCTTTACAGAACTACATATGCATGCCTGCCTGCCTCTAGATCTAAATCCTATCAATAGCTATGCCATAATTTAAAAAAAAAAAAAAAAAAAAAAAAGAATAAACAACAAATATCGCCCAGAACATACCTCATGGAGGTTATACTGTTGATGAGCTTTTCAGATTTATCTGACAAGCTAGATGGAAGTATAATTTCAACTGGTTGCAGGCGTAAAACCCGATTCTCTAATTCTAAGCGAGATGTACAGTCTCGAAAACTGTCAAAAAATACTTCTCCAGTAGTTGGTTGGATTGCCTGTCAAGTGAAAAAAAATAAAAAAATTAAAGTTTTCAGGGAGTGTTTACGTGATTTAAATTATTAAGCCATAAGAAAAATTTATAGTGTATAACACAAAATTATATAGCACCCACACAGTTGGTGAAAGTGGCAGATCAAAAACTGTAATTGTGTTTTTCAAATCTATGATATGGTAATAACTTCAAAAGACTACAATTTTTTCCTGGTAAACAATAACAATACCTTAAAAATGTAAATTAGTCCATCACTACTCAGCTTTTATTACTAAGCAAATCTATATAATTTTAAGTCTATGGAAAGTACACGCAATTCAGCCTGAAAACTGTCATCCTAGCACATGCGTTTGTTGTTCTCTACCAGCTGCAGTATGGTATTCAAATACAGGCACAATCCAGATACTTTGAAATTAATGAATTACCAGCAGACTGGGTTTCAGTTGTCACTGTCCTTTACTAGTTAAACAATCTTGGGTTTAAAATTCACCATAAAAGACAACACAAACCTTAAGTGTGAACTCTAAAAAGTGTAATTCTTTTCCTCTAAAGAGCATTATTTTGTAGAGGACAAAAGTGCTCACAAGCTTTAAAACACTGACTCTAAAAACAGTGAAATTTTAACATTAGCAAAGCATCTGAACTTATTGTTTCCCTGTTCTGGTTAAAATACAGTTATGATTTCAAGTGATGCAGCAGCAAAAACAGTATTAGGAATATTCAACTATCAATTCCAGATCTTTCCAGTAGTTTTCAATTACAAAGCCATCACAATTCACATACAGATGATAACCTATGTATGCTGCAACTTGTTACAAAATACCCCAAACCCAAAAAACTAAAAGACACAACAATCATGAATTTAAGATGCTAACCATCTACCTCTCAAAAAACCCAACAAAACAACCCCTCAAAAAACCCCACACAAACCCTAAAACACTGACTCCCCTGTTAAACTAACTTACCACAATGCCTATAACAATGTCATCTTTTTTCCTGTCTTTAAACTTTTGTCCATTTTCACAGATACAAAGGAGGTAGTTATCAGGGACATCTGTTGCTACCTCTTCAAAGTCTACAGAGTCATCTAGCTTCAGAAACGGGTTCACATGTGACAAATGTTAAAAAATAAATAAAATAGTACATAGATTTTTGTGGATTATTCTTAGGTCCTTCTAGTTCTAAGTCATTCTCAACTAGATTTTATGACAGGCCTTCTAGACTAAAGGTCTGATTGACTTTTATTAGTTTGACTCCTCCTACGATTTTGGTGAGCTTCAGACAACTGAAAGGAGGAGGACTGGAGTCAGCAGTTGTCTTCACAAGATAGGTAGTTACAGGATGCACATATTTAATAAGATTATGCAATGGCAAATGTTACAGCAGTCAAGAGTAAATTAAGTACTCAGGTTTTTAACAATCCATCAATTTTATCACCTTCTTGTCACTAATTGCAAACTGTTGACACCAGAGAGTCAGTTGCTCCTCCCTCAAACCCTTCTGAATCACTAATGCTATGCATTCTCAATCTGGTGAAACATACAGTTGAAAACAATTTACAGAACACTGTAGACATGGGAATGATCCTGAAAATACTGGCAAATAAAATTCTCCAAGGCTCATTTTAGAGTTTTAGAAAGTAAGCATCCTTAATCAGGCCTGGCCAACACAAGGGAGTGCTCTCCATCCATTGTGTGCAGCCAGGCAGAGGTGGGACAGAATGGATTTCCCACTACATGCATATGGATAAATTTTCCTAGAAATCTTATGCATGTTCTATTACTCTCCAAGGACTAATTCTAATGTGAATATGAATATAATCTGAACTTCACAACAGTCAAAACTCTTGCTAATTTGGAGCTGTCTCTGGCTGTCTGCTGGATCTTGTATTGGAGATAGGAGAAACCTCCGAACAGAGATAAAAGACAACTTTGAGCACAGATCATACTTCACACAAGACAATCTCATCTTCAAAGAATGTACAGCGTCTGTAAAAACACTGCCTGAAAGAAAACATGCTGTCAGAGGGACATTCTGTCTAACTTTCAAACAACAGAAAGAAACTTTACTTCAGCTTAAGCCAAAAATATTCCAAATTTTATGGTAGTAACTACTTCCTATATCAGGAAGCCCACTTTGACTTTCAGGAGCAACTACAGTAAACACAAGCTCTGCTGTTTCACAACAGCCCTGAAAAGATTAAGTTCTTTATAAAGCCAGCATGATGTTTTACCACAACTTAAAATTAAAGGAATTTTATTTCCTGTTGTCAGTCTTATACCAGCCACTAGCTACTCCTGTTCCTTCCAGGTAATAACACTAGAATGATGGTCTCTCCTATGCCAAAGATGAAAGTATGAAAACTTTTTTTTTAAAAAAGGATATCTTCTCCAATAAGCGTAGACTTTGTGTAGAGAGCAGTCAATTTCCGGCTGAAGACAGAGCTTTTATTTTCTCCAGCAGCTTTAAGTGCTGCAGTTTCCGTTTGTTTTACTACTCCAACCTACAGGCACAAAGATAAGGAAAAAAGTTAGCTCCTCAATAACAATTTTTTTAAATAATTTTGTAAATTGGGTGATCTTTTAAGATGGGCAAACAGCAAGCACATCATTAAAAATCAACAGGATGGACAGAGGCTAGCATCAATCCTATTAATGAGACATTAAGGCATTGCTTTTCTTTATAATCTATCCATCTAACTACCCTCTTAACTTCTGCCCCTGCACTTTTTGTCCTACTTTGAAACAAATTAGCTAGAGTTCACCACATGCTAAAGAATGGTTGCTGTAATAAATTTAGATTCAACGAGTTCTTTTCTCATAAGCAGTACAGAAAACACAGTATCAACAGAAAACCATAGAACTACAAGGATGAACAACAGGGAGAAAAAGAGAAAAAAAATATGGTCTAGGATAAGAAGGACAAGGATGTGAGAAATAAAGGCAGAGAGAGCAAATCAATAAATCTCCCAGTGCAAAGGTTTGATAAAAATGGAAAGAATTGTTCTAGAACTTCTCTATAAAATATGAAAAATAAAACATGAAGATACTTTTCTGTCAAACAGAGAAAGTTCAAATTGACTTAAGTTTCATGACACTCACCACAATAGCAATACTAAACCAAACAAAACTTAATCACTTTATTTGCAAAAACAGCTGCTAATGTTTTTCACACTACACAGTTAAAAAAAGACTCTGGTACAACAAGTGTAAGTTATTTCACAAAATCACAGAATCTCTAGGTTGGAAAAGACCCCCAGGATCAGTGCAATTCTGTACTAAACATCACTTAATAAAAGCCAGGGACAACCTTGTATCCTTTTGCTACAAGTCGCCGTACGTGGACAAACAGCCTATGAGTCGGTATGCTGGCAGTCATAAAGTTATGATCCTGATGACAATAAATGTTCAGCTCTTTAGCTGCAATCTGCAGAGTAAAAGAAGAAGTGTCAGTTGATCATTCAAAATGCAACTTAGGAACTCATCTCTATTACAACAGTGAAGCACAACTACAATTAAAATTGCAGTGTCAGAAGGCAAAGATTACAAGAAAAAACCCAGAGAGCTGGGTTCTTCCACATTCCTGTCCCTGCACACTGTCACAAACAGGGACTTCAGTATTACAGACTTCAAATGTCAAATTACTATGCTGCATCTTGACTTTTACCATCACGACTGAAACCACCTGCACAGTGCACACATGGATTCTGCAGCACAGTTCAAAGGCTCAAATAATTTTCACAACACAAAAAATGCTGAAAGAACAGAGCTATTTTAATTGTGGTTCTAAAGACGGTATTAAAGCAGTTAATCAACTAAAATACTGAAAAATCAGTATCAAACAGCAGTGGAAATGAAATACTTTATAGCAAAAGAGTAACAACACTTGTTGAAACTGAATATTGTAAAGTATGATTTTATTTACTTTTTTTTGCCATTGGCAAAAAGATAGGTGTTCACTGGTGAAAGTAGTCTGAAGCAGGACCTGCAGTCAAACACTGAACCGTGAACGTAGATAGTATGTTTTTATTTCTAGATTGTGAGTGTTCCAGCAAATGAGTGGACAAATAACATAGCATGATGTTGATCAAGAAAATTAGTTCCTAGTAACTAAGCAAAGTTTCTCACTGGTCTCAAGTGTGGAAATAGCACAGATTCAAGGTTAAATTGGTAGCAATGATTTTGGAACAGATCACGAAAACACTTGTTATGAACCATTTATAATTAATTACTTTAAATTTCTGGCTTTTTGCAAATTACTCTGCAGTGCCTACAGATCTGTTACGTGTAGGTGCTGCATCTGAATATGAATCCAAGATGCTCTCTGCACTCAGACTATATAACCTATATGCATCTATTTTTACACCATTTATTCCAAGATATTCCAAACTCTAGTAGTGCTTTGGGCCATGACAGACAATTCACCTCTGACTATGTTTCAACTTTAACTCTGACAAGTTTCTAGGATCTCATCTCAAGTTCTCAACAGGCAAGACAACAAGCATTACCACAGGATTACGAAATAACAAATTCTACTTTGGTAAAAAGTGCATGCATAATGGTTAATCTTCAATTTAAGCAGGCAGAGACTTTTCATCTTGATTTCAAGTATTAAAAACCACCATGGAACGCATGCCTCAAACAAACTTTCATCCTGGAAGTGGCCATAGACCTAGTACAACCCTAATATAATGCAAGTATCTCAACTTAATCCAGGCAAAAATTACCTCTGCATCTTCTCCAAAGAAGCGGTATTTGTATCCACATTCTACACACAAAACAGCATCTTTATACTGCTTCTTCATTTCTATGAATTGAAGTTCTAGAGGAGTGTAAATGCTTTTGGTTCTCCTATTAAGATTTATATATGAAGTATTTTGAGTATTTTCATGAGATTTAAGAGATGCAGAAAACTGACTAAGATCACCGTGCAACTCCTCCTGTAAACAAAACATAGAAAACTACAGTTAGGAATCATCAAATAAATCAATTGCCTATGCAGACCTTGATTGAGACTGACCACAGCTAAAGATTATTTTTGCATAAACAGCCCCAAGAACTGCATCAAAACTATTTAAAAAGGATATATAGAATACAGTTTGTTTGGAATTAAAAAGTCATGAAGATTCAAAGATTTTTATGTGCTGTATTGATTTTTAAGATTTTTGATGTGCTTTATAGCAGACATCTCAGCTGATATAAGACTCCTATTGTATCATCAGCTCTCGAAACAGAGATAAAGAGACACTCAAGAGACAAAGACTCAGAGTCTAAACCGGCCAAAAATAAAAATATGGATTAATTATCATTCCAATTTACAGATGAGAAACTGCAGCACAGAAAGATTAATGATATTCCAAAATCCTAAAGTAAATCAAGAAATAAATTCAAAATGAGTCTCCGTTCACAGTCTGAAGCACCAAAACTGTATTTCTCCAGTCTGCCCTTCCTACATAAACTCAGCAGACCTCATAGAATAATTAATTCTTAAACACAGAAAATCTATATTACATTTTCTAAAACCCTTAAGCCCTCTCTCTGTGCTTTATCATTTACAATGACATTATGTAGCCCATGCTTTCCAAGCAACTTCATCTCTACAACTTCATTATGTTCTGTATTGTAAGCAGGCTGATGGATTCAGTCTTTTAGAAGGTCTTTTAGAAGCACGATGAGCAACACTGGTAAGATGCACTGTATCATATTAGCAAGTACTGATAGAAGGAAAAAAAAACACAAAGACAACACCTTCCACAAGTTTTTGAAGCACAGTACTATAAGAACACCATTGATCAGGTTGTGCTGTATATTTCTGCATCTGCAAATAAACCCACTGTACTTCCATTTCTAACAACTGTGCCATCTGGATTACAAGGAACAGTCAGCAAACTGTTTAGAAGTCAGAATACAGTTACACTACAAATCATATATTGTGTGTCACAGGAAAGTATAAAGAAAGCAGTCAGAAAACAATGGGAAAAACTTCGCTGTACTGTTAAATGCGAACTGCAAAATTCCCAGAATTGCACAGGATCAGGGAGACAACACGACCCAGCCCAAACAAAGCCACATCATGCCTATAACTCAGATGGCCCTAGGACCTCAAATTTTTCCACTGCAAAATCCCCAGTGTCCAGGGATTCAGTAACCTCTGAGCCATCCACTGAGCTTCATATCATTTCACAGAGAAAACAGTTGCGACAACACATGTGAAATAACATCATGAAAGAAAGTAAAGGGAGTAAAAGCACACATGGAAGTTGAATTGTTGAGGTGGCAGTAAGTTAGCACTTCAAGGAATTTAGAAGAAAAATACTCACATAAAAAGGTGGTAACTTTAGGCAAAAAGCAAGGCAAAAACATCTACGACGAGCTACCAGGGGGAGGTAGTCCAGCCCTTTCCCAGCTCAGTAGGTGTCTTACAGAAAAGGTAGGCGGTAATGACTTGTCAAATGGGTCACGAGCCCTTACTGAGTACATTAACTTGAGAAATACTTCCTCTGTACTTGTACTTAGCATACCTCTTGCCTACATGATTAAAGCTGACCTTCCAGGTGTAACGGCTGTCGCAATTTCATGCACAATCTGTGATTTATATAGGACAAGCAGGCCAAAATATCAGGTAAACATGTCACTTCTGCTCTAGCAACTTTTTTGGCAACGGCCCACTCCACATCTCTTTGCTGCTAGCTGGCAAACTCCTGCCCCCATCCCCAAATTATTTCATTAAGGTAACACAACAAAGTCATTCACAACTTTTGTGCCTCACTCTGCCAGGGCACTTAAAGAAACAATTAGCAACAATACCCCACTATAAGCACACCAGCATTAAAGCATTGGAAACCTGCTTCAGAATAACGAAGTAGAAATATGGCAGCAGCTGGTACACATAAGATTAACATATCTGTTGAAAGCTACAAAGAAACCTGAATTCTGCAGAGACAGCCACCCTAGGCCCACAGCTTGGTGAAGCGAGAGTTGCAGGTGTCTTTGCTCACCCAACATGCATTTCTACTGTGGCTACTGCAACACCTATGTATTTAACAAATAACCTATTCAAGGCACATAAGGTCATGAAAAGAAGGTTGCTATGATAAAAGAAAAAACTTGCCTATGCACATTTTGCACACATGCATGTGTAAAACATACATTTTATAATTTCTTCATCTATGATTGGTTCTCAAACATCTGTAAAGCACGCCAAAGTGTGATTTATAGATTAAATTAGCAGGAGGACATCTGGCATCAACAAAACTGGACAACAATGAGTCAGCAAGATCAATTTGCAAGATCAAGATAAACAAAGGTTTGAAACAGAGGTACTGAGAAACAATCAGTTTCTGTGTTCTCAAACTGACCTCAATGTATAATCTCAGTCCCTCATTGTCACAGAGATCTCTTGCAATTAGCTGTTTGCTTTGCTATTCTCATTTTGATCTCTCGTTCACACAGTCCAGACCCCCAGTTTGAGGTCACAAGCTTCAGACAAGGGATGTCAAATCAATGATATGACCCTTCACAAAATCTTCCTCCTTCAAAAAGCCAGCTGTAAAGCTTTGTTAAGGAGCACCTGAGTCCAAAGTAACAGCACCACAGTAAGCCAGGAGATGTCTTTTAGGACCTGAATACTTCAAACTGAGCAAAGTGGTCACAAAATCAATCAATCAACTGACGTCAGTTAGCCCCTTAATAAAAGGAGAGGCAAGGTAGTGCTGTACCCTCATCAACTTGTATCATAGATATAATAATGATAATTTTTCATAAGAGCTACCCATATCTTCTGCAGAGGAACAAAACAGTCATACCTTTAGTATTTATTAGCAACTGGATTAAGACACATCTCAGTACTAATTCTAGACCATATTTTTGCAAAGAAAGCCTTTTAGGATTTTACAGCCCATGTCAAAACTAACAGAGCTGAAAGCAAGCTGAGGAGAAGGCCACACTGAACACTCCTCATTACAACATTATAAGTTCCCTCACAATCACAAGATGCGTGGCCAGTGTTTATGTGCTCTCATTACTATTTTTTTCAATTAAGAACACTAAGAGGCATTCTGCTTTCAATGCTAAGAGTTCCAGGAAGACATATATACATAAACACTAGTCTACTGGGTACTGCCAAACTACTTCACAACAGAAGACAAAACAAAAAAAGGAATATTGTGCCAAAGCCTGCTTTTTCAAAACGTAAAAAGTGACCTACATAGCAGTGAACTAAAGCTCTACATACCTTCTGAGCAACCTTTGTGCTAGCATCCTCAGACTGAAGAGAGTTTTTCAATTCTGAACTTTTCCCAATAATATTGGGACATTTTTCCAAAATCAGAGATTCTTTCTTCTGAAAACTATCCTTTTGGACTCTGTTACACTGGTGGTCTGAGTCACTGTAGAATTCTCTCAGTCTGTCTAGGGTTTGCAAACATACACGGCGCTTTTCGCACTTCTGAGGTTCTTCTTCAGTAAAAGTACACAACAAAAATATATTAGCAACTTATTATCTAAAGCAGGACATCTATTAGAACAACATCAGTAAGCAGAGAAAGCAATCATTTTCTTCTGTCTCTCTCTCCCCAACATTCCTTCTCCTCTCCCACTGCAGTCTGACAGAATCATGTGTGTAATTACTTTGCCTAAATTCCCTGGAAAACCAATACTCCTCACTTGTACACTTCATGATACATGGGAGAAGCACAATCATTTTCTGGACTGATAAAAATAAGTGGTATATTTTCAGTACTACTTTCTACCAGCATCACTAACTTGTTAAATTCTTGATTCAAAGCCCTGAATTGGAATGATTTACTTTGAGGTAATTCAGTCACAGGCCAGGTGTTTGTCATGCTCCAACCTAAGCCAAAAAGAAAGGCTGTTAAACCAAGGTAGGAGGGGAAGTTGCAATATTTCTGCCTGGAAATCTGTACTTTGCTGGCTGAACAATCTGTTAAAGCTGAGTAAACTGAAGGGAATTTGCAGAATAATTTTGTAGTAAGGCTCAAATACCTGGCTTCTGAGCAACAGAAAGCTGCTTTAACAATACAGCTAGTACTTTTATAGTGGCTCTTCAGAGGACACTCAAGAGACAGTTCCTAAAGTATCCACCAACAAACTTTTTTAGAGTGGAGAATGAAAAACAATTTATTTGTTATACATGCCTGAAGGTTTGTTTAAAGTTAACTCATTTTTGTCCTGAGACTTCGGGGGGTTACAGATGTCTTCAAGAGTGACTTGTCGTAACTTGGTCTTTTTTTCACAGGGTTCACCACTCTCATTTGATGTTCTCCTTTTCATGCCAAATTCAGAAGCCTGAAACATTAATTAAACAAAGAAGTTCAGCTCTTTTTTTTTCTCTTTTTTTATCATCTAGGAAAGACAATAAAACACCCAAGGATTTCATAGAGATACTGCAAAATGAAAAATTAACTTACAGTACATTAAATCCTTAGCTATTTTAACTATTTGCAGTTATTGTCTAGAAAATAGTTTGTCTTAATGTTCAAGGATACAAGAGGGAGACAAATACAGCGTTCTGTGAACAAGCTGGCTGTTGTGCCAGAAAAGAAACATCTGTATCTATTATAGCTTGAAAGGCAGCTCAAAGCTACTTCTGTGGCAGAAAACTGAACCAGGAGGTAACAGATTTTCCTATCACACCACCGGTTACCACCCTGTGTCTGAATCAGATCTCTTCTGCAAATCATCATTCCCACAGTTCAGAGCCCTCCTCTTGCCAGACACAAGCTATTCACTGCTGAGAGGCACTAATTCCCATGGCCTGCATCCCAATGGTGGAGAAGTATCTGTTCCACTGTTGATTATTACAGACTTTGAAAGGATTTTTAAACACCTAGTTAGCACCATCGTGGGTTTGAGCAGAATATAGATAGCACTTTCACGTACTGCTACTCACATGGCTTTTGACATACTCTCTTTTAACACTTCATAAATAGAAAATTAATCAATTTACATTGTTCCATTGACATATCCTGCTTGACAAAATGCAAGAAGTATTAGCAAGTGTAAAGAAGCAACCTGCAACTGCAAAAATATATAAGCAAGTTACCATCTCGCTCTTCAGATAAACACACACAAGAGGTGCTTCTAGCAGTTTGCACCTACATTTCATAGGACAATCTCAAGATGGTTTAAGGCAGGGCAATTCAGTCTCCTTATGACTATGCAGGAACTCCACCCTCAGCAAGGAAGCACCATAAACTTTACAAAATGTATCCATATGCACAGCCCACATGAGTGAGAGATTCCTTTCCAAGTTCACTGTAGAACATCACCAGACTGTCACTATTTAGGGAGCCATTCTTCTGCATGAACAGGCAGCACACACTTTTCAAAACACATTTAGACAACAGACTCGCTTGAGATACAAGTGAAAAAAAGCATACAGCTTTCCAAGGTCAGAAAGGAGTGGAATCATGAACTACAGGGTAGCTGGAAAATACAATTTCAGAACGAAATCCAGTTGCTGAGATGCCAGTTTTCTCCCAGTGCTGACTTGGGGAGGCTCCTGCATCACTGCAAGCTCCCTCAGCCTTGCATGCAACAGCAGACCAAGACTTATCTGAGCTCCACAATTCCAGCCATCAGCTCAACCCTCTGCAGACCTTAACATCTTACAAAAGCAGTGGGCATATATACTAGTTTTAGATAAAGAACCATTAAAATCCTCAAAGAATGTTCATTCAGTTTAGATGCCTGGAAGTTATCTCTTGACCTAAACCAGTTACATCTTACAAGACAGATCCATATGATGAGATAATTAAAAATACAAATGAACTGCAGCAAAACTTATCAATTCATTCTCACAAGTCAAACCATACCTGTCCTATACTAATAAACCTGAGCTCTTCATCCACCTGTCACCCTGGCACTTAAATCCCTCCAGGGATAGGGAATCCACCATTTCTCTGGGCACCCTGTTCTAGTGCTCAATAACCCTATTGGAGAAGAAATTTTTCCTAACACCATAGAATCATAGAACAGTTTAGGTAAGAAGGGACCTTAAAGCCAATCCAGTTCCAAATCCCCTGCCACGGGCAGCGACACCTCCCACTGGATCAGGCTGCCCAAGCCCCATCCAATCTGGCCTTGAACACCTTCAGGGATGGGGTAGCCACAGCTTCCCTGGGCAACCTGGGCCAGGGCCTCACCACCCTCATGGTGAAGAAATTCTTCCTTTTGTCTAGTCTAAATCTGCCCCTCTCTAGTTTATACCCATTGCCCTTCATCCCATCACCACAAGCATTTTTGAACAGTCCCTCCCCAGGTTTCTTGAAGCCTCTTTCAGGTACTGGAATGTCACTATAAGATCTCCTTGGAGTCTTCTCTTCTCCAGGCTGAACAAGCCCAACTCTCTTAGCCTGTCCTCCAATGGGAGGTGCTCCAGCCCTCTGATCATCTTTGTAGCCCTCCTCTGGACCCATTCCAGAAGTTACATATCCTTCCTGTGTTAAGGATTTCAGAACTGGACACAATACCCATTATAGATACAGCACCTCACGTGGCCTGGTTGAACCTCATGAGGTTCTCACAGCCCCACTTCTCCTGCCTAAACAGGTACCTCTGGACGACATCCCTTCCTGCCAGTATAGCAACTGCACCATTCAGCTTGGTGTGACCTGCAAACTTGCTGAGGGTGCACTTGATCTTGCTGTCAATATCATTAATAAAGATACTAAACAGCACCAGTCTCAGTATGGACCCCTGAGGACACCACTTGTCACAGATCTCCATCTGGACTTTGAGCCATTGACCACTGCTCCCTGATTACGACCATCCAACCAGTTTCTTAGCCACTGAATAGTCCACCCATCAAATCCATATCTCTTCAGTTTAGAGAGGGATGTTGTAGGGGACCGTGTCAAAGGCTTTTATGAAGTCCAGCTAGATCACACCTGGCGCTTTTGCCATGTCCACAGCTGTGGCTACCCCAGCAAAGAAAGCCAGAAAGATGTCTTTTTTCCCAAAACAAGTTAAATTATTATAGAATCATAGAATAGTTTGGGTTGGAAGGGACCTTAAAGCCCATCCAGTTCCAAACCCCCTGCTATGGGCAGGGACACTTCTCACTAGACCAGTCTGCCCAAGGCTCTGTCCAACCTGGACTTGTCCAGTGCTGCGGTCACCCCATCATAGAAAGTCAATAGGTAGGTCACAGAATCACTAAGTTGGAAGTGACCAACTGGATCATCGAGTCCAATCATTCCCATCAATCACTAAACCATGCTCTTCAGCACCTCACCCACCCATTTTAAACACCTCTAGGGAAGGTGACTCAACCACCTTCCTCAGCAGCCTGTTCCATAGCCCAGGGTCATAGAGAACTTGCCCCTGGTGAAGCGATGTTGGCTGCCACTGATCACCTCCACGTGCTTTACCATGTCTTCAAGAAGGATTTTACTTTCGACCAATCTCATGAGCCTGCAGCCACTCGAGGCCACACCCTCTCACCCTAACCACGCATTAGAAGTGTCACAGAACCATAGAATCACTAGGTTGGAAAAGACCTTATGGGTCATCGAGTCCAAACACTTGTATCTACCAGTAACCCGTGTCCCTCAGCACTCCGTCTACCCTCCGTTTAACCCTCTCCAGGGGTGGTGACTCCATCCTCTGCCAGGGCCTCACGACTCTTTCTGTGATTTTTTTTTTTTCCTTATGTCCAGCCTGAGGCTCTCCTGGTGCAGCTTGAGGCCATTCCCTCTTGTCCTGTGCCCTTCACTTGGGAGAAGAGCCCAGCTCCCTCCTCCCCACAACCTCCTTTCAGGCAGTTACAGAGAGCAATGAGGTCTCCCCTCAGCCTCCCCTTCTCCAGCCTAAACCCCCTCAGCTCTCTCAACCCTAAGACTTGTCCTCCAGCTCCTTCCCCAGCTCCGTCGCTTTTCCCTGGACTCGCTCCAGAGCCCCCCCACCTCATCCCGCACCGCCCGGGCAGAGCCGTTCGACCCCGACGGGCCCTCCTCTCCCTCCCAACCCGACCCCTTGCCGACCCCGACCCCGAGCCGTGCCGCTGCCCCCGCCCTGCACCGTGTGCCGCTCGGCGCCCGCCGCGGCGAAGAACCGGCTGAGCACGAGCTGCCGCCGCCCCCGGGACATCGGGACGCGCCTGGCCCGCCGCCAACGGACCCGCCACTGGGGGACCCGCCCCGCCACTGCGACACATCCGGGGCGGCCGCGGTGAAGGAGGAGGAGGTGGGAGGCGGCATGGTGCGCTCGCTCAACTCCATCGTAGCCGTGTGCCAGAACATGGGCATCGGGAAGGACGGCCGCCTACCCTGGCCGCCGCTCAGGTACCGCGGGGCGGGAGGGCCGGTGTTTCGTGAGGGAAGAAGGTGGTGGTGGAGGGGCTGGACTACGACTCCCAGCGGCAACGCGGCGTAGTCGCCGCTCGCGCGGGTGGTGCGGGTGCGCGTGGCCTGCTGGGTGTTGTAGTCCCGGAGGGGGATGCTCGAAAAGGCGGGAAAGCCGCGGTGGTGGGAGCTCCCGCTCCAGGCTGGGCCCCATCCGCCTCCCCTTCCCGGGCAGATGGTCTTGCCTCAGTATACGGTAGTTTGGGTTGGAAGGGACCTGGAAGATCAGTGACTTCCACCCTGTATAATCTGTTTCCAACACTTACCTTATCATACTGACATAGAGTCATGGAATCATAGAATCATAGAACAACCAGGTTGGAAGGGACCCATCGGATCATTGAGTCCAACCATTCCTATCAAACACTAAACCATGTCCCTCAGGACCTCATCTACACCCGTGCCTTAAACACCTCCAGGGAAGGTGAATCAACCACCTCCCTGGGCAGCCTATTCCAATGCCCAAAGACCCTCTGTGTGAAAAACTTCCTCCTAATGTCCAACCTGAACCTCCTCTGGCAGAGCTTGAGGCCATTCCCTCTTGTCCTGTACCCTGGCACTTGGGAGAAGAGGCCAGCTCCCTCCTCTCTACAACCTCATTTCAGGTAGTTGTAGAGAGTAATGAATCATGGAATCATAGAATCAGAGAACAGTTTTGGTTAGAAGGGACTTAAGGTCATCTTAAGATCATCTACTTCCAACACTTCCCTTATCATAGCATCATAAGATCAGAGACTATTGCAATGGTTTGGGTTGGAAGGGGCCTTAAAAATCATGCAGTTCTAACCCCCAGATCATCTAGTTTCAACACTTGCCTAGTTATGCAATCATAGAATAGTTTGGATTGGAAGGGACCTTATGGACCATCTATTTCCATCTATTTCCAGCCCCCAACCAGGGACACTTATGGTTTGGTTTGGTTTTTTCTAGATAAAGAAATGTCACTTATTCCTAAACCACTGCTGTAACATTCTTCGTGTTTTCTTGCCAGGAATGAATACAAGTACTTCCAGAGGATGACAAGCACATCTCACGTGGAAGGTAACGTTGCACGTGATGCTGTGAAAAGCCAAAGTCAATAATCAATTCCACTTTGTTTGTTAAGTAAGGTGTTTGTTAATGCAATGTGAGGCACGACCCAATGTGCATGCAGCTCCTGAGGCTGGGTACAGAATTTTTATACTGGTTAAACATACATAGAATCATAGGATACTTTTGAGTTGGAAGAGGCTTTAAAGTTCCATGCCCTGCCATGGGCAGGGACACCTCCCACTAGATCAGCCTGCCCAAGACCCATCCAACGTGGCCTTGAACACCTTCAGGGATGGGGAAGCCACAGCTTCCCTGGACAACCTGTTCCAATGCCTCATTTGTGAAGAAATTCTTCCTTTTGTCTAGTCTAAATCGGCCCCTCTCTAGTTTATACCCATTGCCTGTCAGTCTTGTCACTCCAAGCCTTTGTGAACAGTTCCTCTCCAGCTTTCTTGTAACCCCTTTCATGGACTGGAAGGTCGCTATAAGATCTCCTCAGAACCTTCTCTTCTCCAGGCTGAACAAGCCCAACTCTCTCAACCTGTCCTCCAATGGGAGATGCTCCAGCCCTCACATCATCTTTGTAGCCCCCTTCTGGACCCATTCCAACAGCTCCACATCCTTCCTTTGTTCAGAATGCCAGAAATAGACACGATGCTCCAGATGAGGTCTCACAAGAGAGGAATAGAGGGGCAGAATCACCTCCCTCAGCCTGCTGGCCATGCTGTTTTGATGCAGCCCAGGACACATTGGCCTTCTGGGCTGCGATTGCACTTTTCCAACTCATGTCGAGCTTCTTATTGACCAGCACCCCCAAGTCCTTCTCTGCAGGGCTGCTCTCAATCACATCATCCACATCCTGTATTGAAACCAGTGGTTGCCTCACCTAGGTATAGGATATTCGTATACATTCTGGGAAACACATTACATAGTCTTTTTTTCTCTTGAGACAGATGTTTGCAGAATTTATGTACATGAGTTTCCTCCCCTTGGCATAGTCTGAGGGTCTTCTGCAAGGATCTCTAGATGAAGGCTTGCCTTCTTGTGCATGGTTTTAGACTTCTTGTGCCCCTTTCAAGGTTGCATCCAGTCTAAATTGGTTCTTCTTCTATCATTGTGCTAGCCCCTGTTATCTTGCTTAATTAGGTATAGTCACATTCTTTCCTGGTCCTTGTAACTGCAACCCTGCCAAAATTTCTTATTTAAGCATGAGTATCCAGGCACAGGCAAGCTAAAATTTATTTTTCAAGCTAATTCTCATTTTAGTTCTCAAATCACCAAAACTATACATAATATTGAAATATTTAATAGCTTAGCAACTTACAACAAATCATTTCTTCCTTCACACTCATTGCTGAAAATCAGTTTATGTGGCATTGGTCACATAAAACGGTGGTAGTTCTACTTTTTCCTGACTCAAAAGCTCAGCTTCTGCCAAGAGCCTGCTCTTTGCCACCCTCCCTAGCATCACAAATACTTTACCTTATTGTAAATGCACCGTATGTGGATTGTTTCAGTTAGATAAAGATGCCAGAGGGCAATCAGATGTTTCTGAGATGCCGGTAACTTTAAATAAATTAATTTCAAAGTCCTGTTTCCTCAAAAGAGTAAAAAACTTCTCCTACTTGTCTTACATACAACTCCAACCCTGAACAAATTAAAAATGTGAAAGTTTTTAGATGTTGATTGATTATCAGGTTTTTTTTTTCAGGCTGTGTTAGCTTATCTCACTTGTTTGCTGTAGCTCAACCTTGGCCATTTGTTCCATTCCTGTGACCCTTGCAACAGTAAGTTTGCCTGGTTTTCTGAGTGCTGAGCCATCCCAATACATCAGAACCCCTTAACCATCCTGATAACATGCAGTAACAGCACCACAGCTGCATGTGGTTTTTATCTGTATGCAGTCATATGCAACTATATGGGCAGTTTGCAGCAATAACATCCAGGCCCAGAGAGACTTTTGCAGCAAATTAATGTTATCGACTGTTGGTTTGATGAGATAAAATCAGTTATTATGGAATGAAGAAATCTGTAAAAAGTGGCACAAGCAAACAGAGATAGGAATGCAATACATGGAAAAAGCTAATTTGTTCTGACTGGATGCTTGTTCCAGCCAGAAGAGACAAGTCTTGCTGCCTTGCCCACTTTGCTGTTTCACACTGACTTTATTGCTGGTTTATCATTTGCTTAGGCTGTTTTAACTCTTTAACCCAATAGACTAGGGTACTGTGTGTCTGTGGGGACTGCCAGTACCAGGTGTATGGTAGGAACTGAGGCATTGGGAGGGGAGTAATAGAACCTTCCTGAGCCATGCAACTGGCTCACAGCATCTAGTGGAATCAGAAACATGAGAAACACACATCCTCACATTTCTGCTGCCTCTCAGTAGACAACGTGGTCAGTCTCTTTCCTGTGCTTTTTTTTCACATGCTCCTGTTAGAACTACTGCCTAGCAAAACTTATTCGTTTGCTACAACTGGGCAGCCTAACATGTGCCCTTGTTTTGACTGATTAAATGACAGTTTTCATATTCTGATTTGAAATTCTTCCATATTCCAGGATTGTTTAATCTCATTTTGAAATGATCTCAAGGATTTTACTCATGCTTTGTAGATCTGATTCAGCCCATTGCAACCTTAGGTACGGAAAAGGAAAAACAAAAATATAAGTATTTTTTGAATGTCTGCAATTTGTATCTTGGTTGGCACAAATAATCTATAATTAAAAAGAAAAATTTAGCTCCATCATGCCTGCAAATCTTCTCTTAAGCTGACCTGAGAAGCTAGGCACTTAAATTGCTTCACAAGCCAGCCACTTAATGCATTATGCTGCCATAAATCTTCACTGCAGGGATGTCACCATTGGCTCAAAAGAGTCAGAGTGATTGATTTGTGAAGGTGGTAAGAATACAATGGAGAAGCTGCTACTTCTGCTTTTGCTTTCCATCTGCTTGCATACTATCGACCTGTGCTGTAAATTAGCTGTTGTTCCAGACAAATCCTTGTTCTGACCTTGCAGGCATCCCTGTCTGAAACTTTAGTAAGAAAATACTTATGATTTTCAGAACTTGTGCATTTCCTTCAGCAGTGGTGCCAATGTCTAAACTGTCACCATAGTATGTGTCTTGGAGACTTGGGTCATCTGCAGGACAAAGGTCTTTAGACACCACTAATAAACAGTTGGAGTCTGTTGTGATCTGGTAGATCCAGCCTTTCTTAGATCAAGAAGCAGGGAGGATAGGCATGAACAAAAAATTTTTTCTCAAAAATTTCTCTATGTAGCACTGTAAGAAACTTCCGGTTACCTTTTGTGAGTCTCAGCCTCTATGTTTATTTCTCTGACAACTGCATTTGCTCATAAGGAGAAACCCTATTAGCAGGGTACATTTAAGAGATAATTGTGTTATGAATGTTTGAGTTTGGACAGAAGTTATGCTTGGGGGTGAATACTAGAATACGATGAAACGCCTGTTGCACTTCTGCTTTGGATTTAATTTGGCTGGTGCTTCTTCTAAAAGTTATCCTTTTACTTGGCTTTTTTATCCCCCCTTGAATAACACTAAAAGCTGGTAATTATTCCTGATGATACAACTGGAATAATGAAGCATGTGAAGACAAAACCATTTACTGTATTCTGCTGGCATTTATAGAGGACAGTGATAGGTTTTTTTCTAACTAAGAGAATTCTTGAGGGTATGAGTTGGCCTCACACACAGAGATTAATTTGTCCCCATAACTATAGCAGAACCAGTGTCTGTGTAATGCATGTAATCAGTAATGGCATACCTTTCTTTTGTTTTCTTTCAGTTATAAGTTTATATACGTATATGAGCCTGCATTGTTGTCAACTGCCTGTTGAGACTCTGAGGCCACAAACCTGTTCTTCTGTGCATGAGACTGATTTGAGAATTGAGGCCTAAGCTTGTATTTCTGGTGCCTGCTGACATGTCAGTAAACAACCTAAACAAATTGGGGCAGAGCAAAAATACCCTTTAAATAACTGCTTTCTCTTTACTCAGGTAAACAGAATGCACTGATAATGGGTAAAAAAACCTGGTTCTCCATTCCTGAGAAGAATCGTCCTTTAAAAGACAGAATTAATATAGTGCTCAGCAGACAGCTCAAGTATGTATGATGAATAGTGTGCCTGTAAACCAAATGAGTCTGCATATAGAAATAAGTGTAGCAACACATCGTAAAGTAATTCTAAATGTAACATTTTTGATATCTGATTAAGAAGCATCGTCTAAGTGATATCACTACTTCGTCTAACTTTTTAATTATTCTTTTATTTTTAAATTTATTCACAAGATAATTGTCATTACTTTGCATAATAAATACTAGTCTTAGGTCTACACATGAACCATCTGACAGTTGTCAGTGGTCTTTCTGTCTCATGTTTCTAACTGTATCCTCTAATTCCTCTTTGTATCGGTGGTTCTTATTTCCTCCTTTGAAGTTTATTTTTATTAGCATGTAAGAAAAAAGAACTGTTCTTTTCCAGAACTGTTTTCTTGAATGCATCACCCATAGTCATCCAAATATTCTTAAAGAAAAATATCCATTTATATTGATTTATTGCTTTGGAGGATATTTGTGGGTTTAAGTCTGTTTATGATAGCTGTGGACGACAGGGCTTTTTTGGCTACGTTTACTGAATTCAATATTAATGTTCTAGAATTCAAATGGAAATCTACATTTAGTTTATGAGTGTCTAAATTTCTTGGTTTTGGTGTCTAAAAACATGATATAAAATCTCAGATCTGTAATTTATAATGCCTCTTATGTTGCAGTTAGAATTAAACTGTCATTTATTAAACAATCCTGTAGTCAGATGAAAATTCTATCATAGTTTAGCAGTAATGGGCATTTCAAAGTAAGTAATGTGAAATTTTTAGTCATTTGTGAATTCAGCAAAACACATTGTCTCTGTATTGAATTGATTATCAGGATGAATGGTCCTTTAATTGTTTATTAATAACACTTTGCTTTTTCTAGGGAAACACCAGAAGGAGCACATTATCTTTCCAAAAGTCTGGATGATGCTTTAGGTCTTTTGGATTCACCAGAGTTAAAAAGTAAAGTAGACATGGTTTGGATCGTTGGAGGCACTTCAGTTTACAAGGTACATTTAGAGTACTTCTAAATTACTCATTTTCCACAGTGGGTCAGGATGGCCTGAATTCCTGTTATTTCTGCTTTAGGAAGTGCCTTTTGTTCACATGACTCCATAGACTCCAGTGATTCCAACAGAACAAGTCTTGGAGAGTAAAAGCATAACTCACAAGTTTTAAATTTCTTTCCAAGTAACCACGCATTTCTTCTACTAATGGTCCAGTGTCGTACAGTCATTGTGCTTTTGAGAGCTTTTCTTAAATGTCTAAATTGTTAGGTTTTTACACCAAGACCCTTATTGTTATATTTATTTTACCAAGGTATTAGGCGGAGTCTGCAGAGGATGTGTGGAAAAGAAAGTAAAAAATCCAGCATTTTTAGCTAGAGTATGATGCTTTATAGAGGTATATAAGTAAGAAAAAAAAGATTTAGACAGAGCTGGAGAGCTGGCAGGTGACCACATCAGTTGTAAGAGGAGATAGTCAGGCAACACAATGTGGAATTGACTCTGTTTCCCATCCAGCAACCAAGCATCCTTTCTGTTTCCATTCCCCAGGTTTCTTTTAACATTAGGATTATCTCCATATTCAGGTATCCATTTATGTTCCAAGAAAACAGCATGTCTTCTTAGGACCATCTTTGGTTAGGCAAAGCTCTACGTAAATAGTCCTGTTTTCCCACAAACGCAATAGTCTTCCTGTCCTTAAGTAAGATATTAACTCTGCAATGTGAACATCTTGACTACAACCCATCTTCTTGTTGCCCTGTGTTTGCTCAGACATCTTTCTCCCTTTCCTCAAGCCCTTCCTCTCATCTTACTTTAAGAAGAGGAAAGTGTGTTTAGTCAGTTCTCTGTGCCTCCAATGACACCTCTAGATGTGTCCTTTCACCCCCACCACAGTCACAGTTCTACCCTTTAAACTCTCTGATTTTTGACTTTTCATGAACTGCTTTTATAATTTGTATTTATTTTTAAAAAGCACTATGCTAAAGATTATGACCATCTACCCTAGTTCCTTTCATTTCAATCGGGAGAATATGGAATAAGCACATTTTTTCTTCTGATAAAAAAATCTTAATTAAGAATTGCAAAGCAACTTTTTTATAGATCTAGTAAAGGAACAATTACTCTGCTATGCTTTAATCATTACAAGTATCCTGGGAAACGTACTCCACTTCTTGTCTGCACTTGTACTTCAGGTGTGTCATAAAAATGCCTTCATGGTCTTGGTGGCAAATCAAGGCTTTGTATACCAGGTGGAAAAATACATATTCTGGCATTTCTTGCCTTTGCAGTCTGTGCCTTTCACGAACCTCTTCTCTGTGTCTTAGGGAATGCATCTTTACAGTAAAAAGAGAAAAGTAGTTGGATAATGCTAAAATTGTTTGAAACCTAAGATGCGTGTGGAAATAGCCAGTAAAACACTGTTGCTGCTCTTTTTTTTTAATTTGTGGTTTATAATGAGTTTTGCATTTGGTGAAATCTACCACATTTTTCATGTCCAAATGCATTCATCCTATAATCAAGCAAGCAAGTAAGCAGCAGGTTTATTTCTGGAGACAAGCTCCCTTCAGGTTGGGCCTAATATGAGAAAGAAACTGGATTTGGCTTCTGGCTGTATTTCTGCAGGGCGTATAGTGTGAGCAAAAGCATTTACTCCTCTGTGCAATCACCACATACTAGTGCTGCACAGAGTGATGATTCTCACTGGTTCTTCCAGGGATGTCTGTGTTGTAGATTTCCAATTTAACTATTTTTCCAGTGCTTGGCTGATACTTTGTAGAAAATAATGCCAGTTTTTAGACTACTATTTGCCAGTAGTTAGATTATACATAGTTCTCAGTTTTGATTTAGAGTACCTTTTAAAGAATTACTTGTACTGATCAGTATAAGGGAATATGACTTAATATTTTAACGAGTTTTCTTCATTCAAGCTTCTGCTTGGGACGTTTCATAGGAGTCTGTAATTCATTATGGGGAAATCTAGCAGTTTTTGTAGAGATTGTTGCATTAAAACTAACTTTATGATCTTAATTAAAAAGGTTTGATTGAAACCATACACCTCCACAAAAAAACTGCAGGTAATATTTTTACTTCCTGTATTAAAGGTAAACAAAGGATTACATGTATCTTTCCTTTATACTGTGTAGAAGTGTGTGGAAAGTAAAATAGCGATTAACAATTGAGGTGAATAATTTTATTCAGTAGTTGTAGGTACTAACTTTTAAAGCATTATTTTGATATTACTACTTCATATGGCTCAAAGCTATATAACTAATTGTGTTTATTAGTACAAGCATGTGATGGAAAATCTGTAACTACTTTAGGAAGAAAGTGTAACGCAAACGTTTTGAAACAGTGCTGAGGACATGACATTTCTACTTACAGCACTTTGGGGACTTTAATACAAAGTTCAGGTCTTCCAAACTGTAGTTTCTAGACTAAAAACAGCTTTTGCGGTCCACTGAGAGTTCAGAAACCTTGTGCAGCCCTCATCTTCTTAAATATTACTTGACACTGATCATCTTACCATGTTTATAATCTCCTGATACAACCACAAGGAAGTACTGTTGCTTCCACGGAGACTTTTGGACTTAACAGCACAGGTTTACAAGTTTCATTTCTCTGTATCTCAGTGTGATGCTGTACTGACTCTTCTACGCTATTCTGCATCTCCTGAGTACCAGAAGGAGTTGATGTTGCTGCTGTTAATATGAATGAGGAAGAAGGAGTGCAGCATCTCAGCAATTATGTATAACACCATTATGCATCAGAGAGTCAGTCAATGCTGCATGAGCAGCTGATGTTTTTAGAGCCACCTGCTGGCTCTTGTGTGCTAGGAAACTTGTGGTGGTGACTCACTGAGTGGTGCTGGCCCCCGAGTCCCTGTAGCTGTTGGAGCTTATCAGACATGTTCCTAGAGCAGGTTTTCTGGCTAGGTTTCAACCCTAAGAAATTTAATTCATGCACACCAAGACTGCTCACTAGTACAACTAAAGTGTGGTGAGTGGGGCAGTTGTAAGATTCATATCAAAACCATGTTTTTGTTCGGAGTTAAAACACTAATGTAGATGCGCCGTGTGTGGAGGTATTGTCTCTTAATTGAGAGGTTCATGCCTTCGCTTTCACTCTGAAAAGTAGTGCTACCTAGAGATCCTAAGGGAGTCAGCTCAGTATAAAGCACATTAATCTCTTTTAATGGGATTTAAACCATGTGTTTAAAACTGATTAGTAACAACATTCATGTTTTACTATTAATAGGATCTGTATACCCAGCACATCTCCAGGTATGAAATAGGAACTTTAAAAGAAATAACAAAGTGAAGCCAAACAGGTGTAGATTTACTTATGTGAACGGTTTGGTCTTATGATGTGTTGCTTGTAGAGTGTGTAATATAAAACTTGCTTTGTAAAAATAACCAGGGACAAATCTGTAACAGTGAACCTGCTGGTGCAGAGGGAAACAAAAACAACCTAGCAATAAAACTTTAAGGAACAAAATAAGAGAAAAAAAAACAATTGAAAAATTTTTCATTCAGGTCCTCATAACCAAGCCTCTTTAGTAACACCACAACAGGCTATTTGTCAAACAGGTTTTCACCTTGATAAAACATTGTTTTCCACATCATCTTAAAATTGTCTCATCTGATTTATATGTTCCTGTTCGGCTTGTTGCTTTCTCAATGCCACAGAAACTAACAATGACATTCAGGGTCACATTGCTGAAAAACAGAATTGTATTCGTGAGTTAAATTTAGAGAAGGAACTTGTAATTTCATAACAGAACAAAAAGTTCTTTCATAGGAAATTTTGTTGGTTCTACTGTTCAGTTAGTATCTAGGCTGAAAATAAGTGATAGTCATAAATAGTGTTGGAGAAATCCTTCAACAAAAAGGCTTGAGCTGGAAAATGAAGCTGAAGTAAACTTCAAGGGAAAATTTTATCTAATATTCATGCTCATGTGTTTTCCTATGTATCCGTATTAGACATACTGTGTTTCATAGAATCATAGAACAACCAAGTTGGAAGAGACCCACCAGATCATTGAGTCCAACCGTTCCTATCAAACACTAAACCGTGTCCCTCAGCACCTCATCCACCTATGCCTTAACACCTCCAGGAAAGGTGAATCAACCACCTCCCTGGGCAGCCTCTGCCAGTGCGCAATGACCCTTTCTGTGAAAAATCTTCTCCTAATGTCCAACCTGAACCTCCCCTGGCAGAGCTTGAGGCCATTCCCTCGTGTCCTGTCCTCTGTCACTTGTTTGGTAATCTGCCCCCTTTCATTCTTCAAAATTACTGAATTATGAGGTTGCTATTCATATTTAGTGCAGCAATTCTCTTGCAGATGATTAATTATCCTCTTACACAGAGTTTCTTCACTAATCGTAAAAGCTTCACCGGATTTTTGAATGCCCTGAGTGGGTTCTGAATGCAGCATTTGCCAAGCTTCAAATCTTTGCTGTACCATAAGTTCTTTTTAAAGGAGAAAGATGTTAACAATTTGAGTCATTAGTTGTGTAGTGATTTTCTCAAGCCTGCCAAAACATTACTAGCTAATACTAATACACAAAAATATA
This sequence comes from Coccyzus lansbergi, assembly GCA_033558105.1. Taxonomy (NCBI): domain Eukaryota; kingdom Metazoa; phylum Chordata; class Aves; order Cuculiformes; family Coccyzidae; genus Coccyzus; species Coccyzus lansbergi. The sequence continues at coordinate 75,093 of JAUMJK010000021.1, read as the reverse complement.
TGTTTTAAAGATTACGTTTTAGTGTGCCTGAATTTCCTGTAAACTATAAAAAATATAATAGTAATGTTTCTACTATCCTTGCATGGAAGCCAAAGTGGGTTTCATAGAATCACAGAACAACCAGGTTGTAAGAGACCCACGGAATCATCAAGTCCAACCATTCCTATCAAAATTTGAGCTGCATTCCTGTTGCATTCCTATTCCTTGTTTTTGAGGTGTTCCATTCAATCTGAGATGTGACTGAGGACTGAGATCCGCTTAGAAGGGAGCTGCGCAAACAGCTTATTTTTCTGTGCTCTTAAAGAACTTTCTGCAAAGAGCAGACTCCTCTAAGCTGTGCAATGCTGTTGACATGGGGGACGCCACACTGCAGGCCCAAAGTATTATTGTACTCTGGAAGCAACCAGTAGGAAAGCTAAACACTGCACTGGCTTCTCCACTAGTGCTGTTCCAGATTTACCTGATTATCAGGGCCTAATATTAACATCTTTGAACACTGATAACTTTACCTGGGGTGAAGTGAAGACTGAACATTGTCTTGGTTGCACTGACCGTATCTTCCTTCTCTGTCCCACCAAGCTCATGCTGATGATATTTCGCTTATGCACATTTATGATCCTGAGAAGTTGCTTCCAGGGAAGTTTACTGTCTTCCCGGCATATGTGCAGCTGTTACTCTTACCTCATTGTCACAGAATCCTTCTCTGTAGGAGAATTTTCACATGTGTAGTTTTGTAGCTTCATGTGTTCGTTGGAACAAAAAGTTAAGAATAAAAAGGCAATTCTCTATTCCTGTAACCTTCTAGGTGGTTTTTGAGGGAGTCACTCTTTAACTCTTAATGCAATTCCCTAATATCTCTTCTATATAAAAGTGGCAGTGCCACAGCTGATAGCACTGTCCTCCCATAAAGATTTGTTATGTGAAAGTATGTCCATGACTATTGCAGTCATACCTCCAGTGTCCAGTACTTCTTGCTCTTACCTAGTTATAAATAAAATTAGAGGAAACAGAACTACAGTTTTAGCAATGGGCAACTGGTTTAACTAGTAATTTAATTTCAGACCATAAAGATTTTCTTTAATTTATCATCTTTGTACTTCCACAGAGTTGAGAGGGACATAACGAGCCTTTCTAGTTGTCCTGTTTTTGGCCAGGGTATAACTAGGATATTTTCTTCCCAGCAGCTGCTGTTTGTTTTAGATTTAATATTAGAAGAATGTAGCTAATACCTTAATGGGGTTTCAGCTGTTGCTGAGAAATCAAGGACATTTTTCAGTTTCCTTTGTTTTGCTAGCATACAGGTGCAAAGCTAGGGCAGCTAATCCAAACTGGCCAACAGAGTGTTCCATACCACTACATTGTGCTTAGTATAAAAATGTGAATTTGGCTGGGGTGTGCCTTGGTGCTCCAGCTTCTACATTTGGTGTTCCACATGCTGCTGTCACTGTGCTTCCTGTGCTAGTTGGCTTGTTCAACTAGTGCAACCATTTACCTAGAGTGGAAGTCACCCTCTGGTCCCCTTTGCACTAAGTTCAGCTTTCTTTTCAAGATCTTTGGTCATTCACTCTGTACACTGTTCCTTGAGCTGTCTTGATGGCACAGAGTTCTTCCTGAAGCTGAATTCCCATGGAGTTGGATAGGAAGTTGATTTATTCTTGTACTACAAAAGACAAATGTTTCCGTTTACAGAACACGATATAGTTTTGTGAAGCAGTTTGTTATCCTTCTGCCATTCTGCAGGTGTATGGTTTGTCTCCTACCTCCCACTATTAAAGAAAGAAAAAAAGTAGTATTTATGAACACCAGTTCAGTGCTGCTGGGTACAGGTGTGGTGTGACTTGCCTCTTCATTTTAAGCCAGTCTGTAGTACTGGAGCAGCTTTTCTAGAAACTCAAGTTCTCAGCCATGATACCAATTAATTTTATTGTTAAATATGATGATGATGGTTCCTGATGCCTGGTTCCTGTACTTGTCAAAGTAGTACCTAATAGCATGCTACATGGTGAATCACCTTTAGCAAAGAGCATTGCTCACTGCTTACTTAAGGGAAGGGCAGAAACAACTGTAGGCTTTTCAAAAATAAAATGTAACAGGCACCAGTATAGCTTTTAATGACTTATTTTAATGTCAAAGAAAGTCTGGAGGAGGTATCTGCTCTAGAGATAAAAGTTGTTTAAAACTCCTGAGTTTGTATGAATTTGTTTCTGAGGAACTCGCCTAGCAGATATCTTCATAACTTGTTCTGTCCAAGGAGCTTGGAAGTTTTCTTTGTTGTCACATAACTTTCAATGCATGTTATCACTTTGCCATAATTCAGAGGTCAAATTTTTAAGTTAAACTGATAGATAATTTGATCACTGCAATTGAAAATTAATGTGCAGCAAAAATGCATCACAAATCCTTAACAGAGGTACTAATTAAATTTTAGAACAATTAACCTTGAGGTGTGTTCCTCTCCCACCACTTAAAGCTTCCTATATTTCAAAGAGGTATGATTCAGAAATTGCTTTTTTGAGACTTGGCCCTAAGCTCCTTTCTTCTCACAGTACTACTCATGGCACAAGATGAAATTACACATTGAGAAAGGGCTCTGAGACAGAGTCCAAAAGTGGTGGTTTAGATTTCAGTCTTCACTGCTTTGCCTAAATGCTGTAATATATAAAATAGTAACTGAATTTCAGTTTTAGATAACGTATTTGCTGCACAGTTTAGATGTAGAAAATATGCTAAGGTTACCTCTTGCTTCTTCCTCAATGCTGGCATGGTGATGGCTGGTGCAGGCAGAAGAAGAATTTGGAGAGTTAGTGAAGAAAGCTACTGTTCCAAATAAGTATTGACACTTCATATTATCTTACAGGCTTCAAATAGTGCTATAAAACAAGAATATTAAAATTCTTTACAACACTGCTCTACATGCGGTTGAGCTGTTTTACAGGGAATAACTCAATTCATTAATTTCTATTGTTTTTAAAGGCAGCAATGGAGAAGCCGATTAATCATCGATTGTTTGTGACAAGAATCTTGCAGGAATTTGAAAGTGACACATTTTTTCCAGAAATTGACTACAAAGACTACAAACTTCTCACTGAGTAAGTATCAAGATGCATACTGGTCTTCTGTTCAGAAGGAAGATTTAATAATCTCATTTGAAGGTGTGAGGGCCATGTTCTTTTTTTGAGTTGGTGATGCCTTTCACTGTATTTTTTTCACTGAGTTGTATTTTATATTTTACAGAGAGAGGTTGTTGGAACTTTTCGTGTTCTTCAACCTAACCCACTATCTTTGCAGTAAAGAAATGCATTTGTCGAAAAGTAACTTCCTTATTGTTTCTCACTGTAGAATTACTTAGATATTTAGTGAACCTCATAAGTCTTAGTAGGGTGTAAGTGGTACTTGGCCTCTGAATGTCTTTGTTAAGTTGCCAGTGACAAATGAAATGGATTTAAGCAGGGAGGCTTGAGCCATTATAGATTGTTAAGGTTGTTCCTTTCTCTTGTGAAGCTTACTTCTTCCTAACAAATTTAGTAAGAATAAGTATTAAACTCTAAATTTAATTAAGTAATTGCTCTAGTTCCTTCTATGTTATCTGTCATATTCAGCCAGGCTTTCTTGTTCTCTCCAATGAGGTTGCATCCAACAGGCAGCAGGGAGGCACCAAAAAGTCAAGTGTCTGCCTCAGTAATCAGGAAGGAAATGGCCTCTTCCTGTTCTTGCTGCTCCCCTTTGGGTTCACAGCTGGTTACAGACCAGCAGTGGAAACAGTGGAAAGCATGGCAAGTCATCCTCTCTGCTTGGGGCACAGGAGTGGATTGGTGCTGAGGTGACAGAGGATAAGTAAGTGGCAGGAAAGGAGGATGCAAGGGAGACAAACAAGGATGGTGAGGAGCATAAGTCACCTTTTTAAGCTCTTAATGTGTTCTCAACTGTGCTGTGTTACATCATGAGCCCACTTTAGTATCCCTGTGTCTGATAACACCCCGGCTCTCACCCTTGGCTGTTTCTCAGGTGCATATTGGTTTTGGCCAGTGTACCAAAATCAGAATTTGACCTTAAAACATGAATTTATAAAATAGCAGATAATTCCCTCAGTAAAGTGGAAATCTGATAGAATCATACCTAATGAGTAAAATTTAAAATTTCATTCTCCCTCAAAATCAACATTAGTTATGCAAAAATCCTTTTTCTGTCACAGAGAGCTGAATTGATTTTTTAAAGCATCTGTTAAAAAAATGGTTTAGTAAATCTGGAATCTAGAGGAACATTATGTACAGCAGCAGTCAGCTGCCCTAAGAAGCTGTCATATGCTTGTAAGAAACCTTTATTTTAGTATCGCCTGTAAACCTTCTAAGGAATAACAGAGAAAAGAACCACAGAAGCGTTCTACTTCTCTTGTACTATTGCCGACATTTTAAATAACATGTTGGAGGTTTTAATAAAAACGCTGGGGTTTTTTTGATTAAGCCAAAAAGGGGTTTTTTTAGTTTTGCATCAGAGTATGCCTTCTTGCTTTAAAAAGGTGCTTGTACAAGTTGTTTATAGCAGTTAGCATGAGTCCTAATAAAGGTTTGTACTTAGTATACCTGTTATAAGAATGGTATTTTCATCTCCTTTAATTGATTGGATAAATTACAGATGAGTCATAATGACATTTTTATCTACTACTTGGTTTTTTATTTCCTTCTCCCATCTCTCTAGGTACCCAGGTGTCCCTACTGATATCCAAGAAGAGAATGGCATCCAGTACAGATTTGAAGTGTATGAAAAAGTTGTCTTGGTGCAATGAATGAGGCTTTCTCTACTTCTCTGTAAGGGCAGGCATTTTAAATCATGAAGTCTTACTAAGTGAAAATATATATTAAAATACTGAGAGGAAGTCCTGCTTAATACTACGATACCTCGGTAGTGAATGACTCCAAAAACACCCCCCACAAGCTGAACAAACACCATACAGGGGAAATAAATGTGTGGTCAGCAGCATGAAAGAGCAAGCTCTAAGCTTGCATGTGACCTTGTATCGATTTTTACAATCTGTGACAGCTTCTCAAACAATTCCATGAGTGGTGAAATGTGATAGGCTGCATCAGAACTTTTATACCTGAACGAAGGTTTTTAGTGTCTCATAACTCAAAATGTCTAACATTGAGAAGGCCTAAAAAATCCTGAGTTTGACTGGAATGGTATATACATTTATAACAGTCTTTAAAACATACCAGTGTAGAGGAACAGGCAGTAAAATTTGAAAGCATAGCAAGAAACATTGAGTCTGAAAGTCTCAGGCAGGGTTTGACAGTAACATTGAACCTTCGTGGAAGTCCTCTCTTGTCATCTTAACTGTCCTAGGTACACAGCCTACTTCAACCTTTTCGGCTGAAAACACTGACTTACAAATTAATCTGGTAGAGAAATTTTCATGTTTCCATTGCTACTCTTGTAAAAGTTGCTATATCTGTTTGACCATGGCTCCTTTCAAGTTAGAAGAACACAAACATTGCTTTCTCAACAGTCTATGTATTTTTATGCCCCTTCTAAAGGTTATCAGTGCAGATTCAGTCTATTAGTTGATTTCAGTGATCTTTAATATTCTGTGTGACATACAAATGTGGATTATGAGCAGATAGGGAAGTCCCGTTTCCTTTTTGGTTACATATAGCTGGTAGAATGATGCTTTGCATTACAGTTCCCTAAAAGTAGCAATCAATATACTGGTACTGTAGTAACACTGTGATTCTAGTGGCATATAATGCCCAGTATTGATCAAACTTTGTTGTTGCTAGTATAAATACAACTTTGTCAGTAATCTTAGCCTGTTGCTGTGTTCTCACTGAGGAGAGTTTGTCTGTCAGCTCTTCACAAAGAGGAGATGGGATGTACCATCAGTATCTCCATGTGCTGCCGCTGCCACCCTGTGAGCAGCCACCTACAAGGAGGGAGTCCTGCCTCCCTGTCGCTATGGATCAGTCTGAGACCAGATAAGTGGGGTAAAACATTTAAAAAAGACCTCTGCTGGCAGTTTCCCCAGAGCATTTTAAAAGCGCTGCCGTATGAAGCAGGAATGCAGGAGATTCACATAATGTTGCTCGTCGTTTAATGTCACATTGAGACCAGGGAGGGCAGCCCTGGTCATTGAAAGCCCTTACACAGTTTGTAGCAGTACTGAGGAGTGTAACAGCACCCAGTTTTCTCAGAGAACATTAAACGCTGATCTTGCTTGGTTTTGAAAAACTAAACCTTTCTGGTAAGAGAAAAGCACTTGGTATATCAGCTGTGAGCAACTCCTGAATTTTCCATGGCAATTTACAACATTTAATGGATTAAAAAAGATAATCTCTGCAGCATCTGTTCTGGGTTGTCTCAGGATTTTCTGTGTTCCTTTTGCATTCTTAAAGATGCAAGTACTTCGCTGTGTTGGTCTTGCATTGTGTGTGCTGACTTTACATCAGGTAATAAAGTTTAAAACAAGAAAGTTACATGCTTGCATAATACAGCAAATAGTCTCCCAGTTTTAAATTGCTGTCACATGGTGGAAGGGAAAGAAAAAGACTGTTACCAGGGGAATGTTACTTTCTGAAAACTTATAAGTCACAGTGACCCTTATAAGAGAAAATAACCTCCCAGAAGTGTTTAATATGTACCACTTAGTATCAAAAAAGCAGGTCACAGCTGAAAACTCTGTGCAGCTCATCTGCAAAGTGCTATGCTTATGGCAACTGGTGTTTGTTAAAATTGGAAGCAAAGAAAAGACTTCATGCAGTGTTAGCGTACAGTGCAATACTGATGTGACTATATGTTAGAAATTTTCCCCCTAAGCATACATAGCAGGAGACACAGTTCACTGAGGCTAAAATGTTTTGTGGAACCGCTTTGCATGCAAAGAACTTCAATGTGGACACAAACAAGCCTAGTGGGAACCTAAGTAGTTACTCTGGCTCTTTGTGGACTGACTCAGTCCTCTTGAGATATAACTATGTTCGTTGTCAAATTGTTCAACAAATGAAGTCAGTTTATGATTAATAGAAGTAACAGCAGTTTTCTACTTAAAACTTTTCAGATTGTATTAATGATGCGGTTTCTTCAGAATGCCACTCTGCCAAAAAGATGCATTTTGGTTTGGTTTTCTGCTTTATTAAAAGCGCTGGGTTTAGACAGCACCTTTTGCATCAGAGCCTTTCAATATGCCATACAGATTCCAATAAGGAGTTAGGAAAATGCATTGCATTAGGTCCAAAAGACATGTGTCCATCCTAGTGGCAGTCATACCGACCACTACAAGGTTTGATGCGTGCTGTCTCAAGAAGGTGCAGCAGCACATAGGTACATGTGTTCAGCCTTGAGCTAGTTACCTCCTAAGGGAAATAAATGTACATGTTGTATACCATGTATTGAAGAAAAAAAATGCTGTGTTCCAAATACAACTTTCCCAAATTTTGTTTACTCCTGTAGCTCATTGATTCCATGAAAAGCCCTAGATTCCCATTATGTCGAATACAGGGGGAAATGTCATGTTTTTCCCCAGCTAATGAATGAGTGAATATAATTGCCAATCACCAAGAAAAGTGTAGTAGAGAGATAATTTAATCCCACTCATTCATGCTTTCCCAGGAACACAGTGTTCTAAACAGATGAATTATTTTTAAGGATAATGCTAGTTTTAGCAAGCTAGTTAAAACCAGAGAATCTGCATAAGAGGTGAAAAACAAGCCGTTAATGTTTTTGGTCCTTTACTATTGCTCATTATCTCTTACCTGTCAGTGAATAGCCATTTCCATTTGGCAGCAGAAGGCTGATGTTTTCAACAGCATTACTGCCATAATGTGTTCAAGAACAGAACTGGGAACATTCCAACTACAAATCTCTGTCATGGAGAGCAATCCATGGAGAAGAAAGGTACACTCTAAATATTGTGAGTTTCCTAATTCAGCAAGCAGAATGTTATCAGTACGTATACAGAACACCAGCAGAAAAAAAAACATGAAGGGGAAAATAACAGTGATTAGATTAAGCATGTTATGTAAGGAGAGCATGAGGAGCATTAGACATGAGATCTTAATTAGGACCAGACGAGCATGTTGTCTTCATGAGCTTACAACTAATTTACCAAAGTCTTAAACCTACCTGAACTGGTGCTGAGTAGTTTAAAGGCTGTGCTGACAGATAAGGAAGATATGAGTAGGCAGCAGCTGATTCAGAGAGGGGAGGAGCTGTGGGAAACATTGTTTATTAATCAGTGCAGAAAATGAGGAAGCAAATCTTGGTTAAGGATGAAGCTGGAACATGATTCCCTCATTATTTCATTGCACGTTGTTTCTGCTTGCCCAGCAGGGCTGTAGGAAGCTCAGGGTAGACTGACTGAAAAAAAATCACAAAAGTCTTCTCAAGAGGCTGGAACAGAAGAATGGATAAGGGGAGAGGTGAGAAGAGGAAACTGATGTTTCCTAGAAGGATGGTTTCTTGTGCTACTTTGACCTGTAACTGTAATTACTAAGGGAACACTTTCAAACTGCCATACTTAGTGGCTTAGCATGTGTAAGATGCTATGACAAGTGCTTTCATTAGTGGAGGGTTTTTCAGGCTTTGGATGTCTCTCTGACTGGTTTGTCAGCTACACTAAAATCTTTAGCAGTAATTCCTATCCTGAAGCCTCTGTACTACATCCAAAAGTAAGAGTCCTGTTCTGGAGAATTGTGTCCAGTTCTGGAATCCTCAACATAAGGAGATGGAGCTGTTGGAACGGGTCCAGAGGTGGCTACAAAGACAATCAGAGCGCTGGAGCACCTCCCGTTTCAGGACAGGCTGAGGGAATTAGGGTTGTTCAGCCTGGAGAAGAGAAGGCTCCAAGGAAATCTTACAGTGACCTTCCAGTACCTGAAAGGGTACCTGAAAGGGGCTACAAGAAAGCTGGAGAGGGACTGTTCACAAAGACTTGTGGTGATAGGACAAAGGGGAATGGGTGTGTACTGGAGAGGGGTAGATTTAGGCTAGACATGAGGAGGAATTTCTTCACCATGAGCGCGGTGAGACACTGGCTGAGGTTGCCCAGGGAAGCTATGTCTGCCCCATCCCTGGAGGTGTTCAAGGCTAGGTTGGGTGGGCCTTGGGCAGCCTGATCCTCTGGGAGGTGTCCCTGCCCAGAGCAAGGGGGTTGGAACTGGATGGGCTTTGAGGTCCCTTCCAACCCAAACTCTTCTATGATTCTATGGTTCTAACTCAAGTATTAGCACTGTGCCTAAGCTGGTGAACTTTCATTGCTGGGACTGCCTGTGGGAAACATGCCTATTTTTCCTGGTCTTCAATTACAAAGACTTGATTTCTGCTGGCTCTGAGGTGACCCTGATTTATTCTTCCCTCTGTTTCCTGTCTGCAGACCATCTTCTTCACCTAATATCAAGAAAAAATTTTTACAAGAAGTCTTTTATTAGGCTAATTGCTGTGGTTGGAGAAAAAACAGACAAGCTTTCAGGGAGAGTCCTTTTCTGGTTACATTCTCAAACTTTTTTCAGGCAACTTGACAAGTGCTTATGTGCCAAAACTTACTTGTTTATCTCCAATTAAGTTGAGTGGTTTAATTAGATAATTTCACTGTGTAAATCTTTGTTCATTTCTATTTTTTTCATGGTCTTGGCCCCAGCATTTGTGTATCACGTTCAGTTGTTATTAATCTATAGTCCTATCAATTCTGTCCTTTATCTTTTGAACTGTCCTGTAGGATTGGAAATTTACAGAAATTCAGAGAATTGTTATGATCAAGAAAACCAGGTATTTCAAATGGAGTGCTCTTCAGTATGTGCTTATGACTGATTAAAGAGTAGTAATTGTTTTTCCTGAAGTCAGGCCATGTATTTGCCTGGTTAAGGAAAGCTTTAGGTATGAAATTAAATATTTTGCTAAATGATGTTTGCTATGAAAGAAACAGACAGGAAAAAAAAGTAAATACAGAACTTGAGAGCAGGGGAAGCAGACGGTACACCATTACTCATGGAAGCCTCAATCAATGACTTTTTCCTTCACACTTCAGTTTAATGAATTCCTAATTCCTAAACAGAATCATTTGTAATAAACAAACCATTATACAGAAGTCATTTTGGCTATAAATTGCATCATTGATTTAATCATGAAGGACATTTGTACAAAACCAGAGTGTTTGCTCCTAAGAAATAACATGCCTTTAATGTTCTTCTCTCCTCTGAACAATAAAAAAAAAAAAAAAAAAAAAAACCAAAAAAAAAACCCAAAAAAAAAAAAAAAAACACACAAAAAAACTCCAAAAAAACTGTTATTCTACACAAACCCCTCCTAGGAGCAATCACACTGGTTCCAGAAAGCTATACTAGTTGATGAATTACTGGTCCTTGCTGGAGATCTCTGCTCCACCTCTTAGCTGGCTGAAGGGATGACACCTAATGCACCTCCAGTAGAGCCAGGTGGGTTCATCTAAATATCCACTGAAAAGTGATTTCAACTGAACAAAGTGAAAGGAAAAAGAAAACATAAAGTAACCATTCCCACTGATACAGCAGTGGGGCCAGGAACACCTAGAGGTGGACAGTGGTATCACTCACTTCAGCTAGACCTAGGGAGCACCTTTAAAACCTGGAATAATTTGACATCAGTGGTCTGTGGACACGCTCCACTGAGAAGCACACCTCACAGACCTCAGAACATGTGCTTGGAGGATGCCTACTCTAAAACATGAGCAAAGCATCTCAATGGGTTACTACATCCCGTTCCTGTCCCTGCAGTAGTTAAGGAGAAAAGTATCAAGCACATCTCTCTTGTAAAAGTAACTTAAAATAGATTAGGTCAACTCAACCATTAAATTCCACTGAAGCTCTTTAGAAGCTTCTGAATTTTTCAATGTTGTATCAGTAGGTTGTTAAACACAGAAAAAAAAAAAAAAAAAAAAAAAAAACCACCCTGAAAACTATTTCATGTTAAATGAGATCTTTGTTCTCAAATGCTACTCACTGTACCTCATCTTCTTATCTTCTTAGGTTTTGTTCAGAAAAGTTAAAATTTAATCTGTTCCCATTAAGAGTCATAGATGGAAAACCTCATCAAACTAATTTACCTAAGTTTAGAAAGAATTCATTTTCCTGATTAATTTTGAATTGAATGTTTCTCATGTTTGCTATGTCAGTCATATAAAAAGGCAATCCATTCGTATGGAGTTCTTTAGTCTCAAAGTATTTTTGTGCATATTGCTATTTCAAGTCAGTAAATCTTGATTTCTTCAGAGCATTGAGCCTCAGCATCCTTCATCAAATTATAGTTTTCTTTCAGATGAAATCATGGAAATCATGTAGATGCTCTTCTTCTGGTCTCATAGCAGTTACACTGTTGTTCACTGCACAACTCACCGCAGGTTTTTTCTAGTATGTAACGCATAGAATCATAGAAGAGTTTGGGTTGGAAGGGACCTTAAAGCCATTGAGTTCCACACCCTGCCATGGGGAGGGACACTTCCCACTGGATCAGGCTGCCCAAGGCCCACCCAACCTGGCCTTGAACACCTCCAGGGATGGGGCAGACATAGCTTCCCTGGGCAACCTCAGCCAGTGTCTCACCGCTCTCATGGTGAAGAAATTCCTCCTCATGTCTAGCCTAAATCTGCCCCTCTCCAGTACAAACCCATTCCCCTTTGTCCTATCACCACAAGCCTTTGTGAACAGTCCCTCTCCAGCTTTCTTGTAGCCCCTTTCAGGTACCCTTTCAGGTACTGGAAGGTCACTGTAAGATTTCCTTGGAGCTTTCTCTTCTCCAGGCTGAACAACCCTAACTCCCTCAGCCTGTCCTGAAACGGGAGGTGCTCCAGCGCTCTGATTGGCTTTGTAGCTGCCTCTGGACATATTCCAACAGCTCCAAATCCGTCTTATGTTGAGGATATCCTCCTCAGAGGACAATTCAGTTTCCTTTAGAAACTAATTTAGTCCACAGAGGCTGCAAACAACTTTCTGCTGTTATCCAAATAATGATTGCTTTCATTGATTGTATTATTTATCCTTATGTGAAATCCATATCCATCAACTTATGGCAGAACAGTGGTCTAGCCTGCTCAAAATATTAAAAAAGTAAGTCAGTTGAAAAAAAAAAAAAAAAAACAAATAAACTTTGTAACCAAAGTGTGAGAGTGTGAGAGTTTACATCTTTCTTCTGAGTAGCACAAAAGACTGAGCTGGTTCTCTGCTTACAGGCCTCTTTGAAATTCATTTACTGTCAGTAGTCAATACCATCTCAGTCTTTCATGACTTTCATACTCTATCTTCTATTTTTCTGAAAGCATTTATGATAAAGAAATGGTGTGATGGATGTTCACATACTGTGGTAACAATATCTCATTCTCATGAGAGAAAGAAACACTGGCAGAAATGAGTTATCCCAGGAGTCTGCTGGTGTACAACAATTTAGTGCTCATGTTTTCAAACATTGCAAATGGTTGTGTCCATGGAACAAAATGTTTTAGTGTGATATAGTCTCTAGCATTGTTTGAAGAGCTCCCATTCCCTCACCAACCAGAATTACTCCTGCAAGTACCACAAAAGCAATTCCCATGCACAGTCAATTTTTTAATTGAAGTAATTAGCAAAAATGCACCAAACACTTCAGAGAGCATACTGTTCCAAGAATAAGACTTGGTGCCATTACTAGATAATTAAAACATGCCTACAAGAAACCAGGAGAAAATTCAGCTTCAGCATTTCCTCTGGGGCAATACCAGGCTGTACGTCAAATGAAAACGTTGCTGTGCTCATACCCGGTGTGATCGACCCAGCACAGCATGTTAGCAACGACAGTTTGGTATCAGATGTACTTCAAAATTGGAATATTCCAAGTTAACAAATCAATAAGGTAATGATGTGTTGTTCTACATGTTATACTGTACACAGTGTTGTGGCTTTTTGTGACACTCTCAATGGAGACCTAATTTCTTCTCTTTAGTTTTACTCATTATTTCTGAAACAAAACACAGGGCTTTTCTGTGCTCTGCCTCCTGCTTCTGTCTCCTCTCTTCTCTTCTAGACCTCTCCGGCAACATCTCTAGATCACCAGCATTATCTAACCTCATTATTTTAAACAAGCTGGAGCTGTACCTGTTACATTTAATAAAAGTGTTTTTAAGAAATGTCATTGTTTTCAATGTGTTATTGCATTCCTCTCAGCAAAACAGTTCTAGCACAGTAAATAACTGCCTCTGTACATAATGTCTTAAAATGTATTTCTAAGGTACAAAATATTTCTAAAGTACAAATGTGTCTCTAAGGTACTAAATGTATATCTAAGGTACAAAATCATGTTAACTGGTGGAGGGGGGTAGCAGTCACCACAACTAAAACAAGTTAATCATGCTTTTGTGTATTATTCTTAGTTGAGGGGGAAAAAATCAATAATACATACATAATCATAAAGTACCAGAATGAGTGGAATTACTTGTATTACATTATTCTGTGTTCAACAGCTACACACTAGTGCATGAGTGTGTAAAAAATTATCTATAGTAAGTAATCGTGACTCCTCCATTTGAATTGGGTTTTGCTAGTGTAGGCTAAGGCTGGTCAGTACCAAATAGAAGACACAACAGTAGTGTTAACAATTTCCTATGGAAAACAAAAAAAAAAAAAAAAGGTTTGCTTCAGATCAAATGGAATTATTACCAATCTTTTTTTCTCCATAAAGAAAACAGAACAGCTGACAGCCATCTCTCAGGAAAATGACCTGCTGTGGAACCCGGGCTCTCTGGTGTGCCCAGACTCCCAGTGGCACAGCCTGGGGTTTGACCCCTGAAACCACCTTCCTGAAACAAGGCTTCTGGGCTCAAGGTCTGCACTGCAGCTCTGGGCTCACAGCAGCTTTTTGAGGGGGCTACCAGAAAACTGAATATGCTTCTTTAGTTTTACACTCTACCTGCCCATGTTTGGACAAAATTTTATTGAGAGTCAGTGCAGTGGGACATTTCGGTCAATTAAAATCAATATCAGTATTCTGTGACCATAAAACTTTCCTCAGTAGATATCTGGCTAGCCCAGCTGTGTGTGAAATACAGGAGAGGGCTGGACTGATAGAGATCATGAGAGGAATGCCAAGAAGCTTGATAGACTAATATGCTATGTCCATATGCAAGCATCTTCTGTATTTTAGAATAAATTTTGCACTGTATTGCTGTATTCCCTACTCTGGTTTTCCTTCACTGTTAACACAAAAATAAACTTCTTGATACCAACATTTTTTTTATATCCAATTAAAAGAAACCAAAAGGGAGGGTATTGTGACATTTATATAAAAAAAATCTAATTATCTTCCTAAAAGTGCTCTGCTAGAAACTGACATGATACAATTTTTTTTTTAAAGATTTATGCTGGCTATCGTAAGCACAACAGGACAACGCAGGCAAGGACAGGAGGCGGAATAAGAAAGTGTACATGAGAGCTGCAGAAACCGCAGAAGTGAAGATGCTCCAGCAGCAAAATTGATGAACTGTACACAAGTGTACACCGCCTCCGCATCTTATATAATTCACACAACAACAGGTCTGAGAAGAGCAGTAACCTTCCTGAAGAGTGGGTGTTCAACACACAAGCCTTTCCGAGACTGTTCAGCAAAGAGTGAGTATTAACGATGTGGGAGAGGTATGGAGTGAAAAAGAAAACAAAGACAACCAGAACCATGCTGCAGGAAAGAAAAGGTCTCCAGAGGTTCTCCCAGCTTAGTTTTTGAAAGGCAAGGTTAAAGAGTAACTGAAGAACCTGCCCTTGGGATGTTGTGTGCCTTAGTGGCTTATTCATATGATGCGTCCAGCTCTTAGTCATGCAGATATCTAGCTGAACCTGTTGTGCTTTTAAAAAGCAGAACGACACAAATCTCCTTCACATTCCTCTTGGAAACTTCTCTTTCCTGTGATGCCTAAAAAAAGCTCTTCATAGCACCAAGGATGCTGTTGCCCTGCGACTTCTATTTATTATACCTAACATGACAGATTGTTTTGATGCTACTTTGCCCTCAGCTCCCATATTTGTTACCTGCATTCACCTGCTGCCTTTTATTATATGCCGAGACAACAACATCTTTGAGGGAGCAGGTGCCTTTTTAAAATAGATGAGTACAGGACCTTGCACAATAACAGCATCACAGCCCTTGCAATTAACAGTGTTTGCGAGGGAGACAAGACGGGTGTTGCGAGTCTCATTATATCGTCTATTCTATCATCTGCACGTCACAACCACAAAAAGTTAGAATGGCAAAAGGCAGCCAAAACTTCTGCAAAATGTTGTGTAGAACTGTCACTGCTGCCTTTATGGGAACCAGTGTTCCAATAGCCTTGGAATATCATGGATATCAGCAAGTGTGATTATGGATACTCCATAAGTGGTGCCAAGGCAAACGAGACTGTACACTGTCACATGCTGGGGAGCAGTGAACTCAGCTTCACCAAGGAGAGGTTTTGCTTGACCAATTTGATGACCTTCTATAATGGAATGACTGGCCTGGTAGATGAGGGGATATTGTCTTCCTGAACTTCAGCAAGGCCTTTGGTGCTGTCTCCCAGAAGATCCTCATGGAGAAGCTGTTGACGTATGGGCTGGAAGAGCAGACAGCATGCTGAGCTGGAAACCAGCTGAACAACCGGTCACAGGGAGTAGAAATCAGTGGCACAAATTCTAGGTGGAAGTCAGTAACAAATAGTGCACCCCAGGGACCAACACTGGGTCTAGTTCTGTTTAACACCTTCATTACTGATCTGGATGATGGGGCAGAGTGTGCCCTCAGGAAACTGGCGATGAGGAGAACTTCCAGACAGGAAGGGTTGGCTGATCATGGCCAGCAGGAGCAGGGAAGTGGCTATGACCCTATGGTTGGCACTGGTGAGGCCACAGCTTGAATCCTGTGTTCAGTCCTTGACCCCTCACTTCAAGAAAGACACTGAGGAGCTGGGGCTTGTCCAGAGGAAAGCACGAGTGTAATGGGGAGCGGCTGAGAGAACTGCAGCTGTTCAGCCTGGAGAAGAGGAGGCTGAGGGAAGACCTCATTGTTCTCTACAAACTGCCTGAATGGAGGATGTAGCAAGGCGGATGCTTATTTCTTCTCCCAAGGAGCAAGGAATAGGATGAGAGGAAATGGCCTCAAGTTGTGCCAGGGAGGTTAAGGCTGGCTATTAGGAAAAAAATCCTTAACAGAACAGTGGTGAAATCTTCCTGGAAAACATAATATTCTTCCTGGAAAACTAATTCTCAGATACAGAGGGATGTCGCATTAAAGTGGTGTTCCAGACAGCCTTTCATGTACCTGCCATGCAAGAAAATCCCAGGAATGAGGATTTATTTGCTGAAAGGTTTCTTTGGTGGTGAACAAGAAAAGAAAATTTATTTCCTAGCAAGCTTTGACCAGGTTCCTTCTGGCATGGAGCAAGCAGCAGAAAGGCAATCCATGTCACCAGGTAATCCCATATTGACATGAGGCCCTTTGTCTACAACAGGGTCCTCGAGTACTGCTCCAGAAAAGAAAACTTTACAACAGAGAATTCTACCAGCTGGATGGCTTTAGAATTGTTTAATAGTAAAGAAGTCCTGTGAGAGAACTGGGACCTCTTAGTCCTACAGGCATATAGAATCCAAATCCGTTCTTTGCCTTTTGGCAGTTTTACCATCAAAAAGCAGCCAGGGATTATTGTAGAGTAAGACCTGAGTACACCCAAAGGAAGCACCTCTTCAGGTTCACCTTTCTCTAATTCCTATTAAAGCCCTTAAACCCATGCCCTTGGATGGCAGGGAGCAGTGAGGCAGTGAAGGAGAGTGGGTTGTTTCCACTGTTCATGACAAGCAAAAGAAGCAAGTACACCCAAACTTACCTTGGTGTCGCCTCTGCCCTGAGGGATGATGGTCACACTCTTCACCAGGGGAGGAATGGCTGGAGGTGCCAGGGGATGGGAATGGGGGGTAGAGGTGAGGGTCGAAGAGGAGTGAGGGTGACAGGGTGTGGGTGAGAGGATGTGTAAGGGTGTCTGCAGGGGATGTGAGGGTGTGATGCTGGCGGTGGGAGGGGGTGAGGCTGTGCTTTTGTGCGAGGGCGTGAGTGGTGTGGGAATGTGAGGGGGTATGGGGTTGCTGTGAGAGTTGTGAGGGGGTATGAAGGGGCACAAAGGGCTTGTGAGGAGGTATGAGGGGATGTAAAGAGGGTCAGAAGGGGCGTAAAGGCTGTGAGGAGGGTGCGATGGGGCATAAAGGGAGTGTGAGGGGGTATGAGAAGGATGTGAGGGGTGAGGGGTTGAGGGTTTTGTGAGGGGTGTAAGGGGGGATGTGAGTGGGTGTGAATGTTTTGTGAGGGGATGTGAGGGGGCATGAGGGGAGAGCCACTGGGTTGCTGTGAGGAGCGTGAAGGGGCATTAGGGGGTGCTGAGTTTTTGTGAGGGGTGAAAAGGGGGTGTGATATTTTTGGTGGGGGAAGGTAGGAGCAGTTGTGAGGGTTATTGGGGCTGTGTTTTTTTGTGAGGGGAGTGTAAAGGGGATGTGTGGTTCTTGTGGTGGGGTGATGGGATGTAAGAGGTGTGAGGTTTTTGGTTTTTGTGAGGGGCACGAGGGAGTGTTGGAGGGTTTGCGTGGGGGTGTGGAGGGGGATGTTGAGTTTTTGGGGTGGGTTGGGTTGTGTGAAGGGTGTAAGGGATGTGGGGGCTTTTGAGAGGGTGTAAAGGGGCTGCTGGGTTTTTTGGGGGGTGTTGGGTTGTGTGAAGGATGTGAGGGGTTCAGGGTTTTTGTGAGGGGGTGTCAGGGTTTTGTGAGGGATGTGAGGGGCTGTATGGCAGGTGTGAGGTTTTTCTGATCAAGAGTAAAGGGGGTGTTGGGGTTTTGTGAGGGGGTGTAAAAGAGGTCCGAGGTTTTTGTGAGTGGGGGTGTGGGGGTTTGTGAAGTATGTGAGGTTTGGGGGGAGTGTGAGGGGGTGTAGGGTTTTGTGAGGGGGTGTAAAGGGGGTTCTGTTTTTTTGCAGTGTGTGTTGGGTTGTGTGAGGGGCTGCAAGGAGGGTGTGAGGGGATGCTGTGATTTTGGGGGTGTGTTGGGTTGTGTGAGGGACTTGAGGGGTGGTGGGGTTTGGTGATGGGGTGTAAAAGGGCTCTGAGTTTTTTTGGGGGGTGTTGCAAGGCATGTGAGGTTTTGGGGAGGAGTGTAAAAGGGGTCTGAGGTTTTTTGGGGGGTGTGGCGAGGCATATGAGGGTTTTGGGAGGTGCCTTGTGTTGCGTGAGGGGCTGTAAGGAGGGTGGGAGGGGGTGTGGGGTTTTGTGAGGGGATGCTGGTGTTTGGCGGGTGTGCGTTGGGTTGTGTGAGGGGCTGTACGGAGGGTGGGAGGGTGATGGGGGTTTTGTGAGTGGGTTGAGGGGGGGGCGCGGGGATCTGTGAGGGGGCTTAAAGGGGTGCTGTGTTTTCGAGGGGGCCGTGCTGGGCTGTGCGGGGGCTGTGAGGGCTCGGGTCTCCGCCAGCCCCGCCCCTCCCCCGCCTCCCTCCAGCCCCGACAGCGATCGCTCCGTCCCGGCGCTCCCGGACCCTCCGGCTCGGTGAGTTGCCGCTGCTCTCCTCCCTGCTGCCCACCCTCCCCACCACCCCCTTCAGAGCCGTCGGGGATGCTGCTCCTCGGGGCTGAGCGCCTGTAAAGGGCAGCGCGTCCCCTCCCAGCGCTGCCCGACGCTTGGGAAAGGGATAAATTCGTCTTTCCAGGGGAGCGAGCTAGCTGGAACTCTCCAAACTTCCTTGGGAAGTGCAGAGACGGGAGATCCCGAGTGAGGAGACAGGTGAGAACCCGCTGCCCTTGCTTGAAAACCGTGGGAAGCAGTGCTTCGCAGGATAGGTTTCCAAAACCGGACTTGATGCCTGCAACTTCGGAGAAGACGGGGAAGTTCTGACTGTTACAGAATGGTAATTTTTTTTTTTTTTACTCAAAACTTATGCTCGTATGTGATGAATTTGGAACAGGCTGCCCAGGGAGGTGGTTGATTCCCCTTCCCTGGAGGTGTTTAAGACACGGGTGGATGAGGTCTTGAGGGACTTGGTTTAGTGTTAGATAGGAATGGTTGGACTAGAAGATCCGATGGGTCCCTTCCAACCTGGTTGATCTGTGATTCTCTGATTTCAAGGTGTTTATGACAGCGCAGGAGAATGGAGTTCTTGTTAATACTGAGATGATTTACAGGGTTAATGTGGGCATGAAGAATGACCAAAATATTTAAGTGCTTACACTCTAAGGATATCTTCTTTTCAGAGATAAGAATGCATGACTTTTACTGGAATGACTCTCTGAACTCTGCTGTGAAAGCTTGTCTCAGTAGCTCTAAGAATGCCAAGGCACAGAGTGGAAAATTTGGTTGTCACATTGAAAAAAACTGAAGAATACCTTGCAAGAACATTTATTCCTAGCACTCCTTTACTTAGTGAAAATGCTAGTTACGTGTTATGACATCAATGAGCTCTTTCCCTCTCAATTTTGTCATGATTTATGCTGTTAGATGTAACTAACACTGTGAGAGTTTTTCCTAGAAATTAAACGCTATTTACAAACCAGGAAGCAAGAGTGGGAGTAAGAAATGCTAAAACTTTTAATGGCTTTCCCACTACCATGGCAGCACAACCTGTGTTAGAACAGAATTCTGGGTGATCACTCTTATATTTGCCAGTCTGACCTCAGGATAGAAGCCAGCACAAATCCACAACAGCATGTTCTGCTTCTTGGAAACAAATCAGCATCGGCTTCAAAAATTGATTTTCCTAGTATGAGGTACTTTGAGCTACTTAATCTCAGAGCACTTTCCAGGACAATACTGCCTTTTCAAAATAAAAATTAAGTTCTTTCTAGACGGACTGTTCCAGGAATGCTATTTGTACAGGAACACCAGAAATTTGTCGATGATCTGAAAGACTCATTCATGACTCAGTGTCACCCATGAGTTTGCACAGTTCCTCATTCTTTAACTGCTGTCTTGGCACACGTTTACCTTCACAGCTGAAAAGCAGCTGTGTCAGTCCTGACATGTCAGTAACACACACAGTGGGTCTGACATAGCAGTTATTTAGATTTAGGAATGCTTTATAATCTCAATTTCTTCAGCATCAATCTGTGATGAATTATCAGGTAACTTCATCTTTTAGGGAACTTGATGGAGCTGTGGTCTTTCAGCCCAAAATAGGTAGCTGTGGTTTCTTGATGCAGGTTGTATCCAGTCCAGGTGCGGCACGTATATTGCCACTGAGCCAGTGTCAGTGTGGGTCTTACCAAAGTCTAGCTGCACTTCGTGCCCACAGCAGCAGTCTTGGGATGACACAGACCCAAGCGCATTCTCCCATAATTGACAGATTCACCAGATGAAATCATGGTTACCTTCACCCAGCATTCAGGAATGTATTCTGCATGGTATTGTTCCGCTTGCAAATCTGTAACTCTTCCTTTTAATTGTATAGTGTCTGACATGTATTCATGGATTCTTATTCCCCATTTAGTATTTTTCTCCACTTTTCTTTGCTCCCACCCTACCCCTTTTCCTTCACAGTGAAAAGTGTAGATCTACCTGTAAATAATGAGGCTGCATCTTAGCAGCACCAGTGCCTGTGCTCCTCTCGGGGATTAGCCAGCCTGCTTTGCAGACCTGACAATCCCAGCCTGCGGATATAATAAGTAGTTGGATTTCTGAAATGAATTTTTTTTTGTACCTACAAGCCCCAGTGAGACCTCAGCCACACTGGAACTGCTGACCTGCCTGTACAAAAACACCCTGGGTTTTCTCCAGGCCAGCCTTATACCACCTCTGGCAATACAATGTACTCTAAACTTTCAAACTTTAACTGTTGGTCTAGACTAGGCTTCCTCAGTCTTTACTCACATTAACAGTCCTGCTAAAGTCAACGGAGAAAAGGAATTCAAGCAACTGAATTAATTAGACCACATGTTGGAAAAACAGTCTCGTTTTTAGTACTGACCTACTGTATGACTTCAACTAACATTGTTCTCTTTCTGTGCCTGTTTAATGTTCTTTTGGCCATAAAAGGTATTTCTACAGATGCAAGGACCTGTGTAAGAAGTGCTATATGCCATCACTTAAGTAAATCAAGCAGCTAAGTATGGGAAGAGCTTTCGATAAATATGAAAGAAACCTAAAATCCGCAATGACTTCCAGGTAGGTCAAAGGCAAGAGAGAACACAATCAGTATTCCAGCACATGTGCTATCTAAAAGGTACTTCTTTTTAGTTTGTTTCAGGAAAACTAAATGCACAAAATAATTGGATGCATTTATTAAAGGTTTGATAATTATCTTGAATATGTTAATTGTCAAAAATGTGCATTTCATAACAATGATTTGAACATCAATGAGAGCTGAGGTAGGCAGTGCTGATTCATGTACTTTTACTATAATAGAATGAATCCTTAAAGTAATTTCAATGCTAAAAAATGTTTTATCAAGACTGAGGGAGGGAAAAGCCCCAACAAGCAGTCAAAAAAAGGCGATAGTATCAGAGCAGCACCCCCGTTGCCAGTAATGATCAGAATTGGAATGTTTACTCTCGTAAAGATGGACAGAGAAGTTCTGGCCCTCTTTCATCCTCCGTCATTTCCCAGAGCAGGGCTGCAGTCAAGCACACAATGAACAGACTTTGTAAGGGCAGTAAGCCCAGAAGTAAATGCTACCAGAGGTTTGTGTGGCATAAACAACCTGTATCTTACCCAAACACATGCTATGTGTGATCTCTATTATACCACATCACTAATCAATGACTATATTCAGTAGCTGTTAAATAGTTAATTAACACATTGCATTCGATGAAGCCCCATAACTAACTGTTCTCATGGTGACCGATAAGGCACTGAAAGTCAGTGCTTTCTAGAAGTGCCTCTAGCTGCAGTGCATGCTGCTATGGAGTGAAATAAGTGGGGGAAGGGGAGAAGATCTGTGAAAAAAAATGTCATGTGTATTTCAATTGGCTTTTTTTGTTTGTTTCTTGGACTTTTGGAACAAACTACATTGATACCATCCTTGGATTTGGGAATTAAAAGTTAAACATCAATACTGAAGAACAGAACAAAATTACTGCTCTTCTACTTGTCAGAACATTACTAGTGCTTTCAATGGTAAATAAAGAAGAGTCTTTGTTAATTTCCTTTGCAGTTCAGCTAATTAAACATTTTTATGTCTCTAGCAGCATTCTGTAAATAAACAAATGTAATTTTCATATCCCTGTCTAATCTTGTTTTGGAATTCTATTGCTCTGCCAGCTGTTAAATATTGGTGTGGGTTTTTTCTCTAAAGGTTTTCCCTACACATGGGTAAACAAGTACATGAAAGATATAAATAACTTAATTTTACTGTCTGCATGCATGCAAATGTACATCCATAGAAGACCTCACATTACTTATACCACATTAAGCTCTTAATTTTTTTTTATGTGAAACCTCTAGATTTTCTCTGATGCTATCAAATGTTTGTTTTGTTTTAGAGCTGATACTGTCTGTCCAGGCACTGGACTCTTCCAGCCCACTGATCCTCATCCCTGCACTGATTGGGACAAGATGTGTATCACTTCATTCATGCTGTTTCTGTCAGACTAGTAGGTTTTCAGAGCAGCACAAGGAAGGTAGTGTACTTCCACAAATGCAATTACTTTTATTAAAGACGCAAATATTTATATTCTAGCCATTTACCAGTTTCTTCTTAGCTATAGAATATTTTGTTGTGCTTGCCTTTCTTATTTACTAAGACCCATGAACTTTCTTTTTCTCATTAATTTCTAGATAATTAGCACTGCTACTTTATGAGAAAGAGTAAGTGAATGTGACACAGTATCTCACATCACTAAAACAAATGCTGCAGGATTCCTCCAGCTCCTTTTTCTTACACTGATACAAATCAGGAGTGGTATAACTGGAGCACAGCCACTTGGGTGTAGTCAGTATAAAGCCATTGTGGACAATTAAGCTTTTCTTGCAGCTTACTTAGCAGAGTGTGACAAAGGGAAGAGCAGCCCAGAATAAACCCCCTCCCAAACCAATGTCCCTGTCAGCCACACTTCAAGCATCTAGAAATGTTATAATTATATACAGATATTGTTTTAATTTTTAATGCATTTCTTGAAGTCTATGAGGTGGGAATACCTTTTTTCCCCCATTTTCCAGTACTGGGGCATTTTTAGGAGCCATTCATACAGTTAATTCCTCTTTTTTCTTCCTTTTTGGGGGGTGGAGCTCTTTACTTTCTCTGAAAACCAGTTGTTCTTTCCAGCCACCGGGAAGGTGTGAGACAAGTGGGATGATGATGGATGCAGTGGAGTTGTCGCCAGAGGGGAATTCCCTGATAAGAGCCGTCTACCAAAGCCGTCTCCGCCTCACTAGACTGTTATTGGAGGGTGGTGCCTACATCAACGAGAGCAATGACAGAGGCGAAACCCCTCTCATGATTGCTTGTAGGACAAAACACGTGGACTCTCAGAGTGTGAGCAAGACAAAAATGGTTAAATATCTACTGGAAAACAAGGCTGATCCGAACATACAGGACAAATCTGGAAAGACAGCCTTGATGCACGCTTGTCTAGAAAAAGCAGGCCCAGAAGTGGTATCTCTGCTTCTGAAAAGCGGAGCTGACCCAAGCCTGCAAGATCACTCCAATTGCTCTGCACTTGTGTATGCAATAAATTCTGAAGACAGACAGACACTCAAAGTCCTCCTTAATGCCTGCAGGGCACGAGGGAAAGAAGTCATCATCATCACAACAGACAAGTCCCTCTCGGGAAGGCAGAAAACAAAGCAGTACCTAAACGTGCCTCCAGCAGAGCTTGAGGAGTGCCATTCCCCAACTGCTTGCACTTCCCCATCAGAAATAGAACTGAAAACGTCTCTATCCCCGATTTCAAGTTCAAATGAAACTAGGAAAGCACTCTTCAGCTTTAAAGAGATGGATCATCCAAGAAATGTAGACAACTCATCTCAAACAGTTTCACCAACAAGAAAAACCAGCTCATCCAAAGTAGGGACCAAGCTACCACAAGTGCAATGGCTGCAGTCTGAGCCTTGGATAAAGAGCTCTCCATCTCTGTTTCACCACAATAAAATCGCCTCTTTGCAAGGAGAACTTCAGGATATTACTCCAGAAGAAGAAATATCTCTCAAAATCAATGGCCTTGCCTTATCAAAGAGATTCATCACCAGGCACCAAAGTATTGACATAAAAGACACTGCTCATTTTTTGAAAACCTTTGGTCAAACCGGATCAAGAAATTTATCCTATGATGAAATAAACTCTCAGATTCCTTTTACTGAAGAGAAAGATAACCCCAGTGGGATTCATATAGGTAAGGAAGCCAGTTCAGGACACAGCAGCTTCATTTCAAACCTCAGCAGTATTAGCCAGAAAAGAAATCTAGGAGCAAATCACTACAGCTCTGATTCTCAGTTAACTACTAGTCTAAGCCCTGCTACTGCAGAAGAGTGCAAGTCAGTGATGGGAAAGAAAAAGATTCTTTCTCCCTCTCACTCTTTGTTATCAGGTTCTAAAGAAATACTGGAGAATATGCCTCCTGTTGCCTTGAGCAGAAGAAATCAAGCTTCTCTAGAAAGATGGGGTTCAGGAGCCTTATTGTTGGATCATGTAGCTCAGACAAGACCAGGTTTTCTTCCACCACTGAATGCGAATCCTCACCCTTCAATTCCAGATATTACTTTTATAAACAGAGTTTCTGGGATGATGTCTTGTAACCAAAACCACTTAATACCAGCAGCACCTCCTTTCCCTAGAGAGATCAAAACCACAAAAACACTACTAAGGAGGCAGTCCTTACAGATGGAGCAGATTAAGCAGTTAGTGAATTTTTAACAGGGGGTTAAAATGTTACAGAATATCTACGATATGTACATATTGACTGCACTATCCAATTGCAATGATACATACCACGAGAGAGATGTAAGGCGCTCTGCTTTGGAAGGAGTTAAGTAGCTTAGAGACTACATGAAGAGACAAGTTGAACTAATGGTTCTACTCTCTGCACACTGGGGAGTATGTCTTACACTCTTTTCATCATGTTTTCAGCTTCAGCACTGGAACTTTACCATGACTGGGTGAAACTGCAAAGGGTCTTAGGCACTGCAGTTCACACATTAGTTAGGGACCACTATCCTTTCAAGGATTCCCCAAAGGTGTAGTCTTTCTCCACCTAGAAAGGTGGTACACATGGTATTTGGGAACCTGGTTGTAATGCTGGAAATCAACCTGACTGCAATACTCAGCAATCCCAGGCACGAGAAGCGTGCACTACAAGTGGACAGTACCAAGCATACACAGGTGACATCATTTGGCTTCACTGGCTTTACTGCGCATAGACATGACACAGGGGCATGGAATCATAGAATCACCAGGTTGGAAAAGACCCACTGGATCATCAAGTCCAATCATTCCTATCAATCACCAAATCATGCCCCTCAGCATCTCATCCACCCGTGTCTTAAACACCTCCAGGGAAGGTGAATCAACCTCTTCCCTGGGTAGCCTGTTCCAATGCCCAATGACCCTTTCTGTGAAAAGTTTTTTCCTAATGTCCAGCCTTAACCTTCCCTGGTGGAGCATGAGGCCATTCCCTCTTGTCCTGTCCCCTGGCACTTGGGAGAAGAAACTATCACCCTCCTCTTCACAACCTCCTTTCAGGTAGTTATAGAGAGCAATGAGGTCTCCCCTCAGCCTCCTCTTCTCCAGGATAAACACCCACAGCTCTCTCAGCCATTCCTCACAAGGCCTGTTCTCCAGCCCCTTCACCAGCTTCGTCGCTCTTCTCTGGACTCACTCCACAGCCTCAACATCCTTCTTGTGGTGAGGGGCCCACAACTGAACACAGGATTCAAGGAGCGGTCTCACCAGTGCCAAGTACAGAGGAAGAAGAACCTCCCTGGACCTGCTGTTTCCACTGTTCCTGATCCAAGCCAAGATGCCATTGGCAACATGAATGTCAATAACATTCATGTTGCAGAGCTGGACTGCAGACACAACAACTACTCAGGTACTCCAGCTAGAGATGGGGAGCCTGCTTTAGATGCCTTGCTGCCCACTGGAAGTCAACATGATAAGCAGAAATCTGAAGAGCTCATGCTCAGCACACGATGCCTGGAAGTTGAGTCAAGAAGCCCATACCATTAGGAAGAAGTTCCAACAAATCTTATGGGAGACAGAGGCCATATGTATACTAGGGTTCATTCCTTCCTGTAGTTCCATACTCCCAAAACCCAAGACTGCCAGATCACATGTAAGCTCCCCAGTCACAGGCCTGGATTTCTTTTCAAGATACAATACAGACAGTGAGACACAGCCAAACACTCTCTTGCTCAGTGGGGATACTTCACACACACACACACTTGGGAGCAAGGAAGCGTTCCATCCTCTGGCTCAAAAAGATCTAAAAAAACTCTGACAGCTACACTACACACCTGGAAGATGGAAGCCTTTCTTTTGTCTAATTTGAAGCAGAGGACTGAATTTCTTACCGATAAGAAACATGGACTTTGCCTCCATTGTACTGTGTATTTTTAAGTATCTGTATATGAGGTCTGTTTTTTCTTCCCATTTAGTGTCCTGTAGTTCACAAAAATCTTCTGTCTTTCTGCATATTGCACAGATACTTGGTTTCTGGCATTCCGTAACTCATCTTCCAAAGACTAACATGTGTTCTGTTTTGTCATAATTTACAGAAATTAATTGAATTGAATTGAAATTTGTGTTTGTGTAATGTGAATTTCTGTATACTGAAATACTTCTTTTTCTGAAAATACAGAGGGTACTAACTGCCTTCTTGAGCTTCAGCCAAAATTCACTCAGTTTGATGTTGCCTAACAAAGAACTGTAATGTTATTTAGCTTTGTCCTTATCTAAAAACATAAAATTGTGCAAAAGTCCACAATATGCATTTTTCCAGGAAGGATGTGTTCGACAACTGGAAGGTAAAGGACACCTCTATACAACACGGCTGTATGTCAAGTGCTGATCTGAGACCAGAAACTTCTATCTTGAAATCAATATTGCAACAAAATCTCTCCTGCCTCTAGAGACAACTGCTGAAAGGCAAGGTGATGTTACCCTGGATTTTCTGACCAGGATTTCAAAGGTAGCAAGAACAAAGATACAAATCTGTATTGCCATTGTCAAAATTAATTCTTCCCTACAAAATACGGTTCCTAAAAACTGTGGTGTCTTTTGCCCTCCTCCTGACACAGCTCTGCTAGCCTGGGATGTGCAGTTTTCTGGTGATAGAAAACACTGCACCATCAAACGTGATTTAGTCAGGTAACAATTGTCACACTTTTGAAGTTTCTGACCCATCCAAATCAATTAGTACTGGTCAAAAAAAGTGCCGTTTTTTAAATTAGAGATGGACTGTTCATCCCTCAAAAGCTGCTTGGGCATTTATAGATTGGCTGGCAAACTCTAGTCTCTGTACACACACAAACAAGAAAAACACCACAACGAGTAAGTTTGTACATTAGACATCAAAATATAACAAAGTTCCAAAAGTGAAGTTGTGTACATTTTAAGAGCTATTTTATACTGGTGGAAACATGGTGAATGTGATGGAGTGTTTGATTCCTTTCAGGTTCTGCCTCTTAAGTCATGAGGTGCTGCTGGATCAGTATCTGGATAGAAACAAGGTAGAACAAGGATTACATGGACAACTTTTTATGGCAGACAGATTATGCAGAACATATGCCATTATTAAGTTATCTACGGGGTACAAATCGGTCCCTACAAACACCACATCTAGACGCAATATACTTTCCAAATGTTTTTATGGTGTTTTAAATGAAAACAGCAATTTGTAGCCTACGGACTTAATAATGAAGTTAAGTATTTGAAGTTAAAACTTATCTTTCAGAGCAGAACAAATTCTTTTTCAGAAAAAATCAACTAACAAATCAGATGTTCTAACTAGTATTTTTTTCTGATGGTATAAAGCCAGATTTCTGCTGCATTGATTTGAAAATTACAGACATATATGGGATTCCTGCTCCTCAACTGAAACAATAATGTTTTTATAAAATGCTCAGACAATAGAGGAAAATGGCAAATGTCTCGAGAACTGACGTTATTCTGTAGTGTTGCCAGTAGTTTGTGCTTAATTTTGATGCAGGAGAAATGTGAAAGGCTAACATTAACACATATTGTTGCTTCAGTGTTATAAGTGACCTTCAATGGGAAAACAGTTCTGTTTTGTTCTCTTGATGTTGTTATGACGCATAAATAAAAGTTATTTTCCCCCTCATTCAGGGAACATGGAAATACACATCTTTTTATTCACCACGTAGGAGACGCTGAGTCACTACCAAAGGTACTGGCTCCAAGTGTTTCTCAGGCTGTCTCTATATAGGAAAAATTGAATGATTAATTAGATTTAAACCAACACAGCTAATTTGCACCAAGTATTATGTGACAGAGGCTTTTTCCATCTGCTGTTGGTTTACTGTGGTTCCACTTCAGTGGAGATACACTTCTGCCATCTTTGAAGTATTAATCCTTGCCATTTTCCAGTCATCCATAATGTCTTTTAAGCAAAGAAGGAGTAGAAATACCCGAGTTTCTAATGTCAAATTTCCTTCCCCCGTGTCACTTTATATACGAATGTCTCTGTCAGGTGGCCTTTTGAGTCACAAGGTTCAAGACAGATCCCCTTGCTTTCTGAGCTTTCCCTCAGACAGGAGCCTAAGTGTGTCCCAGACTTGGCTGATGTGTTAAGTTTCTATGTAGATGTTAGCCACCAGTCAGAATTCAGTTACCTGTGAGAATCTCCACAGAGACTAGCACCCACAGGGTTAATACTTATGGCCCACAAATGCAGGCCAGTGGCCACTGCAGACACATTGAGACACATTGACATAGGGTCCCTACTGCAGCCAGTGATGTTTAATGTCTTCATCAATGATATTGACAGCGAGATTGAGTGCACCCTCAGCAAGTTTGCAGATGACACCAAGCTGAGTGATGTAGTTGCCACACCAGAGGGATGGGATGTCATCCAGAGGGATCTGGACAGGTTGGAGAAGTGAGACTGTGAGAACCTCATGAGGTTCAACAGGGCCAAGTGCAACATCCTGCAGCTGGGTCAGAGCAATCCCCATTTTCAGTACACGATGGGGGAATGACGTGATTGAGAGCTGCCCTGCAGAGGACTTGGGGTTGCTGGTTGATGAGAAGTGTGACATGAATAGACAGTGTGTGCTCACAGCCCAGAAGGCCAACCATATCCTGGGCTGCATAAAAAAGAAGCATGGCCAGCAGGTTGAGGGAACTGATTCTGCACCCCCTTCTATTCCTCTCTTGTGAGACCTCATCTGGAGTATTGTGTCCTGGTCTAGATTCCTCAGCATAAGAAGGAGATGGAGCTGTTGGAACAGGTCCAGAGGAGGGCTACAAGGATGATCCGAGGACTGGGGCACCTTCCTTATGAGGACAGGCTGAGAGAGTTGGGGTTGTTCAGTCTGGAGAAGAGAAGGCTCTAAAGAGATCTTAAAGCAACCTAACAGTACCTGAAAGGAGCCTACAAGAAAGTTGGGGAGGGACTATTCATTAAGGTGATAGGACAAGGGGGAACTGGCAGAAACTGGAGAAGGGCAGATTTAGACCAGATGTAAGGAAGAATTTCTTCACTATGAGAGTGATGAGGCACTGGCACAGGTTGCCCAGGGAAGCTGTGGCTGCCCCATCCCTGGAGGTGTTCAAGGTCACGTTGGATGGGGCCTCGGGCAGCCTGGTTTGGTGGGATGTCCCTGCCTATGGCAGGGGTGTTGGAAGTAGATGATCTTTAAGGTCTCTTCCAACTCTAATTATTCTATGATTCAGACAAATTTGGGGCTGTTGTTGATAAATTCACTTGCTGCTCTAGTGGTACAACATAACCAGTTAACAATGACCATATATATGTATGTATATGTAACAATAAAATATATGTAACAATAAAAACTTGAGCGAGTGGTTGTTTTCCTAGGAAAACATCTGACAGAGTCAGAAGTGCACAACTCCTACCAACAAGGCTTTCCCCTTCTTGGGGAAGAAGAGAAAGGTCCAGTCCCATCAATCCATCCTTCAGGTAAGGTGGTCGTTTTTAATTCCCCCCCAAAAAGGGGGTTGTAGGAGACAATTTTGTACCTTTTGAAATTCTTGGTCACCTCTTCGAGAGGTGGGACTAAGTCAATTAGCATGTGCTGATTGGCTCTTTGCGAGACTGCTTGTGTTGTCAGTAGCAGGGACTTGCTGGTTCGCCAGGACTGTGAGCCAGGGTGCTCAGTACAGGTTTTTGGGGGTGTCTGTGCTCTGAACTAAAGCAACACCAGCCTGTGACTCCTCTGGCTCACCGCAGGTGTTGCTCAGCTCACCTGAGCACTAGCCCACCACCCCATCTACCTGTCTCACCTGATACCATTGTTTGCTGTTCACGCTGAACTGCTCTCTTTTGCAAAGATTGGTATTTGCCATCCACAAGGTCTAGCATGTCCCTTATACCACACCAGAAGAAGTATTAACATTTAAAAACAACAAGATACCCGTCAGGTACTCTTTGTGCATCCTGATAAGGGCTATGCCACAAGCTTAAACTTTTTCCTTGCTAGCTGCCTTTTAAGACCCGCGGCTTCGCATCCAGAGAACCATCCGGACTGGTTCTCACACCTTACAAGGAAAAATTAGTGAAGTTACTCCACTCTAAGACATATTTATAACACAGATATGACACATATATAGGACATATACACGTATATAACATATATGATGTTTATATAACATACATGACGTTTCTATAAGGCACACATGCATATAGAATCATAGAATCATAGAACAACCAGGTTGGAAGAGACCCATCAGTTCATCAAGTCCAAACACTATCAAACACTAAACCATGTCCCTCAGGACCTCATCCACCCGTGCCTTAAACACCTCCAGGGAAAGTGAATCAACCACCTCCCTGGGCAGCCTATTCCAAATATATATATAACATGTATACGCATATAACTTAGAAGACAACGGCATGAAATCCTTTAACATTTAAACTACATAAAAAGGAAGCGACATTTCTATGAGCAAGCATTCTTGTCAACAGAAGCTACAGCTTTCAGTAAAGCAAACTGCCTCCAAGATTACTGATTTTGCATCTACATGATAAGTTTAGAAAGGTGAGAACATTTTTCTTTACTTTTGGTTTAAGACATTTAAGAACAGCAAGTTGCTGCTACACAGGAGCATGATAAAAAGCAGTTTTCAAGGTTATGTCTAAGCTATGCTGTTGAAAGTACAGTTTTCAAAATATCCTTCCCTGCACTTTTTTTTCTGCTTTAAGGAGAAAGGTACTTGGAGTTTCTTTGTTTTGATTTTTGCCTTTTACAATTATGTGACACTTCCAAAATAATATTGCTGTAACGATGCAGCTACATAAGAAAGACCTAAGCCATTAAATTGCTCTTTTTTTTTTTTCTCATCAGTCCTTAACAAGACCTTCATCTTTCTGCATCTGCTACACGGCACAACTAATTAATTTTCCAACTAAATAGAAACAAATGGATTCTTACATAAGTAAAACATTATTCCACTACTTGGAATATTTTGCTTACATAATGAGAATAGCTCCTTATACAAAGGCATCACAAGTATACATCCTACTAAAAACTTCAACAATGTATTCATAAAAGGGATAAGACTTATTTTTTTTAAGTAATATGAAAACACATAATTAGAGGGAAGAATACTTATTTAGAAGTATTTTCCAGTACTTCCCAGCCACACATTTTCACCTTGAAGTATCGCTGGTGCTGCAATACCTCCAAGATCAGTTTTGACAAGCATATATCTTAAGAATAATAAAATCAGAAAAGTTTGGGTTGGAAGGGACCTCAAAGCCCATCCAGTTCCAACCCCCCTGCCATAGGCAGAGACACCTCCCACTGGATCAGGCTGCTCAAAGCCACATCCAACCTGGCCTTGAACACTGGATAAAATCCCAATTTTTTGACTAATTCTCCTGACAAACCCCCAGCTACTAATCCTTTTTAACAGACAATTGGTCTTACACTCCTTTACACAGGTTAATCTTATTATACATAGATACATGCATAATTCCTGCAAAACTCCTGCTCTGCAAATAAAGGAGACCTGTTACCTGACTGAGGCATTTCCTTGGTTGACAATGCTTGTAAGGTGGTTAGAAGAAAGTGCAAACCTCCTAGGAATGTCCTTGGCTTCAGCATTTCACACAATTAAAACAGAAGCCTGCTTCTTTTTGCAGGTACAGAATGGGAAACAGAATCAAGTTAAGGAGAAGTCAAGTTACTTTGTGTAAATTCTATACTTAAATAAATTCCTTGGAAGTATCTGTTAAAGCTCAACAAAGATGAATGTTAAGTTTGCAATAATCAAACTACAGGAAATATAGAAGAATTATTTACAATTCCCTTTGTACCTGTACTAATCCTCTGTGGTAGTAGGTACCATGCAGCAGGTGAAATGTCTCATTAAACCATAAAAACCACCTCTGGAGGTGTTGTCCAACCCCCAGTGGAAAGCAGACCTTGCCTCAGCCACACAGCTCATCTAAATTGGGATTCAGGAAGCCAAGGTGTTAACAGTTCAACACTGAGGTGAGCACCAAAGATCTCAGAGTTATCAGCATGATGTCAAAAACACTATTTTGAATTAACTAATAAAGATGGCATCTCTTGTGCCAGCACCACACTGCAGCGCTAACAATGATCCGGAGCTATAGTCCCAGGTAGGAAAAAAGTGAATTTCTATTTAGCCATTTAAGCAACATGCTATAATCTTAAAGTGAACAGTGAAGATATTGGTTTAGAATTGTTTACAATCCAGTTTATTCCCAAATTTTTGAAATCCAGATGCAGGTGCATCCTGAAAAATTGTAATTAATTCCTGTATGTTTTCCCATGAAGACATCAGCTAGCAATTTTGATCACTTTCACAAGCTGCCACAGACAGCAGGAGTTACAGCCTTATCTCTCAAAAGCTGGTGAACTTTAAAATACCATCTTGACATTTACATAGATTTTAAAAACACAATAATGGGAACACCTTTTAAAAACACATTTTAATTCTACCAGATCCCTACTGAGATTATAAATTTGCATAAGCAAATTTTTTTCTGCTACAATGAAAGGAGTCATAATTAGGTAGTGAAAGGAATAGCTGCAATGACAGAAGGATCACAGAAAAATTGAAGGGAACCAAGCCAAAATGTAAGGATATTACAAAACAACATAAAACTGCCCCCAAAATGTATAAGTTCAAAATTCAGAAGACAATATGAGTACAATACCTTGAATTTAACTGGAAGCACTATAAAAAATACGTTTTCAGTGAATAAGCGTTGCTGTGGCAGCTGGAGAAGTTATTACCAGCTGCTCAATACACCACTCGACCTGAAGTTACCGCTCCTGTACAAGGGAACCAAGACCTCAGTGCACTGGTGCAGTACGGACTAACTGCAGAGTGGAGTGGGTACTTTCTTCAATCACGCTACTAGAAGGGTAATAATACAACAATTACAGTAATTTGGAGTAAACACTTATCAGAAGTAATTGCAGCTAGAGGGTAGTGACACCTTACTTCAGTGCAAAGAGGCCAAAACTCCTCCATCAAAGCCCTAGAAGAGAGGAGACAAAGAACTAAAGACTACTATAACACCCTTGCTTGGGTGTTATCTAGCAGTCATTGCTTTTTCATATAACATTATTACAAGATTCATAGACAAAATTCTTGGTAAAAGTAATAGTAGATGTAATAAGCTAGAGAAGAGAAGACAAATCTAGGCATCAAGGAATCACTGCATAGGCAAACAGATATTACTACAACAAAAACTGAGCAAACTGAAGAATAAATGTCAATGAGCATCAAAAGACAACAACAAAAGACCAGTTTTCAATTAAAGTTTCATTAATTTAAATACTTCATGGTAGAAAAAGTTTTCTAATTAGCATAAAGTTTACGACAAATATGTTTCTTTAAAAAAATGTCAAAACACTTCCTAGTATCTTTTCTCATATTAGTAGTTTTAATACAAGTTATGGTCTCTGAAAAATGATGGAAATCAGTGAAGAACATTGAATGCTATGGAAAAGCTCCCCTGACTCTTGGATATTTTGTAAGGCACAACTCCTAACAGGCTCTCTCTAACCTTTAAAAACCAACCAAACAAAAGCCCAATCAGCTCTAAATTTTTTAATACTACAACACAGTAATTTCTGTATTTTTTCTTAAAGAAGAAGGACAGTGTCATTTAATCACCAAGTAATTTCTTGAGTTTTAAAGACCTTCTGTGCAATTTCCTAGTTCTGTCTTCTTCACCACCAAAAACACAGATTCCTGACAGTAGGCTGCAGAAGTGGAGGTTTATATAAACCTCGTTCTGCACAAGGGAACTTGGAATGTTTGAATACAGCTTCCTGGGTCAATTGCACAGGCACTGCTGATGTGAGAAAGATAGCACGTGCCTGGTGCTGGAATCAAATTCTTCAGTAGCCAAACAAAACCCAGAAAATCATCTTCCATTTTACTTTCATCAGTATACTTACAAGTTACTTCAGGATATCATTAAGTATTCTGTAGAACTAACAATGTCAATTCTTTCCTGCAACATCCCATCCTTCCAGTGTGGCAACGGCCCCACTCAGCTCGGTGCCACCTGCAAACTTGCAGGGGGTGCACTCAATCTCGCTGTCAATATCATTGATGAAGCTGTTAAACAGCACTGGTCCCAGTATGGACCCCTGCGGGACACAGCTTGCCATGGACATCCTGGACAATAGCTAATACCTTTAAAGTCAACCAGATTCATCACGTAGCAAGGACAACCAAGTCTCAAAAACTGTCAACAGACATGAAGCAACACGGATAGAGAAAATGATTCCTCAAAGAAGTGACAGAATTTATACCACATAAACGAAGCTTTAAGTGGAAGGAATAGATCACTGACAGAAGGTTAAAAAACCCCAACACAACAAAAACCCAGCAACAGCTAGAGTAACATAGACCTTCCACAGTTCCCTGTTTCAAACAGAATAACTAACTGGTATTCATCTCACCTTATTATCTGATTGCCAGCCCCACAGAGAACCTATCTTATTTTAGCAGAGAATTTGTACAAAGACTGGCATGAAAACAGAGAAACTAATTCAAATGAATGCATTTAAATGCAGGTCACAAGTAAACGATATAAACTATTTCACAGGAAATTAACAGTGATCCAGGAGTAAAAAGGAGTACATACAGAAATTCAGATACACAGGATAATCCATATAGAACAATCAAATTCATCATGTAGTCAAGACTGTCTGTCACTGCAAGAATACTTCATAGAACTAATTTCTAGCATTCTTTAAAACCCAGTTTTACATGCCTTGTCACATGGATTCTTTTTTTTTTGGTAATCCAGGTGATATTTTAATTTTACCTGAATATCCCTGTTTATTCATATCCACATGTATTACGCAGTGATAATTCTTCCATGGTTTGCTCCCTTGCTTCTGGCAACTGTTGACAATGTTTTTTACTTAAATAGTTTAACCAGTTTTAACAAATCCTAGTACTTTAGGTGGGAATTGGTAAGTGGGAAAGGGTTTCTAATAACAGAAAAGTTTGTTGGTGTAGATGCAAAAAGGCCCAGCCAATAGGTGAAAACCTCTAAGTCAATAAATGTAACTGCCTGAATGAAGGAGATGAAACAGATCTAGGATTCTGTTCCAGTCACTGGACAACTGGATACTCTTAATTTTAAATATATTATAAGTAAATATATGTCTAGAAAGTATTGCTGCTCCTGAATGATCAGTAATATTTTGGAAATAAATCTAGACTGAGCCTAGAACTAGTAATGTGTTCAACAGGAATAATTGAAAAAACCCAGTGCTTGTAACGGCACCTTTCATTCAATAAGTGAGTATGGCTACAGTGATGTGTCCTCAAGCTTTTTAATTTGTCCCTTGAAAGCAAATTATGTTATTCAGACACCTGCTCCATTCATTTTGTCTAATGCAGCCATGCTGCAGCTACGCTGCATTTGATTCCAAAAGCTAGCTGATGCCCCCGAAGTGCTTCTTGTTCAACAGAACATCCCAGAAAATAAAACCCTCTGAATTATACAGATTCCCACTGATTTACTGTATGTACTGTAGACTGAAAGCTCTGGTTTAAGCTAAGCTTTGGTCATTCTCTGAAGGGGAGGCAGGGTCATCATCCAGAAAGGGATATAATGGGATGAGATGCCTGTTCACACAACAGTTCCTGTATCTGTTTTACTTAAAATGAACTTGGTTAGAAAAGGGTCTCAGAAACACCTAAAAAATTTTCCATAGTTACGACCATTTAGGAAGTAGTTATTCTCTCCTCCTATGCACAGCAGAGTGTGCGCACAAAGCTCAAAGAAAGAGATGCAGTAAAGAATGAGAGGCTAAATCTGTTCAAATCAGAACAAGCTGTCAAGAGTGAACTTAAAACTAAAGTTTCTCCCAATTCATTAAAAGGAATCAAACTGCCAAACCTGACCTTTTGGTGATTATCACCATTCATACTGACTGACTGTGTTAATTAAAGTCAGTACTCTGTTTAAGTATTCCAAGAACAATTAGATAGGATTTTTCCTTACTTGGGAAGATACTTCCTAATTTTACCCAACTGTAGGTGACAAAAATGAAAGCTCTACTCTTCAACAACATAAATCCAATTATTAGACAAACCAGGCAAAGTATCATTGGTCATAACCAGGTATCTTGGATTTTAATGACTGCATGTAATCACCATATCTCAAGATCTAGGATTAACAAATACAGCTAACTTTTCTGTCTCACCTGTACTAATACCATACAAAAAAAAGATAAGAACCAAAAAAATCTGCTGTAATTAACTCTTTAGCACCAACAGCCTGTCCACTGTTGAGTAAAACATCAAAGTGAAAGACTTGTATGGGTGTGAGAGGAATGGGAAAACGAAGGCAAGGAGATGCCAAAGTAATGTCTCTGCACAGAACGAGGTTTGAATTACAAAATTAAGATATCCTCTGTTATTGTGGAAAAAAGATATTGTAGTGTTTGGCGAAAGACAACAATACACAGGCTGTGTCTCAATCTCTGCTGATTTCAGTATCTGCATTCATTTGAAGGGTTGCAGAAGCAAGAGACCCAAATATGCATGAAATTAAATAAGTCAGATTTGGACTCCTCCTGCAGGGGGCAAACAAAGTTGCAGTGATTTTAGTTTTTTTCAAAAGGATGTTCAAATTCCAGAAATTTTTGAAATTGTATTTACTATTTACTATTCTAGTCCTATGGCTTTTTTGAATTCAGAATTTTGTGGCTCTAAGATGTCATAATAAACCCTACTTTTATCAAAGTTTTCTCGGATGTAAAGCAAATCTTCTACAGAATATACATCTTCATTTCCGGTCCAAACAGTGAGGCTGTATCTACATATGAAAGGGGAAAAAGAAGAAGAGAAAGATAAAAAAGATAAGAAAGAGTATGTTACTATCTTATGATAAAGCATATAAGACAGAAAGAAATTGCACTAAAAAGCTCCTGAAAATATTAAGGACTCTATAATCTTAATTTTAGGAATGAAATTAAATACCAAAACCTTAATCTCCTTTACATTTCCAAGTTCAGCAACCACAATCAGTCTAAAATACAGGTAAGTCAGAATTTAGCTGCATGTCAGCAAAACTGTCTCAGGAATTTCTGTCTTCTAACCATGCCACTATAAAACTCAGGATTTTTATACTGAGAAATGAAAATCCTGATGTGCCAGTGGGACTGATATTTGAGAATGGTACAATTCACAAGGCACGTTCTTAACATAACATTTTGAAGTTAATTTCCCAGTTAAAAATGTTTAGTTCTAATTTCATTCTTCATTATCCACTGTAAATGGGAATAACACAACTTTCTGCCTAATTACTTAGAAATTTTCCTGACACATGACTGTCTTAAATTTTCTGTCTTGGGGTTTGACCTTCATTGGTGCTTAAGGAACAACTTTATTAAAATGGAGGCAGGCAGAGTAGGTAAAAAAGAGGAGTACAGAACAATCAATCACAGAACAATCACAGAACAACCAGGTCGGAAGGGACCCATCAGATCTTCTAGTCCAACCATTCCTATCTAACACTAAACCAATTACCTCAAGACCTCATCCACCCGTGTCTTAAACACCTCCAGGGAAGGGGAATCAACCACCTCCCTGGGCAGCCTGTTCCAACGCCCAATGACCCTCTGCGTGAAAAACCTCCTCCTAATCTCCAGCCTAAACCTACCCTGGCGGAGCTTGAGGCCATTCCCTCTCGTCCTGTCCCCTGGCACTTGGGAGAAGAGGCCAGTTCCCTCCTCTCCACAACCACCTTTCAGGTACTTGTAGAGAATAATGAGGTCTCCTCTCAGCCTCCTCTTCTCTAGGCTAAACAACCCCAGCTCTCTCAGACGCTCCTCATAGGGTCTGTTCTCCAGCCCCTTCACCAGCCTCGTTGCTCTTCTCTGGACTTGCTCCAGAGCCTCAACATCCTTCTTGTGCTGAGGGGCCCAGAACTGGACACAATATTCAAGGAACGGCCTCACCAGTGCTGAATACAGAGGGAGAATCACCTCCCTGGACCTGCTGGTCACACCATTTCTGATACAAGCCAGGATGCCATTGGCCTTCTTGGCCACCTGGGCACACTGCTGGCTCATGTTCAGTCGGCTGTCGACCAACACCCCCAGGTCCCTCTCCTCCTGGCAGTTTTCCAGCCAGGCTTCTCCCAGTCTGTAGCTCTGCATAGGGTTGTTGTGCCCCAAGTGCAGGACCCAGCATTTGGCCGTTTAAATGACAATATATATAAAGAGGGGTTTATTCTCTATTACACGTAAATAAATTTTTAATGGAAATGTTACAGGCTTGTAAGAACAATTTTTAAAAGTAAATTTAAGTCAGTGTCTTGAAACTATTGAATGTATTTCATGTCCTTAAGCAACACAAATTACCTTAATAGCGAATTCACTGACTTTCAATCTAAAAATCACCATTTTTAAGTGACACTACTACTCAAAATATAAATACTTAATCCAATAAAAAATTACATAAAATATAAGTATTTAAGCTGAATTAATTTCAAATTGCAACTTGAAACTATTTAGTCTACTTAATACATTAAATTTTTGAGTGGAACTAGATTACAAACCTATGCAAGATTTAAAACTGCCTATTACAGGCAATGAAAGAGGCTTTGGGAATATTATTATTTTACTCAGATTAAACTAAAAGAAAAAGCATTTTCAATGTACACACAAACATACCTTGTTTAATATAAACAAACACATGCCTTTACTATAAAGAAAGCTAAGAATAAAGGCCGTCAAACTCACCTTTCCGACTGTTGCATCAACCAACACAGCTCAGATATTGACTGTCGAACTAATGCTGCTCTCACGGGGAAAGTTATAGGCTGGGAAATTGTACTGCATATCTGAGCCATTTCTTTCACCATCGCCCAATCATAGCCTACAAAAAAAAAGAATTTGATTAAAAAGAATTCTTTACAAATACAATCTCTATCTAAAAAACAGACACAATGATTTATAGAATGGTTAGGCTGTAAGTCAAAATGGGAGAAAATATGGGTTCTGTGAAAACCATGATTCTAAAATGAAAATCATCAAATGATTATGAACAAAAGATGTCATTATCCCAGAGAAGAAAAGCAATACTAAAGTGGAAAATAAACTTATTTTGAAAATATTCATTTCAAGTAATTGCAGTGTTATTTTAAATATAGCTATAGGTTATGAGATTTTTTTAATGGTCAGAAAACTTCTGCCCTTTACCCTTACCACAATGACTTCAATATTGCCTAGTTTTAACTTGACATTAACCTTTGAAAACAAAAATGTTGTGGAAAACTTAGGAAAAAAAGCCCTAAATGTATCCAGTAGGACTGGAGTTACACACAAATGAAGCACATAAAATACATTGTGCTTAAAAATCTCAAAAACTTGAAATGTCTGTCATTGAGATTCTTACAAGAGCTGGAGCTCTTTTAAATGGTATTTAGCTGTTCTTCCATTTCTTTCATGCTAGAAAAATCTTGACCTCAAACCCAACAGTTAATGATTTTTTTCTCAATTATTGATATGCAATGTGGTGACTGAAAAAACTAAAAAAGCAGTAAATCTTAAAAGTATTTAAAAAATTGTTTTGCTGGACAGCAGCTTTTAGTTGAAAAGAGTCAAAAAAGCTGTTTTTCTCATGTCTAACAGTATATATTTAAGTAGAACCACCACAAACTGAAATTTAGAATGCAGGTAAGTTACATTTATCAACAAAGGTTATGTAGTACAGTATTTCCAATACACACTTTTCACTTTCCTCATAACACAATACTAAAACTTGCTAACGAATAATTAACAATTGGAACACGAAGTAATTTTGCTGTCTTAGTCACAGATGATATCGGTGGACACTACACCGATAGCACACAAAGGCACGTGCAGCAGAGTAGAACACCTTAATAAAGAAGCTATGAGGATTATGAGAGGAAGCCTGTTTAAAGAACCCCAAAATTATGGCTGATCAAAAAATGTGTTTCAAAAATTCCATTATCTAACAGAAATGCTAAAAACAATGTTGACCTACACTTCATTTCAATTGTCTAGTGCAAAACCACACTGATAGGGTTTTAAATTTCCGGCTCTTCTATTCTTTTTGGGAAATGTGCCAGAATTCAGATTGCCAAACCAGTTCTTCTATGATTCAGGGAGCAGACTACCTGAAACAAGGTTTAATCCATTTCTCCCCCAAAATTCCTCTGCATGTCAGAATGAATTGAAGAACAAAACAGCTTATTTTGACAACAAAACTATCAGATTTTTATACAGTTGCACTGCAAAAGAAACACTGATCTAACTGCTATATGACATACTAACAAATATATCTGAGCAAAGGAAATAATTCTTACGTTCACTGTTATTTTGAAAGTGAGAATACAGCATTTAGCTTATTTTGAATCAATTACAGAATGGATTTGAAGAAAAGAGACCGTGCCACTAAAGCATTAAATTTTGTCTTTACCTTTATTGTGTTTGTCAGGGTGCCAGCCAGTTGTCCATCCCAGCGATAAGGTTACATCTGGGAAAAATGAAGTGACGGTGTCGAGAAACTCTTTTGCATCCACTACAGGATTACTTCCATTAGGTCCTGGTAGGATGTCAGCATTGATCCAAACAGGTCGCCTCAAATGCTGCTTGAAACGTTCAAGAAGCAACATGGAAGGCCGTACAGCTTCTAAACTGAGCCAGTAACACATGAGTGAGATTAAACAACTCAATGATGGAAGATGGGAAATGTACAGAACATTTACAGATGGGTAAGTTAATGAAACTGCCCCTGCAAGCCAAGATGGCAAGTGTCAAGGACCCTTTCTATCATGAGATGATTATTACTGCTGGTGTGAAGCACTGTACGTGTCTTGCCTCTCTGCTGCCCAGTTTGACCTGCTTCGTGGCTCTTCTAACTCCTGATCTGTTAGGATTTGGATGTCATCAAATGCCTGTGAAGGATTTTAATAAAGGAAGCCACTTGCAGGCTCCAACGTTTTTGTTTATTTTAGATTACAGGGCTGAAAAGGCACAAACACGAATCACACAAGAAGAAAAATTCTGGTCTACCATCACCAAAAGGCAGTTAGCAGTACAAGTAAAATAGTTAATTAGTCAGAATGCAAAGAATATAAAAATCTTTTTGCCTGGAGATACCTCTTAAAATCCAGCTTGATGCCTTTATCTGTGTGGACAATCTCATTCAGCCATTCCTCCAATGTAATGTCACTGTCTGTTTCAGGTGGATGAGCCATGATAGGGTCTCCGCTTCCTTCCTTGCCACCACGAAGAAGAACATCTGCTTCTATCATGTGAACATCACCTGTTGATTTAGAAAATGAGTGCTTTAACAGAAGCAAATCCAACTGTCTCAGGGTCTGCTTCAAAGCCACAATTAGAGGATAAGTCTTTCTACAAAGATCACCCAGTATGAACTGTTGTCTGTGAAGCAACAGAGATGCACTTTTTGGGGCACCTCAGAGTAGCCTGCACAGTGCTACCAGGTTTTTTTTCAATATATAGTTATTTGGACCAATATAACAATAAAAAAGATAATAATAATTACGCAGTCAATGGAAAGCAAATTATATATAAAATCATGCAAACAAATTGTGTATTTCCCCCATATTCACATATATCTAATTAAAATTCACTGAAATAAACCGCTCACAAATAACGTGAAATACTTCAATGATCTTAAACAGAATGAGGGGAAAAGCAGTAACAAAACTGTCCCACAGAATCCACGAAATACTACACAGTACGTTACAACATTACACAATTTTATAACACCCTAAAAAGACTCTGAAGAAGAAGATTCATCCCCATAGGTTCAAAACCACATGAGAATCCTCAACTGTTTCAGGAGGGCTAGACAATTTTTTCAGGACAGCCCTGCAAAGCTTTCCCAAGCACCTGTCCTCATAGTACGGCAGGTGCAGTGGCAACGCCAGCTCCAGACCTGCAGCAGCTTCACAGGAGCTTCTCCCCTTATGCTCTACTCTTGTGAGACTCCATCCACAATACTGTGTCCACTTCTGGAATCCTCAGCCTAAGAAGGATATGGAACTGTTGGAATGGGTCCAGAGGAGGGCTACAAAGATGATGATGATCCAAGGGCTGGAGCACCTCTGCTACGAGGGCAGGCTGAAAGAGTTGAAGTTGGAGAAGAGAAGGCTCTGAGGCGACCTTATAGCAACCTTCCAGTACCTGAAGAGGGCCCAGAAGAAAGTTGGGGAGGGACTTGTACAAGGGCCTGTAGTGATAGGATGAGGGAGAATGGCTTTAAATTGGAACAGGGAAGATTTATACTGGATATTAGGAAGAAATTCTTCACAATGAGGGTGTGACATTGGAGAAGATTGCCCAGAGAAGCTGTGGCTGCTCCATCCCTGGAGGTGTTCAAGGCCCAGGTG
This sequence comes from Coccyzus lansbergi, assembly GCA_033558105.1. Taxonomy (NCBI): domain Eukaryota; kingdom Metazoa; phylum Chordata; class Aves; order Cuculiformes; family Coccyzidae; genus Coccyzus; species Coccyzus lansbergi. The sequence continues at coordinate 32,085 of JAUMJK010000021.1, read as the reverse complement.
GATGGGGCTTTGCGCCACCTGGTCTGGTGGCAGGTGTCCCTGACCATAGCAGAGGGGGTAGAACTGTATGATCTTTAAGATCCCTCCCAACCCAGACCACTCTGTGATTCTGTGATGTGCAGATGTGTCAGCAGCCTGGGAAGGGCGACCCACTGTGAGGATGGGGAACAGAGGCAGCCTGGCCACAACCCGCTTTACCTGAGGTAGACACTTTTGTGTTCCTCTGAACAATGTTCCAAACAAGCCTTGCTTGGGCATGTGAAACCAGAATCATAGAACCATGGAATCATAAAGGTTGAAAAAGACTCCTATGATCAATCAGTGGAACTGTCAGCCCAATACCACCCTGTCTACAGAAACAGGCAGTATCGAAAATGTCAGGAAATAAACTCTCTAAGGTTCATTTTTGAGTTTTAGAAAGCAAGAACCTTTATAAGGCCTGGTCAACCTGAGGGACTGCTCTTCATGGATTGTGTGCAGCCAGATAAGAGCTGGGACAGAATGGATTTCCCACTTACATGCATATGGATACATTTTCCCAGAAAGCTTATGCATGTCCACTGTTTTCCAAGGACTCATTTTAATGTTATTATAAACTTTACAACAGCCAAATTGCTTGCTTATTCAGAAAGAGCTTTGGAGATGCTCTCTGCTTGACCTTGCATTTGAGGTAGGGAAAGGCTGCAAGCGGAAGAGATCATGGAAGAAGAGATATCCATTCCTCACGTCAGATGTTCTCATCTCCAAAGAACAAACAACGTCTGGAAAAAAACACTGTCTGAAAGAAAACATGCCATTGGAGGGATATTCTGCCTAACTTGCAAAAATACTACGGCTTCGATGAAACTTTATTTCAGCTTAAATAAAAAATATTCCACTTTCTGTAACAGTAACTACTTCTTGTATCAAAGCCCTCCTTTTCCTTTTGGACCTCTGATTCTCATCTAAAGGTCCACACCACCATTATTCCCACTGGAACAAGCACATTGGTAGAATAACACCAACATTGTCTATTTACCACTGTTCTAGAAATATGATCCTTTTCAAAATAATGCATTTTACACAACTTAGTAGAAAAATACAATCCCCATTATGTCAGTAATTAAGACTTAAGGTGGTAAGAAGGAAGCCAGCCATCCAGTGACTGATATTCCACCCACACGGTTTAAAAATGTATGCAGTCAATTGTTTTCCGCATCTTCTTTAAGACACAGAAGAGGAGACATCTGTTCAGCACAGCTAATGCTTCATGCAAGACATTATTCTCTCCAAAGAATTAACACTGTCTGGAAAAACACTATTTGAAGAGAACATGCTATCAGAGGGATATTCTGTCTAACTTAAAAAAAATACAGTTACTTGGATGAAAGCTTTTATCAGGGAGTGCAGAGATATGAAAAGGGGTATGAGGTTTAAGCTGAAAGAGGGGAGATTTAGGTTGGATATTAGGAAGAAGCTTTTTCCTGCGAAGGTGGTGAGGCCCTGGCACAGGCTGCACAGAGAAGTTGTGCATGTCCCATCACTGGAGGTGTTCAAGGCCAAGTTGGATGATTATTTTAAAATTAATTAAATTAAAACTTAAGGATGAAACTCAACTCTAGCTTAAATAAAGAATTTCGCACTGTGTGTAACAGCGACTACCTCTTGCCTCCCACACCCCGAATAGTTTTGGCTGGAAGGGATCTTAAAGATCATCCAGTTAAAATACCCCTACCATGGGCAGGGACCCCTCCCACTGGATCAGGATCTCCAAGGCCCATCCAACCTGGCCTTGAACACCTACAGGAATGGGGTATTCCCAGCTTCCCTGGGTAACCTGTTCCAGGGCCTCACCACCCTCATGGTGAAGCAATTCCTCCTTATGTCTAGCCTGTATCTGCCCCTCTCCAGTTTAAACCATTGCCCCTCATTCTGTCACTACAAGCCTTTGTGAACAGTCCCTCCCAAGTTTTCCTGCAGCTGCTTTCGTGTACTGGAAGGTTACAATAAGATCTCTTCAGAGCCTTCTCTTCTCCAGGCTGAACAACCCAAATTCTCTCAGCCTGTCTGATCATCTCTGTAGTCTCCTCCGGACCTGTTCCAACAGTTCCGTCTCCTTCTTACACTGAGGATTCCAGAACTGGACACAATACTCCAGATGAGGTCTCACAAGAGAGGAATGGAGGGGCAGAATCCCCTCTCTTCCCCTGCCAGCCATGCCGCTTTTGATGCAGCTAAGGATACTGTTGGCCCTCTGGGCTGCGACCACGCTTTGCTGGCTCATGTCAAGCTTCTTACTGACCAGCAACCCAAATCCTTCTCTGCAGGGCTGCTCTCAATCACATCATCCCACATCTTGTACTGAAACTGGGGAATCCACACCAACACTGCCCCATCCACACCTTTTTTGAGCCCCTCCGGGGATGGGCATCCTGCTGCCTCCCTGGGACCTCTCTTATGGTAAGTTCATCCTGATTTCTAACCCAGGTCCCCTCTACTGCACTCACTGCAGGCAGCATGGCTGGTGCGGGTGCGGCTGTTGGCAGCATGGAACCAGCGGATGGTGGCTGCATCGCCCGCTCCAAGGTGGTGACGCTGCAGGAAAAGACATGCAGCATCTTCATTGCCTGCAGGTGAATTGAGAATAAGGGGTTAACACGAAGAGGGTCATTAGAATCATAGAATCACCAGGTTGGAAAAGACCCACTGGATCATAAGAGTCCAACCATTCCTATCAAACACTAAATCGTGTTTAGCGTTTAACATAACATGTTTAGGTGTGCTTTGCTAGTTTAAATTTTAAAGCAGCCAACTGACTTGCTTTATAAAAATGCTTTGACTGTTTAAGTTTTAAGGTAGCTGTTTCACTTACAGAAGCACGTTTTGTTCTTGATAACACAGGTTCCCTCCCTTTGGCTCACATGCTCTGGAGAAAGGCTTGCTGTATTCTTCACAGTGAACTTCTCAACTTCCCTTCCTGCAGAAGCTTGGGCATCTCTACAAGGTTACATCTGGCCCTAGTCAGTTCTTTTTCCTCTTACCTTAGTGATTTCTTCATTCTTTCATTGCACCGGTCCTTATTATCTGCCTTAATTGGCCATGCACAGGCAGCAGATGTTCATTATCAAGAATGCACACACAGACTCCCGTACACACACACAGAGGAAGAGTGGTTAGAAAGCTGCCTGGAGGAGAGGGACATTGGGGTGTTGGTTGACAGCGGCTGAACGAGCCAGCAGTGTGCCCAGGTGGCCAAGAAGGCCAATGGCATCTTGGCTTGGATCAGAAACAGTGTGACCAGCAGGTCCAGGGAGGTTATTCTCCCTCTGTAGTCAGCACTGGGAAGACCACTCCTCGAATCCTGTGTTCAGCTGTGGGCCCCTCACCACAAGAAGGATGTTGAGGCTCTGGAGCGAGTCCAGAGAAGAGCAACAAAGCTGGTGAAGGGGCTGGAGAACAGGCCTTATGAGGAACGGCTGAGAGAGCTGGGTGTGTTTAACCTGGAGAAGAGGAGGCTGAGAGGAGACCTCATTGCTCTCTACAACTACGTGCAAGGAGGTTGTAGAGAGGAGGGAGCTGGGCTCTCCTCCCAAACGACAGGGGACAGGACGAGAGAGAACGGCCTCAAGCTGTGCCAGGGGAGGTTCCGGCTGGAGACCAGGAAGAACTATTTCCCGGAAATGGTCACGGGTCACTGGCAGAGGCTGCCCAGGGCGGAGGTGGAGTCGCCAACCCTGGAGGTGTTTAATTAAAGGGCGGGCGGACGAGGTGCTGAGGGAAAGGGTTGGGGTGGATGACCCCCGAGGCGCTTCCCTCCCGGTGCCCCTAGGATCCCCCCGACGCCCTCATCCCCCGCGCTCACCGCTCGCCGCCGCCATGGCCCCGCCCCGCTGCGCGCGCAGCCGCCGGCACCCTTCTCAAACACACGAGTCGTTTGTTCAATACACGAGGGCGCTTTATTGAACCAGCATTGCGGATCGCGGCTTAGGAGTCACTACGGGCGAGGGGCAGCCCTGCTGCTGCGTCCCCTCCTCGGGCTGCAGCTCCTTTCCATCCTGGGCTCACACCCAGTGTTGTCACCCTCGGCTGTTCCTCAACCAGGACAGCTTTGCTCAAGTTTCATCTTTATTGCCCCCAAAGCAGCCGCCCTTCTCTCCAGGGTAAGATCCTGGAGCCCGAATCCTTCTAGAAACAGTATTTCGAAGCAACTGGAATTTAGGCTGAGTTACAAATTGTTTTTGATACAAAAACATGAAATATCCCCAATAAGCATCAAGAAGGCATCGAAGTATTAATACTCGTAAAAGTGTACCAGCATTTCTACTGAAAACAATACACATCTTGTACGAATTTAGTTTTGGTTCTGTTCCGGATAAACAGTTCTGACAGTCACCAAACCCCAGTTACGGTTCACTGAACCTTAGTACAAATCAACATGCATCACAAGTACATAAATAGATCTCAGTGACCCAATATCAAAAATACATACTATACACGAACCTCAGGTGTACTAAAAAACAGCCTGTTGGTGAAAATTCACAATACATCAATTCTCCCTGAAAGTAAAGGTGGCTGCTACGAGGTGGCAAAAGCAGTAGACAGGAGCAGAAAAGATATTGCAGAATTACTGGCTGACTTATTGCTAAATGTAGATTACATCAAGGGTAATCTGGGTTTTTTTTGTTAATTCTTGAAAGGTCAAATTGTATCAGAAATTCCAAACAGAGGAGGGAAAAAAAAGCAGCAGTATTTATAAAAATAGCATCCATTTAAGTTAGATAAATCCTTATAAATACTAAAAATTAAGCTGTTTTTCTGTAAAAAAACCTAATTCAGAGTGTATGTTCCTGAAGCACCAGCATAATATCCTATTAGGGATTTCAACTACAAAGTCTTCATAACCGTAACTTGCAAAATTCTTCCTCCTGCTGATCACAAAAAGCATCAGGTGGTGTGCGCTTATATTTCACACACAGTCTGCAGCCAGCAAAAGATACTATATTTGAATCTCAAATGGCAAGAAGAGTTTTGTGCCAGCTTCTCCTTCAGTGTTTATAGCTCATTCGCAGCTGGAAAGCACACACTGCAAAAAAGGTACTGCTGACAAAGGCAGTGACAGGATGAGGGGCAATGGGTATAAACTTGGAGAGGGGCAGATTTTGGTTAGTCATAAACAGGAATTTCTTCATGACACCCTGACCCAGGTTGCCTAGGGAAGCTGTGGCTGCCCCATCCCTGGAGGTGTTCAAGGCCAGGTTGGATGGGGTCTTGGGCAGCCTGATCCAGTAGGTGTCCCTGCCCATGGCCGGGGCGTTGGAACTGGATTGGTTTTAAGGTCCCTCACAACCCAAACCGTTCTATGACTGAGTCTAAACGATAACAATTTTTAGCAACACAATTATCTGAGGTTAAGAGGCAAGATAGTATGGCTTAAAGTGACACTACATACAGTAAATGCTACAGCTGTGTAAAGAGGTAACAAAACCTGCCCTCTTCTGCACTTGTATTAAGTGTAAACTTCCAGAACCTTAGGAAACATTACAAACTACAATCCTTTCTTGGTAAAGTGAACCGAGTTGAGGGTTTCAAAAAACAGCTTGAAAATCTATTAAAACATAACAGGTTTAGAAGCTTTAACATATTTAGTGTTTGTAACTTTGGTGTTTACTTCCAGCAAATCACTGTCTTGTCTGTAATCGGCCTCATCAAAGCAGATGTTCTATAATGAAGAAGATCAATTCCATTTTCAATGGTAGACTTGTAGGATCTGACATTCCGCTGTGAATCACAGGAATCAGAGCATCGTCCAGTTCATTCATATAGTTCTGTGGAAGAAGGTGACCTCCAGATCCAGCTAAGTACTCAACCTAGAAGGAAAACATATTAATGTTGACATTAACATTTCTTGTACTGGCAAGACAACACAAGTGTAGTATCTTGTTAAAAGATTAGTTCAGCTACCATGAAGTGACAAAACAACACTAGCAACTGGATGGGTTTTGAGGTCAATCATAGAATCATAGAACAACCAGGTTGGAAGGAACCCATCGGATCTTCCAGTCCAACCAACTTGAAGCCTCATTCTAATGAGCTACTTAGCAAAAAGCTAAGCTTAGCTACTTTCCCAAAAAGCATAGTTGAACCTCTGAAAAAAAAAAAAAAAAAAATTAGTAAAATGAATAAAACACGACCTATCAGGCTGCCCACTGAGAAGCATGCAACATTCCCCCTCCATTTACAGGGTCACACATACTCTGCATCCCAGACTGCTTCAGATCGATTTCCAAGAGTTATTGAATTATGCCCAAGTATCACAGTTCTTAAAATATTTTAAAAATATACTACTGAAAATTGTATTTGCAGTACTGCATTTCCAGTTTCTCTCAAAATGAATATGGAAGCGTAACATGGAACAACTTCAGAGAGGCAAGGAATTTAACTATTCTGCAGTTCATCATCTTTTGAGTGGCATTACATGCTGGATAGCCTTGCCTTCCCTCTCTTCCATCCTCAGCTGGACACATCTATCCTTTTCTGCTGTACAGACTTTTTGTGCCTGTACCCCTCACTGAACTATGTTAGGAAGCAAAACCAACAGGAAACTACATTTCAAGAAAAGCATCAGAAAATTAGATCTATGGAAAAATTAGCTCTAAAGTGACTTACTTTTGAGGAAGATGAGTGCCAAATAGAGTTAGTACTAGGGAAGGGCTGATGCTTACTGCAAGATGTTATTAGGGAATTTGGGCAGAATAAGGAAACAGGACTATTCCTTTCAAGAAAGACTAGTCATTAACATAGCTTCTTCATGAAATTTCATGCTCAGCCTGAATCTACAGTAGGGTGAAAAACTAGAAACCTTCAGGCAGAGAACCAAGGTCTTTACAAGAAAGAGATTTTTTTTTTCTGAAATGGAGTATCTGCAATAAAAGCTGAAAGATTACCATATCTGAGTCAAGAGAAATTCTTAGGCCTATCTTATTCATCCCATTATTTTTCAGGGTTTTAAGGTGCGGGCAAAGAGCAGTACTGCAGGCAATAGCAATCTCTTCAGCAAACTTGTGAGGTATGGGACTGGATGCTTCATGGTCCTTTAGAAAATGGTACACCTGGAAGTACAGAAAGGATAAGGACAGTCAACAGCCTGGTTACATTACAGAGCAAGGGAAGAACAAGCCAGTATACATACAATGCAGAACAGAGCAAGCTATAATACTTGCTTGCTGACAAAGTATTCTAATATTTCACCTATTCAAAGCAGTTAAGCGATATCTGGATTATATACTTATGGATGCTAACACACTTTAGTCTCTTTGAGAAGAGAACACAAAAAAGTCTGTAAACTTACCAGAAAGCTACAGAGAAGATTCTATCTATCAGCACGGCTACACATAGATAAGTTAGTTTCTTTAGTAGTATCACTTAGTATGATTGCTTTAACACTTAAATTTTCTAAAATGTAGCAAATAGGCTCAAGAACAAGTAATTTACTAACTTGGGTACACTTGATAATTTTTCCCTCTCTTTCAAAGTCTCTGCCTTGTGGTAGTTTTTCACTCTGAGTTCCTTCCATTGGTTTTCCATCTACTGGACTTAAAATTCTATGGAAGATAACAGTACAGTTAATAATTAAAGCAATATCTTATGATTTAGATCGAATAACTTGTATGAAACAACATTTAGCCACACTTAAAAGGGTATTTAAATAGCTTTACTGCAAAATGTAATAGAGAACTTGCATTCTGAAAAAACACATGCTACAGAAAGAATATATTAAATAGGGAACAGAAAATGCTTACTCTATAGAAAACCAATCTTACATGTTTGAAGGTACAGAAGAAAGCATTCAAATCACATCAAACAGAGATGTTTTACGTCTCATTTTGCTTTGTTGAATGCTGGCATTCCAAACAGTGAACAGCCACAGGCAGTTCTATGCAATTCCAAGACCCCTTCTCCCTAGAAAGCTTCAAGGGATTAATTGCACCCCCACAGCTGATTTGACAGAGGACCTTCAAAGGACACTGACGGTTCATACACTTTTCCCGGTAACTTCCCAAACAAAGAAAAAACTATATTAATTGTGGTGAATGAGAAGGAAAACTCTTCTGCTAGTGACATCTAGAGGACTGCAGGTAGTTTGTCATTCTAGCCCCTTTCAGGTTTTAGTTTCAAGTACTTTCTTTCAATAAAACACTATGGATTAATTTCAAGTAACTGAAGGTAGATATTTGAAAATTGGGAACAAGAATTTTCTAAGATGTTTTGCTTTGGTAATAACATTTACCCTTTGTTTGTTTGTTCTTCATTTTCTATCCAGAAAATGTCTACATATTCTTTTGTGTTTCCTGTATCCGTTTTGCCACAAGTTATTTTAAAGTCCTTCTTGTCTCTTAATGCCTGGTGCAGGCTTTCCATTGTTTCTGGTGTTATTTGTACCATTAATCCATCTAAAAGAAAACCAGTAAAAATTCCAGCTTATTTACTGAAACAGTAGCAGAGCTTCTTAGTAGAATTGCGGCTTAACTTCGAGTTAACCGTCTCCTACAGCTTGTTTGTAAATGCACATCAAATGGACTCCATCCTCCAACTACAGCATTAAATATTATATCAGAGGCACCAATGAAAATCTTTCTTGTCAACAGAACTAAAAGAGGAATAAGAATTTTTTTGCATTTATGCATCAATATATGCTTTTCATCAATACAGCAGTCAAAGCAGTTCCAAACACAGGCAGCTGTGAAAGGGAAGACTTGCACTGACTAAAACAGTTAAAACTTAGTATGTCTTAAAACAAGTAGGTGAACTAGCGTTTATTTTTTATACAGCACTTCTTTTGCAATAGGTTTTCAACAAATTTAAAAATGCTGAAAAGAAGTTTAGCTTCCTGAAGAATAAAGATAGAACAAACATCTTGCACAAGACTGTTGATTTTTCTTTTTTTTTCTCAAAATTTTTTTAAGTTCTCTCAAGAAGAAACCACATAGGATAAAATTCTTACCTTCAACTATACTAGATTTAGCTAAATATCCTGAAGATGGTTTTAAGGTTCCATAGAACTCCACAAAACTTGCACCTGTAACTAGAAAAAGCAGGAATAAAGTGAGTACCACCTCACATTGCTCAAGTTCGTAATTACTAAAATTTAAATTGCATTCCTTTTTAAAAAGGCAGGCAAAAAAGGTACTACCATACTTAAAGTGCTAATGGAAATTGCTTACTGACAGGATTATACAAAATGTAACACTCTGAAGACAAAACAATTTTTTTCCAATCAGACCTTGGCAAAAGTCACTAGCTTTGATAACTTTTTTTTTGAGTACATACAGTATCCTTTCAAGATACTTGCGACAAGTCAACAGAGGCAGGTCAGAAAACCTCCATATACAAAGAATATAGATGTGGTTTAAGAAACAGTTGTGTGGGGTGAAGGTTTTTATTGTTCATTTTGTTTGTTTTTGTTTTGAGTTTTTTTCCTGTTGCTTTGGTTTGGTTTTTATAGTCCTTTACAACAGACGTACTTAGGTTTTTAATTTTTTTTAATTACAGAGGGTATTTCTGAAGTTTCTGCAATTTTCAGTGGTACTAAAAGCAACTGAAAGAAAAGATGGTGTAAACCTTTTCAATTGCTATAGACCTTGGCAAAAATTTGTTAGCTACATACCCTGCCTTGAATAAAAAGATGCTAAGCAGCTGTGCTTAATGAAGCACAGAACAACATTTCAAGCTCACATGGGAGATGGCAAGTGTACAGCCTATCAACCGAGAACTCCTCCCCACCTAGTGGGCACAGTGATGTGTTGTTAAGTTACCTCTAGAACCTAAAAGGTACCTCTGGAAGCAAAGAGGAAAAAAAAATTAATTTCTATTTAATATAATATTTGCAAAAGGTACCCAAGTGTTGATATAAACCAGCAACATTTTATCTTGCATTTAAAATACTTTTCTGCTTGAATGCTGAAACTGGTCTCAACAATGTTCTGGCACATGCTCCTTTCCTTGCAGCCTAAAAATGAACCTGTGTTTATGCTACAGAAATAGGATTTTTCTCTACAAGCCAAACTAGATGAGCTTACCTTTCCTAGACTGTCCAGTAGCACTGATTGGCTGTGTGTTGTAGTTATGCTTATTCTGCACACAAACTAAGTGAGAATCTGCTTTAGTATTAAAACTTGCTCCAATGCTAATTACATTTTCATTACAAGAACCAATCACCTTCATTACCTGTTAAAACAAAATTTGTCATTTAATTGACAAATCTCATCATGCCATACTCATTTTAAATGAAAAATCAGAAAAAAAATCAGAAAAATTCAACTCTCGGAACAAACACCAAGTATTCACTCAGTTCTAGAGAGTCTGAACATCACAGTTTGTCATGAGCAGCTGGAAGAACACCAAGCACCACCAAAATCACTGCTTCAGTTGAGAGAGATGAGTAATTCTGAGTGCCTCTGTACCCCACAGAATATCAGAATTATAGGGCCTTTATTGGTCCTGTATTGGTCCTTATGCATTAAGACTTGTGCAGTTCATTATTCAGGTTTTTCTTTTGTTAAAGCTGAAGTAAACAGATTATAATAAAAAAACCTACACTAGTAAGAAAGACTTGTTGCTGATGCCCTTGTTTAAGTTTTAGGCAAAACACCACCATCAAGAAATGTGTAAGAGAGAATCCTTGAAAAAATATGCTAAACGTTTTTGAATAAATTGCTTTCTCCAGCATTTAAGTTACCTCAAGCTCAACTTGTCACCCATGATTACTCACCTTCCAGCTAATGCAGAAACCAGAAAATGCGTGTTCAGATAATTTCATGCCCTCCACCCATTACATTCTTGTACCAGTTTTAAGTTCATAGAGTCTATTGCACAGTGAATACCAAAGCAATCTTGACAACTGCTATCAAGTGGAGAATTCACTTTCAGAACTGACTGTAAACTGATTACAGAATAAAAACATTACAGCCTCTAAAATAGGATATTTCATGTTAAAGATGTGACTGGTATTATATGAAAGGTAACATCTAAAGCAGTTTGGATTAAAAAGCTAATCAAAACTCACCTCATTATACTTCCTCAGGGGTATTTCAATACAGCCCCGATCCATTTCCACATGAGCAAACAGGTTGTCTGTGGTATGCAAAGTATACTGATAATTTCTAAGGTCCTATAACAGACACGTTTTGCATTAGCATACAAATAAGTATAATTTTTTACTTTTTGTAACAATTATTACCTAGATAAAGTTCTTTACATACATCTCTAATACTTCTAAAGAGCAATGAAATTAAGGGTGGTTGAAGACTTAGTGACAGCTTCTTTTTCTTACTGTAATATATGTGAAAGGTACCTTAGTGAATATATAAACTGATTCATAGCACAAGGTAGTTCTCACTATTTACCAGTGGGTTATTTAGACTGTAGCTACTTTCATGCACACTGGAATCTTAAGTTTCACGTAATGACATACTTCTACATCTTCCTTCTCTGAAAGAAGAGCATGGAAGCTACCAGCTATATTAGTTTGTTTCCAGGCTCACATCCTGGAGCTCTAAATTCTCGAGTTACAGCTCAGACACTGCACAGTTTCTTATACCTTGCTCTGAGAGAAGTTACCATCCATCATCTCAGGTACTTCTGTAAAATTTTCCTACTGTGTTTTGCTCCAAAAGAAGATTGGGAGTAAAATGCTCTCATTTGCCTTTACCAACTCAGCTGAGAAAAGTTAGTGAAGGCACTTGTCAGCAGCTGAGTCAGGTAATTGGAACCTTCATGATCAGCACAGCTATAGCAAGAAAGGGATTTAGAACAGATATTACTGCACTGCAAGCTTCAACTGAACGGGCAGTTTTATCAATGTTAAGAATATACATCACAGATGCCCTTCACCTTTATAATTTACTACTTGAGTCATCTGTGTTGTACTAGTTTTTATATGATCTTTAATTGAGGATTTACAGCACATCTACTTAAAAATTTAACTGTAAGAGATTATCTGCAGTTGTTTTACAATGATTAAGACTCCTGCTGAATCAGAAAAGGCAATGCAGCTGAAGAGAACCTATTCCTGCTGCCTGCTTCGAGCTCACACTACAAACATAGCTATGAAGGAAATCAGAGTAACTATAGTCCAGGTGAAAATAAACTCCCTTCAGCAGCAGCAGAATATTAAGATTTCTTGAAGTCAGAAGACACAATTCCACATTGGTACTGGCATTTCACCAGGGCAGGGAGCTGGCTCATGGAAACAAAATGCAAGAGTCCTCCATGAGAAAAAAACCCCCTCTGATTGACTACTTATGTAATGACATGGACAACAACAGTGACAAAAAGGAAAGTGAGGCTAAAGACTGCAGTTTCATCTCAGCTGTAACAGTCTGTAGACTCTTAAGAGAGGACTCAGTGATCATCTAAATAATACAGGCAATTCTCTATAAGACTCTGCAGCACTTCTCATTGCAGCGTTAATCTTAAATTGTACCTAAGCATCACAACAAGGTTACTGGCCAGGAATACCACCTTACTGAAGTTTAACACAGGAAAAGCTTTCTCAGGGAATGGCATTAATTCCAGACTCGACTTATTCTCATTATTTTGCCAAAACCTAGAATTCTTCACATAAGAAAGAGAATTGGTTAACTGTGGTAAGGTTATGTTTATATGACAAAGTAATTAAGTTACAGTCAGACCACAGCCTTTGCCTGTCAACTCTTTTCTTCAGATTCAAAAAATATCAAAGAATTCCTGCACCACAGAAGTGCTTGGAAGAGAAAAATGCAACCAAATGATTATTACTTCCAGCTTCACTGTAAATGTTAACATTTTTCTCATTCATTTAAAGCCATTTCTTACCACCAGAACTAATACATAACAATATAACATGAAAAATAGGTTTCCTTACTCACAAAAGAAAGTCTTCAGCAACAAATTCTCCAGTCAGGTATAAGTAACAAAAACATTAACCCTTTGCCAAAAATCAGTCTGCTTTTGAGAATCAGTTTTGAGATGATTTTACATAATCTAAAATACAACAGGAAGGGAAGAGAACAGAACATTTACTCACAACGAGTAGATCCATAACTGTGTGTCCTATCTCTCCAAAGACGGGCTTTCGGTGCCTGACACTTACTACAGGAGCTGAATATGCTATAGTGGCTAGGGAATACAAAAAAAATAAATAAAAGGTCATGTTTACCTATCAAAAACTGTAAAACTCACTAATCCAAGTATCTATTTTTATTTTCAGCTACAGCCAATGTTCCTTAATCTCAGCATCTGACCAGCCAAAGGAACTAGAGCCCCTGGTCTGATTCTCAATCACAAACTGTCCTCCAGCCTGCTGCATGTTTTCCCCACCCAGGGTTAAACCCTAGTGCAATGTCACCGCATAGATTCAGTCTCTTAGTGGCAGCAATGCTGTGGCAGAGGCTTGCTGCTGCTTTCATATGCCTTGTGATTTGGAGGGAAACATCCTGGATTTAGTCTTTAGGTCACAAGCTGTGAGAGGGGCTGCAAAGCTTTATTAGTTGCTTGAGTAAGACTAAAGAATACCACACAGGTTAACATCTGCTTCTATGTTACTGAGGTAATACTAAGTGAGGTGCCACTTCATATTGACAGAAAAGTACAGAGTGAATGAGGATGTGCACACATGCTTTAAAGTCCTATGGCTTCAATGGGAAACATATGCAGATCAAAATTAGAGAAGGCAATGAGATGTAGAAAACCACAGAGCATAACATGAAACCATTTGAAAAAAGCACAAGCAGCACAGCACAATCAGGATTGGTAGGTCAAATATACAAAACTGGTTAAAAAAACTCCAAACCAACCAAGCAGATTTGGAAAGAGAAAGGAGAATGACAAAGAAGCTACCGTCCTAGTCAACACACAGACAGAAGCCTAGCAAGCAGAAATCTGCTATTCTCTCAAAATATTCATAAATGAACAAGTGATAGGTATTTATGGACTTCCATCTTCTACAATGGCAGGCTTATCTATCAGAAGTGCATTTGGGACAGGAAGTTCTGTGTGGCTTTTTCTTAAATCCACTTCACTTCAGCAACTGCTTTAAGTTTATGTTGCACTTTATTTGAACATCTGCTCTCTAAATCATAAGCAACAGTGCAACAGGAAACAAAACAAGCATCTATGCATATGTTGCTAAATTAAATGTCTGTGTTATTCAAGTAAGTAAACAACTCTAAAGGCATATAAGGCATCTACTTTCAGATCTCGCCTGAGCCAGCTTAATCTGGTCAAGCCAACAGGAATTTGTGTAAACACCTTCCCTTGGTGAGCCTAGAAGAGAGTCAATGTAAATCTCATGGGCAGAGCAGAAAATGCTCACAGCAGCAAATGTTCACAGCAGTGCACAACAGACTGTGGAAAGTAATTCTCACATGGAAGCTGTGCCACTGCAAAACCTGTGGTGCCCATTCACTTGCTCTACATACATCTCACTTTGAAAGAATGCCTCCTGCATTTTTACAGACCTAGAGATCTCAAACATATTAATTAGTAGTTTATCCTTACAAGTAATTAATGCCTTCATCCATTTTATGAAGCAGTAATATTTTGCCAATATACTCAAATTATTAAAACGGAATTAAAAAACCCAGTTGGTCAGAGTTGCAAATTGAACTTGTAAACTTCCCTTCAAACCTTCTCCTATGACAACACAGGTCAGACACTTCGATAGTTTTATTTTCAGTTTTCCCATAAAGCAAGAAAAGAATAAAAAGAAAAAATTAAGGCAGTCAAGCATGTAAATTCCTGAGTGTTTCAATAGGTGGCTTCCCACATATGAACCTTCAGCCTTATAAAACTGTAATATAAAACACTGAAAGGATTTAAAATGTTTGTTCTAAAACCCCTTTATTTTCCAGAGGAAATTTTACATTTATACAGCTATTTAAAGTGTTAAAACTTACCCCCATAATCTGCTTCCAATCTCAACATTAAACGTATTGGGAAAACCTTTGCCCAGGGTATTTCCACCTTATGGATAAGAATGCCATAAAGAAAAGGGTGATCTGGTTGAATCTGTTCATCGAGTTTATGAGAAGTTGGTGAAACAAAGAGGAATCCTCCATGTTCTTTGTTACCAAGAAAGTTTTCAGTAAAAGTAATGTTTTCCATGTTTCTTATTAACTTTCCTGTAGAAAGATGGACAGAGAGTCTTTGCGCATCTGGAGAAGTGATATGTTTGTGTCAAGAAAACTACTCTAAGCAGTAGTCTTCTATAAATTTGTAAGCCATATTCTATGTCTCATATCTTCCTGGAAGTCTGACAGACATCTAAAGCCACAGATTAAGTGTTCTCTTATGCAACAACTAAATGAACTTGAACACAAAACTAGTTTTTTCCAAACAAATACCAAAAACCTTGAAATGCACGATGTTTCAGCACACACCAGAGAACAGTCTCAGATTAACAGATGTCTAATATTTACATATATGAGCATTGTTGGTTCTACAGATGACATTCCAGATGTCCTAAACCATCCACAGACTCAAGGACTTAAAACCAGAATCTCAAACACAATATAACTGGATAATAACAAAAATACCACAAGCAGGACATGTACAAAAGTATATGAAACAAAAAAACCTTAAATTCTTTTCTTCCTGTTGTTTATTTAGAAACCAAAGCTAACACTGCAAGGCTTTTAACAGAATCATTAGATTCTTATAAATACTTGAAGAAAAATTACTTGTCAACTTCCAGCTTTAAAGAACAGCACAAAGACAATTATCAATTAAAAAGTTACATATGACTATTACATACCTTTCATTGCATCCTTATAGATGTCAATAAATAATCTGAATATTTCAGTAGGAAAAGTATCTTCATCTGGCAAACACTGCAACAGGATGACAATCTCTGCCTGACCCAAACCATGCAGTCCATTTGTTGAGAAGTACCAGCACTTTTCTGAGGAGTCTTTATTTAAAAAGAAAGATACCACAGTAATTCTGATTTACAGTGATAAAAAGAAAGCTGGATTTAATGTAAGAGAAAATGTGCACTACTTACAAGTTATTAGCTTGACATTCACAAGCAAGTTTGCATTCAGAATGAAAGTTAATGGATTAGGACCTCCTTCCACAAGGAGCAAGGTGACCTGCTGGCGAGATGGCTGTTTTTCCACTAGAGGGTCTAAATAAATTAACACCCAATTTAGTTCAATATGTCAACCAACTACTTGAAACAAGAACTACAGATTATTGCATATGAAAGATTCTCCCATTCTCCCATTGTCAGTGGGTGGTAATTACCATCATGCTTAGAACAGCTACAGACTAACCAATGTATAGATCACTCTGAGCTTAATGAAACATCTGAAAAAAGCAGTAACTTGTATCAAACACACAAACTAGCCCTACAATTCATTTAGTAATTACTGAAAAAGATGCATCTTCTCTCCTCATCCATACATTGGTACTGTTAGTTACCACCAGTGAGCACTGTCACGATTGTATTGAAGTCATTAATTATTCTTTTTGTAACATATTGATATTGTCAATAATGCATGTTCAATGATCCAGCACTCCAATGCGCAAATGAGAGATTATAATTGTATTAAAATACATACCACACACACACAAGTTTGTATTCAGAAATCTTGTATGAAGTGATTAAATATTAATAATTTTCATGAATTTTACCTTTTCCTTTTTCACCCACTGCAAGCAAAAGTGGTGGCAGTTTATCATCATCGGGAACAAGGCTTATTGCTTTATGAACGGAGTTTTCAACAGCACATAGTGCTCTGTAACTTGAAAGGCTAGCAGGCATATCACTTGTAGTCTGTTTAACAGAACTGGAACTACTCTTCTCAGTTTCTGCAGTAAGAGAACACTCTGTAGTTTCTAGAGTTACAGATTTATAAGTGTGTTCCACCTCGCTGTGGCCTGGAACAGCTTGCTGAGCATCATCTGAAGAAACAGAAGGACATAATTCTTCCTTTCTTTTATTAATATTGATTTCTTCCTTAGGTTTTGGATTTCTATCAGTTAATGTGTCAATTTCCTCTGGGTTTGCAGCCTGTGGGAAAAAAACCCACCAAGATCTAAACTCTTATCTTACAATAAACTCAAATTTCATTACAAGCATTCCTGAAGCAAAAAGAGAAAGAAATCTAGCACAAATATTGAGAAGGCATTTCCTCTAAACAAGAAAGCCACTAAATGTCTCTTAGATTTTCCTTCCTCTCCCTCCCCCGTCTTCAGAAGTTACATTAGTCTCCATTTCAGATGAAGATGCACCACTAATTAATTTGTTCAGTAACACAAAATCCACATCAGAACACTGCAGATTAGTTGGTTTAGCATGCAACAGTCAGATACGACACAATCAACAATAAAGCAAGTACTCCTGCAGAGATCTGTTTAGTGTTCGCGTTATACAGCCAACAGTTAATGAACCCTGCTATAATTTGCCATCACTGGGATCAGTGGCTCAGAGCTGCAAGTGTATTTCTGTTTCTACAGCGCGTAGTATCACACAAGTCTAGCATTTTACAGCCTGACTAATACATAGTTTGGAGTCAAACATATGATGCTTTCCAGTATGATAGATTTGCATCCTATTGCAATAGAGCAGAATTTGCATCGCAACAAGGGAAAACTTAACTGTATGCATGTTCTGTAACAGTTTCCCTGGTATGTCATTAGCTTCCAGCAAATGTTTATAGAATACAAGTGCCAAAAAAAGAAAAAAGGCAACAACCCCAAAAAGAACACCCCACAAACACACAGACAAAAAGATTAAATTGACCTGCAGTTGGATTTGCTTGCTAGTGTTTCATATCACTTTATACTTTAGACCTTAACAGTATCCTGCAGCAGCACGGTCAGGATCATGCATTTCCTAATAATGGACATCCTTCGCTTTACAGCTGCAGTGTGGTGGTTTTGTCTGAACTTCTGAAGGTGTACAGAACCATCAACTAATTGCTTCATAGAATCACAGAATTTTTTGGGTCAGAAGGCATGTTAAAGGATCCTCCAGTTCCAGTTCCCCTTCCACTGGATCACATTGCTCAAAGCCCTGTCCAACACGGCCTTGAACACCTCCAGCAAGAGGGAATCCACAACTTCTCAGGGCAGCCTGTTCCAATGCCTCACCACCCTCATAGCAAAATATTTCTTCCTAATACTTAATCCAAATCTTTCAGTTTATAGTGATTACCCCTCATCCTATCACTGCACTCCCTGATAAAAAGCCCCTCCTCAGCTTTCCTGAAGGCCCCTTTTAAGTACTAGAAGGCTGTTCTAAGATCTCCCCTGAGCTTTCTCTTCTCTAGGCTGAACAAGCCAAACTCTCAACCCAGCATCAGAAGGGAGGTGCTTCAGCCGTCTGATCATCTTCCTGGCCTCCTCTGGACTCAACCTAACAGATCCATTTCTCCCATATGCTGAGGACTTCAGAAGTGCATGCAGCACTCCATGTGAAGTCTCACCAGAGTGGAGTAGAAGGGCAGAACACCCTCCCTCCACCTGCTGGTCATGCTTCTTTTGATGCAGTCTGGGATATGGTTGGCTTTCTGGGCTTTCAGCACACATTGCTGACTCATGTTGAGCTTTTAATCTACCAGCACCCCTAAGTCCTTCTCTTCAACACTACTCTCAATCCAGCCTCCACCCAGGTGCAGGACCTTGCATTTGGCCATGCTGAAATTCATGAGGTTTGCACAGGCCCACCTCTCAAGCCTGCCTAGGTCCCTATGGATGGCATCCCTTCCCTCCAGCATGTCGACTAGAGCACACGGCTTGGCTTACTACTCACTTTCTCCATGTTGCTTTTCATTTTAGACATCACTCATCTTTTGCAAGTCAAAATATACAACTCATTCCCTCAAATGGAAGACAGACTATACCTTTTGATTGCTGTGACTTTTTTTGAGTCTTTCCCTGTTTAAATGAAGTCAAATCTATTATTACCCATTCTTCATAAATTAAGGCTGATTTACGTGCTATACATATGATAACTGTCCACAGATAAGCCATTTACTACTAATAATTATCTGATCATTAGCTTTACTAATCTGTTTTCAAAGCTCTTGAATACTGTTTGAATCACAGAATTTGTATCATCAGTTGAGACAGTATGTCAGAATTATGTTTAATTTAAAAAAAGGATCCAGCTGAGTAATCTCTCCAAATCTTTGCACAACAAACTCACACCACTTCTTTTGACTTTTCTTGTCAAGTGTTAACTAGATAAACACCAGGAATATGATCTGCTATAAAAAGATCCAATCCCCCTCTCAGTTCAATAGTGGTTCACATTAGAAGCACTATGCCGTGCTTGCTGCACCTCTAATGTATTCTAGGAGATTAAGCAACTTCTGGTTGGACTAATCCAACGGGTGAACTATAACAAGCCACTGGAAAAAAAAATAAAACCCAAACTTCTATAAACACATTGTTAATGACAGGCTGCAGAACTCTGTCTGAGGTTACCTTCATAAATGAAGTTACGGAAATGCTGCACAGAAAAAAACCCTTGATTTTGAAAGTTTTCTGTCGTACCATTTTTGAAGTTCACATATACCCCCAAAAATATGTTTTCCTTTGAAGTACGGTCTACAGAATATTTCAATCCAAGAACTTCACGGCCAGCCCCCACCTGACCCCCAGAAATTAAATATTGGCTCAGAGTCCAAAAGCTGTGAAGCAAAAGTCATATTGTGGTATGTAAGGGATCGCATCAGTAAGACGCGAAGGTATTTGAAAAGGTAATGCAGCCACACACACACTTCTTAATTCATACCGTATGCATCTCTGGCAAGTCAGGGTTTACTGGAGTTAAGTTCTGTGATGACCTCTTTGTTCCAGATGAAAGTTTTGTTGTATCTGCCACTTCACCATTTGGCAAAATACCATCTGCAAACCAAACTCTCCTCCGTTCTTTGGGGCACAGCCCTAGGACAGGTTAAGAAAACAACACTGACTTCATATTATTGTATTGTTCTAACAGGTGAAAGGAACAAAATTAAGCCTCTTCTCCCTCCAGATTTATGCGGAATCTGTTCACTGGAATGAAGCACAGGCAGACAGTCTGACATCAGCCAGGCTCCAGTCTGGCAAATATATGCAAAAAACCCCCTCACACTTTCAGAGGAAGCTGCCATACTACAGTTAAATCTACCAGCTCCTATGAAAGGAAGGCTACTTCCACAACCATCCCTCTGTAGCAAGATAAGAATGAAGTAAATATCACAGCTAAAAGATGAAAATATAGTCTAAAACATTTTACTTTTCACTGTTTAAAAACCTATTTTCATGGAAGATGGTCAGGTGTTTAATAAAAGTGAACAAAGATACTACTGAAATACATGTTTAAACAGAAAATGAACCCCTGCTGCTCCCTAGGAACTTTAACCTAATGACTACTTCTTGTTTTTCATTCTAAGACAACAGAAGCCAGAGATGATCTGTGCTATATAAAAATGATGAAAGTATTATCTACAACGCACACAAAAATTACATTAAAACAGGGAGGACAATGCAAAGAAGGGAACACCCACATTTCATCAATGGAGACTTAAGAAAGACCTTGCCTTTTTACATAGCAAAAGTAATTTTCCAGTGTTGCAGATCACTGTTTCTATTTCTCACAAAAAATACCACTATACCGAGTACGTATCCATGATGTGATAAAAACTCTTTCCAAGAGATCTTGAAAGCGTTACAGGTGTTACACTGCATTTAGCATACCTTCAATTCCAGGCTGTTTAAGTACTAAGACAGGCCACGATGCAGGAGGTAAAGGACAGCTAGCACTACCAGATATCTGAGCTTCCTCCAAAGGTGGAACAGCAGAACTCTCTAAGGAGCTACTGGAATTTGGGGCAGGACCTGTTGGACTCATCATCCTTTCAAATGCCTGTGCTAAAAAATTGTGGTTAGTTTTTAAGATCTCAACCATTGAAAAATTTAGTTTGCTGTGTTCTATTTTTTTTAAGAGCAAAAATTTGCAAGCCAATAATGAAAAATGAACACTCAAGCTACTGAAGCTATTGTACTGAATAAAATATCTTGATTTTCCACCTGTGTGCTTGCCTAATTAATTCCTAATGCAGAAATAGCCTTCCTTGTACTTCTTGCTGCTGTTGCAGTAACTATATTGAAACATATGGACCCCGGACCTTGGTGAAAACACATCTATCACATTTATCAAGTCAAATTCCATTCAGGTGTCACATTAAAAATCTAGTACATTTTCAACTTGTTTAAGTATTGATAATCAGGACCTCAATTTTTTCTCCTGATGTTTCCATAAGCACCCATGCTTAGCTCTCAGTTAAGAGGTCATCTTACAATTCGATTACTGTAGGACTGTAAAGTGACTTGTGAAAATATCAGGACAGAAATCTACATAAAAAAGGCAAATAATACGTGAGAACAAGCAGAGGTATGGCATCTAAATGCACAGAAGGCTACTGTGGAGGAAGGGTCACTTTAGCTAGACTGCTGCCTCAGAACAACCTTATATTTAGTCCTATGGAGTTCACATCTACTGTTTGTTTCAATGAAAAATAACTAGCTTGCTACTCCAAGTTTAAAATAAGAACTGTAATCCAATTAAAGAAGTACAATCAATTCTCTTCCTCTCTCCATTTCAGAAACAGGAAAACATGTACCAATTACATATTGGTATATTATCAACATACAGCAAGTAAAGCTCACAAAAAAAACCAAAGGTTAGAGATGTTAGCTGTACCTATGCTTCTTTAATGATTACTGCAATTATTAAAAAAAGTACCTTTATTAATATCATAACAGCTATTACAGACTCTCGCTTCCTTCTCCATGTACTGTAGTTTGCATTTTCGTTTGCAACAGCTACCACAAAACACCTGAACCAGAAAAAAATTCTGAATTACTATAGACAAAATCCCAGTATTTCCTGAATTAAATTATTATTATTTCTTCCTTTTATTAAAACAGGTAACATATAAATCATGCATACACATATTTCAAAGTAGAAGAGAAAAGGAGCTTTAGATATGTATCTTACAGTCCATTTCTGTTTAAGGAGGAAAGAAAGTATGAGACTAAAAGCTTTTTAAAAAAGCTTTATTAAAAAAGCTTTTAGTCCACGCAGTTTCAGGATCCTCAGCACAAGAAGGACATGGACCTGTTACAGCAAGTCCAAAGAAGGGTTGGAGAACCTCTCCTCTGAGGAAAGGTTGAGAGAGTTGGTGTTGTTCAGGCTGTTTACTACTACGACTTTGCCTATTATGCTGGCAAAAACAGACTTCCCAACTCTTTTAAAAAGAATAAGCATAGCTGCTTTCATGTTTCTAGCTCCCTTTAGCAAAGGATTGTAAAACCTTGCTGAAGACTGCTTTGAAAGAACACAAACTTTGAGCTCCTTTAAGCAAGGAAAGTCATGGCAAAAACAGTAATACTTGATCAGCACAATGTAATCTCATAAAAGGGACTATACCAATTGCTACTGCAATTAGTGTCACAGGTAATTTAGTTCAGCTGAAAAACCATATGGCTGGTAAAGACATTAGGAATGCAACTGGTAAAGATTAATTGCTAATCAGCTACAACCCATGCTATGGTTTCAGATACTAAGCACTACAATTCTTTACAGCCAGTATTCTCCTCTTACACTTGGTGCCACTGGGAACCACAACAGAGAAGGCAGTCTAATCTGAATGCACAGGAGACAATAGGTGAAGACAAACTAACAGGCAGGTAGCGTAACAGGGAGAGGAGATAAAGGTGAGGCTGTTAAGCAAACAGATTAATTCTGGTTGAGCTAGGAAGAGATACATAAGACGAGAACATTCTCCATATTTTAATGATTTTCACAAAAAATGTCATATATTTGTTGATTAACATCAGTCTTCCAACAGTTTTTAAGTTTCCATGAAAGAAAAATAAAATACTTTCAACCTAGGAAAATTCTGTCAATGATCTCTCCCTTCTCTATTTTTGATATCCCTAAATCAGAATTTATTTGTTTCTCAGTAACACAGGACCCCTCTCCCAATACCTTACCTTTCCACATGCACGACAGTGATGCCTTCTTTTTGTAAATGTGAACTTGACTTGGCAGTTCATGCAGTTGGGTGCCTCTGAATCAGGAACCCACAATGGTTGTTTCCAAGAGAGAGTTGCAGGTATTTTATGTGATTCTAAATTTTCAGATGTTTGACTTCCTCCTGCTTCAGGGCTGCTTTCCCCAGAGCGTGTAGGGTCAGAATTTTTACCAACACTTATGCTGGTGCCTGAGACAAGAGCTTCTGGGGTAACAGAACTGGCCTCCTGGTTTTCTCTCTTAAGTACATCTGTTCTACTCAGTGGTCTCTTTCCTTGTGAAAGGCCAGGCAATTGCTTTGGTCTTGCACCTTCCTTATAAACATTAGAAACTAGCATTTCACTACCACTCTCAATCATGTCCTGAATATGAGACATATTCCCTTCTGTTGCAGGTTCCAATTCATTGACAGTAGGAGGTACTTTAAGACTACTGGTAATCTGCTCTAGTTCGGCTTGCATTTGTTCTTCAGTGACCTCTGTGGAATATATGTTGTTTGCATTTGTTAAATTCCCTTCATCTGCATCAGCTTCCATTAAGTTAACCTCATTGTCTGAAGACTTCAACACATCAGACTCAAGACTTTGTCCATACAAGAAATCATCAAGCTCAGCATCGCTGATTAGAGTATCACTTTTAATCACATTCTCATCAACAGTGAAGTCAAGCATAGCTGGGCTTATACTTTCATCGTAATAAGAGTCTACACCAACACTGTATGGTTCTGCTTCATTTTCTAGAAAAGGAGAAACAAAAGACTGGATTTGCTGAGGATCACTGGCCTCAATTATGTGCTCAGTATCATACTTCCCTTCATCTGTACTTTCCTCCACAACACTTTGGCTGATTTTAGTTATAGATCCTTCCTGCTCATGCAAGTCAATGGTTCTGCAGGATTCATCCCCTGAGAGATCAGTCATAGACTTTCCAGCATGAACGGTTACAATATCACTAATAACCTCTGCCATTTCATTTTGAGGTACAGGATTACCTTTTTCTTCTATTACAACTAATGAACATGACAGTGATGTCTGGACATCCTCAGCTGAAATACATGAAGCTGAAACGCTGTTTAGTATTTCACCGCTACTAAGTTCTTGACTATCTACATTCTCTTCTGTGATTTTCTTTTCCAATCCTACTTCAACTCCTGTTTGACGTGAGGAGACTGGTAAAACCAAATTTCCAGGTGATGCTGCATGGCTTCTGTGCAGCTGAGGCATCTTGGGCACATTTGAAGGCATAAATTCAACATTACTCTCATCTTCTGAATTTACCTTCTCCGTGGCATTTCTTTCATCGCTTACTATAGAGCATACACTTCCATCTTGTGGTTCACAAGGCAATTTTTCATATGCTTTCTCAGCTTTGGGACTGAATGCATCTGAGTTCAGTGACATTACAGGGGCACAAACATTATTAAGGTGAAGAGTTTGTTCAAGTTGATCAAACATGTCACTGCACTTAACAGATTCTGTGCTGTCCTGTGGATCAGAGATCTTTGCTGTCGCGTAACCGTCTGATTTTAATGCTAAATGATTAATCTCTGTTTTAAAATGTCCTGAATTTTGTAGCATTGGGTCACCATCATTTTGCTCTGTACTTGAAACACTACTGCAACTTGCTGATGACACACATGGAGGAACAGGCATGCAAGATACACCAAGTTTAATCAAATCTTCACTGTACTGGAAGTCATCTGGCTGCAACTTTTGAGTATCTTCCCGAGTAGCCACTGAATGGATTGAGTTATCTGTGTCATTAACAAGATCACATACAGGTATATTACACCTTCCCAGGCTGGAAGTCTGAATTTCATTTAAGGAACCACTGTCCACAGTGGACAAAAGATCAGGTCCAGCAATGCTCTTCTCACTTTGTGGTGAATAATTCAGATGTGCTTCACTTGTTCCAGTGTGGCTAGCTAGAGAGATTTCTTCTGATGAAGTACAACTGGTTGCATTCTCCTGCAGTTTTGGTGTTGGGTGTACTTGTAAACAATCCAGAACTGAAGAACTAGAATGGTGTTTTGAGTCATATGGATTTTGAGTGGCTATGTAGAAGTCATGTTCATCTATTTTAAGCAAAAAGAGATGAAAAGCAATGTTTATAAAACTTTTTCCACCATGCACTCCCTCTAAATACCATCTGTTCATCAATATGAGCTTTTAGTTAGCATATGTTACTTTCAAATTTCACAGTAACAGTAATTTTACTAATATTATTATGCTGAAGAACAAGGCAGTGCAGGAACTAACCTGTGTTCTGTTCAAACTCATCAAGTAGTTTGTCCAGGTCACAGACTGCAGCTCTAAAGTAGCTGTCCATCCTATTTACAGTTCTGGTGAAGTTTTAGCCTTCTTAAACCTAAAAAGAAAAACACAGCATTTCACTGTTTACAAAGTCACAGTGATGTTATTACTAGAAGACAACTTCTGTGAGGTATTAAAACACTTTCTTCTCTCACCATGTAAAAGAAACCTAAGTATGAACAGGGTAGCAAAAAAACTGACGGTCAAAAATTAGTCTTAAGTAGCACAATACAGATTTTGAGTTAAGCACATATGTGCTACTAGATTATAAGGCTGACTTTGCACTGTATGCTGCTGACCCACCGACCTCTCTGAAAAAGAAAACAGCTCAATGGAAAGGACAGTAGAACTGAAATCTATTTAATACAGACCAAATAATTTCTACAGAGAGCTCACAAAACTACCATGATACCATGGTCTGTAAAGCCAGTGTTGTTACATTAAGTTAGATCTGTAAAGGTTTGTAATAAAATGGTTCTGTTTGAGTTTATAAAGCATTTTGCACAATCAACATACCTTTGAATAATTAGCACATTATTCCTGCTTTCAACTTTTCACAGAACACGCCTCCAAAAAAAACCCCAAAACAACCAATCTACAAAAAAATCTTCACAACCTCAAACCAGGGCAGACAAGCAGTAACTCCTTACGTTATCTCTCCCACCTCTCTGTCCTGAATCCAGGTATCTGCACCACAGGAGACTTGTAAAAGCCTTCTGGTTTCTTATGTTTCAAATCACCTCTCAGCCACCAGATCAAGTTTTTACCTTTTGCTCCCTAGATCTGCCTACAGCCAATCCCAATATTTACACCAAATGAAGAGAGGATTAGAAACTGAAAAAGTTCTAGTGACATGTTTTCTATTAAACAGCTGCTTAAGCTGCTGTTCCCCTGAGCTTAAGAACTCTATAGGAACCATTTGATTTAGCAAACTGCACTCATTCTGAATGTATACTTTTAAGAACTGTACTTCCAAAAATGTGAAAACATCAGCACCATCACTGTGTTTACTAAGTAGCTGCGAGTTTCAGTAGGAAAAAAAATCCCACCATTCTTCCACCCTCAATCCTAAAAATAAACATTAACAAAACACACAACTGAGATGCGAGAGGAAAATGACTGTTTGCTTGGGCAAGGAACGTTTGTCCATGTATAGGAGCAGTGCTGGGTCGGGAAAAGGACACCACAGTAGCTCACAGGCACTGATCTTTCCTCTGCTGGCTTCAGAGCAACTTTTCTGTCAGCAGCTTGTCCCTCTACTGTCCCTTACACCACATCAGTTTAACATTTGCTCAATGATTTTTTGCACAGAGCAAGAACCAGTTCAGGCTGAACGGAGCTTTTCCTTGGCTTATTTTTCATGCAGACAAGATCCTCACACAGACATACAAAGAAGCGTGCCAGTACAACAGAAGCGATGCATGAGCACAGAGGAACCACAATCAGAATGAAAGACACAGGGAAGCTTAATCCGTAAGTCTAGCAGACACCTTCAGAGCCTGAATCAATCCCTTCCTTGCTGCTGTCACCTCTTATGCATTTATAGGCATAGACCTTCTGTAGACTTAACAGAATTAAGTGCTGTCTTCTGAGAATGTTTTCTAGAGATCTAAATGCACTAACTAGAATCTACTCAAGTTGGTTCACAGTTTAATATTTGTTCTAAAATAAACTATTAAAATACAATGTTCATAACTGTATCTAAGGCATTAAGTCCTTAATAATGCAGTGTGACATAGAGCTGGCAAGAGCCCCAAGCTATATTTTGTAATTTGCTTTCAAAGTAGAAAGCTTTAACTTTTAAACAACTTTAAAATCACTGTGAGAGACCATGTTTTCATATTAAGTTATTTATGTGCAAGGAGTCCTGAAGTACCACACCTCCTCACAATGGGGAAAAAACCAACCAAGGCATAAAAATACTACAGTTCAGTGATAATAGTATTTAATACTGCAAAATTCAGTTTAAAGAGCAAGATGCAAGAAAGCTTTATTTCAGAAAGTCATGCTTAGATCAGGGAATGCAATTATGGTTATATTGGGTAACTTGGTCCATAGTTTTCTGAGATTTACTTTCACAGGTTGCTGCACTGAATCAAGCTAAATTAGGCTTGTTATTTACTTAAGACAGCTGTCTACAGTACGAGTAAACTGTAAGTCCTGATGTCTAGAGAAGTGCTGAGGTGCTCACTTCCTACTTTTTCAACCACAAAACCACTGAAAATGACATATTAATGGACAGAAACAGGTCACATTCTGAATATTTCACACCATTACTGGTCATCAATTCTTATCACACCATCAGTCCTTAAGTAAATCTCTCCTCCTCAACCAGCAGCTAATCTCTGTTGAAGAACAGAACACAACAATCGCAAGAGTTTCCAAGTACAGGTGTTGGCAAAGATCCATTCTTTTTGCAGTTAACAGTCAGCTCTTCATTTTGCCAAATAAGTATCCTTCAGCTTCCACACAGAATAATACTTTCTGTTGAGGCACTATCCTTAGCACACTAAGAGTGCCTGCCACTTCTCTGGGTAAACATCCAGTACACTTCTAAGCGAGCTCACTTTTAAGTCTCTTATCTTTCAAAGCTTTTACCCATGCCCTGATTTCAAGACCAGCATTCTTTCTTATCTGACCTAAGTTAATTTAAGTGAAAAATGACACTGGACTGCTCTGCCAGACAGCACTCACCATGCTGAAGCCAGGAAGCCAGCAGTACCTAGGAAGAGTACTGAAGCAAGCTGCTGTTCTGCACAAGGCTGGGAAAGATTCTCAACAGTTAATACCTAGGTGGTACCGACACACGGTCAAATGCCCTTGTTCATCTTCTGACACCTCCAAGAGGTTACATGGAATGAGAGAACAGCAAAGGTTTGTTTATATTATTTGCACATGTCAGACAAGGCCCGGCCTCCAGAAGAATCCTAATGCTGAACTTTAAATTGCATAAGGACACTTTCTTAAGAAACAGAGCCAATAATTCTACTACATAAAAACTGTTACCTAAGGGAGGCAAATATTGTCATCCGGATGATTGTGTGATAGGTGCAAGTGTGTCAGTGTACTTAAAAGCACTCCACGGGCTGCTTCTTTTGTGCTGTTAATAAATAATTTCTAATAGAACAGTCACATATTCCAGAGTTCAAAACTAGCATTCCACTAGGGGCTTCTCAACACACTCCTGTTTAAGGGAAAAGAAGTCTGCTAGGATAGTGAATGGCTAAGTTAGTCTCTCAAAATGGAGGGAGGTAGTAGTTTCAGTAGTGAAAGCTTGTAAAATAAAATGGAAAAGTTAATTATTACCAGCTAACCAGTTAAATGTCTAATGACAAGCTGCCTTTTGATGTTTGAGAATCCCTGAAAAACGCTATTGTGTTCATATACAGGCATTACAAGATCTCCAGTGAGTCACAGCTAATTATCAGTGTAGCAGAATCCAGTTGTGCGTTTACACAATGACGAAACACCACATGATCAGGTTTAGAGATAAAAGGGAAAACAGACATGCATATGCACAGAGGTCTTTACTTCAGAAAGCAGCTATCTTAATTTTAAGTTTTCAGGAAAGCCTTTGCTCACTGCGAAGTTACATTATTTCAACTCCATCACTGTGTTTAATTATTGTATTTAGTCTGAGCTGAAAGCTATACTGAGACTTTAATCCTTGCAACAGGATTTAAGCAGTTTTTTCCTCAGCTTATCACATAGCAACTACCATAACCTCTGATAGAAATACAACCACTAAGAACTAAACCCATCAGGCACAGTGGGCCACAGCTCACACCTTAAGGGTATTTAATTACCAGCCTTGTCCTCCACCCCACAATGTTCCCACACCTACCCACAGGCTTAAGGCACTAGAGGCAAAAAAAAATATAAGGGTACAACCACACATCAGCAGTCATCTTAACAGGAAAGTTCATTACAACTGAGCAAATGGCTTTACAAAAAACTTAAACGTTGTCAAATAAAAACTAAAATTATTCTTGCTCAGCAAGACAACATATTTTCCAATCCAAAAACTGCAGTGGCTGCTGCCACTGCAAATTTACTAGCTGAATCAGGGTCTGGAGATAAAAGTTACAGAAGTTTTCAGACATACAAGGAAAAGCTTACATGGCACACCACAAAAAACTAAACTGCCTTGCTTAATGAGCGACATCCCATTAGTTCAACACAATTTCTTCAGGACAAAACCCTATCAACAACATTATATTATCACCAACACCAATCAGACAGCTCTATCCTGACATCACCTTCAACCCCTGAATACTGTCCTTTTGTTCATCCACAGTAATTTGTTTCTGCTCTTCTGAATAGAAAACAGTTTTATTCGCAGCACACAGAACCGACTGTCTACAATTACCATTTTCCAGTAATGCTTCAACGCATCAGCAGTACCACTAGTAGCGAGGCCCATGGCTGAAGAATCCACTTGCTCAGCTGAACAAACACATCTCTCACACACTGCCCACAGCATCACCATCATTAGTTGTATCAGCATTTATTACTCGGCATTAGCAAATGAGTCATGAGAATATGACTATTACATTAGGCCTGAAAGATCTTTCCTGAAAGGAAACCAGGGTTGGCTCAATATACTCATGTTCTGTGATTTGCATTACTAATCAACAGATATTCACATTAGACGACATCAGCAACACAGCACAAGATGCCAACACCATCTAGCACTTGAGTCAACCAGATCCTTTCCTGCGCTCTCTCTGATTCTCTAGAATGTACTAGTGACTAGCTCTCTGCTATCAGAGCTTGTACTTAAATACAGATAGAGAATGATTCCCACCCTATCCAGAGACACGTCTCGGACACAGAATGCCACTAAGTGCACGCTGTAAGCACCTTCATTCTACTTTATAGCCTATTAGAATAAATGAAGAGAAGTGAACCCACCACTAATATCTCTGTATCTCACAGGGCAATCAATCAATCTCATAGAATCATAGAATCACCAGGCTGGAAAAGACTCACAAGACCATCAAGTCCAACAATTTCTATCAGTCACTAAACCATGCCCCTCAGCACCTCATCTACCCATCTTCTAAACACTTCCAGGCATTGTGACTCCACTCTCTCCGGGGGCAGCCTCTGACAGTGCCCAATGTCCCTTTCTGGGGAATATATTTTTCTGATGTCCAGCCTGAACGTCCCCTGGTGGAGCTTGAGATCATTCCCTCTCATCTTGTCCCCTTGTCACTTGGGGGAAGAGGCCAGCTCCCTCCTCTCTACAACCTCCTTTCAGGGAGTTGTAGAGAGTAATGAGGTCTCCCCTCAGCCTCCTCTTCTCCAGGATAAACACCCCCAGCTCTCTCAGTTGTTCTTCACAAGGCCTGTTCTCCAGACCCTTCAACAGCTTCGTTGCCCTTCTCCGAACTCGCTCCAGAGCCTCAATATCCTTCTTGTGGTGAGAGGCCCAGAACTGAACACAGGATTCAAGGAGTGGTTTCACCAGTGCTGAGTCTAGAGGGAGAATAACCTCCCTGGACCTGCTGGTCACACTGCTCCTGATCCAAGCCAAGATACCCCTGGCCTTCTTGGCCACCTGGGCAGTCTAATACGTGATGCATAGTGTAAACTGCTGTCAACAGCACGACCCAGCAAGCTGATGCACTGCGCTAGTGGCAAACCGAGTGCTAAAAACCCACAAGTGTTTGTTTTTGTTTCATTTCCGTCTTCTCTCCCCAAAGAGCGTACTCGCTGACAGAATCACAGAATCACAGAACAACCAGGTTGGAAGGGACCCATCGAATCTTCTAGTCCAACCATTCCTATCTAACACTAAACCAAGTCCCTCAAGACCTCATCCACCCGTGTGTTAAACACCTCCAGGGAAGGGGAATCACCTCCCTGGGCAGCCTATTCAAATGCCCAATGACCCTCTGTGTGAAAAACCTCCTCCTAATCTCCAGCCTAAATCTACCCTGGCAGAGCTTGAGGCCATTCCCTCTCGTCCTGTCCCCTGTCACTTGAGAGAAGAGCCCAGCTCCCTCCTCTCCACAACCTCCTTTCAGGAACTTGTAGAGAGTAATGAGGTCTCCTCTCAGCCTCCTCTTCTCCAGGCTAAACAACCCCAGCTCTCTCAGCCGCTCCTCATAGGGTCTGTTCTCCAGCCCCTTTACCAGCCTCGTCGCTCTCCTCTGGACTTGCTCCAGAGCCTCAACATCCTTCTTGTGGTGAGGGGTCACAGAACTGGACGCTACCAGCACCGCAAAAACCTTTCCTGCGCAAAGTTTACCCGGCCAACGACAGCCATACGGCGCTGAAGCATACAAGCCCTCGCTACAGGACGGGAATAAACTTCAGAGCTCGATGCAGGCTCAGGACACCCTCCCCCCCACCGGGACGAGAGAGGCACGGGCGGAGCACACCCGCAGCCCACCGCCACTGCCCCCCCCAACCCCACAAAATGCGGCCCCGCAGACCACCTCGCGGGGGCAACCCCCGCACGACGCCGGCCTCCCCACGGCCGCCGGGCACTGCCGAGGCCGGCCGGCCACGCCTGCTCCGTCCCTCACCTGCAGGCGGCGGCGCGGAGGCCCGGAAGCCAAGGGCGCCGCGGCGGCACCTCGGGCCGGCGCCTCGCACCTTCCCCCGCCTCCCGCGCGCGCGCGGCCCCGCCCGCTCCGCTCTCCGCACGCGCACGCCACGTCCCCCCTCCCGGCGCCACCGTGGTCCCGCCCACCGCGGGCCCCACCCCTTCCCAGT